>CM067354.1:19196135-19213712 GCA_034190875.2 Urechis unicinctus
TGTACAAATGCCTAAAACCCAAGCCCGATAAATCGACATTGACTTAACAAATTGTCCCGGTCCTTTCAATGCAGTTTTGTTTGAAACGAACATTATTATACAGGTAACAAATTAAAGACCATTCTTTGCGATTGTATTTTGCCAAGCATGGCTTGAGGGTAATTGTTTTTTATGTGCGGTTGTATCCTCGTCACCACATTGTGTATGATCCCTGATTGATAACGTGCTATTAGCAGTGCTGTTGAGTCGCCGCTCAATCCCTTTTATAGTGAGACGTAAAGCTATGAGCAATATAAATTATGAATATGGCTTCTGAATGGTTAAAAATTTATCGGATTCAGGGTGGAATTGGCTTATTTATACAAAATTACGTTAGAGTAATAAATCGCATTGTACTAACTTATGGAATTCGGGATAAATAACAATGTCCTCAATAGGAGTAGCTAACAATATGATATAATCACTGGATGCACTCGAAAGAGGCTGTCAAAGACGGCTTTAGCGTGCGTATATAGTAGCATATAGACGTCAAACTCACAATAGATTGTGAATTGTGGCTAAACACGGGTCATGGCTGCCAGGCTAACAAACGGCATTCTTTGCAAGTGAATCTGAAGGCCTTGTATCAAAATTACTGAGGGTTAGAGAGATGACACAGAATGATTAAGTGCTATCAAACAGCGCTAACCAGTGAAATGCCGACAATCATTATATTCATGTGGAATCATTAAGCATTACGAAAGAGTTCTATACATTGCATATATATATATATATATATATATATAGATATCGATATCGCAACGAACGCAGGCTTCCTTCTGTGGTTAGATAATCTGACATAACGTGCCATTTATATTTTCATATTGCTACTTTTTTTATGGATTATATAGTTAAGTAATAGCCTTTCCCGGCGGCCCACATAACCAATAGTGACAACGCATCATCAGAAATAGATTGCATGTTATGAACACATATAACGCATTTCCATTTTTATCCCGAGATGAGATTCGTAACCACCGTCTGTTTGATGTCATTATGAGTATGGTGTACGAGCCTAAATGAAACGTGCTATTATACCTCACTCGACGTCAGTCACCTTGATGTCTGGAATCGTGTATACAGTCGAGTTTACCCTCAGTGGCCATTGATTGATGCTTGATGATCCATACAAGGCAGATACGCCGAAATGTTATCAAACAATGGGTAGTACTACATGCTATATAAATTCATTGATGACTTGGTTCCACGATTGCGTCAAAGTAGTTGGAAAGCTAGAGTGTTGGTTTAGTTATTTTGTGATTCATATATACATATATATATATATATATATATATATATATATATATATATATATATATATATATATATAGATATATATATATATATATATATATATATGTATATATGTATTGATGTATATATATATTGTTATATATATTTGGGGTCTATATCTATATCATATATATCTCTGTATATATGAATTGATGTATATATAGTTATATATATATATGTATTTATATATACATATATATATAAAGTATATACCATATAGATATATATACATTTATATTTATATATATATCCTTTTATATATATATATATATATATATATATATATATATATATATATATATATATATATATATATATATATATATATATATATATATATATATATATATATATATACATATATTTATCTGTCAAAGTAGCTGCTGTGACCATGTATTAGATAGCAGCAAACGATGATGTGGTTTCAAAATGCTGCTGAACCGCCACGACCTGCCGTTATATTTACAGTTTGGTCGTATCAATCACACAGGAAGTTAACCTAATAAAAAGGACAGTCGCGATTTTTGCCTCAACCCTCACGAACATTACAGATGTATTCTACATTGCGGCCATGTGACACTGATGATGTAATACTCATTTTCTGCATCACAGTTAGTATTAGGCGTTGCCTATGTGAATGTCAGAAATAATATTTGATACATACTGCCTAGTTCCTTCCAGAGAATATTGTACATTAGCAATAAGTACATGCTTTGTGTCATTATTCAGCCGCCATCATATTGGGTGTCTTGAATATACAGCGCTTCATTTTCGTGTAAGAACCAATACCGGCATTTATTAAAAATCGTTATCCGTGAATAATTGCATCTTGCTGCATCATCACCGTATACTGCTTGGTTATTGGCATTATTTTCCACATTTCGATTTATTTTTTAAGTATTTTTCTTCCGAAATTTATCTCTACATGTCATTTCCGTAGACAGCGTACATGCCTGAACCATGCTGGAGCTGTCAGTAGGTAATAGGTTTATTATTATTATTATCATATTTGGCATATTAATATTGAAATGAAAATATCAGTGTTATAAAAAAACAAATGTGCGGTCGTTATATCTCTGATGATTCATTCATGGCTTAACTTAGCAGAATATATTGTGTTGGGATGTATGCGTTCAAGTTGTATGCATGTTTAGCTAGAAACATATGCCCCATGTCTTCAATATATTCATGACAACTTATCTACAACTTATCGAGGTTTGCATTACACATTTGTCAGGGCATGGATTATGTAATGCACATTGAAATGAATCCATAGAGAGGGAAAAAGGTTGCCATACGAATCATACATATACGGAAACAGATTTTATTAAATGCTCAGAGAAACATACACACTCCCATGCGCAATTCAAACAGCTTTTCGTTAATAGATGAACGCACGGGAACGCGATAACAAGATAACTATCTAGTGAAATAAGAAATCGTAGAAATGATATCATTGAATGCGATACCGTATCAGCATTGATTGGGCAAATGAATGAACGAGTTACTGTATGACGGAGTGAGTGTATTTGTTGATGCATTATAGAGCGAGTGCATGAGCGAGTGAGTGCGTTATGTAGGGAATAAATTATTGAGTGGGGGGAAAGAATAAGAAGGGAGGAAATAATGAGTGCTTGGTTCTAGTGTGCTCTCAACGGCCGGCTAATTATCATACCATCAATAGCTGTGAGCGCCATTAGAGGGATCTATTGCAAGTCGGTCGATGGCGTCCTGCCAAGGTGACCCACAAGCGCACACCTCACACTCTTAATGTAATCTAGTCAACTTGACTAACTTGGCTAGTCATATTGACTGTCCACCAAACGACTAATGTGTAAGTCAATTTGACTAATGCAGTTAGTCAAATATTGATTAGTCAAAATGACTAATCTACCTAGTCAAGTAAAGAGTGGTCAGTATGACTAATCTATTAGTCACTATGACTATCTCATTAGTCAAATTGACTATAGCGTAAGTAGTAATGACTATTGTACTTAGTCAGACCGACTAGAAGATTTGGTCAGTTTGACTATGAATGAAGGTCAGTTTGACTATGATTAAAGGTCGAACCATGTAAGAACCAGTGTAAAAACAAGTTAGACAACATAATATGCAACACAAGAAGACTTTATTGTAAATAAACACATACATGCATGACCTTGTTAATACTAGCCCTAATACAAAGAAGCTTCGCATCAACTGGGTCTTTATCCTCATCATCAACGACCAGCATGACCTTCTGTACATAACGAAACGTCTTTTTGGTCGATATGTGGTAAGACACATAAACACATTAATGGCGGCCATCAGCATGCCCATGGCCATGACCTCTGTTACATCCACAGCTTCTTCAACAGATGTTATTGCTGGTGTCTTGTTGCGTTGCGACATTCTAAAACACATAGTAGACTTATGGTTGAAGCTAAGCACTCATTAGTACTGATACCAGCTATGGTACACGACAATACATACAAAAATACAGAAAACAATTTAATATTCTCACCTAATAGTATGGAGGCGATTGTCAGAACATTTCAACTGAAGATTTCCAATTTCCCGCAGTAACTGGTTAAAGCACCGCCGCAAAGGTCAAGCTTCCGGTATGCCGCGGCGGGCATCTGTGGTTATGTAACCAACCCTTGTGATCCGCGCATCGCGGTCTCCCAACAAAGAGAAGATAACGCTCTCAGGGTGGTCAAATTGACTAGGTAACTTGTCAAACAACACCTGACCAGCCTTGCTAGTCATTGTGACTATGTTGCTTAGTCGATTTGACCATGTGATTAGTCGTTACAGAGTTTGACTAACTTCGATAGCTGGGTGACCGGGTTAGCTAGTCATTTTGACTAGATTGGGTTAAGAGTTTCATGGAGATCTTTGTGTCTGGAAAGTAGCCTGTGCTGTTCGAAATTATGTTTGTACAACATAGTAGAGCAGCAAATCACGCTGCGCCAACATGCTTTGCTTAGTCATATGCTCGGCCAAGTGCGTACCACATAAAATGCCATTCTTTTTTTACAACTGTTTTAGTATGGCGTATATTTTTTGGTTGCATTCTTTAGCGCGAATTCCGGAATCTTTATTCTGCAAGTTACAATTAACTTACTTTCCAGCATCTTTGAAATACAGTCGACCGGTGACAATTGCTTCTACAACTAACGATGCAGCATGTATACATTCCATTGACTCCCTCGAGTGTACAATTACGGTGATAAACTGGTTCCAATAAACTGCTTCGATTCATTGGCGTGTAACATGTTTAGATATAGACAGAAATGCTTGCCGGTATGCCATATGAATAGCCTTGCATTATGGCCGAAGACATAAAAGTTCACCATAAAGTGTGGGCAACCTGTTTGTACCACGTAGGCAATGAGAAGTTATGAAATCGTCCCCACACACCACCTTTGCAGTAAAGCTTTTTAACGACCATGTTTTTTCTATATTTGGTAATAAATATAGAGTCGTAATAGCACTGAGCACGAAACATGATGGACATTGACAGAACTGGAACAAAAACAATTCTTTTATGCCTGAACAAGTCAGCCGATGGCATCCAATATAATATGGATGTGAACGTTTAAGAATGGTGTCGTGACCTTGCATCATTGCATATTATAGCTCAATATTCATTAGTCAGCAACACACATATTTCAGAACATTTCTGCAACCAGGAGTGACGTTAACACAGAAAACGGTAGTACAGACACTGAAAGTACATGCACAAAATCGGTTGGATGCTCGCCAGGCCGGTCTTCATGAAGTACCCCAATCTTATCCTCTCTGCTCTTTTATGCATGTCAATCATAGTCTGATGACGTTGGAGGGGAGACGCCTCTCTCTCAGCTAGGCGTCTACATATATATATATATATATATATATAGATATATATATATATATATATATATATATATATATATATATATATATATATATATATATATATATTTTATTTATATATATATTTATATATATATATATATATATATATATATATAGATATATATATAAATAGACATATATATATAAATAGACATATATATATACATATATATATTTATATATATATGCTTATATATATATACTTATGTATAAATATACCTATGTATAAATGTATATATATCTACATATATATATGGGTATTTATATTTGTATACATACATTGGCATATATATAAATATATATACTTAAATTAATGCCTACATATATATAAAAAAATATAAATACATATATATATAAATATATATGTATATATATATATATATATATATATATATATATATATATATATATATATATATATATATATATATATATATATATATATATATATACATATTCATATATGTTTATATAAGAATAAAGAGCAACACGCACGGCAATAATTTGCCGTCTTGCGGGTTAATATAGTGTTTGCTGCAATATGCCATTCATATTTGTAAATCACATTCACAATCGATAACTGGGCACATTCAGGTGTCAGAAAAGGTTCGCAACCAATTTCTCAATTTCAGCATTTGCACGCTCCAGTAGGTGAGTTATTTACGTCCATATTGATCCTCAGCGTCATCATTCTAAGGCCAGAATCGTCATTTCTACTAAAGAGGTTGCTTCCGTATCTTATTAAATCGAGATTCGGGTTGCAAATTTCCCAATGCTTGCCCCAATAAGAATGTTTGAATGCCTGTAATTGTTGTGTGATGAGAGGAAATCCGGCCTATCTACAGCAGATAACTGCACTGCAGACAGATGCTAGAAGCGGCGACAAACTAGCATAATCATTAGACATAACAATGCTGCCAATATTGTAGCAACATAGCTTCAACAATGTAAGATGTTGTTCATGGTCGGTTCCGTTGTGAAAGGCTGTAGAAACGTCTCAATACCTTAATGACCATGCACATGATGCGATGTTCTGATCTCTGAGGCATGCACCTTACATTTTACAGCTACATGTTATATCGTCTGACAAACGGCACGAGCAGTTATACTCGATGAATGAGTGTCAGTTTCCTTTCTGGCAATTGTACTGTTGTACTTTTATTATTACGATAAGAGTAAAGGACTGATACAACCTTTTCCCTTGCCTCAACCATACCTCCTTCCGATGATATGCTAAGAATTAAACTTACCAGGCTGGACTGTTTTCGCATGGCATATCAGGTTAATGAAGGATCGATTCACGAATGCTTTGTCAGCTCGGTTGATCCTTGTATATGATATTGTGAGGCCGATCTATATCAACCGTACTCAGAGCCGGCATCATCTATAGGGACATTGACAATCTAACGATGCTCCAATGGCAGTGATATTATTACCATGGCGTCAACTGCAGCTGCGTCATGTTGGGTCAGTAGTACAGAATTCGATTTCAGGGGTCTGAGAACGTGATTTGCCGTTTCCAGGGCACCACGACAACTGGGCTGTTTACAATTGTCATTGTATGAATATGTCTGTTAAGTTTATCGCCCATAACACGATGGTGAAACGATTTGGCCATTCTGTCCGCTTAGGTTGTGATTGAATGTTCTTTTCCGTAACATAATGCTCGAGTTATTTAGAGACCAGCGACTGATTGAATAAGCGAAGTGAAGTGGCTAGCATTAAATAGCGTCTGTATTCGCTTTAATGCCATCTGTTGAAAATATGCAGCGCAAAAAGATGTCTTGCTATATTGCGTCTGAATACAGGCCGGTGACAAATTGTATTCAGAACAAAACACCACGCCAGACGCATACGAATTGGCGGCAGTGGTTCATACCGAGTGCCGGCAGTGGTTCACACGGAGTTGCAGCAGTGGTTCATATGGAGTGGCGGAAGTTGTTCATGCAGAGTGGCGATAGTGGTTCATATGCAGTGGCGGCAGTGGTTCATGCGGAGTGGTGGCAGAGGTTTATACAGAGTGGCGGTATTGGTTCATACGGCGTGGCGGCAGTGGTTCACACGGAGTGGCGGCAGTGGTTCATGCATATTGTCAGCTGTGACTCGTACGAAGTGGCGCCGTGGTTCATACAGAGCGGCGGAAGTTGTTCATGCAGAGTGGCGATAGTGGTTCATATGGAGTGGCGGCTGTAGATCATACGTAGTGGCGGCAGTGGTTCATACAGAGTGACGGCAGTGGTTCACACAGAGTGGCACCAGTGGTTCACACAGAGTGGCGCCAGTGGTTCATACGGATACATCGTTTCGGCAGCTGCTCAAGACAGTATTTCTTATAACAGCACCACTGAAGTTGTTCCCACAGGTTGGATGCAGTGGTTCCTGTAGATCTGTACAATGGTTCAAACAAAGTGGCTGGAATGATTCTACTGTTGTAAAAACGACATGGCGCAGTGGTAAACACAACTTCAAAGGGCTAATCTCAATGGCTCTGATCGCTCCGAACCGGCCAAATGGTCATAGTCACGGGTACAGACAACGTATGCGTAGTTCGACACTAATGGTGTTCCATCATGACCTACGTTAATCACTTCCGCTGCTTCAGCGACTGTTCTCATACCATATTCCATTGCAAAACGCACACTGCAAAAAGATGGAGTAGATTAACTTCAATCGCAGAATCTTCGGGGTCAAAAACTTATTCTCAAATCATGTGAGAACCCGCTTGTTCCTGCCAGCTGTTTGTGTCCAAGTTATAAAGCCATGAATATGTTCGTAAAAACAAGTCTCAAGAGCGACGGCACTGCCGCAAGTTTCCCTAACGATCTGCCAGATTCCATATGGTACAATGTGATATTGCGCATGTTGTCCTCCAGTGTGTTTTCGCAACATAAAAGCGACGTACTATTCTATCGCATGTCATGGAGCCCAAGCTAACCACCAAGCAGACTCATATTGCGATCATAGTAATATTGTTGTCAATGGAGAGTGGGCAATACCGAAATGAACAGTCATTTAGTCGAGATTCAACGCCGTATGGGACAATGTGCAACTGACTATATTACCTGTTGTAATGTAAATTATTTACATGGCTAACGATGCATTGGAAAACACCTGAAAGAATCGGGGTTTAATGAAAAGCTCAAAATTTGGTTGTTACTATGACTAAATGTATTAATTTTATCTGCAATTTTCGAAACTGAGCCAGGAATTAACAAGCTTCTTGTGTTATGTACGGCTCTGTTCCATGAATCCCATATATTCAATATTATAGACGTTGGGCGTCCCTGTTGTTTGATGCATCTACGGCATAACATTGCACATCAAACTGTGTTGTTGTCGGTTCTGTAAATATAGTAGAAGCAGCGTAACAGTAAGCACACAAAAGAACTACACATGCATAACGAGCACATACGTATGCACTGCAAATGGTTTACTGTCACTTTGCATAATATGTCATTTTATCACAGAGAGTGATGTAAACCAAATTATCTCGATGATCAATCTTCTCTATCGCCTTTTATGTAAGAGGTAACACAGAATCATCTCTACATTGACCTACAACACCATAACAATCGGTCTTCCTTATATATATCATCGGAATGCATGTTTTTGTGTTCATGTATAAAGAATTCGAAGCAATTGAACACATTTAATTCAATACAATGCAACGATACTATAATAAACGGCACCCTCGCGAGTTTTGTGTTTCCATGATAGATAAACGATAGTTGATTATGCCTTTAAATAGGTAAGCTAATCGCACTTGCTCTATCGATGGTTTTAAGTTATGTGTTTGACGATAAAGTTAGACGTCACCTATTGAAATTTATTGTTTGACGATAAAATAAGACAAGGCACATCTTGAAAGTTATGTGTTTGACGATAAAATAAGACAGGGCACATCTTGAAAGTTATATGTTTGACCATAAAGTAAGACCGGGCACGTCTTGAGAGTTATATGTTTGACGATAAAATAAGACCGGGAACGTCTTCAAAGTTATATGTTTGACCATAAAATAAGACCGGGCACGTCTTCAAAGTTATATGTTTGATGATAAAATAAGACCAAATATATTGCCAGGTGAAACTGTATTCCACAACAATTTCCATATTTACCATGAAATTGATGGCTTAATAAAAAAGACAGTTATAAAACACGAGTCATATTATTTCCGACATGACATAATAGTGCGAAAACATTGTAGGAAGTGAAACTTTGCCACAAAATCCATATAGCCACACTGCAAATGTAATGGCTCAATGTATATTAATGCAGAGCACAGCTCACTGTTGATGCGGTGCATGTTCTTTAAAGAATGAATTTATATTTCATGTATAAGATAACTGAAGCTGTAAACTCACAACTCCATACATATCTGTAAGTTGACAAATTTGCTTTCAATTAAGTGTTTTTGGTTGCATGCTGTTGAAAATGTATGCAAGATTGCTGACGGCGTAGTCGTTTTCGCTGTGGTACTGTATGCCTCGGCCCCGTACCCACCATGTCTTGAACACAATTGGCGAACGGCTGGTGACCTCGAAGAAGAGGTCTTTGATTATGTACCATCAAGTAGAGCATTGAGACTATATCCAATCATTCTTAACCATCATCACAAGAACAATAAGTTGGAATAGGATAGGTACCATCAAATCTTCATCCTGTGTTCCTGCACGAATACATTTTCATTTGATGATTGATCACTAGCCTGCATCAATCAATGAAGATGTTGTTATATTAACTGGTGAGCATACATGAAATGAGGCAATTATTATTATTATTATTGTTACCATAGAACGTTCCAGGAACATCTGCTCTCCGGTGCTGTACGTAAAATTGCTTGCAACTATGTAACATTTAAGATCAAATACATGATAAAACACATGATAGAGGCTGAATGTTTTGATAGGGTACTCTCCTGAAGTTGGAAGGCAGCTCTTTCCTGGATACGGGCGTTGCGCACTTGAGGCACCGAGGTTCGTACATCATCAGTCTATGAGCGGCCTTTTGTGGACGTCCCTGGGTTACTTGAGCTACGACAACGGGCCGGTCAGTATAGCTTTAAAAAAATACACAAGAAAGGCGAAGAAGGACCGCTCATTGCCTTGAAGGTAAGTAGTAACATCTTATGATTTATGGAGCGACTGACGAATCCTGGAGACATACTCGTACATCCCATGGACACTGATGACCCGCACGGCATGGTTCTGGACCCTTTGAAGCGATGCCAGCTGACAATAAAATCAGTCGTACAGCTGAATATTAAAATTCTCACGTCGCGAGATGATTGTTGCATGTACAAGCATTTTGGTAGCATCGGTGGAGTAATATCTGCGAATGCGTGATGTTTGGGTAATTTGTCACAGGCCATCCGGACAGTGTTTGCATAATGTTGTTCAAGGATTAAATAGGAGTCCAGTGTGATACCTAGATATCCAGACATACATGCATGCATACATACATGCATGCATACATAAATACTTACATACATACATACATACATACATACATACATACATACATACATACATACATACATACATACATACATACATACATACATACATACATACATACATACATACATACATATACATACATACATGCCTACATACATACATACATACATACATACATACATACATACATACATACATACATACATACATACATACATACATACATACATACATACATACATACATACATACATACATACATACATACATACATACATACATACATACATACATACATACATACATACATACATACATACATACATACATACATACATACATACATACATACATACATACATACATACATACATACATACATACATACATACATACATACATACATACATACATACATACATACATACATACATACATACATACATACATACATACATACATACATACATACATACATACATACATACATACATACATACATACATACATACATACATACATACATACATACATACATACATACATACATACATACATACATACATACATACATACATACATACATACATACATACATACATACACATACATACATACATACATACATACATACATACATACATACATACATACATACATACATACATACATACATACATACATACATACATACATACATACATACATACATACATACATACATACATACATACATACATACATACATACATACATACATACATACATACATACATACATACATACATACATACATACATACATACATACATACATACATACATACATACATACATACATACATACAACATACATACATACATACATACATACATACATATACATACATACATACCTACATACATACATACATACATACATACATACATACATACATACATACATACATACATACATACATACATACATACATACATACATACATACATACATACATACATACATACATACATACATACATACATACATACATACATACATACATACATACATACATACAAACATGCATATATGCAGCAATTCCGCGTCGGAGGATACATTTACGATCTGTCTCACTTGTCCAACTTACTTGCTGCTGTTTCTCTGCGCATTTTTTTAAATTCTAATCTGTCGCGAAAGTAGGTTTGAAGATCAGAGTATATCGGAAAGCCGTCGTTATATGATCATCAGCGATATCCATTTTACACTTCGTGACTCGTGCCAGCGAGCCAGCAGTGTTGTTTTCTTCCGATCCTATTAAGTTGATAGCTCACGCAATTGTCCTCGTGCATCTTGTGTCCTGCAAAACTCACCTCATATAGGTTACCTAGACCCGGCGTTCATATCAGTCGATCACCGAGGTTTATTGGAATGAAAAACATGATTGACGCTCCATTAAATTGTTATCAGATAGCGCTTCAATTTTAACAGGCAGCTGTGCTTTGCAGCTGACAAGTACACGTCGGGTAAAAAGATTGGCTCCCATATGCAAGTTCTTTTCGTTTATTTAGTGATGGCCATAGACATTACAGCCAGGGACCAGTTTTGTGCTTCGACACTTCATTGGTTATTGTGTTACAACATGAGCACAAACTGTCAGCGGGACGCCATTGTTACGATTGCTGTTGTATCCAAAAAGCCCTGGTTTACTTATGAAGTTTATCCGCTTCAGTGAAAGGTCGACGCAGGTCAAAATATTTATGCTACCAGACCCATTGCAGTCTGCGGTCATGCGGAGGTTATAACATGCAAGCTGTTTTTCCATTATATCACTTGCCTTTATTGTTCCCAACAGCCAAGACGATAACATGGATGGAAACTATTATGATTACTGTTTTTACAGCGACAGCCGAGACACTGCAATTATCGGCCAATAGTAATACAGATATGCGAAATAAAAAAAAAATTGTTAGTCAAACTATTTATGAATTAAAATAACAATGAGAACTTCAAAGAACTAAAAATTAAGTATATCTGTCTGCCGAGCTAATTACGTATTCGAACTGAGACGTGACTATATATGTAAATGTTTTCTCTCTATTTAGCCTTCGATTTATTTTATCTGCGAGGTGTCTGTCTGATTACCCGTTTAAGGGTATATGGAGGTAAACAAATGGGACTGCATTCGTCCATATATAATTGGACCTATTCGGGCTGGGCAGTTTGGATCGCAAACCCAGGCGCCCCCATTTCAACCGACACTTGTTTGCATTTGTGTTCAAAGTTCTACAATGATGCTACGTCAGCTTAAAAACCCGTCCGGGTCGTTCAGTTATCCGGTTACCTGAATCAAATGCACTAGATAATACGTCATCTGTGGGTGGTAGTGAATTTTACAGCGTATTTGCCTGGCGGATTTAATTAACGGCGCTAATTAACAATTGCGCAGCCTACTTCTTTGGCTTAATCATCCAGGCTGCTGCCAGATGCATGATTGATAACACTGAATTGCCATTTGTTATCGAGCTGTAGTAGTTCAAGAAGAATTACGCAGTCTTTTTATTAACACTTCACCTGAAATAACTAGCAGTATCGCATTAGCACCATTTTCAACGCATTCTGCTTCTTATTACATTCCCTGGTTACCCATTATATCTATGGTTTCATCACCAACATATATTGAAACCTTTCATTCGCTATTGCACATGTTTTAATGATGCTTGTTTGTCGTAGTTATTGGTTTATGAGTGAGCTGATTGGACCCTCATTCAAGGTCTTAGCATTTATAATATCGAGTACAACCCACGGTTTTACATCGGGAATATAATACGTACTTGCAGCAATTCCTGAGCCGTTTAACCCAGCTATTTCCAAAAGCAGAAGACGGGCGCAAACAAGTGGGATGACACGTGCCTTTTGTTGTTCAACGCATGGATTCACTTGTCTCCACGGTTTATATTTACTCAATTGTTGTAATATATTTTCTATTAATTATGGGCGTTTTGTGACAGAAACGATAAAGCACACTGCTTATCATACATTAAGGTGATAGATTGATCTGTTATCTACATAGTGTCTTCATCTAGATAATAAATTCCATTTGGAATGGGCGACAATAAAGCGGGGTCGTTTATCACGCGGAAAACATTAATGATTTTAATCCAGTTTCGGCCTGAATATTTTGTTTCCAAACATCAAACAGCGGTTGCAAATCATGTCTTGAAATGCTAACCTCTTTATTCAACCAATGTTGAATTAAATTATAGCACCACACTGGGCAACAACGTTGACCACTCTGGTTGCATCGCTCAACTGATCTCCTAATCTTGGTTTCTTTTCATTTTTCGTCTAGATTGCCATATGCATTTTTACACGTCATTGCACTGAATCAGCTCATCTTCCTCATATTTATTTAAAATCAATATCAGATTAAGGCCGTATTCTGTCAGAATGCATACTCGAAAAAAGCAGATGCAATAGAAAGGACAGCAACATGAATTAACATCATACAACAAATGCGCCGTAGTCGTTTAGGTCATTTAAACATCATATTCCTGAATATGATGCGTTAAAGTTATATCAAATTCTAATCTTGGAACCATTATGTCGGAAATGTTCTGTTCGTTTTTTATAAAACAAGTTAACCATATATACAATGACGACTACCTTGATAATATCAGACGCAGAATAACACGAAAACTGGCTCCTGAGATCACGGTGTTGTTTTACGAATCGGAAACACTACACCAACTAAATAAACACACGGACAATTGTTTTCACTATAAATGTAATACCTTTGAGTTAGATTTGTAATATGACGGATCCCTTCGATTCTTGGCTTATTGGGTTCGTTCGACCTACGAACGCACAAGTAGAGCCCAACATCAGAAAATGAATCTGTAACATTAAATATCCCTACCGATACGTGGGTTACCATTGTTATGCTTTTTCGAAGCGTAACACATAACTGAAGTAAAAAATAGAACTACCTTTAAGTCAGTAAGTATATATGGGCAGTACTTACAGCAAGCGAAGTGGCTAAAAAGACTCATGTTAAATCATTCAATGCAGACACACGGTGCCTGTGCCTTTAGCTATTGCTCAGTCAATAGACATCGTTTATTCACCCTGTCGTGCATGCAAATCCATTGACTAGAACCAATGGCAAGCGATGCAAATGTGCCTCCTACGTTTGAACACCCTTCCCTAATGCAGAAAAAGAGGCGGTGATACTCCTCTGAACGAAAGATGATATATTTTACCCTTGAGAGATTCATCATATTTTTCGTATAAACCGCCCATTTTTAACGTGTAAGCATACAAATCATTGTCGTCTGTCAGCAATCAAGCGGTTTCCCCATTTTACCATGGCTATTTGTGTACAAATATCAAAATAACTAGCATGTGTAATCTCCCATCTAATGGCCTCCATTGTCTGCAGCTAGAGATAAAATAGAGGGCATTGGGTAATACTGTCTTCAATCGTGGGTATTATTCTGCCAAATCCACTCCCTTGTTGTAATACATATCAATGACAACACTACTCTTCACTTATATGCAGTTAATATTCATTACCAAACATAAAAACATTTGGACATCCAACTTGAAACAAAAGAGAATGTAGAGAAATAGGTATGTATACATTGCAAGAACAAATAATTACAACTCACTTCCGTCAAAATGACGACACAATCAATAAATCACACGTATTTACCGGCAACCGTGTTTTTAGATTCGCCGTTAAAATTTAGATTAAGCGCCAAGTATATTCTTCGACCATTTAATCATGCCACACTCTTTTGCAGAGTTTTTGCAATCACGTATATCTTTGTGCAAATGCTCTCCGTGCTTAATAAGACCCAATGTTTGCCCTGAATTCATCCAAATGAGTGTCAAGGATATGGATTATTAAGCCATGTAAACTAACTCCTCATAGTTTTTGGCTTTGTTATGGTGTTACTGACTTATCGCTCGTCCTACAAAGGCACTAGCATTAACCCTTGCCTCAGACACCTTACGAAATAAGTTTCGAAGTAACTTGAATGCTGCATTAATTAATCCATAAAGCAAAATTGCTTGTTTAGTGCTGCCGACAACGCCGGTCGGCTGCTCCCCATATAAAACCCTACTGTAGCCCATTTCATCTGTAGTTATGCGCAGGAGTTTCCCGGCAATTATAGAAGGAACACATGGTCAATCCGTGGGGAATGGATATCGTCCAACTCCATAGTTTACAATTCATATGAATGCCACCGGCGGTCAATGCAGTTAAAACTGAGTGGCACAGGCAGACCGCTGTATCATTCTTCAATATATAGAGTAGAGATCGTTTTGGATGTTTGGAGGTTATATAATACGTACTACAAACAATGCACTAATTTGTTGAGCGGTTTTGAAAGTATTATGAAACTATAGAAAGTTCTATGTCAGCCACTAAGCGACATGGTGTTAACCATAACCGGTCCATATAAAGGATAGCTGGCACATGGTCCCCAGAACATACAATCGCGACCTTTCCTTGTATCCTGGAGAGTTTGCTTAATTGAATATTATGTTTCGCAGTCTCTTTGCATGTACTTTTGTAAATGTATCTCCCACTGTCTTCCCATTAGGTGTCGGCGAATTGGAGCTTCGAAAACAGTTACTGCCCTTAGATAATTGTCTTGATGTAGGCTTCAAAAAGAGCACGTTCCTTTTACAATGAAAACAGCCCCACCTTTTTCCTAATGGATGCTTTGTAGGCCATTAATGAATGAAACCTGATTGTATTTATCGTAACACAAAGGGGTATGGGGCGGCCGAAGACGTGAAATTGTAACAGAGGAAATTGACAAACTGCAATCAACATTACACTCGTAGCGAAAAAGCTACCACGGTTGCAAAGACTGACCCACGCCCGATGCTGCCAACACACCGCCTTTATAATATGAAACAAAGCATCATTTCTTGTGATTCTACTGGTTCCTGATGACATCGGTTAAGGTTGTGTATGTTTCCAAGCTTGTTTCCGAACATGTCCGTATATAAATCATTCTTCAAAATAATTGTCTTTGATTACCGACAGTATTTCAAATGCAGTTGCATCAGTAACGGTAACATGCAAGCTACAGCTGATGAACAGTGTCGGTGCTGTTGTGGGATTTACTTTCCAATGATCATTCTGTGAAGCAACAGTTTACAGATTACTGAAAACATGCAGTGAGCGGGGTTAGGATGGACCTGTCTAGATGATAGTTAAATCACAGTATGCTTGGTAATTATTGCCATATTATAATTAGGTTTAAGGCAGTATCATATACAAATGAGCATCACTTTCATTGGTTCCATAGTAGTTATATTCGACGCAACATTATTCGGCCACAGTTCCCTTTCACGTGAAGTCATGACTTACTGAGCTGATACATGAATGCAGACAAACGATCGGTGATGCCTGATGAGGGTGGTCGACATGTGCCAGATATTTGGCATGATTTAGAGCTAATATCGATTAATTAATATATGGATGTATTCAAGACAGCATGTCACTATCACCAACTTTATTAGAAAGACATCTCCGTCCTCATAATTACATGCTGGATTAAAATGCTTACCATGCATGTCCCCGTTAGATGTTGCGAAATGAATACCGGCTGGGGGGTGGTGGTGGGGGGGGATGGGGGGTGTAGGGGGTTCAGCGGTAATAACCGCGCGCTCAGCACAAAAAAGCCTCTTACACAATGTTGGAGTTGACTCTGGAATGAAATACAGAATTATGAGAAAACAACCTTCTTGTGATTGATTAGTTGCTGTGTTACACCGCTCAGTAAATCAGGCTTAACGAGCAGCAGTTGGAAGCATAAAATGTTACTTGTATTAGCGCTAACACACACCAGCAATTCAAACACCAAATGCTCCATAAACTGTGATACAGTATTGTGTGAGCCTGAA
>CM067354.1:19213812-19226942 GCA_034190875.2 Urechis unicinctus
CCCGCGGATATCATATTGTACACGCATTTATGGTCTATAACTAGTTTTCATTCGCAAAAGTTCTGAGGCACAGATCAAGAATAAATGTATTGTTCATAAGGATTACCAATAACTCGAATTTCATCAGTGCCATAATATTACCTTTATTATTGTTGTGAGGAGAAGGAGGTGCAAAATAAATGTCATTCATCATGTCCTGTTACTCAGATGCAAGCATTCTAAACATCAGAAGTAATATTGGTTGCCCGAGTTTGAAGTTAATGTTTATTTGATCTGAATTCTAACATCAATATGAGTAATCTTAAAGTGTGACAATCGTTTACCCTAATAACTTTTATTGATAATTGTTATTGTCCATATGGATAACCAAATACTCGATTTCATCTAACTTAAAATCTGATCATTGTAACAGCTGTGTAGGGAGGTCTTTGAAAGCGAATTTCATGTCATTCATCACGCCCTACAACTCAACTGCAAGTATCCTACATATCTTACTTGAGCTTGGCTTCCCAAATGCCTATTATATGTCAGTTTATCTTATGCCGATCCTTGAATATAACTTACCTAAATGTCCGACAATAAGTTGGTCTAATAAATCATGTGCATTGAGCTCCAAACTGAGCAACTATGCTTGAACAAATCCCGCGGAAATCACATTGTACATTTATTTATGGTCAATAACTGGTTTTCATTCGAAAAGGTCTGAGGCGCAGATCAAGATTAAATTTAGTGCCCATAAAGATTACCAATAACTCGAATTTCATCAGCCCAATAATATTACCATTATTATCGCTCTAAGGAGAAGGGGGTGTTAAGTAATGACATTCATCGTGTTCTGTTACTCAGATGCAAGCATTCTAATCATCTGCAATAATATTGGTTGCCCAAGTTGTGCATTAACGATTATTAGATCTGAATTCTAGCACCAATATGAATTACCGTAAAGTGTGACAATAGTTTGCCCTAATAAATTTTATTGATAAAGTTCATTGTCCATATGGATAACCAAATACTCGTTCTCTTTAACCTAATATCTGATCATTGGCACGGCAGTGAAGGGTAGCCTTGATAGCGAATTCCATGTCATTCCTCACGCCCTACTACTCAACTGCAAATATCCTAATATATGTTACTTGAGCTTGGCTTTCCAAATGCGTACTATATGTCAGTTTATCTTATCCCGATCCCTGAATATAACTAACCTAAATGTCCGACAATAAGTTGGTCAAATAAATCCTATATATATTTCTGAAAATTATATATCGAATAGCAGAGTGGCGCAGTGGAAGCGTGCTGGGGGCTCATAACCCCAGAGGTCCGTGCATCAAAACCTACGCTCTGCTAACACGATTGTTATGCAAGAATTGACAGCAAATTAAAATTAAGTTGTGGGTTCAAGACCATATCCATTGAGCACAAAACTGAGCAACAACGCTTGAACAAATCCCGCGGATATCATATTGTACACGCATTTATGGTCTATAACTAGTTTTCATTCGCAAAAGTTCTGAGGCACAGATCAAGAATAAATGTATTGTTCATAAGGATTACCAATAACTCGAATTTCATCAGTGCCATAATATTACCTTTATTATTGTTGTGAGGAGAAGGAGGTGCAAAATAAATGTCATTCATCATGTCCTGTTACTCAGATGCAAGCATTCTAAACATCAGAAGTAATATTGGTTGCCCGAGTTTGAAGTTAATGTTTATTTGATCTGAATTCTAACATCAATATGAGTAATCTTAAAGTGTGACAATCGTTTACCCTAATAACTTTTATTGATAATTGTTATTGTCCATATGGATAACCAAATACTCGATTTCATCTAACTTAAAATCTGATCATTGTAACAGCTGTGTAGGGAGGTCTTTGAAAGCGAATTTCATGTCATTCATCACGCCCTACAACTCAACTGCAAGTATCCTACATATCTTACTTGAGCTTGGCTTCCCAAATGCCTATTATATGTCAGTTTATCTTATGCCGATCCTTGAATATAACTACCTAAATGTCCGACAATAAGTTGGTCTAATAAATCATGTGCATTGAGCTCCAAACTGAGCAACTATGCTTGAACAAATCCCGCGGAAATCACATTGTACATTTATTTATGGTCAATAACTGGTTTTCATTCGAAAAGGTCTGAGGCGCAGATCAAGATTAAATTTAGTGCCCATAAAGATTACCAATAACTCGAATTTCATCAGCCCAATAATATTACCATTATTATCGCTCTAAGGAGAAGGGGGTGTTAAGTAATGACATTCATCGTGTTCTGTTACTCAGATGCAAGCATTCTAATCATCTGCAATAATATTGGTTGCCCAAGTTGTGCATTAACGATTATTAGATCTGAATTCTAGCACCAATATGAATTACCGTAAAGTGTGACAATAGTTTGCCCTAATAAATTTTATTGATAAAGTTCATTGTCCATATGGATAACCAAATACTCGTTCTCTTTAACCTAATATCTGATCATTGGCACGGCAGTGAAGGGTAGCCTTGATAGCGAATTCCATGTCATTCCTCACGTCAACTACTCAACTGCAAATATCCTAATATATGTTACTTGAGCTTGGCTTTCCAAATGCGTACTATATGTCAGTTTGTCTTATCCCGATCCCTGAATATAACTAACCTAAATGTCCGACAATAAGTTGGTCAAATAAATCCTATATATATTTCTGAAAATTATATATCGAATAGCAGAGTGGCGCAGTGGAAGCGTGCTGGGCTCATAACCCAGAGGTCCGTGCATCAAAACCTAGCTCTGCTAACACGATCTGTTATGCAAGAATTGACAGCAAATTAACTTGTTGCTTTAAGACCATATTTATTGAGCACTAAACTGAGCAACAACGCTTGAACAAATCCCGTGGAAATCACATTGTAGATGCATTTATGGTCTATAAACTAGTTTTCATTCGCAAAAGAACTGAGGTGCAGATCAAGAATAAAATTTATTGTCAATAGGATTACCAATAACTCGAATTTCCATCAGTGCCATAATATTACCTTTATTATTGCTGTGAGGAGAAGGAGGTGCAAAATAAATGTCATTCATCATGTCCTGTTACTCAGATGCAAGCATTCTAAACATCAGAAGTAATATTGATTGCCCCAGTTTGAAGTTAATGTTTATTTGATCTGAATTCTAACATCAATATGAGTAATCTTAAAGTGTGACAATCGTTTACCCTAATAACTTTCATTGATAATTGTTATTGTCCATATGGATAACCAAATACTCGATTTCATTGAACTTGATATCTGATCATTGTAACAGCTGTGTAGGGAGGTCTTTGAAAGCGAATTTCATGTCATTCATCACGCCCTACAACTCAACTGCAAGTATCCTACATATCTTACTTGAGCTTGGCTTCCCAAATGCCTATTATATGTCAGTTTATCTTATGCCGATCCTTGAATATAACTAACCTAAATGTCCGACAATAAGTTGGTCAAATAAATCCTATATATATTTTTGACACTGATATATCGAATAGCAGAGTGGCGCAGTGGAAGCGTGCTGGGCCCATAACCCAGAGGTCCGTGGATCGAAAACACGCTCTGCTAACTTTTTCGCGTTTGTATTTCCTCAAAATTCGGACAACATGTGTTGAAAATTTAATTGTCTCACACCCATAAACATTTAGCTTTGCGCTCGGTAATTTTCCTTGAACAAATCCCCCATGAAGCTCTTTTTAACTATATGGTAATTCTATCCAAAAACGTGGCGAGGCGCTGATTTCGCACCGATTTATTGTATATAAGAATAACCAAACACTCGATTTCCATGTACTTAATATCTGCGTATTGGTGCAGTTGTGAGGCGAAGCCAGGAAAACGTCTTTCATATCATGCATCGTGTCTTACTTCTCAAATGTAAGTATCCTGAAATTCTTACATCAGGTTGGCTTCCCAGATTCGAATTTATTGCCAGTATATCTCATCCCAGTCCTTGCATATAAATAACCTAAATGTCCGACAATAAGTTGTTGATCTGATAAATCCTATATATACTAGTGACACATGCAAAACGAAGAGCAGAGTGGCGCAGTGGAATCGTGCTGGGCCCATAACCCCGAGGTCCATGGATCGAAACCACGCTCTGCTAACACGTTTTTTATGCACGAATTGACGACATTATGCTTACAAATTAAGCTTGTTGGTTCAAGACCATATCCATTGAGCTCCAAACTGAGCAGCAACGCTTGAACAAATCCCGTGGAAATCATATTGTACACGCATTTAGGGTCAATAACTAGTTTTCATTCGAAAAGTTCTGAGGCGCAGATCAAGATTAAATTTATTGTCCATAAGAATTACCAATAACTCGAATTTCATCAGTGCCATAATAGTATCATTATTATTGCTGTAAGGAGAAGGAGGTGCACAATAAATGTCATTCATCATGTCCTGTTACTCAGATGCAAGCATTCCAATCATCTGCAGTAATATTGGTTGCCCAAGTTGGACGTTAACGATTATTAGATCTGAATTCTAGCACCAATATGAATTACCGTAAAGTGTGACAATAGTTTGCCCTAATAAATTTTATTGATAAAGTTCATTGTCCATATGGATAACCAAATACTCGTTCTCTTTAACCTAATATCTGATCATTGGCACGGCTGTGAAGGGGGTAGCCTTGATAGCGAATTCCATGTCATTCCTCACGCCCTACTACTCAACTGCAAATATCCTAATATATGTTACTTGAGCTTGGCTTTCCAAATGCGTACTATATGTCAGTTTATCTTAACCCGATCCCTGAATATAAATAACCTAAATGTCCGACAATTAGGTGGTCAAATCCTATATATATTTTTGACAATTATATATAGAATAGTAGAGATGCGCAGTGAATTCGTGCGGGGCCCATAATCCAGAGGTCCGTGGATCGAAACCACGCTCTGCTAACACGTTTATTTATGCAAGAATTGACAACATTATGCTTACAAATTAAGCTTGTGGGTTCAAGACCATATCCATTGAGCTCAACACTGAGCAACAACGCTTGAACAAATCCCGCGGATATCATATTGTACACGCATTTATGGTCTATAACTAGTTTTCATTCGCAAAAGTTCTGAGGCACAGATCAAGAATAAATGTATTGTTCATAAGGATTACCAATAACTCGAATTTCATCAGTGCCATAATATTACCTTTATTATTGTTGTGAGGAGAAGGAGGTGCAAAATAAATGTCATTCATCATGTCCTGTTACTCAGATGCAAGCATTCTAAACATCAGAAGTAATATTGGTTGCCCGAGTTTGAAGTTAATGTTTATTTGATCTGAATTCTAACATCAATATGAGTAATCTTAAAGTGTGACAATCGTTTACCCTAATAACTTTTATTGATAATTGTTATTGTCCATATGGATAACCAAATACTCGATTTCATCTAACTTAAAATCTGATCATTGTAACAGCTGTGTAGGGAGGTCTTTGAAAGCGAATTTCATGTCATTCATCACGCCCTACAACTCAACTGCAAGTATCCTACATATCTTACTTGAGCTTGGCTTCCCAAATGCCTATTATATGTCAGTTTATCTTATGCCGATCCTTGAATATAACTTACCTAAATGTCCGACAATAAGTTGGTCTAATAAATCATGTGCATTGAGCTCCAAACTGAGCAACTATGCTTGAACAAATCCCGCGGAAATCACATTGTACATTTATTTATGGTCAATAACTGGTTTTCATTCGAAAAGGTCTGAGGCGCAGATCAAGATTAAATTTAGTGCCCATAAAGATTACCAATAACTCGAATTTCATCAGCCCAATAATATTACCATTATTATCGCTCTAAGGAGAAGGGGGTGTTAAGTAATGACATTCATCGTGTTCTGTTACTCAGATGCAAGCATTCTAATCATCTGCAATAATATTGGTTGCCCAAGTTGTGCATTAACGATTATTAGATCTGAATTCTAGCACCAATATGAATTACCGTAAAGTGTGACAATAGTTTGCCCTAATAAATTTTATTGATAAAGTTCATTGTCCATATGGATAACCAAATACTCGTTCTCTTTAACCTAATATCTGATCATTGGCACGGCAGTGAAGGGTAGCCTTGATAGCGAATTCCATGTCATTCCCACGTCAACTACTCAACTGCAAATATCCTAATATATGTTACTTGAGCTTGGCTTTCCAAATGCGTACTATATGTCAGTTTATCTTATCCCGATCCCTGAATATAACTAACCAAAATGTCCGACAATAAGTTGGTCAAATAAATCCTATATATATTTCTGAAAATTATATATCGAATAGCAGAGTGGCGCAGTGGAAGCGTGCTGGGCTCATAACCCAGAGGTCCGTGCATCAAAACCTAGCTCTGCTAACACGATCTGTTATGCAAGAATTGACAGCAAATTAACTTGTTGTTTTAAGACCATATTCATTGAGCACTAAACTGAGCAACAACGTTTGAACAATCCCGCGGAAATCACAGCGTAGATGTACACGCATTATGGTCTATAACTAGTTTTCATTCGCAAAAGAACTGATGTGCAGATCAAGATTAAATTTATTATCAATAAGGATTACCAATAACTCGAATTCCATCAGTGCCATAATATTACCTTTATTATTGCTGCGAGGAGAAGGATTTGCAGCATAAATGTCATTCATCATGTCCTGTTACTCAGATGCAAGCATTCTAAACATCAGAAGTAATATTGATTGCCCGAGTTTGAAGTTAATGTTTATTTAATCTGAATTCTAACATCAATATGAGTTATCTTAAAGTGTGACAATCGTTTACCCTAATAACTTTCATTGATAATTGTTATTGTCCATATGGATAACCAAATACTCGATTTCATTTAACTAAATATCGGATCATTGTAACAGCTGTGTAGGGAGGTCTTTGAAAGCGAATTTCATGTCATTCATCACGCCCTACAACTCAACTGCAAGTATCCTACATATCTTACTTGAGCTTGGAATCCCAAATGCCTATTATATGTCAGTTTATCTTATGACGATCCTTGAATATAACACACCTAAATGTCCGACAATAAGTTGGTCTAATAAATCATGTGCATTGAGCTCCAAACTGAGCAACTATGCTTGAACAAATCCCGCGGAAATCACATTGTACATGTATTTATGGTCAATAACTGGTTTTCATTCGAAAAGGTCTGAGGCGCAGATCAAGATTAAATTTAGTGCCCATAAAGATTACCAATAACTCGAATTTCATCAGCCCAATAATATTACCATTATTATCGCTCTGAGGAGAAGGGGGTGTAAGTAATGACATTCATCGTGTTCTGTTACTCAGATGCAAGCATTCTAATCATCTGCAATAATATTGGTTGCCCAAGTTGTGCATTAACGATTATTAGATCTGAATTCTAGCACCAATATGAATTACCGTAAAGTGTGACAATAGTTTGCCCTAATAAATTTTATTGATAAAGTTCATTGTCCATATGGATAACCAAATACTCGTTCTCTTTAACCTATTATCTGATCATTGGCACGGCAGTGAAGGGTAGCCTTGATAGCGAATTCCATGTCATTCCTCACGTCAACTACTCAACTGCAAATATCCTAATATATGTTACTTGAGCTTGGCTTTCCAAATGCGTACTATATGTCAGTTTGTCTTATCCCGATCCCTGAATATAACTAACCTAAATGTCCGACAATAAGTTGGTCAAATAAATCCTATATATATTTCTGAAAATTATATATATCGATAGCAGAGTGGCGCAGTGGAAGCGTGCTGGGCTCATAACCCAGAGGTCCGTGCATCAAAACCTAGCTCTGCTAACACGATCTGTTATGCAAGAATTGACAGCAAGTTAACTTGTTGCTTTAAGACCATATTTATTGAGCACTAAACTGAGCAACTACGTTTGAACAAATCCCGTGGAATCACAGTGTAGACGCATTTATGGTCAATAACTAGTTTTCATTCGCAAAAGTTCTGATGTGCAGATCAAGAATAAATTTATTGTTCATAAGGATTACCAATAACTCGAATTCCATCAGTGCCATAATATTACCTTTATTATTGCTGCGAGGAGAAGGATTTGCATTATAAATGTCATTCATCATGTCCTGTTACTCAGATGCAAGCATTCTAAACATCAGAAGTAATATTGATTGCCCGAGTTTGAAGTTAATGTTTATTTAATCTGAATTCTAACATCAATATGAGTTATCTTAAAGTGTGACAATCGTTTACCCTAATAACTTTCATTGATAATTGTTATTGTCCATATGGATAACCAAATACTCGATTTCATTTAACTTAAAATCTGATCATTGTAACAGCTGTGTAGGGAGGTCTTTGAAAGCGAATTTCATGTCATTCATCACGCCCTACAACTCAACTGCAAGTATCCTACATATCTTACTTGAGCTTGGCTTCCCAAATGCCTATTATATGTCAGTTTATCTTATGCCGATCCTTGAATATAACTAACCTAAATGTCCGACAATAAGTTGGTCTAATAAATCATGTGCATTGAGCTCCAAACTGAGCAACTATGCTTGAACAAATCCCGCGGAAATCACATTGTACATTTATTTATGGTCAATAACTGGTTTTCATTCGAAAAGGTCTGAGGCGCAGATCAAGATTAAATTTAGTGCCCATAAAGATTACCAATAACTCGAATTTCATCAGCCCAATAATATTACCATTATTATCGCTCTAAGGAGAAGGGGGTGTTAAGTAATGACATTCATCGTGTTCTGTTACTCAGATGCAAGCATTCTAATCATCTGCAATAATATTGGTTGCCCAAGTTGTGCATTAACGATTATTAGATCTGAATTCTAGCACCAATATGAATTACCGTAAAGTGTGACAATAGTTTGCCCTAATAAATTTTATTGATAAAGTTCATTGTCCATATGGATAACCAAATACTCGTTCTCTTTAACCTAATATCTGATCATTGGCACGGCAGTGAAGGGTAGCCTTGATAGCGAATTCCATGTCATTCCTCACGTCAACTACTCAACTGCAAATATCCTAATATATGTTACTTGAGCTTGGCTTTCCAAATGCGTACTATATGTCAGTTTGTCTTATCCCGATCCCTGAATATAACTAACCTAAATGTCCGACAATAAGTTGGTCAAATAAATCCTATATATATTTCTGAAAATTATATATCGAATAGCAGAGTGGCGCAGTGGAAGCGTGCTGGGCTCATAACCCAGAGGTCCGTGCATCAAAACCTAGCTCTGCTAACACGATCTGTTATGCAAGAATTGACAGCAACAAATTAACTTGTTGCTTTAAGACCATATTTATTGAGCACTAAACTGAGCAACAACGCTTGAACAAATCCCGCGGATATCATATTGTACACGCATTTAGGGTCTATAACTAGTTTTCATTCGCAAAAGTTCTGAGGCACAGATCAAGAATAAATGTATTGTCCATAAGGATTACCAATAACTCGAATTTCATCAGTGCCATAATATTACCTTTATTATTGTTGTGAGGAGAAGGAGGTGCAAAATAAATGTCATTCATCATGTCCTGTTACTCAGATGCAAGCATTCTAAACATCAGAAGTAATATTGGTTGCCCCAGTTTGAAGTTAATGTTTATTTGATCTGAATTCTAACATCAATATGAGTAATCTTAAAGTGTGACAATCGTTTACCCTAATAACTTTTATTGATAATTGTTATTGTCCATATGGATAACCAAATACTCGATTTCATCTAACTTAAAATCTGATCATTGTAACAGCTGTGTAGGGAGGTCTTTGAAAGCGAATTTCATGTCATTCATCACGCCCTACAACTCAACTGCAAGTATCCTACATATCTTACTTGAGCTTGGCTTCCCAAATGCCTATTATATGTCAGTTTATCTTATGCCGATCCTTGAATATAACTAACCTAAATGTCCGACAATAAGTTGGTCAAATAAATCCTATATATATTTTTGACACACTGATATATCGAATAGCAGAGTGGCGCAGTGGAAGCGTGCTGGGCCCATAACCCAGAGGTCCGTGGATCGAAAACACGCTCTGCTAACTTTTTCGCGTTTGTATTTCCTCAAAATTCGGACAACATGTGTTGAAAATTTAATTGTCTCACACCCATAAACATTTAGCTTTGCGCTCGGTAATTTTCCTTGAACAAATCCCCCATGAAGCTCTTTTTATAACTATATGGTAATTCTATCCAAAAACGTGGCGAGGCGCTGATTTCGCACCGATTTATTGTATATAAGAATAACCAAACACTCGATTTCCATGTACTTAATATCTGCGTATTGGTGCAGTTGTGAGGCGAAGCCAGGAAAACGTCTTTCATATCATGCATCGTGTCTTACTTCTCAAATGTAAGTATCCTGAAATTCTTACATCAGGTCGGCTTCCCAGATTCAAATTTATTGCCAGTATATCTCATCCCAGTCTTGCATACAAATAACATAAATGTCCGGTATGTTGATCTGATAAATCCTAATATGTACTAGTGACACATGCAAAACGAAGAGCAGAGTGGCGCAGTGGAATCGGCTGGGCCCATAACCCCGAGGTCCATGGATCGAAACCACGCTCTGCTAACACGTTTTTTATGCACGAATTGACGACATTATGCTTACAAATTAAGCTTGTTGGTTCAAGACCATATCCATTGAGCTCCAAACTGAGCAGCAACGCTTGAACACAATCCCGTGGAAATCATATTGTACACGCATTTAGGGTCAATAACTAGTTTTCATTCGAAAAGTTCTGAGGCGCAGATCAAGATTAAATTTATTGTCCATAAGAATTACCAATAACTCGAATTTCATCAGTGCCATAATAGTATCATTATTATTGCTGTAAGGAGAAGGAGGTGCACAATAAATGTCATTCATCATGTCCTGTTACTCAGATGCAAGCATTCCAATCATCTGCAGTAATATTGGTTGCCCAAGTTGGACGTTAACGATTATTAGATCTGAATTCTAGCACCAATATGAATTACCGTAAAGTGTGACAATAGTTTGCCCTAATAAATTTTATTGATAAAGTTCATTGTCCATATGGATAACCAAATACTCGTTCTCTTTAACCTAATATCTGATCATTGGCACGGCTGTGAAGGGTAGCCTTGATAGCGAATTCCATGTCATTCCTCACGCCCTACTACTCAACTGCAAATATCCTAATATATGTTACTTGAGCTTGGCTTTCCAAATGCGTACTATATGTCAGTTTATCTTAACCCGATCCCTGAATATAACTAACCTAAATGTCCGACAATTAGGTGGTCAAATCCTATATATATTTTTGACAATTATATATAGAATAGTAGAGATGCGCAGTGAATTCGTGCGGGGCCCATAATCCAGAGGTCCGTGGATCGAAACCACGCTCTGCTAACACGTTTATTTATGCAAGAATTGACAACATTATGCTTACAAATTAAGCTTGTGGGTTCAAGACCATATCCATTGAGCTCAACACTGAGCAACAACGCTTGAACAAATCCCGCGGATATCATATTGTACACGCATTTATGGTCTATAACTAGTTTTCATTCGCAAAAGTTCTGAGGCACAGATCAAGAATAAATGTATTGTTCATAAGGATTACCAATAACTCGAATTTCATCAGTGCCATAATATTACCTTTATTATTGTTGTGAGGAGAAGGAGGTGCAAAATAAATGTCATTCATCATGTCCTGTTACTCAGATGCAAGCATTCTAAACATCAGAAGTAATATTGGTTGCCCGAGTTTGAAGTTAATGTTTATTTGATCTGAATTCTAACATCAATATGAGTAATCTTAAAGTGTGACAATCGTTTACCCTAATAACTTTTATTGATAATTGTTATTGTCCATATGGATAACCAAATACTCGATTTCATCTAACTTAAAATCTGATCATTGTAACAGCTGTGTAGGGAGGTCTTTGAAAGCGAATTTCATGTCATTCATCACGCCCTACAACTCAACTGCAAGTATCCTACATATCTTACTTGAGCTTGGCTTCCCAAATGCCTATTATATGTCAGTTTATCTTATGCCGATCCTTGAATATAACTTACCTAAATGTCCGACAATAAGTTGGTCTAATAAATCATGTGCATTGAGCTCCAAACTGAGCAACTATGCTTGAACAAATCCCGCGGAAATCACATTGTACATTTATTTATGGTCAATAACTGGTTTTCATTCGAAAAAGGTCTGAGGCGCAGATCAAGATTAAATTTAGTGCCCATAAAGATTACCAATAACTCGAATTTCATCAGCCCAATAATATTACCATTATTATCGCTCTAAGGAGAAGGGGGTGTTAAGTAATGACATTCATCGTGTTCTGTTACTCAGATGCAAGCATTCTAATCATCTGCAATAATATTGGTTGCCCAAGTTGTGCATTAACGATTATTAGATCTGAATTCTAGCACCAATATGAATTACCGTAAAGTGTGACAATAGTTTGCCCTAATAAATTTTATTGATAAAGTTCATTGTCCATATGGATAACCAAATACTCGTTCTCTTTAACCTAATATCTGATCATTGGCACGGCAGTGAAGGGTAGCCTTGATAGCGAATTCCATGTCATTCCTCACGTCAACTACTCAACTGCAAATATCCTAATATATGTTACTTGAGCTTGGCTTTCCAAATGCGTACTATATGTCAGTTTGTCTTATCCCGATCCCTGAATATAACTAACCTAAATGTCCGACAATAAGTTGGTCAAATAAATCCTATATATATTTCTGAAAATTATATATCGAATAGCAGAGTGGCGCAGTGGAAGCGTGCTGGGCTCATAACCCAGAGGTCCGTGCATCAAAACCTAGCTCTGCTAACACGATCTGTTATGCAAGAATTGACAGCAAATTAACTTGTTGCTTTTAAGACCATATTTATTGAGCACTAAACTGAGCAACAACGCTTGAACAAATCCCGCGGATATCATATTGTACACGCATTTAGGGTCTATAACTAGTTTTCATTCGCAAAAGTTCTGAGGCACAGATCAAGAATAAATGTATTGTCCATAAGGATTACCAATAACTCGAATTTCATCAGTGCCATAATATTACCTTTATTATTGTTGTGAGGAGAAGGAGGTGCAAAATAAATGTCATTCATCATG
>CM067354.1:19227042-19242042 GCA_034190875.2 Urechis unicinctus
GGAAGTTATGAATTTTGTGAATGATGTTTAGCCGGGGGATGAGCATGGCGGATCCGAACGTGGCGGATCCAGCACCGGACTATAAGTAGGGGGAGCCAACCCATATTGACGACGAAGTTGTGCGAAGAGCGTAGTAACGGAGGGGTGGAGCCGCCTTATTCAAGCGCTAGGAAAACTGTTTATATCGGGTCACGACGGTGCAAACCTTAGGCTATTTCACAACTTCAGTGATCTGAGATAGCACGGAATATTGATTTGTTTGTGGATATGAATCTCAACAAATATAAGGCGCATCGTACTGAATCTATCTGTATGATATATAATCAATGATGCGCGTGCAGTAGGTGATACAAACTGAGTTTTGGACAAGACTCTAACGGCATCATTGTCCTACTGTTTGTGCTAAAAGTTAATTGTTTCCGTATTTTTTATAGGGGTGTTAGTGATCTTTTAACATTAATGTAATAGTACGTTTGAGGTGGTTGTATATAGTGGTGTGGTAGAGACAATATGGGAACATCTCTTTTGAGGTGGCTGTATATAGTGGTGTGGTAGAGACAATATGGGAACATCTCTTTTGGGGTGGCTGTATATAGTGGTGTGGTAAAGACAATATGGGAACATCTCTTCTTCAGTTTATTCACATGTGTTGTCTAAATCATATCTAATGATCTTGTTTAATCACAACCAGTCTACTATGGGGGCAATGTTATATAGTACATGTAGTGAAACTGATCTTAACTGTTGTAACAACACATCAAGATGACGATGTTCTGAAACAGAAGTTTGTCTTCATATCTTGAGGAGCCAAAGCCCCGTCATAGGACAGACCTCCCTACCCCCTCATAGGGCAGACCTCCCCCACCCCATCATAGGACAGACCTCCCCGCCCATTCGTAGGCCAGACCTCCCCGCCCCGTCATAGGGCAGATCTCCCTGCCCGTCATAGGGCAGTTCTTCCCGCCCCGTCATACGAAACTGTCGACATGAGCTAGAGCTGGGATTCCCCGCTTGACACAACGCTTAACCAGGTATTGCAAGAACGTTGCAGGTTGGTGGTTCCCATGTTACACCCCTTCAGTATCAAACAAAGGTCACTTAACCCGTCCTCCCCACATTACACCCCTTGTATCTTAGACAGCGGTTACTGAACACGTCGCTTGCACGTTACACATTTACTGTCCCAAGCAGCATTTACTTGACACGTCGTTCCCACGTTACACTTCTACCGTCCCAAACAGCAGTCACTTAACAAGTCAACCCTACTGTCCCAAGAAGCTTTCACTGAACACGTCATTCCCATGCTACACCCCTACTGTCCCGACCGGTGGGGTCAGGTGGTGGGTGGATGATGTGCAGGGAATTCCTTTCGTTGATTGCTACCTGCCTTGCCCTTTTCAGTCATGTACAAAAGACCCGCTTTGGAACTGATGTGTTATATTCTTATGTGTTATGTTAATGCAGGTTTTTGATATGGATCGCTTACCAGTAGTGGACTTCTCATGTCTCAGCGTCGACAAGGATGACTGCAGTCTGGACCACGACGCGATGGATAACCTGGTGGAGGAGATCATGGATGCATTCACCAGCATCGGCTTTGTTGACCTGATAAATCACGGGATCCCAAATGATCAGGTAGATATGTGGGTTAAGACTAAAGCATACCTGTTCTTTCTTAAGCAGCTCTTGTCTTTCTTATGATTTGATTGCTCTAGAATTAGAGGAAATCGTCATGGATATTACGATTGGCTTAATGCAATCAATAGCTTTTCACTTCTATCCTAAGTTTAGTGCAGCCATTAATTACAAGTAAATGAGACAGAGAACATGAGTAGTGTATCATGTACCCCTACTTACCTCGTTTTTGACGTCGAACGATGGACGAAGTCGATTGCGCAATATATTTTTCGCTGACGATCGCTTCCGGATTCGGTGCGATATTTTGATGACATCATTCTATTTTTGGAAAGTGATTTCACCATCTGTTCCGTCCTTGAAATCTTTGCGACCTTGGTTTTGCGACCTCATGGAGGCGCGCTATTTTGGATGAGGTCATTTTTGGCAGTTTTATTGAGAAGGAGTTTGTAAATGGGTATTAAAAGTCAATTAGCGGTAATGGTGTTGAAAGAGAAGTGAAGGATAGCATTAATGTTAGTGGAGTATTCACCGTCTGTTCAGATATGAAGACGGTGTTTACGAGGTGATTTGTTGCTATTAACTTCCTTTATCCCATGACATGTGGTGATATATTGAATTGGTGACCTTAGCAGGCTCACGCAATGTACGGTATTCGTGTGAGTTCATTTGGGGCTATGTCCTTAGGAAGGTTGTTGACCTTCGACCTGATGTGATGAATGGGCGGTATTTGGGTGAGGTCATTTTCGATAGTTTTATTGAGGAGATTGTAAATGGCTATTAAAAGTCAATTTTCGTCAGATATGTCGGTCGATTGAAGTTTTCACGTGAATGAATCTTACTAGCATATGAGTCTTACATACGAGGGAAAAATGACAGATGTCTTTCAGTGTGTTCTAACTCTCATTGAGAATATAACGACAGATGGATTAAAACTTGACCATTGGATATTTCTCAAAATGGGGGTGGAGTTATGGGTGACAAATAGCGGATGGTTACTTTACTTCCAAATAGTTTTCATCTATATTTTGTTATAATGGAGCACATTTACGCCAATCATTTTATTTCAACGGATCCGACAAAATCTAAATTTTACCGATCCAACTATTCTAGTTTAGTGGAACAAACAATGAGAACCCCCGATTTGGAGGAGCGTTTTGGATATCATAAAAACGTTTGTTATAAGTATTTTGACAATATAGTTGGCGTTACAGGGGCGTATCCTGGATATGACTCGGCCCCCACCCGTTGGGTTAAAGTTATTACAAAGGGCGGGTCCCTCGTAACGGCCTATCCCGTACTGTGAGTATTTGCTTAAAGCACGCTATATCATAGTATAGATTCGTTGGCTTTTTTGTATTTGTTGTAAGTCTATATTTCTTTGTTTGCAGGGAACCCAAACATCTTTTACAAAACAGTGAGTACCGCAATTGTTTAAGATTCTCTGGAATTTTATTTTGGTTTATTCTTAGAGAATAAAATATATTTTGTTTTTGTTTGTAGGATGAAGATAGAAGAAATTTTTTTTTAAATTTAAATAAATATATATATATAAATGTTATACTGGTGTTTGCGTTATTAATCGGACTCGATGAATCTGTGGTATAATTACACAAGCTGGTAATGTGATTTACCGATCGTTGAATTCACGATGCGCATCTATCTTAATTAAATAACGACTCATGTCAAACGATTTGATAAATTAGTCATTGTGAGTTGCCTCCCCTTAGCGCTTAAATTACTCAAGCGTATATCATTGACAACCCTGCTGTCAGTCGATTTCGCATTCACCTCAGATATTGTGGTGACATCATTCTATTTTTGGAAAGTGATTTCATCATCTGCTCGAATATTTTTCGTCCTTGAAATCTTTGCGACCTTGGTTTTGCGACCTCATGTCAATACATTGAGCTGGGCGCTATTTGGATGAGGTCATTCTATTTTTGGAAAGTGATTTCACAATTTTCGTCGGATATGTCGTCATAGTTTGCTGAGCTAAGCTAAGTGATGGGATAGAGGGTGTATATAAAACGGGAGAGTGTCTCAGTTCTGCGTTCGTTTTGTTACATGTGTTTCAGGTAGCTACTTTGGTCAAGAGAACGCGTACATAATTCGACTCGACCTTGAAATTGAACCTGCACGAAAATCACTTTAGTTACATAAAAAACTTTGACCTTTATAGCAAATCATATATTTGTGATACCTGTCAGAAGCTGTGGAAAAGTGAGAAAAATTTACATCGCCACGAAAACAAATGTACTGTGGAAATGAAATACAAGTACCCAGGCGGTGTTTTTCATCTACCACCCACTATCTTTGAAGCGTTACGGGACGAAGGAATCGAAATAGAAGATGGTATTTACCCTAACAGAGCCACCTATGATTTTGAAAGTTATTTTGGAGAAGACAACCTACCCGTCAATTCACCCAAAGTCACCTGGGACCAAAAACACGTACCGTTATCAGTGAGTGTATGCAACAATGTACCTGATTATACAGAACCAAAATGCTTTGTAACGGAAGGAAACGCACAAACATTGATTGACAGGATGATGATGTATATAGAGGAGATATCAAACGCCGCCTATCTACTGATGCTTGCTCAATACGAAGCTGCCCTAACCCAGTTAGAAGAGAAAATCAATGTCACGCATCAACGGGACCCGGTCGCTAAGGGAGAACATCTATTGCAGAAATTACAGAACAAATACGACAACTATTTACATGTATTACGTTAGTCGGATTCAACTCATCGAATTATGACCTCAACGTTGTGAAAATACCGTTGACAACTTACCTGCAAGAACATTCATCGATCAAGTATACCATCAAATGAAATAACTCATTCATATGCATTGAAACGGACCATGTACGGTTTTTGGATATCATCAACTTTATTGCACCTGGATATACATACGACAAATACCTACGAGCCTTTCAATGCGAACAGAAAAAGGGATATTTCCCGCATGAATGGGTGACACTCAATCGTTTGAACAACACAGAATTACCGCCCCATGCAGCTTTTTACAGTACGTTAAAACAAGAAAACATTACAGCTGACCAATACGCTGAATGTCAAGAAGCGTGGGAAGCAGGTCATATGCAGACTTTTAAAGACTTTTTGATATATTACAACAATTTAGATGTCGAACCGTTTCTGGAAGCCATAGAGAAACAGAGTAGTTTTTACAGTGAGAGAGGTATAGATATGTTGAAGGATGGAATATCAGTGCCCGGATTAACCATGCGATATTTATTTCAAGACTTGGAAGATTATTTTACCTTACCTGACGAAAAGAACAACGACATCTATTGGTTGATTAAAAATGGAATAGTGGGCGGACCCTCAATCATCTTTCATCGTTACCACGAAAAAGGAAAACTTACATCAGGCGTGAACAGAACGGAAATGAAGCGAAGTTGTGTGAAGGAATCGTAGGTTATGATGTGAATGCCTTGTATCTGTGGGCTTTATGTCAACCCATGCCAGCCAACTTTCCGACCCGACGTCACGCGCCTGAGTTTAAACCAATTCAGACCCGAAAACGTGGTGTAGCAGATGAATGGTTGGCTTAGATAGCACACAGCTCACAAAATCAAATACAACATCGTCTAAACAGAGGGGAACAACGAATTGGTGCCCGGCGATTACCCGTATATGGTTGGTGCAAAGAAACGCAAACAGTATATCAGTTTCACGGATTTTTTTGGCATGGTTGTCCGTGTCTGTAATTGACCCATAGCCCCATCAGTGGAAAACTAATGAGTGATTTATATACCGAAACAGAAAGAAATACCCAGTATTTGAGAGGATTAGGTTATAATGTCGTAGCTGTGTGGGAATGTGAATGGACGAAAAAACGAAAAACAAACCCTCAGATCAAAGCGTTCACGTACAGTCGACCTCAACCACCACGAACCGGTTTGACGGAAAAACAGCTCATAGCCAATATACGTGACGGAACCTTTTTTGGAATGGCTGAAGTAGATATACACGTACCAGAAACCCTTAAAGTCTATTTTAGTGAAATGACCCCTATATTCAAAAACACTGAACTGACCCGAGATGAAATCGGACCCTTTATGCGAGACTATGCTGAACAACGGGACATTATGAAAGTAAGTACACAAGGTGACAAGGAGCGTGGGATCATAATGTATTTTGTTGCGATCATTATGATGTCATAACGATTTTTAATATTTATTTTCAAATAGACGGAATGGCGGACGTTGATAGGGAGCTACAAAGGTGTGAAAATATTGCTTGCTAGCCCACTACTGAAATGGTACTTGGAACATGGCCTGGTGATCACAAAGATATACCAAACACTGGAGTATGAACCCACAGCCTGTTTCAAACGATTTGCCGAGACCGTATCAGACGCCAGGTATGCACGAATATATATGATATACTCTTATAGTTATATGTGATATACTCTTTCAAGCGTTGCATTTTATTTTTGATAATGTTCTTGTTTGTGTGTAGACGTGGGGGTGATGTCGACCCAAGTCAGACCGTTATAGCCGAAACTTTTAAGCTACTTGGAAATTCGGCCTATGGTAAATATACTAAAATGTATTATTATAAAATATATTGATTTAATTATTACTTTCAAATTTATTTCAAATTTATGATTTAAAAAAAAAAACAAACCCGTCAAGTGCTGTTGATTTATACTAATTTGTCAATGTTAGTAGGTAAATGCGTCACGGATAAAACTAAACACCGTGATGTCAGATACGCCGACTACCGAGAGGGTCAGAAATTGATCAATGACAAAAGATTCAGAGCCTTGAACGAATTAACCCCCAACCTATTTGAATTCGACATGGCCAAAACCACCATTGATCTCGACTTACCCCAACAAATAGGCTATTTTGTTTATCAATACGCCAAATTAAGAATGCTTGAATTTTATTATGATTTTATTGACAAGTATGTCGCGAGATCTGATTTTGCCTATGTACAGATGGACACTGATAGTAGTTATATCGCTCTTAGTAGTAGTCATCTAACAGATGTCATCAAACCCAACATGAAAGAACAATTTTACCGAGAATACCCTCAGTGGTTGCCAGCTGTAGCGTGTGATGATCACAACAACGGCTTTATACAGTGTAAAACGAACGGAACCCCGTGGGTACCTCAACCGTGCTGTGTGACCCGCCAAAAATTTGATAAACGTACCCCGGGTTATTTAAAGAGGAGTGGAGTGGAGATGGTTTTATCGGACTGTGCAGTAAAACCTATTACTGTTATGGAACTACGGATAAAGCCTCGTGTAAAGGACTCAATAAGCGTCAAAACGACCTGAACAAGGAGAAATATATGAATGTGTTGAGAGAACAAAAATCGGGTCGCAGTGTGAATCGTGGCTTTCGCGTTAACAATAACACAATGTATTCGTATACGCAAATTAGAGATGGATTAAGTTATTTTTACCCCAAGAGAATTGTGAATGCAGATGGTGTAAGCACTAAACCTTTAGATGTGTGATACATTAATATGCTATTTAAAAAATTGATATGTGTTATTATGTAATAAATTGAAGTGAAGGTGTTATGTAATCGATGGATGTGCGCTCTGTAAGAAATTGATGTTTAAAGGCTGTGAGAGAAACTAAGAATAAAAACGTCGTACATTTTCAACACGCGTTCTTTATTTGCCTTGAATTAAACATGTCACCAGCTTATCGTTGGTTGAATAATCGTCGGTAAATACAGCCAGCAATTGGTTCAAACTTATTCCACGACATCGTCTCTTTAAATAATACAAACAATAAAGTCCACGAGTATTGGAATTAAAGTCTTGTAATGGCTTTGTATTATAAGTCCAGTTCACACAATGCTTGGTGAAGAACTTCACAAATACGTTATGAATAGGAGGTAGTCCATAAGAATCAAAATATTCGCCTCGTTCATTATGATCAATGAAAATAGCAATCCAGTGTTTGCCTTTTTTGGAAGCTGGATCAGTATTACAAACGAAACCGCTGGGGTAGTTGACATGGCGGGGTAATTTATTCCGCGCAAACACTCCGCGCACAGTAGCTCGAGTGAAAGCGTCTTTTTGTAAGAGCTCGTGTAATTGCCTGGTATCCATTGTTAGGCAGCGTAATCAAACAGAACGTTACGGTTTCGGTCAATTTGAATCATATTTTCAAATTCGGCATACACAATGACATTAATGGTACGTTCTAGGGTCGTACCAAAGCGCATTTCCAAGCGCACGTTTCCTTGTTTCAACAAATTGAAATGAGTGCCGCTATCACCCAGGTCGGGGGTCAGATCAAAAGCGAATAGTGTATAGCCATTAGGATAATCACTCCAACTTATGGCATAGCCTTCGTCTTGATAGAGTTGTCCAGTGCTAATGAATAAATTAGCATAACTGCGGGTGTATATATGGTGATTAAAATCGGGCTGTAATGGTTTTGCGGGCACTTGCTGCCCGTCAACGTACAGAGCTAAAAATGTGAGTTCGTTATGCTTAAAGTTGAAGGGGTTCTGAGTGTAATCACCATTAAACGCCCTATTATCAACACTTCCGACTACAATTCGTTTGGGTAACTGACCCAAAAATAAATTTTCTTGATTGATCGTCATAGCTCCTTGAGATGCAGAAAACACTTTGGTTTCTATGCGTCTTATGGGGTATTTAGCTGGGCTTCGTTCTAAAGCCTTAATGTGAGCTAGTTGCACGGTGGGGTTCAACTTTATTTTGCGTACGAATAAGGTCACGGATTGCAGAACTATTTTAGGGGCAAATCCATCTGCAGGATTGGCCATAAGGGCAAAGCTGTCAGCGCTGCGTACTAATCGCAACTTCAAATCTACGCCGTTTAATAAATAGCGTTCTTGACTAAATAAATCTAAATGTAATTTGCCCATCATATCCACAATGCGACTCTCTTGAGCTCGTTCCTTTCTAGCTATCATCCCCTTGTTGTGAGTACCACCCACGGCGTCCATGTGTTTTGGGGTGTCTTTGTACCATAAACTAGCTGTTAACTGAGAGTTTTTGGCTTCCGAACCATAGCTCAATAGCGTTTCCATATAAGCGCGATACGGGTATGTGTTTGTCGAGGAGGACAAAAGTTTTTCATTGAGAGAGACATCGACTTGGGAAAAGAGTGAGTGTAACCAGAGGTTAACGGGTGCTACAGCACTATCAGCCGCCAAGACCTCCCCATCCTTTTTCACCACTTTGGCATTCACTTGTAAATACGTGTCGTTCAGATCGATATAATCATCACCCGACCCACTGATGTAGAATTCGACTGGACCCGAACCTAAAGCAGCTACCGGATGGAATTCGATCCACGATCCATGATCGACACTGCTTTGAGTTGGGGGAATCGAAAATAGGTCTAATTCACTTTTGATACAGGGACAAGATTGGGGGTGTACCAGTGCCATGATCTAACCGAAAATATCTTTTGGCAACCTCCGAGTTGTTCCACGGCGACGGCGTGAACTACTGTTCCTACCTCGTGCGAGTCGTTTTATAGAGAATGGTGGTCGGCGACGCGGTTGTTTGGGTGGAACTATTTGATCGAACACTTCCTCTCCGGTTTGTAACAATCGTTTCATAGCCGACTGTTTCAGAGACTTCCCTCCCAACAAATCTCCAACCACCCTCACTCCTGTTTTCAAGGCGTGTTTTTTAACGACAGGTAAAACTTTTCGAACCAGCGGTAACACCATTTTAGCCAGACCACCAACCACATTACCAAGGCCATGTCCACGCTGACTTCTGGCACCGGAAAACACGGGGAGCCCTCCACCCGCTTGGTTCAGGTAATACGGGGTGTAAATATCAGCCATGGTTTTCAAAATATAGCTTTCTTGATTTTACGGAAATGTAACGTCACTGTCACTTTACCAGATTCGAATGGAATGGGTCAACCCGTGTCATCTCTTATATCGATTTCTATAGTAGAAAAAGTCTTGGTGGCTATCGGGTAATAAAATATCTTTTTATACGTGGAGTTGATCAACTGCCGGCGACGATCATGATCGATTGGAATAATACGCAGAAGGGGAACCACGGTGTCTCCTACCACCTGAGCTTCGATGAGATTGCAATAGACATAGAGTCCGTACAAGCCTCGTTCAGGGTCAACAATGTGCTGACCGACTTGACAGTTCTCAAAAATCCCCATTTCAAAATCGAGTCTTTGACGCAACCCCTCGTCCATGTTAACTACAACTGACTCATTGTCTAGAGTCATAGTTGCTGTCGGTCGTGTTCGATTGTAGGTGAGACGCACTCGCTCCTCATTTTGCTCCTTTAACTTGGCTGCAAAGGCTTCTATCAACGATCCGGTCGTATAAAAACCAGGGGTAATGTGAAAATATTTGTGACGGGCCTCTGCAAATTCACTCACAATGTCATATCGCTCACTGCAACAGATATCCGGGGGGAGATTGAGCGCACCAGCCACGCGATCCATGACGACCAACCCCTCGTCCTCAGTAACATTGTACCACGTGCAAAGGTACTGAATTTCCGCTAATCCCACTTCCCAAGCCCCTCCCAACTGTACAGCTTTGGGGAGTCGAGTTAAGTAACGTGTCAACGTGTTGTTGGGGTGATAATTCATTGAACTGTTGGAAGGTAGGGTCAGAAAGAAACTCATGATGGTTTCACGGAAATGTAAAGTCACCATCACATGTCCGTCTTCGAATGCCACGGACTGACCGGTGTCGTCTCTTATATCAATTTCTATGGTACAAAAGGTTTTGGTGCCCACAGGGTAATAAAATATCTGTTCGTATGTCTGGGTCACCATTTTGTGCACCCGGTCGTAGTCCACAGGGACTGTGCGTAACAAGGGGGCCATCGTGTCACCGACCACTTGTGATTCAATTATACTACAATAAACGTACAGTGCGTACAACCCTCGAAATACATTAGGCTTGTAATCAGTTTGAGAATCGTAAAGCGAAAGACATTCCTCACACCTCAATATTTGACGAAGACCTTCGCTCATGACAACTTGAAGTTTGGGATCAGTTATTTTAGCATTCACGGTCTGTGAGTGGGAATTGAATTGAAATCGAACCACGCCTCTGAGATGCGATTTGCGGATGTGCATATTGATCCTGTCTATCAATTGTTCAGCACTGTAGGAACCGGGGGTCAGGCGAACGACCAAGGACTCGACCAAAGGATCCCCTTCCAAGTGTCTGTCTATCGTATGGTATCCAGGTCGCTGATCCACTATGACAAAACCGACATTGTCCCCGATGTTGTACCAGGAAACAGGGTACTGAATTTCTGCTAATCCCACCTCCCAATCACCTTTTAATTGTATGGGTTTAGGCAATTGAGTAAAGTAACGTGTCAGCGTGTTGTTGGGGTGATAATTCATTGAACTGTTGGAAGGCAGGGTCAGAAAGAAACTCATGACGTCGCTTTATGTTTCAAAGTGGGGTTGGGAAGAATGTACCCTAAGCTACTGCTTAACAGAGCAGTCCACAAATTACTATCTCCTTTACCCACCGATAGATTGTAGATGCTGACGATGATTACGGTATATAAAATGAGGATTTGTGTGAAAAACACGATTTCGGCTTTCGGAATTTTCCGACCAAATATGGTCCACACCCGATCACTTCTCTGATCTTCCATCCTAATGACGCTTCTGTTCCAAATCTCAGTTTTTATACAGCTCCTCACCACTGACCCAACTATTTTAACTGGCAGGGTAGCCAAACCGCTTGACAAAGTATTGTTTTTGTCCTTTCTGTTTACGTTCTTTGATAATTTTTTCAACCCTATACCATGCTTTGTCATTCACTTTCTGTAATTCTTCCGCGTAAAATGTTCCCTCTAACACTTCGTCATTATCATCCTTTATCGTATACACATTAGGGGAGCCTAAGTGAACGTTCTCCACCCGAAACAACTCCTCGCTCCAATTGGAAGTGTAACCCTTTTTAAATTTACCCCGTTCTTGACTGATGCGTACACGATCCCCGATATCATACCGTGGTCGTTTAACCCCATCAGAGCGTTCCCCGTATAATGTCATCCACGTGTCTTCTTGATTACGCACCGGGACTGATATCGGGGGGCGCTTCATGCTGCGGTGATAACTGACGTTGTATCCTTTCACCAGCGAAGCCAGAACCGGTAGATAAACACTGGTGTTGTGTTTGGTAAAATAACGCCACATTTTACTTTTTAACGTACGACTAAACCGCTCGACTATGCTAGCTTTGGTTTCTTCGTTGTGGGTGGTAAAAAAGCGAATCCCCTGCTGCTTAAGAAATGTCTGAAATTTACGGTTGATAAATTCTCCACCCTTATCGGTCTGTAAACACAGGGGCTTCCGCCCTTGTTTTAATATACTCCCAAAGGCTCGAATCAAACTGTCACCCGTTTTATTTTTTAGTGGTATCACCCACGCATATTTTGAGAATACATCGATACAGGTCAAGAGAAATTTCATGTCTTGGTTCTGTTTGGCTAAGCGAGCTATGTCCACTAAATCGGCTTGCCATTGATGGTCAATCCCCCCGACTATGACGTGTCGTCTTCGAAATCGACAACGGATCGGTTTATGTAATGTATAGGCATCTTGCTCGCCCAACCATTGTCTGACTGCCTTTGTTTTGAGTTTCGTAGCTCTAACCAATGGCTGCACTCCTCCATACACGGCCGGTGCCTCAGGGTCGAAATACACACTTAACTTCTCCATGACGTCCAATTTTGTGTTACAGGCTCCTCCTCACCAGGTCTTTTATCTTTTTGCATCGCACCCTGTCGGATATAGTTCCATCGATCGGGGTGACCTACTAAATCTTGAGGAATGTTGGAGTCTCGCAACGCTTCAGCAAATCTTTTCCAACCCTCTGGTTCAAAGTGTTTACGTCGTCTCAACACATCGTTAACCAAATCCGTCATGTTAGTCCCACTAACGGCTTGTCCTTTAATCGTTAATTCTCCTCGTTCATTCCAACCCACGTCTGGGTTTTTTCGAAGGCGTTCTAATAGCAAACGCCCTTTTTTCTGAAATTTATCAGGGATGGTTTCTACAACTTCCGCAATAGACACATCTTCTTGTTTGGGTGTGTGGGGCGGGGTATTAGCTAAGGCTGTGTGAGGTGTCGGGGTTCTGTGCTGGCGGTAATACTCGCGGTGTTTTGTTAAAATTTGGTTATAAGATTCTACTTTAGCCTCCTCCGATAAATCACTACGATTCAGGACATCACTCATCTCCGCATCCAAGTTGGATAACACGTCGACAGTGGGAGCTTGATCGTAACGCCCGCTTGACAGTACCCGGGGATCAACCAACATCATTTTCTTAGCCATAATTTTAGCCCAATAGTTTGCCTAACAACGGACCAGCGATACCTAAAATAGGTCCTAATAACGCCGGGAGAAAACCACCGGTTTGTAATACTCTTTTCTTTTTCTTGACGTTAGTTTTAGGTGAGATCAAAGCGCGCAGACCTTGTTTGTATCGGGCTAATTTACGCTTCTGAACTTAAGTCAAGGATACGTTTCCTTTTAAAACATTGAGTGCACATTCACATAGACAATTTATCAATTCTTTGTCAGCCGTGTGAATCAAAGCCCTATTGACAGGGGGTTTGGCTTTAGCCATCACTCGTAATGTATCAGCGTGTTTTCTGAGACGCTCTGCCATGATCTATGTCTAACGATAAGAATGGAAGTCGTCCGATGATCGACGGTATTTATTTCTGTAGGTATACAACTTGATTGGGTCGTAGTATGTCAGTTCGTAGCGGTAAGTGATCTGGTGTTGCCTGTTTCAAATCGATAAACAAATAACCGTGAGGTTGCGAAGTAGCAACCGAAAAGGCTTCTTGTACATACTTGATGTTTCGCGGGTACATTTGTTTGGCTAAATGCATGATTTGTGAAGCGTCCCGAGGGTTCTTAAATACCACTAAATAATGAGCGTTCAAACTGATTGTTCGATGTTCTTTATTCTTTCCGAATAAATTTTGTACTAAATACAACACGCTAAGATTGCCATGGTGACTCCCTTTGGTGAATAGGCGAGTGACGCGTTCGTCAGTTTCTTCCATCAAATCATCGATGATCAACAAGGTTCTTTGTTGAGGATCTGTCTCAAAATTCAATCCCTCTACAAATTCCACGTGCGGTAGTTGAGTGTACATGGTTTGCCACTCGATCCATTCTTATACTGAGTTATCATTCACAGTTCCCCACTCTTTTTATAGATAGGATAGGTAGATAGTGTCGTGATAAGTAGAACTCAAAAAGAAATTCAATCAATGTATATCATCACTTTTTATTCAATCACCAATCATATATATTCATGCGTCTAATAATTTTATTATATTTACAATCATAAGGTTCCCCCATTAAGACTTTAGACCAGTGTTCGGTGGTCACACAAAAACCTAACATGGTACGTCGATACTCTCTAGAGAGCCAAAGACACAGTTCAGTCGAATTGTGTTGCTCACACAACAAGCGCCATAATAAAGTGACGTGATGTTCGTCCACCTTATCCAAGGCTCTTCCAACGCAATGTGAATACATCTTTTGTTGGTTCTCGGCTTGACATACGCCCGTTCCACACACGACGCATGGTTCTTGAGCTATGTCAGATAACAACGGCTTCATCAAACCACTGTAAAGGCTAATTATCATATCCCACCCATCAGGCGACGTTCCTTGGTCATCCATCTTTTGTGGGCGTGCTGATAGGTCTTGGTAAGCTTTTATGAGCTGCCACCAATTGAAACTATCAAAGCACATGGTCACGCTTTCACGGGTAATTTCAATATAGGGGACTGGGGCTTTCACTCGACCAATTACATCGTCACAAATGGTTTCTTCCGTATCAATGTCCGATTGGCCAGCTTCCGTGTCAATCAACGATAAGGTGAGTGATGTAAGAGCCGTCCCGCTTCTGAAAAAGGCATTTGAGGGTAATTTTATTTGATGTCCGCTCCATCGATCGCGAATGTGTAAATCATTGGGGTCTGGGTTACTACACCACTGTGAAATTTGAAAGCGACCACTACGACGACTGGTATACAACGGTCCATCAATGTAATCACACTCCTCGCCGTTCTCCTCTGCCATCCTGAATGAAACAAAAAGCCGTCTGTGTTCGCTTATTTATCCCCTGATCGAGCTAATGTAAGGGGTTTTTCATGATCACGTGTCGACTTAATTAAGCTGATGTCAGCGCTTTTTTCATGATCACGTGACGAATTGATTTAGCTGTAGTCAGCGGTTTGTCATGATCACGTGACAAATTAATTTCAGATCCGGTAAATCACGTGGTATCGCACGCACACCGGGGTTGTGGGGTTCTTCGAACGTGGAAGTTAAGCTTTCCGATT
>CM067354.1:19247042-19254542 GCA_034190875.2 Urechis unicinctus
AATGATGCCCACAACATTCGGCACCGTTATCGATGGAACGACACAACTAAATAAAACAGATTTCTACAGTTCATCATAAATATTTCTGGTAAAATATTAATGTCGAAAATTTATCAGCATGATTTTTGTTCAAGTAAAATTTATGGCACAAATTACAAGATTGAATTATTTATGTCTGCGTTAAACATAGTAGTGAATTGACAAAATGATCCCTGAGTGCCCGTTATGGGGCTGAACTGCCTCTTTAAGGAGCCAGTTTGGACCGTTATCAGCGACGTGACGTCACAATTAAAAGCCCTATATTGCCCGGGGGAACGAAGATAGAATGAACTTGAAAGAGACGCTGACTTCGCTGGCCTTTCTAGTTTTTGATAGCGGTGAAATGTCGTCTTCGTGTACGAGCGCTTTCTCTACACACTCAACCAACATCATTAGCTCTTGTCACATTCTTAACTCTCCTTATCTTAGATGGCTCGTATCTTAAATCTGCTGATAGTGAATACTAAGAGGTTGATAAGCCACTGGTTTGGTAGCACACGCTGGATTACAGGCGCTCGGTTCCCGAGGCCAGGCTGCCGAGTGCTTTTAAGTATTATGTATCTGCTTTGCGCTTGGCGGTCTGTCATATTGAACTGAGAGGCCGCGTACCGGCAAACTGTCTGCTAACGACCAAAGCTAAAAGCATGGGAGGTGAAGATGACATGGAACCGTGTCAAGACAAGACATCAAGTCCGAGATCCGCTGCCGCCTTAACCAGGTCAAGCTCTGCCCAGGACGGACCACAATGCAAGGCTTCCGAGCACAGTCTGACTCCGAGACACTCAAAACTTTAAGCTCCCCAAGACTTTGGTCAAAGAGTTTATAGCTTCACTAAGAGGGTTCACTCTAAGTGGCTCTGCAGTGATCGCTTACCTGATTGTAATACACTGTAATCGTATGGTGGCTCTACATTGAGAGCACATGGAAATACAGCGCTGACGTCACTGCGATTGATGACAGCGGGAAAAGGTCGGTTCGCGGAGCACAATAGGCTTAACATTTTAAGTTCAATATTTGACAAATGCCATCTTGATAAATCTGGGGTAGACCTATTTAAAGCATTTCGCATTCCGTCAACTATTCTCGATCTTTCATCATAGAGTTTATTGTCGCCCAAAAGGTTCACTCCGTCAAGCTGCGTGGTGGTTACGAAATGACACGAAATACACAGCCACCATCAGATGAGATACCCCGAAAACAACGAAAGCACATGGGGCTCTTGATCCAACGTCTCGGGGCTGACATTACTCGGGGGCTGACATTACTCGACTGTTAACATTTTTTGGAATTGGGAACTCCAAATCATCGATAACTTATCGATGAAGGCAACTTGAAAACAGCCTACGCACTTCATTGACACAAATATTCAAATGAATAGCGACTTGCCTAGTAACTACGCATGCGCAACTCCATCGTTTTCTGGTATCCACCCCTTTCAGCTTCGTTTTCAGATATTTTCACAACTGAATTTTGATGAAACGCACCTTGAAGTCTACAAATACAGTAGTTACTACGGGCGCAATTATGAGAAGCTATGTGTCCGAGTGGCTACGTGTCCGAGAAGTTACGCGTCCCAGAAGCTACGTGTCCGAGGGCCTATAGGGGTCATTCACGGTTTCAGGCAGAAATGGAAAACCAGTGTTTGGAATCCGGTCACGTGTATGCATGTCATAGACAGACCCGACATCCTATTACACAAATAGGTTGAATAACGCCAATCAAAACATTGGTTACGATTTCACCTGGCGATGAGGTTAGAGTGGTGCGTAAATGATCAGTCAATGACAGAGAGACGAATGGACTTCGGAGCGGACGATACGGGAGACTCAGAAGTCAGCTCCGTTACCGTTAAGTGCCAACGAAACGTAGCATTTGTGGTATGTAACGACGTGGGGCTTAACTGTCAAAGAAAAGTTGTTATATCTGTGACATCTTTTGCGAAGAGCCTCATATTGGTGTTCCATGGCCATGAAATGTTATTTGTAATTCTTCTCGGGATGTGAGGAGAGTTGACGGGATGTGAGGGGAGTTGACGTGATGTGAGGGGAGTTGACGTGATGTGAGGGGAGTTGGCGGGATGTGAGGGGAGTTCTCGGGATTTGAGGGGAGTTGGCGGGTTGTGAGGGGAGTTGGCGTTATGTGAGGGGAGTTGACGGGATGTAAGGGGAGTTGACATGATGTTAGGGGAGCTCTTGGGATGCGAGGGGAGTTCTCGGGATGTGAGGGAAGCTGGTTGACGGTGAGTGTGTCATAAGTTATGTTTAAAACCCATGTTCACAAAACAACCAGAGCAGCAGGTTACCTAACCAAACATCCATGTAATATTGACGGTGAGCGTTGTAATTTAACTGACATTAAACCGTGCTCGGCTATAAATAGATAGCTTTAACCATGTACATTTTGAAGCCAACGTCATGACTCATTTCACATTGTAGTCACGATAGGACTATAAAGTGTGTCGTCACATTGCTGATAACAGTCTTCACGGACTCCTCAACACCTTTTCTCTGCAGCATTCTAGTCTTGTGAGAGAACCGTGAATAGGATAAATATTAAATTAACATTTAAATACTGGCGCTACAGTATATGGATGATTCATCAGTTAGAAACGTTTTTATAGACAAACAAAAACAAGGCATCAAAAGTCATTATCTTGCAAAGCAAAGCTACAGGAAACCTCTGTGGTCAGAAACCAATCTAGCTACAGGTGAGATATGAAGATGATTCAATAAACATATATTTGACTTACAAGTCACAGCATAGTTGAACTGGAACCAATATCATTAAACTTCTTGGTCGACACGAGTTGACCTCTGTGTAATCTCATCCTACTTTAGCGTGCTCAAACCTCACGAGGTAAAATAATATTTGCGAGATATCTGAGCAAACGCTGTTCCCCGCGGTATGAAGCAATCCCTGTGTACCTAACGACCCGGATGTTCGGTGCTGGCCCGTGGCCGCGTGCGGTTTGTTGGGGTTTACCTTTACACCTGTGCACATACACCTGTCGTGTAGATTACAGGTGCCCGTGTGTACCTCGATAAGCAGTGCTGAGATCGCGTCAACACATCGACGTGTGTTTGCTGTTCAACTCTTATCACAAGGTTAACACCGCGTGTTTCCATGATGACGTCACTGAAATGAACGACCCGCCTATGTCAAAATCCCAATTGTTGAATTGCAAAAAGGATGTATTGGGCCCGAGAATGAGCTAAGAAATATAGTCGGGAATCGCAAGCCATGAAGGTGAGCAGCCACTGATAACCTTGGAATATTTGGTAAAAGAATGACCATAGTGAAGGGGTATTTTCTACCTCCTAGGTAGCATATACCCCATTGTAAAGTAGCAAGTACCCCAATGTGGGGTATTTGTTACCCAGACATGGGGTATTTGCTACCGACATGGGGTACATGCTACCTGAAGGTGGGGTACTTGCGACTCATTGCTTGTGGCAGGGTTCCGACATTGCCTCACGGGGTAAATGATACCTTGTCATTACGGGAAATTTCACGGACAGGCATGGTAATGCACTTATTTCTGTAATAATTGAACCCAAGTATTGATAAAGTGCATGAGACGTTTAGTACAGTAACATGGTTATAAAACAAACCTGACTGAATCGATTTGCAGCATAATCTGGTGTTTTACACCCAAATGCAGTGCATTCGGAAATAATTTGCCTGGTTCGGAAATATAATTTCTGTGTATCGTAAACTTCGATGTCAATACAGTACGAAACATCATCAGAGTGTACCATCACGTCGACATGTCGTGTTCGCCACCTGGTTGCGTGTTTAAAAGATCCCTCTCGTTAAATTCAATAACAAATCTGAATGGCCGTTGTTATCGGTTGAATGCGCAAACATTAGATTGGATGTGTCTTCTCAAAAGAGTCACCCTGACACAGGTTAAACACGACATTACATATGCTCGCTATGATAGTTGGTTTGGTTGTTTATGAACATTGGCGATAAGTAAACTTTCAAACAATTATTCATCCGAACAGATTTAACATAATACGCTACCTTAAGCATGGTAAAATAAAATTCTTATATACGTTATTAGCGCTTGATATGGATGTGTTTATGGTTTCAGTTCACAATTTTAGGTTGACCTACACGTGGCTCTTTTGCGTTACTTTTCTGCTGATCTACGAATAGTCTAACTGTCCTATGGGCGGCGGGCTTTGAATCCAAAGATTCAGACACATGATGCACGATGCAAGCTCCTTGAAGTGGGAAACATGGTACAATTAGTTTGAGGTAACGGCTACTTTGAGTTCTGGAATTGGATTATGGCATTAGGTTCTGGATGGTCACAGGGAGTACACCTTGACATTGGCGAACAAGTTACATATATGTCATGATTACGGAATCATGTGTGGACTGTATACGATTGAGAATGGACATATATCTTGCCTCAAGGCTGACTTTATGTCTTTGTGATAGTATGTAGCGTATTATATGAATGTAGATTTTAGAGACGTTATTGTCTCAATTTATATATTATAAGAATCAACAATTCAAAGTCATACCAAACCGGTAGCGTGTACATAATTCATTAGATGCTGTAAATGCCACCAATTGGTCAAAAACAGTTTTCTTAATATGGGGTATACGCTACCTGGGCCATGGTACGGTCGGAACCCGACAGATTTTACCTCAGCCATTGGTATTTGTTACGCAAACTATGATACAATGCCACAACATACTCAAGAAAAGAGTTAGATAATTGTAACCAATAATCACTTCTATATAATTCAGATAAAATAGTGCTGCGTAAAGTATACTCATGGACGTTTTCCCCCACCCCGGGATAAGTATTAACTAGGACACGTAGCCTTTTGTAACTTAAGATATTAATTCTACGGACAATATTTGGGTGTTATATTGGAACAAATAGTAGCATGTATCTGATATCAACCCAAGTGTCTTCACCCTCGGGTGTAGCTTAACAATTTTAAACTGCAGCAAAATTGATTGGGGGCATGTGTAGGTCAAAAAGTTTTCCACGTCCATATCTTATGCAGCAAATCATGTGGTCATTACCACAGGTAGCATATAGCCCACGTTGAGCTAAAGCTATCCGGACTTGACATGTGCGGCAGTTTGGATTCTACATGATTCAATATTTCTAGATGCTTATTAGACATAATACCATGTCCATAGTTATATGATATCTTATCACTTTACGTATCATTACCACATAAATGAGCCCGTTACTATGAATCTTAAAATCCTTGTTGCCATGTCCTAACGCTAGACAGCTGCGATTTTTCAGAGTTCGTGGCGCTAAACCAACTTTCAATAGCGTGTTCCTCATATCGATGCCAACTACTCCAGTGTCTGAGTAGCGAATTCTCGACCGCTAGTGTATAGCAACGCCATTCAAAACAAATTAGATCTTGGATAGGATACATGTGTAAACTGGTTAAGCATGTACAGGTCCATATGAGCCATATGTAGCGTATCAAATACCCCATGTCTCGGGTAGCATCTGCCCCATTTCTGACAAAGCTATGGTCCAGGTAGCATATACCCCAAATTAAAATTAATTGTAGCTGCATTACATGATTGCGACTGATGGGTGAAACATACAATGTCTAGTTCATGTGCATGTTTTGTGTAATGGTATATATATATATATATATATATATATATATATATATATATATATATATATATATATATATATATATATATAGATATATATATATATATATATATAGATATATATATATATATATATATATATATATATATATATATATATATATATATATATATATATATATATATATATATATATATTTTTATATATATATATGCATGTACGAATATGGTCCGAATGATACGTATCTGGCCCCATTGTGATTTTCTGATACCGGTGTAACATAGTGATTCAACGTAACATTGAGTGGTCCGAGCTGTAAATATAGGTCCTTGTACTACACTAAACAATGCAAAGCCTGTTAGATATGTACACTGCTAGCGGTACATCTAAATTACCGCTCTTATGCTTGCTGATAGATGGAGGCACGCAGCTCAACCTCAGCTAATGTAAATAACTCCGTTCATTAGCTGAGTTCTATTTAGAAAGGCAATGTGGTGAATACAAAATAAAAAAATTTTAATTGTAAAGTTTATTGCCAGCCGTAAAGTTACAAACAACCAAAGAGCGCATTCGCTTTTATGAACTACTCCTTGCAGTGTACACACTCTACACCACACCTACAACACCCCTATACATAGTATACATTATTTACTCAACATTACACATTCAACAATACAGCTATAGAATGTCTATACAATCTACGCTATGCCTACATCACCTTGATTCATATTAAACATCATGTGTACAACGCATTGATAGATATTACACTTCATGTACACAACCTATACTGTGTGAAAACATCTTAAATCATGTCTATGCACCCCAAAACAACCTAATACATAGCATACATCATGCACTCAACCCTATCTATGAGAACAACGCCTACATTCATAGTATATATGTTGTTCACACCATAAACTAAGCCTACTACTATACTCAGTCTCCACGATGTGTACCACACATACATTTATAGTATACATGTTGCTCACGCCCTCACCTAAACCTACAACAACATGATACACAGCATACATCATGTTCTCAACCTTTGCTATGTTTGCAACAGAGTATATATATTGTTCAAACCTAACACCAAGCGTACCAAAACTTGATACATAGCAAACATCATGCACTAAGTCTCAATTATGTTTACAATATCTTCATTCAAAGTGTAGATGTTTTTCACGTCCTTTACAGAGCCTACGACAACTTAATACATGGCATACATCATGTTTTCAATCGGAATTATGTGGCACAGCCAGTACATTCAAAAATAAATATGTTTTACATACCCTTCATAAGGCATACAGCTCATTTGATACATAGCATACAGCATGTACCCAGTCTCAACTATGTGTACAACACCTCATGTACATAATTATATATATGTGTGTACAACATCTACAATCATGGTTTACAAGCTCTATACACCCTACAACACATTGATATATGGCATACATAATGTTCTCAACCTATACTTTGTGTATAACATTTACATTTATGATATGTAAAATGTTGTACACACTTTTCACTTGACTAATAACACCTAGATACATAGTATACATCATGTATTCAATCTGCATCATTTTTACAACATCTACATTTATAGTATATATGATCACACCCTGCACTAAGCCAGCAAAAGCCTGATACATAGTGTTACTCAAATACTTTGTTATGAGGTATATGAATTAAAACATTGTACACATAGCATAGGTTGACAACCAATGTGCGCAATATACTTAATTCACAGTATGTAACTACACCTACACCTTGATACATAGTGTGCACCATGAACTCAACCTCAACTATGTGTACAACATATATATTCATGTTGTATATTAGGTTCT
>CM067354.1:19262042-19294542 GCA_034190875.2 Urechis unicinctus
CGCTTCGTTTAAGCAAACGAAATCCTTGCTTTAAAACAACCATCCTGACAAGCCCTGATCAAATAAAGTAAACGTCTCGAACGTCATTGTCAGGTTAGGTGTAGGGAGGTCGTGTCAGGCGTGGGGGGGGGGGTTCGTTTGATATGGTTACAGCAAGGAATAATTAGTACCCTCACGGCTTACAGCATGGTTAACAGCTTACAGAGGCTTAAAGATATGTTATGAACGGTTTTAGCATCGAGTTAAAATGGTTTTACTGCGGTTTAACACTGGATAAGCTTGGGAGTATTGCGATAATGCAACGTAATACTGCACTGTTGTTACGTGTGTACGATGGTTACCATGTATAGAACGTGGTTTTCTGATGAGAATATGTTAAGCATGTGGCACTTACCTGAGTTCACGACACCTGCAATCCAATCAAGCCGTATGTGAACCCGACAACAGGTAGATTTCCTAATCAACACATGGGAAGCACCAGTTTAAGCAGACGTCACATCGACTCAGACCACGAAACTACCCAACGGACTGGTCCAAGCGTCAGTTGTGGACACCGCGCCAAAGGCTCGCCACGAATCCACTGAAGTGTGACCTTTGACCCCGAGTGGGAGTTCGGCTTGCGATGTCATGTTCGCACGCGTACTCGGTTTAAAGGACGCTCACAGAACCGTTACAAAGTCAAGTGAAGTTTACGAGTACAAAGATAGTAAACTTGAGCGGTTGAGAGAGCGTAGATGGAGGGCAGGGGAGGGGAGGGAGGGCAGGGAGGGGAGTCGACGGGGTTTAAGCTGGGTGTGGGCAAGGGGCGTTCCCCGGGTGGTATGGGGACGAGTGTTCGTGCAGGCTGATGTGGGGAAGTGAGATGCGCTCGGTACTTGACACCCGGCTCTTACCGCGCGCGGGTATTGGAGACAACGAGGAAGCTAACAGGACGCTATCGAGTGGCCGTCGGAGTATTGTCACCCCACAAACACATACATACATGTATGCATGCGCAAACACACGCACCCCACCTCTCTCCCTCCGCAGGTCCAATAAAATTTACAACTGTTCGGCCACTCGGGTCATGACGACTACACCAATTTAGGCAAATGAAAATCACCCCCTATATACATGTACCAAATTAATTGTCGTCCAATTTATCATCAACCTTTTGTCACACGACGAATCCGTTTGGGTAAATGTTCCCAACGGGTCAGTTTCCAAATCATATAGTCCATTTGTAGCAAGTAGAGCCCTCTGAAGCCCCGAATAATTAACATCAGCCCATTTGTAGCAAGTAGAGCCCTCTGAAGCCCAGAATAATTAACATCAGTCCATTTGTAGCAAGTAGAGCCCTCTGAAGACCCGAATAATTAACATCAGCCCATTTGATCTCCAGTTAAAGCCCTTTGTAGCGTTCGCTCCAATGACCCGAAGTTTTATCACACGTAGAAACGCCAGTCCGCCGGGTCACAAATAAAGCTCCAATAGAACTTCAATTCTCGTGTATTAACCGCAAGGGCATCATCCCTCACTGCCTACCACTATCTACAGTGGCAACCGAACTATACTCCTCGTCTTCATCCCCTACAACGACAACGATATATATATATATATATATATATATATATATATATATATATATATATATATATATATATATATATATATATATATATATATATATATATATATATATATATATATATATATATATATATATATATATATATATATATATATATATATATATATATATTCTAATTTGTTCTAATTTGTAATTCCCACGTGTATGGCATAATTGGTGGAGATTCTAACTTATATACGGTAGCAAACGGAGGAGGTTCCAGCATATATACGGTCAAAATCTGTCGGGAATCATACATTATACGGTCATAATTGGCGGAGATTCTAACATATGCGGTCATAATTGGTAAAGATTCCAACATATATGGGGTTGAGAATCCAATATATATTCGGTAATAGTTGGTGGAGATTGCAACGTATCATAGACTGAACTGCCTTGATTGTTTGAGATATCTGCTATTGAGTATTTAGTGGTTTGCTCGCAAAAATGTTTCGTTATCTCAAGAAATATAACAAGCCAAAAATCACTTTCAGAGGGTTGTTTTCAAGATGAGTTTTTCATGCCTCGTTAGTCACCAGACTGTAATCAGGCAGATAATGACGGAGGTTACTTAGCACGATCTGATTGAGAGAGGACGACGCCTTTTCATTCATCATGTACAGATGTATTCATCAGTAACATGACTTGTTCTTACTAATATGCATTGCGTTGTTTGATAATGTGGCATTATTTACGGTCTGGCCTCTTGATGATAGACATTCAGTTAGAGGGTTGGTCTTCGTGCTACCACACACGTGTATGCTTTACACGGCACATATTTTGGCCACTTTGTGCCACCAGTCAAACGCGTAGTGCTGAATAATCGCAATGCTAGAAAATTGTCGGCCTGAATCGGTGTATTCTGCTTGGTGAGATGTAATATAGACTACATGGTAAACCTCGTGTATTCTGCTTGGTGAGATATAATATAGAATCTATGGTAAACCTCGTGTATTCTGCTTGGTGAGATGTTATATAGACTGTAAGGTAAACCTCGTGTATTCTGCTTGGTGAGATGTAATATAGACTGTATGGTAAACCTCGTGTATTCTGCTTGGTGAGATGTAATATAGACTGTATGGTAAACCTCGTGTATTCTGCTTGGTGAGATGTAATATAGACTGTATGGTAAACCTCGTGTATTCTGCTTGGTGAGACGTAATATAGACTGTATGGTATACCTCGTGTATTCTGCTTGGTGAGATGTAATATAGACTGTATGGTAAACCTCGTGTATTCTGCTTGGTGAGATGTAATATAGACTCTATGGTATACCTCGTGTATTCTGCTTGGTGAGATGTAATATAGACTGTAAGGTAAACCTCGTGTATTCTGCTTGGTGAGATGTAGTATAGACTATGGTTTACCTCGTGTATTCTGCTTTGTGAGATGTAATATAGACTGTATGGTAAACCTCGTGTATTCTGCTTGGTGAGATATAATATAGACTCAATGGTAAACCTCGTGTATTCTGCTTGTTGAGAAGTAAGATAGACTGTATGGTAAACCTCGTGTATTTTGCTTGGTGAGATGTAATATTGACTGTATGGTAAACCTCGTGTATTCTGCTTGGTGAGACGTAATATAGACTATGGTATACCTCGTGTATTCTGCATGGTGAGATGTAATATAGACTGTATGGTAAACCTCGTGTATTCTGCTTGGTGAGATGTAATATAGACTCTATGGTATACCTCGTGTATTCTGCTTGGTGAGATGTAATATAGACTATATGGTAAACCTCGTGTATTCTGCTTGGTGAGATGTAATATAGATTGTAAGGTAAACCTCGTGTATTCTGCTTGGTGAGATGTATTATAGACTCTATGGTATACCTCGTGTATTATGCTTGGTGAGATGTAATATAGACTGTATGGTAAACCTCGTGTATTCTGCTTGGTGAGATGCAATATAGACTGTATGGTATACCTTGTGTATTCTGCTTGGTGAGATGTAATATAGAATATGGTATACCTCGTGTATTCTGCTTGGTGAGATGTAATATAGACTCTATGGTTTACCTCGTGTATTCTGCTTTGTGAGATGTAATATAGACTGTATGGTAAACCTCGTGTATTCTGCTTGGTGAGACGTAATATAGACTGTATGGTATATCTCGTGTATTCTGCATGGTGAGATGTAATATAGACTGTATGGTAAACCTCGTGTATTCTGCTTGGTGAGATGCAATATAGACTCTATGGTATACCTCGTGTATTCTGCTTGGTGAGATGTAATATAGACTATATGGTAAACCTCGTGTATTCTGCTTGGTGAGATGTAATATAGACTGTAAGGTAAACCTCGTGTATTCTGCTTGGTGAGATGTATTATAGACTCAATGGTATACCTCGTGTATTCTGCTTGGTGAGATGTAAGATAGACTGTATGGTAAACCTCGTGTATTCTGCTTGGTGAGATGCAATATAGACTGTATGGTATACCTTGTGTATTCTGCTTTGTGAGATGTAATATAGACTGTATGGTAAACCTCGTGTATTCTGCTTGGTGAGATGTAATATAGACTGTATGGTAAACCTCGTGTATTCTGCTTGGTGAGATGTAATATAGACTGTATGGTAAACCTCGTGTATTCTGCTTGGTGAGATGTAATATAGACTCTATGGTCTACCTCGTGTATTCTGCTTGGTGAGATGCAATATAGACTCTATGGTATACCTCGTGTATTCTGCTTGGTGAGATGTAATATAGACTGTATGGTATACCTCGTGTATTCTGCTTGGTGAGATGCAATATAGACTCTATGGTATACCTCGTGTATTCTGCTTGGTGAGATGTAATATAGACTGTATGGTAAACCTCGTGTATTCTGCTTGGTGAGATGTAATATAGACTCTATGGTATACCTCGTGTATTCTGCTTGGTGAGATGTAATATAGACTCTATGGTATACCTCGTGTATTCTGCCAAGTGAGATGTAATTGTTAAGCTAGAATTTCTTGGCTTTTCTTGCTTATGCACGCTCTTCGTGATAGTACTGTTACTCACTGCCTGTAGTTGCTGGAGTGGTTTATTCAGTTTTCAACAATGACGCTCCCTGGAATCTCGCGGTCCGAATCGTTTCTCTGACTAGATGAATCTCCCTGACTAACCCATCTGGACTCCTTATAAAGGGTCCCGCGATAGGCCAGGCTAAAACAATCCCCACGTGACACTTGGAGGGTGAAATCGCTTGCTGTGAGGATTGCTGAAATCAGGGTTACACCCCTCCCAAAGAGTGGTGTGATGTAGCCCGGGCTCTCGTGCTGATAATTAAAGGGGGAGGCGTATGAGCCAAAATAGTATTATAACATCCTCCCCAACCATAATAAAGTTGAACTTCCACTGTTCAATAAATTTTGAATTTACCCTTAAATTTTGAAAATTGACTTTGTTAAACTAATTGAAGGTTGATGAAATATAATTTGGAATAAGAGTTATAAAGTAAATGGACAGCACGACACGAGCCCAATATTACTAGATTTTGAATTTTGAATGATCCCAGGGTAGCTTGGACATGCGCCAATACTGTTTTATATTGGCACATGTCCATAACAAAAATAGGTAATTATATTAGGTTACAATAATTTTTCAAATGATCTAATTTTGCTAGCCTAAATGGTATTAAAATAAATATATTACAATAAAATGGAAAGAATTAAAATATGGAATAACCTAGCCGTTATGACATTAATTACATTTTCACAGTATTACTCCGCACTAAAACCACATGGGAAAAACCGATGAGCCTATACTTGACAATCGTGAAAATAGTAAAATAACCTATTGTAGCTAATTCAATTATTAATTTTGAAAGTATTTAACTAATGTCACGAAAACTTATTATACAAATACAATGATCTAATGCCATGGAAATTTGTGGATTTCTTTGAATGCTTCTTGTAGATGAAATATCTGGAGGACTGCCGCATTGGGTTCGCCAGGTGTCGCTTGAGGGGAGGGGTGTGCGTTTTCCGACGCCTGGCTGAGCCGTTGTGTCTCCACTGTATCCTTGGTCAGGGAGACGTAAGCTTTGGCTACAAGGTGTTGGCGCGTCAGGTGAAGGCGCTATCTCCCTCTTGTATGGCGTAAATATACCTGGGAACAAGTGAACTTACGGCAGCGATCAGTGTGTCTTGATTATGAATGTTCAATGTGGGCGTGTAAGTGTGAGTGAGTATGTATCTTTTGTGTAATATTATAACATCAAAATGAATGTTGGTGTATTATGCAAAGAAAAGTGTGAGGTGTGTTTGAATGATTGTATATTGCTTTGATTGGAGTGCGTGTTAATGAGTGACGGTTATTGCCCAAAATAGTATTTAAGAAAGCTATACTGCTGAGAGCCTGTTTAGAATAATTATGCCTAAAAGAATATATATGTTGCACATGGCCACTATCTAACATGTAAGTCCGGATACACAACGGTGTGACACTTTAATTGTGTGTTGTACGCACGGGAGAAGATCAATAAAAACAACTCATATATATTTGTATTGAGAATTAAATGTTATCGATACTTCTCCATAAATTATTTTGATAAATACGCACGTCTTTCCTAAGCTGCAGATTTCTTCATGAGATTATACCCCGCATATACTTGTATATAATAAGATTAGCGTTATGGGTAATGTGTAACATAGAAGGTCGCTTATTTTACGCGTGTCCGCATGATATGCCAGACGGTGCGATGATAGCGCATTTGACTTCACTTATTGTAAGATTTTGTCTTATTATCTGCAGACATAGAGGCAAAATAATTGTGAAAATAATTGATGATATCATTGTGTCAAGTTGGCGCTGCGTGGAAGAAGACAATTTAAGTCTTCTATTGATTTAAACCTGGACTAACAGTTTACTGGATTTCGTGTGCCGGCAAAGGATGTGTGAGATTAAGCGTCAAATGTTTATGTCACTTAGGAGACTGCCTTTTGAGACTTAAATTGAAGTGCTATTAGAGGGTGGCAGCTTGGGCCTCAGAGACGACGTGTTTATTGGAATTACAAAGGAGTCTGTAATCCTTGATAATTGGCGGACGCAAAATGAGGGTCTCTTATCTGCGTGAATGTCTGAGTGCAGGATGTTTAATCATTCGGTATACGGGCCGACTGTGAAAGGCTTAAATTGGACTGATCAAAATTTGAATTTCATGGCTTGTTATCTTTGACACTTAAAATGGATCGTGTTGTTCGCTTTAAGAAATTTGAATTTGTCTAACGGTCATGTTCATGCGTGTGAATGCGTTTGACACGTGGTTGAGATGGTATTGTTGATAAAATGTTAAATGGTTGGAATAAGGAAAGAAATATGTGTGTGAAGGTTGTGTGAAATAATTGCGAGAAAAAAATGGTTATGCATATAAAATGAATAAAGGCGTCCTGTTCTGAGAAGATAGTATATGGCTAAAAATAATATGACATTAGTTGGAAAAATTTCTAAAAAGGGAAATATGTACGAAGAATACTATGAAAATGAATCAATGAGGCTAGGTCGACATTATTCGTTATTTGTTTCAGAATTGGTAATGCTCATCTTCCGCGCCACATACTTGCGTCCTCGACGACCCACTCATATTGTTCGCCAACAAACATAATATTAAATACTTAATTTAAATATGGAGGATATTTGACCTCAAATTTCTCGTTTCCCGTCCTTGCATAATAAGGTTTGTCGGATGCGGGAGGTTAAAATTAAGGCGATAGCGGGAGGGGTGTTTTGTGTGGAGGAGGTACTTATGCGCGAGGGAAGGTTAGAATGAGCACTATCACTTTTACAGTGAACTTATTTTAATGTAAAATATGAGTGAGGTACTTACCAATGGTAGAAGCTGAAAGGGGGGTATGTGGTCGTCATCTCCGATGTCTTGATAGCGCCAGGTCGCTAGTACGCCATAGTTGAGTCGAGTGGAAGAGTTGATGTACGCTGACGTTGCCCAGGATCATGATCGCGTCGTTGCTTGCGGCCTCGTGTCTCTTCTCTCGGCGTGTGTAGCAATTGTCAGCTTTCTTCTCTAACGTAAGAGCGTGTAAGCGTCGGGAAAATGTGTGCGTTAACAACAGTGGAAGTTGCCAACTACCCGGACTCTCACACCAAATGTAAAGCTAGATTTTCTAGACTTTTCTTGCTTATGCACGCTCTTTGTTATAGTACTGTTACTCACTGCCTGTAGTTGCTGGAGTGGGGACTAATCAGAGGAAATTAATGCGAGTCCTGGAGTAGAGTTGCTTATTTGGTTTATTCAGATTTCAACAATGAAGCTCCCTGGAATCTCGCGGTCTGAATCGTTTCTCTGACTAGATGAATCTCCCTGACTAACCCATCTGGACTCCTTATAAAGGGTCCGCGATAGGCCAGGCTAAAACAATCCCCACGTGACACGACGAGTCCACTTGGAGGGTGAACTCGCTTGCTGTGAGGATTGCTGAAATCAGGGTTACACCCCTCCCAAAGAGTGGTGTGATGTAGCCCGGGCTCTCGTGCTGATAATTAAAAGGGGGAGGCTTTTTAAGAACGTATGAGCCAAAATAGTATTATAACATAATATAGACTCTATGGTATACCTCGGCTACGATGCACAAGGAAGCATGATATCTCCAACGGGCCCAGAACTACAGTTCTCAACAAAGCGACATGAGGGATTGGGGAGACTGTAACATGCAATAATTAACAATTAGCTCAGAATGATACAACAGCCGCCATGCATTGAATATTAGTTGAATTATGGATGTAGAGGCGTGAGCTGCTGCTGTCACATCTTGAGCCTCTTCAGTATATCCATCTCTTCATTAATGGTCTCAATTTCTCTTAGAAAACGCGCATTTGTTTGCCTTTCAGAGGCGGGAGTCACGACAGATCCTTGGTGACATAGCACGGTAATGACGGCGGGGGGAACTCCAGTAGTGCGCTAGTAATGTCTATCATGCTGCTTCTCCTCCGCCAGTGCGCTAGTAATATCTATCATGCTGCTTGTCCCCCGACCACTGCGCTAGTAATGTCTATCATGCTGCTTCTTCTCCGACCAGTGCGCAAGTAATGTCTATAATGCTGCTTCTCCTCCGGCCAGTGCGCTAGTAATGTCTATCATGCTGCTTCTCCCCCGACCAGTGCGCTAGTAATGTCTATCATGCTGCTTCTCCTCCGACCACTGCGCTAGTAATGTTTATCATGCTGCTTCTCCTCCAATCAGTGCGCTAGTGATGTCTATAATGCTGCTTCTCCTCCGACCAGTGCGCTAGTAATGTCTATCATGTTGCTTCTCCTCCGACCAGTGCGCTAATAATGTCTATCATGCTGCTTCTCCCCCGACCAGTGTGCTAGTAATGTCTATCATGCTGCTTCTCCTCCGACCAGTGCGCTAGTAATGTCTATCATGCTGCTTGCGAACTGGTGTACGAACTGAGTGAGAACGAAGACTTTTATTGCCGTTGCATTAAACACAGACGGTCATATGATTTTCTCATTGTAACATTTGGTGTTAGAACACGTACACAAGCGTACCCTCTTCATTCACCGACCGAACCGGTACATCGAGAGACTGTTGCAAACAAATGCCAGCTATATGCTATTATTCTGGCCATCTTGATTGATGGAATCAAGTTTGGCCAGGAATTATAGCGGTTCTCTGGCTACAGTCGATTTTCCGTTGGATTAACAGATTTGTTTGGATGAATTTGCTCCCTCATAATGCCATAAGCAAGAATATGAGTTCCATTCGTATGTGGCGTGCTATGACTTGCTGCGTCTCTGTGAAATGGAGAGATGCATCTTCGTGGTGATCCTCACTTACATTGCACTAGGTCTACCAAAGGCAACGAGGGTCGGCGCGACTGTTCTGCTAATCGTGTTGAGAACGGAGGTTATGTTATGTGACATTCTAGACACAAAAGCTTTCGCCAATATTCTTTTAAATTCTTTTTGCAACTGTGTCTAGCCATATCTGTCTTTCGTTTTCGCCCCATTATGTTCTCATGGCACGCGTATTCCTCATCTGGAGATACCAGAACCCGCGTATATTCCTCATCTGAGCTACCAGAACCCATGCGTATTCCTCACATAGAGCTACCAGAACCCATGCATATTAATCACCTGGAGCTACCAAAACCCATGCGTATTCCTCAACTGGAGCTACCAGAGTCCATGCGTATTCCTCACCTGGAGCTACCAGTACCCGCGCGTATTCCTCATCTGGAGCTACCAGAACCCGCACGTTTTACTCAACTGGAGCTACCAGTTGGTAGAAGATAATCGGCAAAACTTTCATGGATAATAATGTTCATATTCTCCTCCATGTCTGGCGGCAAATGCGTTGAGGATATTTCTATCAACGAGCCAAATAGCATAAACAATCACCTTTTTGCGATAATTGTCAAATTTTTTGGTACGTTTTGTTGTGTAAGCATAGTTATCACACAGTTCTTTCTAGATATTCCTTTTCGTGGGAGCAGGTTCTTCCCACAAGAAGAGGAGAGGAGGCTAAAGTTAGTAAGTGATGCCAACAGGTTGTTAAATTGCGCTAGGTAGATAGCTAAACACAAGCGGTCAAATTATTCAGTTTCCATTATTCACATCAGGATAGATGTCTCTTCTGCTTTAGCAACAATATATCGAGGTAAAGGGGTTGTTTGACAAAATTACTATGAAGATATCTGACTGCATCGTATAAACAATTGAATCTCTTCGGCTAGATATTGCTCTGTTATCAGCCTTCATTACATTCAGACCTAAGAGAATAGCAGAGAAGCTGTCAGTTATATTATTTGCATGTGGGTTCGATGTTGTTCTACGTTTTCAATGCGGTAGTGACGTATTCTAAAGAGAAGGCGACGGTAATTGAAAGTACAATCCTTTTCTCGCAAAACAAGGTTAGGTAGGAAGGAGGTTGCGGTTAACATTGTAATGATGAGATGCAGGCATTTTATGCTGATTGATTGTTCCTCATTCTAATTAGGAAATATGCCTCATCCTAAGATGGCCGACGAATATTATAAACATTGCCATGAAGTGCCTTTAGACTCATCCAGCTCAGTACCTGACAGGTATTGTACGATCAAGTGAAGTGCTTTATCAATTACTTGTCGTTTGAGCTGCATTGTCTGCCTGTACCTGATGTCATAACCCAATCTCTAATAACGGGTCATATCAGGATAGAGATTAACCGGCAGTCAATTTCACCCATGGTTGTTGTACGCCACCATATATTTCGAGTAATCATCAGAGAGGCTTGGTAAGGAACGCAGTTATCAAACAACACCAGCTACTGATACACAGCGAGGCTTGGTAAGGAACGCAGTTGATCAAACAACACCAGATGCTGATACGCAGTGAGGCTTGGTAAGGGACATAGTTATCAAACAACACCAGCTACTGATACGCAGTGAGGCTTGGTAAGGGACGTAGTTATCAAACAACACCAGCTACTGATACGCAGTGAGGCTTGGTAAGGGACGTAGTTATCAAACAACACCAGATGCTGATACGCAGTGAGGCTTGGTAAGGGACATAGTTATCAAACAAACACCAGCTACTGATACGCAGTGAGGCTTGGTAAGGGACGTAGTTATCAAACAACACCAGCTACTGATACGCAGTGAGGCTTGGTAAGGGACGTAGTTATCAAACAACACCAGCTACTGATACGCAGTGAGGCTTGGTAAGGGACGTAGTTATCAAACAACACCAGCTACTGATACGCAGTGAGGCTTGGTAAGGGACGTAGTTATCAAACAACACCAGCTACTGATACGCAGTGAGGCTTGGTAAGGGACGTAGTTATCAAACAACACCAGCTACTGATACGCAGTGAGGCTTGGTAAGGGACGTAGTTATCAAACAACACCAGCTGCTGATAACATAATCATTGCATTTTATAGCTCAATCGATAACTGCATATAATTCTCTTTTTTTGCTTGATCATAACTTCTGTAAGAAATAGCCCACAACGAAGCATCATAGATAACGTTAGTTAAATCAGTTGGTTGTGTTGTGTTAACCAGTGTCCTCATGTGTACAGCGGCCGAAGCAGCCAATCATTATCAGGCAGATTTCCATTTGGTTTGCACTAACATGCTGATGTTTACTCAGGTTCTGGGCCTGGGCCATTCTTCAATGAGGACCGCAGGATACAGGCCATTATCATACAGATGATCTGCCAACATCCATCAGCAAAATACCGCTATATCACCCCAATAACGTAACCAAATGTTTTTTGCACTGCAGATTGAATGACAATATGGGTTTTTGCTGAAGAAAATATCTGCGATGAGCAAACTTCTACGTACCTGGACTCCGACAAGAGAACCGACAGAGATGATCATTATATAAACATTGCGATCCAACCAGTCCCTAATAACGTAATAGCAGCCTGACTAAATGGACATAACAAAAACAATGAGTTAAGGCAATAAAACAAACACCATGGGTTTACGCTAAAAGATATGATTAACATTGCTCTGTCTTTAAATAAAGCCCCACTCTATGTACAATGATGCTACACTATAACCTGTTGACATATTGGTGAAAATATAAAGTTACCCAGTATCCATTATTGCTGGACATCGTACAGGGTGGCTCATTCGTAGATGGACAGCAACTGTCTGGATATATACACTGCAACACACAATCTTACTGTATCCTCACAAAGATGAATCATGCATTGGATAAGTATCGTTTTGCTATGCGCTCAGCTTAAGACGTAGTGACATTTACATCATTGTAATCTGGACATAGCCTGTAATATTTTGCATTCATGTAGTCATCGCGATATGTGCCGCAGCACTGCATCTGAAACAAACCACACATCAGTTTTCCCACGTAATGTCATTCCTAGCTGTAACGAATGAACAAGTCGATGTAGTCGCTCACTTGTCGCTGCATGTTGTTCCACGCGGCGGATGAATCCAAACTCGGGTCATCTGTGTTGTTGTAGTTGTCTCGTAGGGATTGACTCATGTCTGAGAACAAATAGTCATAGCTCTGAAACCCACAATTAGATAACGACTTTAGAGACTTAAACATAGGCAATATGTGTACCTTGGCTAGCAGTCGCCATGAAGAATAGGTGTCAGAAATAGCAGTGATCACATCTTAGATTTCAGACCAGTTGCATTATGGTAAGGGTTGCTTAATGGTGAATATGTAGGCTCTATTTAATCTCGTCAATGTCTCTACTTACGTTAGTCCAGAATACAGCAACGACGACAGCCGTTACAACCTCTGCCGCCAGAAGGACTGCGATCAGCAGGCCGTACTGCAACCAAGGAAGCACAATGAGGAATTCAGTTATGAGTGAATCATCCGTGATGAACTGACATGTGGTACTCACTGCACTTAAGACTTTGCGATTTTCTATGATGGTTGCACACAAGCCCAATGATCCCAGTAGGAATGCCAGTCCTCCCACGCATGCGCCGATATGAAGAAAGAGCTCCGGTAAGGCAATACTTCGGTCAGGAAGGATGTCACCCAGCAAACTCAACTCATTGCCCAGTATAAACCAGACGCCCAGTCCTAATAGCACGCCACCTAGCGTCTGGTAAGAAATACACCTTAATGCAATGAGCCCCTGGTGAAATAGTAACTTCACAATGTTATCCTATCAAACCAAGAAAACGCCTACCAAATACACGAAATGGAGAGCAATCGAGGCGTATCTAGCACACTTTTCTCCGCTGCTCAATGCCATATTGATCTGACGACTGAAAAAGCAAGAGCTCGGCTTACTTCACGATTGCCGACCTAAGACAGTTATTCAGCGAGTATCAAACGTTTTTAATTAGCCATATATATAGTCATGGTCTCACGAACAATTGGTCAGATAAGACCCGTACATTAATCCCACGAAATAACCAGCTGATTAACATGTCATCAAAACCCTGTGTTCTGCTGCGAGTTGAGTTCAATATCCGATAAAGACAAACCCAATGCGTAGTGACACCAGGCACTTAGTGATTAAAAGTGACAAGTGATGATGAACACTCCTGCGATTTCAGAGATACGACGAAAGCCCCTTCGTCTCAGTTCTCCGATGCACTTCCTGGTTCGCACGTTATCTCATCGCATAAGCAGTTCGATTCAATTATTATTTTGTTCGCTGTATGGATGATTCTCGGGAATACAAATATTCCCTAGACAGAAGCCGATGCGAATCGTGTAAGGCTCCAGGTCAATCAAAATATTCATTGCACTCGTGGATTATCATGCAATCTTAGCCATCTTGCATTAAAAAACACTGATAAAAAAAGGTACAGACACTCGTATATTCCCAATCTACGCCGGCCTGTCAAGAGATAATAACGTCAGCAGTGATGTTTCAGCAGGATGACAACCGTCGCTGCTTTTACCTGCACCTGATAGCAGTCTGTTGCCAGTACCTGATGGTTGTCTGCTACCAGTACCTGATGGTTGTCTGATACCAGAACCCGATGATTGTCTGCTACCTGTAACTGATGGTTGTCTGCTATCAGTAACTGATGGTTGTCTGCTATCAGTATCTGATGGCTGTCTGATACCAGAACCTGATGGTTGTCTGCTACCAGTAACTGATGGTTGTCTGCTATCATTACCTGATGGTTGTCTGCTGTCAGCACCTGCTGGTTGTCTGCTACCTGTACCTGCTGGTTGTCTGCTACCTGTACCTGATGGTTGTCTGCTACCAGTACCTGATGGTTGTCTGCTAACAGTACCTGACGACAGGCTGCTACCAGCACCTGATTGTTGTCTGCAGCCAGCACCTGATGGTTGTCTGCTGTCAGCACCTGATGGTTGTCTGTTTCCAGTACCTGATGGTTGTCTGACACCAGTACCTGATGGTTGTCTGTTACCAGTAACTGATGGTTGTCTACAGGGGAAAAGACACTGCGGAGAAGTTCCTCAAAGCCCTACAGCAAGAGGAGAAAAAGGTCTAATCAGTTCTCTCCAAGCCAGTCCCCATGCGGATGACCCGAGACGACCAAAGAGTCCACAAGACCGCAACCCAATGCCACGTCTGCAGCAAACCACTCGGAGCCGACCGGGTCCGCGACCACTGCCATAAAACCGGCAAGTACAGAGGGCCAGCCCACAACGCCTGCAACCTAAAGCTTAGGCTGAGCCCCAAGACAACCCCCATCCCCGTGGTCTTCCATAACCTGAGGGGCTATGACTCCCATCTCCTTATGCAAGGCATAAGCAAGGTAGAGGGAGACATCAACTGTATACCCAACAACATATCCCTCTCCCTTGGACAGCTCCGTTTCATAGACAGCGCACAGTTCCTCCTGGCCTCTCTCAACAAGCTGGTCTCAACCAACAGCCCAGACGCCTTCACCGTAACGGCAGAGTATGAGCCAGACCAGACAAAGCCTTCCCCTATGAGTTCTGGACAGCTGGGATAAGTTTGATTCTCCCCTCCCACCCATCCAAGACTTCTACAGCAAACTCTCGGAACAGGGCATATCAGCCACAGACTACGCCCACGCGCAAAAGGTCTGGAGCACGTTTGGCTGCTAGAACATGGGCGACTACCACGACCTCTACCTCCGGACAGATGTTCTCCTCCTAGCAGACGTTTTTGAAACTTCCACAAGACCAGCCTAAAGCAGTACGGCCTGGACCCAGCCCACTACTATACAAGCCCAGGCCTCTCGTGGGACGCTCTACTCAAGAGCACAGGGGTAAAACTTGAACTTCTCACCGACTACGACAAACACCTCTTCATCGAGAATGGTCTGCGGGGAGGAATAAGTATGGTCTCGCAGCGCCACGCCAAAGCAACCAATCCCTACGTAGGAGACTTCGACCAGGACAAGCCCACAAGCTACATCCAATGCCTCAACGTCAACAACCTCTATGGATGGGCAATGAGCCAGGCCCTACCTACCTCGAACATTGAGTGGGTGGACTGGCCAGAGTCGCTCTCCAGAATAGTCCACACCCACCCTGACGATGCCGAGACTGGGTTCATCTTTGAGGTCGACCTGGAGTATCCAGCTGAGCTTCACGACGACCACAACGACTACCCCCTGGCCCCAGAGCGACTACTTGTCCAGAACGAGTGGCTCTCAGAATACCAGAGAAACCTGCTTAACGAATACGGTGGCCACGGAGTCGAGAAGCTGGTCCCGAACCTAAGGAATAAGGAGAATTACGTTCTCCACTACAGGAACCTCAAACTGTATCTCGCCCTGGGGATGAGGCTGACCAAGATCCACCGCGCCCTATCCTTCACCCAAAGCACCTGGATGGAACCCTACATCCGGAAGAACACAGATCTCCGAAAGGCAGCAACCAGCGACTTCGAGAAGGACCTATACAAACTAATGAACAACTCCGTCTTGGGCAAGTCTATGGAGAACCTTCGCAAGCGGGTTGACGTGAATCTGGTCTGAGCTGCAGACAACAACAAAATAAGAAAGCTCATCGCCAGCCCCGCCTTCGCCCGCCAGAAAATATTTGACGACGACCTGGCCGCCATCCACATCCACAAGGCCCACCTGGTCCTCAACCGCCTAGTCTACGTGGGGATGTGCATACTCGATCTGTCCAAGCACCTCATGCATGACTTCTACTACAACACCATGAGGTCCCAGTACGGCCGCGGGGTCAACCTACTCTATACCGACAATGACTGCCTCCTCCTGGAGATCCGCACACCAGACATCTACGCCGACATGAAAAAAGACAGTGACCTATTAGACACCAGCAACTACGACCCAGACAACCCGCTCCACAGCAACGAGAACGAGAAGGTTCTAGGAAAGATGAAGGACGAGTGCGGCGGTGTACCCATCAGGGAGTATGTAGGCCTGCGCCCAAAGATGTACTCCATCCTAATGTCGACCTGGGAGGAAATCAAGAAAGCAAAGGGCGTAAAAAAGGTAGTGGTCAAGAAACACCTGCGCCACGCCCAATACCTTGAATCGCTGTTCGACCAGAAGCGGTTCCGCCAAGGGATGAACATGCTCCGAAGTGACAGTCACAAGATATATGGGCTGCATGTCAACAAGGTGTCTCTATCCCCCTTTAATACAAAGTGATGGATAGCTCCGGTTGGCGTACACACCCTAGCCTACGGGCATAGCCGCACCCAGGCCTACCACCCAGCGTAGACCGCCGGAAGACGGGGTGTATCGTATTCAACCGTGGGTGTATCCACACCTTCCACCTACGACCAGCAAATGAGGGGTGATGGTGAACTTCCCGAATCACTGTTGGACACCTCGCCCTCACCCTATACCCCTCCGCAATCAGGAGGTCATCCACCTTGCCGGCTATAGTGAGACTGGTGGTGGCCTGGGGGCTTGGTCTTCCTAGCTCGAGAAGGTTTATCTAGCACGCCTTTCTCAGTCATACCAGTCTCAACGTGAGTCGCAATCCGGGCCTTCCTGCTCTCAAGCCTCTTTTTCTTCTTCATGAGGTTGTGGTTAACACTTTTCGTATCCACAATCAATACATAATTTTAGGTTATTTTTAATGCCCTTCTGGCACTCTACACAAAGTCGATTTACGATCCCCCGCTTAATCCTAAACCTGTGCATTGCGCAAAAATCAAACTTATAGGGCCTGTCACAAGGGTCTCTCTTCCCGAGTAATATCCAGGGGCACTTTCCAGTTGCTTCCATTACTACCTATCTGCCTTTTGTTTAATTGGTAATACCGTCTGGTGGTAACTGGGTATTGGGTGGTACAACAAGCAGCTCCTCCTTTACAAAGCCACAGAGCGGTCCATCCAACAAATAGTAAAGTACAGGCTCACCAGATTTAGTGACAGAGCGTCCAATCCGGTAAACATTGAGTGACCACACAGGGTCAGTGGCCTGCCGGTGCTGGTCTTGCTCTGCCTCACCAGGCTGGTACAGGTAGCGAACGCCAACACCAGAGGGAAACTTTTTTTTTTTGTTCTTTGACTCCCAGCGGGCGCCCTGGTACGACTGCATAGGGCTTGTGTACAACTCGTTTTGCCTTTATAGCATCTTTAGGTTTTTTCCCAGTCAACCGGGTCACCTCATTATTTATCGCAGAGACAACAGCCTCTAGTCGAGAAACCCACTCGGTAGATCGTTTTCCAGTATCCTTTAACTCTACGGCATACTGGTGACCAAAGAGTCGCTCAGCCAGTGTTCGGTTAAAGCATTCCACTAGGTAACTGTAGCGGTCCTAGCTTGTATATCCTCTCCACTGCACCTGCGGCCTCTTTTGTAGTCAATGGCTCAGCGGATTTGTAGCGCAAGGCCACATCAACCACTGTTAGGGCAAACTTGTAAGTCCGGTGCTTCACAACGTCATGAGGAAGAAATAAGAGATCGGCTTGGTGAACCTCATTAGGGACAGGGACATCAAACTGTGGCCTGGGATTGCGTTTTGGCACTGGCAGATAGATTTGCCATATAGCTTGCTTTGTTAGCCACCCCCTGGCAACTTCCTCAGAAACCCTTGCTTCCGTTGCAAGCTTCTTGATAGCTGTTATGCCTTTCCAGTAGCCCTAAGGACTATAGTATATCTTCTGCATGCGATGATCCATATACAGTAAATGCCCGAGTCTCCAATTAACCTACTTGACAAGTCTGTATGCAATCAGCCCAGTCGCAGCCATACCCAGTATAATGACCGCCACCTCACGCCCCTTCTGTTCATCTAAGGGCTCGTAGAAGTCTGAAAGCTGCGGCTCAGAGCCTAGCGGGTCGACGGTTTTATTTGTAATCAGGGAGTACTCACGCATAGCCTCGTCTGCATCCCTAAAAGTATGCTCGGCATGTCTCTGGCAACGCAGTTGCTCATTGATGAAGTCTAAACGCTCAGTTCTCTTCTTGGCCCATGCTGCCTGAGCAGAATGAAGCTGCTCGATTGCCATATCATGGCGTTTACGTTCTGCATCCACTTGGCTGCCTCGTAACTTAGAGAATACAAAGTTTTTCCCAGAGAATGAAAGGGCGTTAACAAGAGCGTCTCCAACAAGTAGCGCGAGTGTGGCCATTACTTTAGTTTATCAACTGGTAAGATTCCTTGTTTAATTAGTATATCCTTTGTGGCCATAGCTAGTGATTCATTGGCAACAGCCATAGCCAGGTCGCGTGGGGTGAAATCAAGACATGTCACCCAACCACCCAGATCCATCTTAGCAAGCTTGGCATAACCTATTGATATACCGGAAACAACTGCACCATGGTACAGAGCGTTGACGAGCATTTTTCCATCAGTAATTGGTGTTGTCATCTTATTCCATATAAAACGGATCCTTTAAATGAGCGTTCGTAGGCTTTTGTACCACAACCTGTTTAGGGTGTGAGGCTACCATCTGGTGCCTGTAGCAATACAATGCGAGTCCAAACACCCCAACAACCAAAGCCGCAGCCCATCTTTCCTACGCCCGCCTTTCCAGAGGCTTGCTGGTTGATATTGGCTAGACAGCTTCGTCCCTAGCATCCGCAAGCGCAGCCTTAGCCTCTCGGAGCTCTCTCAGATTTTGATTGGCTTTCCAAGCTGCAGCACCCATTTGTCCTGCCGCAACCTTTTTAGCGTTTTTCTGTGTTGTCTCTCCTTGATTCGTGTTCATTTCTTCCATGTTTACTTACTAAATTTATATGTCCAATTGACAGCTCTTAGTAAGCACCTGTTATAGCGTAGTTAAGCTCAAGCTATAGTGGAGTTAAACACATAGTATAGTGCGCAAGTGTCTCCCTCTCCCCGAGTCCCTGTTGTTTCGGTGCTTGTTTTTCCAAATTGACAGTGCTTAACTGTTGTTAAAGCTGCGGTTAATGGAGCTAAAAACATACCATAGCGATGATATAGCTCACGATTGGCAGTGCTTAGCACGTGTCCAACAAACGGGTCAGTCTCGAGGTCTGTAATTAGCTTTGGTTGGTGTTCTGGTGGGATTGGTAGAAACATACAAGCAATACCTGAGTATAGCTGTAGCAATGATTGACCTAGAGTGCGCATCATGCTAGCACCTAGCTGAGCCTCGTATCTCACATACAGCTTTATGATCTCTTCATCAGACATTGATTCAACCTGGTCAATTGTAAGGCGCTCCAAACAAAGGTACTGACGGGCTTGACACCCGGTTATATCGGCAGCAAGCCAATCTCTCTTAGAAGACACATCTACATCAGGGATGCAACTAGGTTCCGCTCCCCCAGACTTTGTGTCCACTAAGCTCTAGTCGTGTCCTGTTCAAGGAGTTTATCAATAATGGTATCAGAATCCATGAATATACGTATACGCCTTCGAGCTTCAAAATACTGCACCGCTACCCAGATGAAGAAATCTAAATTGGTTACTGAGGCAGTGGCTTCTATCAAGGCCAATATCACTTCAATTGACGGCATATGCAGTAGGTTGATCAGTCTTCAGCAGCAGTATTGCGTGCTTGGTCTTTGCTAGTAGTTGGCGTACTTTGGCTCGTTCCTCCTTTGTTGGAATTACATCATTTTCCCGTAAGGCGTCTTCAAACGAGTCACGGTCCTTGGTTTGAAAGAGCACCATCCAGCGAGTCTGGTCACATAAGTCCTTCAGCACAAAGTTGTACTTTTGGGTGAGGACCCAGACACTTTACTGCGCATGGCGGCCGCTAAAGGCCAGTACGGAAAACATGTCTTTTTTCTTAGTTAGGGCCTATGTTGCCGAATAGTCATCAATAATGTAGAGGGTAGGCTCGAACTTGAAGCAATGGTAAAAAGCCTTCAGGTGGTCATGGAGCCGCTCCCCTGGATCAACGACGTAGACCTCTGAATCATCCCACACCCATGACCGCGACTGATAGGCCTCTTTGAAACGTATGGTAGGGCAGAGAATTACAATATGCTCGAAGGCGCCCAAGAAGGGCTCTTCAAATAAGTCGAGGATGAATGCGGTTTCCACATATCCTGTCTGCCCACAAACAATTGCCGAACAGGGACCATCTGGAAATGTAAACTCAGTTTTCGGTTTAATCAGCCCCTTGTTAGTCGACTGCGCTGACGAGCCTGCCATCTTTAATGTTAAGCTGTGTATCCATTATAATATACATATAAGCGTTCAATGCACCGGCCGTCTGTGATTTTTTCGTGATCTGATTGGTAATACCCTCAGACGCATTCTCCACGGCCCTGCCACTACCGTGCAGCTGGTCGTCATCACTCGTCCTTAAGTCGAGCCACAGAGCATACTTACTGGTTAGGTACTCTCTTAGGGACACGTCCGACAATGCCAAGTCTTTTACAGCTATTGCTACTCTGGAGTCTCGTTTTTGTTGCTGCAAAGGCCTTCTTCACCTCGTCCCACTGCTGATAGCCACGCATGCCCTTGGCATAGAGTTGGTTGGGGATGCCCTCAATGGTCACCTCAACTTTTGTAATCTTTGGGTTGTAGAACGACTCTGTCTTCTTGGCGTATGAGGCACCTTCTGGGTCTTCAAAGAGAAGTAGAATGCCCTTCATACTGCGAGCAGGCACGTTCAGGTTGATGTTCCACAGTGTATTTCTTTTATTGTATACAAGCTTCCTGTGACGAAGAACACGGTCATACAGAATCGAGAGCCAACCTGTGTACTGGGTGCGTATCATGCGGCCCAACTTTATTTGGGTAACCATGTCATACTCCAGCGAGATGCCATCAATTTTGTAGCTGGCAGCGGTGTCGCCCGTTGCGTGAATTACGCGGTTGCAGTCGATGAACGTGAGCTCGTACTCCAGTCTGTCAATAAGCGCACTCTAGTAGAAAAGCATGTGACTCTCGAGGAGTTCAAAGTCAAGCACAACGTAGAACCTGTTACCATACACACCGGCTATGGCCTTGTCCTCTTTCTCGGTCTCATCCTTGTCTCCTGTCCCCATTCTTATCTTAGTTGTGTTTCTGTCATCTGATGTGTCAATGCCCTGATACTGGAGGCACTGTCTCTCCTGTGCAGTCCGCCACAAGTCGTGGTAACAGTGGTACACATTGCTGTCATCAATAGACATGACCTCATTGCCAGAAATCTTGATTGTCATTTTCTTGACCATGGTGCGGCCCAGGTTTTGCACAACGCTGCAGTAAAGATCAGTCGAGGTCAGCGTGATTGTAAAAGCCAGCCGTGCTATCCCTGGAACAATGACGTCGTCTGCGCCTAGATTGGGGAAGCGAACCAGCAGTTGTTGGTTCTGGTGAATAGTGCTTGGATTGTTTGTAACGACTACCGACTGTCGCACGCCCTTTACCCCAAGCGGTTCACGTATCCGGCGTTGTGGGTTTAGTTTGCGTCCGTAAGTACTCGTCATGTTGAATTCTTAATTACACTTATATCTTTAACACATAAGCATGGAGTTTGATAACCCAACATTTGACGACCCAGTGGAGGAGGATTGGCAGGACCCTGGAAGAGAGGATGAGGATTGGCTCGCTGAAATAGAGGATGAGACTCCCCCCCGCCGGCCACTCTCCCACCTGTTACAGACGGGGATATTGGGAGGGATAAGTCTATACCACAAGGAGGCTGACTCGTTATACGCGCTATCAATGATTATTACGATGCATTAGCTGGAAAAGGCCACATACCAACCCTCGGCCGCGATTATACAAAGTTTGAACTTGTTGGAGGACGGTATGTTTGGAGGACTACCCTGAGTATTACAAATTCTCGTACCTAAAAACCGTTTTCACTTGGAACAATAACTAGATCTAGAGGCATAGGGCTGTGCATGATGGTTTGGGGTTCACTGAGTGGTCCTCACAAGTGGTGTCACAAAAGGAAGCAAAAACCCTCCAAGGCGTTGACCAAGCAGCTGCTAAAGCCGCAGAGAATTTAGAAATGAGCGCCCTCGACCCTGCAGCCGTGAGAGAGCAAGGTGGTGTGGAAGAAACAAGCTTCATAGAGGATGTTCTTAACACCATTCAAAACCTAGATACACAAACAGACAACGAACTACCACTCAGAGAGCTTATTGGGCTTGACAAGGCTATGCAGACTCAGAGCTGGTCAACAACCTAAGATAACTGAGATAGTAAGTGATATAGCCCGACGGAAGCTAAAATGGCAAGCTTGGAGGAGGCAGGGAGGGAAGGAGATTCTGCATGGAAATTGCAATCAAATGAGCTTGCAGAGCTGCAGGACCTGCGGCATATCCGTGTTGAGGCTGCCTCTGTAAACCGTGAACGTCTGCGAACCCAAATTAAGCGCATCAGGGAAACGATCAACAGACTTCTGAACGAGGATACAATGCTAGCTGAGCGTGTACTGTTCAGGGAGCAAGGTATAAAAATCGCCTCCATACTCACTGCGATTAGATTGGCAATCTCGACCCTTGTAGTTGCTTTGACGGGCGGAGGGAGTACTAGTCCTACGGCGGCACCAACGCCGACACCAGCTGATAAGCCCGGTGTAAAGGAATGGATTAAAAAACAGCTGAACTTCCAGGAATCCTTGGCTCCATCGTATCATGGCTGCTTAAGTCAGCTGCAAAGGTGGCTGGTTGGATGGAAGAACATGTGTGGGCCGCTGCTGTGGCGGTTGGGGGAGTTGTTTTCCTGATACTCCGTGACTTACTACGTAGCAAACCAAAGCACAGCTAAGCCTACAGCGATTCCGCCTACAATAAGAGCGGTTTTCTCATCCTTGTGTGCCCCACGCAGTCCAGTCTCGGCCATAGGGGCCGGGCCTGGAGAGTAGAGTTCCATATATGTATCTGGCGGAGGGTCAAAGCATCCTCTATCTGGAACTACCAGAACCAAGCTGACATCAGCATTGCTGCCGATCTGCTGCTCCTGGGTCGCGATGGTAATCAGATTGTTGTACCCAGCAACGTTTCCAATGTCGAGGCTCATATCAGACGGAGCCATGTACAAGTCTTTTCCAAATACATAATCAACCTTCGAAGAGGCATTCTGGAGGACGTTCTGATACCGTCGGATGGATGAAGGAATGTCCACTGGGGAGTTGATGGCATCCTCAACGTTGGCCTGAAATTGCTTTTGAGCATCAAAGGACGTTCCAACACCTAGTATCTTTGAGCGGGTCTGCGTCTGAGCACTAAGAATGGCCCAGACATAGGTCCGAATGCTGTCGGTAAATCCGTGAGGTACTTGGGGATGTGAACCCCTCCGATTTTTCCAGGATGAAGGTGCTCCAGACGATGTTTGCCCACTCTTGGTCTTGCTTTATGAAACAATGTGCAGCTTGCCACCATGGAAAACAAACCCGTTGGTTGATTTCTCAAAGGTTTGCCTTACGGATTCGACAGGCGGTTGTTTCCATAATGAGTGATCACCCGTACCTTGTGTGTTTCAGGGTCGGTGAAGTAGATCTGCCCTAAACCCTGGTTGCCGTCTGGAATCCTCCAGTCACTGTTTTTGTCAACCCTAAAATCGTGGCAGAGCTGTTGGTAGATTCTCTTGTCAAAGGAATTGTTGGTAGCCGACCATGTGTCGTCATCCGGCAGTGCTATTCTCATTTCGTCTAAAAGTCTCCGGATTGTGTAGTAGACGTGGATTCTGTAGAGGTTACTTAGTGCTGAGGAATCAGATCTGAGGTGGTCCAGGGCAGAAACACCGCAGCCACTGGTTTCACACCATACAACAAAGTTTACCTGGTTCTGCCAGTATTGCATGTGGCTTGTTCTCCAACCAACTACAAGGCTGTCGTCGCTTATGTTTGGCACCCACGTATTTATCAAACAGGTTGGAGAACTCTACACCAAATACATCTGTGATATTATCCGATTTTACCTTGATGAGCAGTCCTGTTTCGCCCGGTACGTTAAGATTGGAGCAGCATCAAATAAGAGTTATTATGAAGAAAAATATATGGGGTCGGTAGACGTAGGCCCGTTTTGTACGTATTGAATGTCAGAGCTTGTTTATTCATAGTGCTATGTATCACACTGTCAAATGTTCAAAGCGGCGACGCTGTGTCCCTGCAAAATGCTATTGACAATAGTGTAGGTGATCTATGCGTAGGTCTTAGGTCAATCACTTATACTGTGGGTTGGTATAACACTGAATCATATGTATCTATTAGAACGAGGCAAATTTCTACAGGAGAAGAAGAAGGTGTCGTTTTGTCCCCTGGCCTCTGGAACTTCAAACTCGTGCAGGATGAATTTACAGCTCTAGGGCTTACTTTGGAGAATAATGCTCATGATGGGACTATCACCCTCTCAATTCCTGATGATTGGGCTATACAATGTAGCGACGGTGTGTTAAAAATGTTGGGTCTTGATAAGCCAACTCTGGTTGGAGGATGGATTCCTTCAGGTCGTAACGATGCCCCCTGGCCCGTCAACTTTAGCGTCTTCAACCCACTTTATGTCCACCTCGATCAAGTCAGTAACACGCACAACATGCTTGATGGTGCGCCCACTACGCTTCTTGAAGTTGTGGGCTCTGGGGGCGGCTCTTTCGGTGATATCATAACCACCCGGGTCCCTAATCCTGTGTCAAAACGTGTTACTGTCGGAGCTGTGAATGAGTTAAAGGCTCAGATAAGAGATAATAAGGGACATCTATTGAACAATCACGACCTTCCTATTGGTGTTGTTCTTCAGTTTACAAGATGTCAATAAAAGCGAGTATTTATGGACCTAGGCAAAAAACGGCACACTCTGGTGTAGACCTTGAAATGAGAGAGAATAAAATCGTTCCGTTGGGAGACCCAATATCGCGTAACGATGCTGCTAATACAAGTATGTTGATGCACAACATAGACGGCAACGCAGAGACCTGATACAATACGTAGACTCGCAAACGAAACCCCTTCATTACTATTTGGGCAGAAGTAAGTGGCGCCCTTCACATAGGATATAAGTGGTCGTTTGGTGATGGGGGTTAAGACTCTCTGGACTTAAGTTGTGGATATACTATGTTATGTGGTGGTAGGATCATTCGTATGGGGTTATCATCTGGTGCGGGCGCTGGTATTGGTGCTATAGCAGTGTTTCCTGTTATAAATGGGACAACTCAATCAGTAGGAATAAATAAGCCTGCTAACCAACAGGCTGTTGTATTATCTTTTGACCAGCCTTTAGAGTTGGAACAAGGCAACGTTATTAACTTTTATACAGCCGCTCCAAACAGAAGGGCGACTTGTTATATAGTATCACTCCTAATTGAACTTGACTTGTAAACGTATAAAGCAGCAGTATGAAACAACAACCAACGACTGCACCGTTAAATCGGGAGCTGCCTCCATGTGGTCTAGGGCAATCCTATCGGCTGAATGAGATCAGTCTTAAGAAGCTATACCTTGAGAAAGAAATTGAAACATATGGTGCTATGCATAAAAAATATAGGTGTGCAGTAAACTCAGTAGACGCTGTAGACACTGCTTTAGTTGCTGTGGGTATGTGTCTTGGCGCAAGTGGTGCGGGTCTGATGTCTATGGTGGTTGCTGCCCCCATTGCTACAGTCTTGGGTGCTATGGGGGCTGTGTGCAGGGGTGGGGTGGCCAGGGGGGTGGAGTGGATGCTCTCTGTCTGGGGCATCCTGAGGAGATTGTGCCCCTACACTCGGAGTCCTGAGAGGATGATTCCGAACATGTATAAGCCTCAGGTGTATCACATGGATCGGAAGAAGTATAAGGAGACGGCGACTATGGCGCTAACGGGAGGTTTAATGGTTGCCTGGAGGTGGAAATAGAGCATCACGGTCCTTGGTTGGGGAGACCGAGTGGGACCACAGAGAGGCCGACAGGGCTTTCTACTGTTGGAAGCTCTTTACGAAGAGATTGATAACCACTCGTCCTCATTCCGACTTTATCGAGAGGAACGACGCCAAGGTTGCCTAGTTTATACAAGACCTCGACTGCGTGAATAATGGAACTTACACGGGTAGACTTGGCTCTGGAATGTTTACGCTTAAGGACCTCTATAGATAAAGACCTTGGAGGTTTGTTGTATACATGGTAGTGGCTCCCTCTCCCCCATGTGGTCGTGGGTCCCTACCCCCTGTGACCCATGGCTGCCCCTTCCCCTGCGACTCATGGCCTGCTGAGAGGGTCACAGTATAGGTAATGGTGGTTTCCCTGCGATTTCGTTGTGACTCATGGCTGCTCCTTCCTCTGCGACTCACAGATTACTGGTAAGGTAGCAGATTCAATCCTTGGCCAGCTATTGGCAGCTCTTGAGACCTTAGAACCCGAAAGGAATAGTTGAAGTGGGTTAATGATGCTCTGAAGTGGGGGGATTCTTTATCGTTGGTGGGTTGGGTCTCTATTTGGAGGGGTGCGCTGGAACCACCATTACCTATACTACTAGCGGTGGCACACTCTACCAGACCCGCGGACTGCACGACCATCTCCGAAAGGTTTGCACCATGCATGGCTGATATGGTTGGGCTGGTGGTGTGCAAAACGCATGCAGCCAGCCTGCTCGCGAGGCTAACGAATGATTGGAGACCTACACCAGAGGAGGTCCTTAAAGATATAGAGCTGGCGTCACCTTAGTTCGTGGGTGGTAGCATATGAAATGTTCCCGGATACAAAGTGAGCGATATGACTGAATTGGATGTGATGCATTGCTACCCGGCCTCGCTCCAGGGTAAAGGTGATTGCGCTCCATACTTCAAGAGGCTCGGCCATCCCTGCCATAGGTTCAGACGGGTAGCAATCAATGGGCCTCTACCACACGACATCACTGGATGCGCTGAGGTCATCACCTGGTCATTCTCTCCGACCACTCACCCTGTCATAGTGGCCTGGCTAGGAGCTCATATCGAATCAAAGAGATGGCTACCTTTCCACCTCCTAGTCTTCCTCCAGGAGAAGACCATTCTCACATCACTTCATCTAGATGAAGGCATAGTGACTCTCCACAAGCAATCGGAGGTGTGGCTCCCGGACAGCAACGAGCTGAATAGGATCATCATAGAAAAGCTCACCCAGGACATGCAGTGAGCAATAAGTGCTTCTCCCGCCGGCTAGTGGTTGATGAGGCTGAGAAAAACTTTATCATACAGACCACGCTTCAGTCTGATCTAGTTGGAGCTAACCCTTGCCACCTCGACAGGATCGTAAGCTACTACGAGGGCAATCAGAGACAGTGCACTCACCTCCGAGCAAGTAGGAGGGGCTACGTTCACAACAACCTGATTTCGATGCTGATGCGCTTCCATCCATCTTAGATCTGCCGAGTAGCTACAGACTCAATCTACGTGGCGACCCCTAGGCAATCCCGCGTGACCCCTAATGAGGTCTTCTCGGCTGACCAGAAGACTACACTACCTGGCCAATGGCGAGACAAGGGGGAGAGGATGAAGGTGTCATGCTGATTTTACTCCTACCAATATCATGCGGGGTAGTAATGTGCTCCGCCTATCCGAATCAGTAGCTCCATCCATCTATGACCAGCTTGCTAGCCATGAGCAATCCTACCTGGCTGGTGGTGGTGGTAGCGGTAGGACCACACGAGCAATTGAGCTCTTCCGTGGAGTAAGCCCACTTCCCAGACAAGAGGGTATCATTGATATATCATCTGCAGACAATCAAGAAACAGAACAGGCTAGTGACGTTACCCGATGGGACGAAGCAGAGATTGGTAGTGAATGATGTAGTAAAAGTCCATCTGTCTGTAGTGGGTACTGAGCAATGTCCCCTACCAGGCTGTATGGTTATGCTTATACCATCCATAGCTCACAGGGGCTGACCATTGGACATCCTCAGAAGGTCTAGATCGTAGATGATTATCTCAACTGGGCTTACCTAGCGTACCTGGCTGTCTCTCGCGTTGAAACCATACTGCAGGTGAATAGGATACCGCTACCTCCACCTTCGGGCAAGTCTGGGTCTACATTTCCACCCCTTGAGCAACCAGACCTAGAGATAATCTGCAAGCGGCTGAAAAAGTATGGCAAGACAGATTGCAAGCATGGGCATAACGCTGAGCTCCCTACGGCTGAGGAGGTTAAAGCAATGAACGCCACTCAGAAGGGCGGGTGCATGAACTGTAATATACCTATGGTGTGGCAATGGCATGAGGTGAGAGATGAGAGTGAGTGGTTCTTTGATAGAAAGCATAACGCTAAGGGTCATCACCTGGAAAACGTATCCTTGACCTGTCTGCCTTTGTGGACACTGCAACACCCCCATCAAAAGTGATATTGAGGCAAAGCAAAGCCCAATACTGAAGGTAATTCCGTAATTTTGTGGCAAAAAGAGCGCTCATTAGCCTTGAATGTATGTCAATTTGGGAACGCCGTCACACCATATGAGGGACATTATTGGGCGGCTATGCTCGGGAATGATGTGGACTGGATGCAGGGGGCAGGTTCTCCCGAGTTTGTGTGGCGCAAAATAGACATACCGTTGTGCTTCTAGGAATTCAATTAAACTGAAATGCTCTAATCTCGTTGCACAATGACAAATATGGATCACTTTTGTTGATGCGTAAACCATTAATCAAATTGCTGGCACCTGACTGTTTCTTCGTGCCATCGAGTATTGTTGGTAGCGATATTAAAAGAGATTACAGAGCGCTTGACTTTCCCCGAAAGCTAGATGGATTGGTGCCAGGGGATGGAGATATAACACGTCATTGTAACTCCTACAGCTGTTGATCTGCTGCTGGGACTGCGTGTTACTGGTGGGTGATGGCTGACATTTAACCTGCGCATCCGTGGTTCACATGATAGATTCACTTATTCGATGCTGCGTAATTCCGCCATACACTGGAAGCAGTAGCGATTGCTTATCTCACTGAATAGATCATACATTTAATATAATTGGGGAATCCGGAGCTCTGAAGATGTTGTCCTGGCTAGGGAAATGTTTTCATTTAGTGTAATCTGTTGGGATATTGCAGCGTGGACGATACGGTAAATTCTTTAGTATATTAATGAACCGATGAAATAGATGTCGTGGAATCCATGACCGCGGTAGAATATAGTCTATGTGATCCACGTTGAATAACAATCACATCAGGTGAAAGCACTATCCCTCAACAGTGGGGTACAATTTCACCACGTGGAAGCACTGTCCCATGACAGTAGGGTACTATCTCACCACGTCGACGCGCTATTCTACGACAGTAGGGCACTATCTCACCCCGTCGACTCACTATTCCACGACAGTGGGGTACTATCTCACCACGTCGAAGCACTATTCTACGACAGTAGAGTACTATCTCACCACGAACTATTCTACGACAGTGGGGTACTATCTCTAACCAATGAGGCACAATCTAAGCAGGTGTATGCACAATATCACCACACTAACAGACAATGGTATTGTACATCCGAAAGATTTAAAGAGACATTTAATTCACTTCAATTAAACATCTACTGTGCCCGCGCATAGACACATAAAAAGCAGTGCGACACATACGTGGCCAGTGCCCGCGCATAGACACATAAAAACCATTGGAACATGTACGTGAGACCCTGCACACAGCTCACCTTTCCGCAATGACAAAAAAGCAGTGCGTCATCCACAACATCATGATGATTTATGCTGTCATGTATGTCAGATGATAGATAACAGCCCATGAAATGTCAATTGAGATAAGGCTGCAGATAAAGCCTATATTCTTTGTGGTTTGGTTGTATAATAAGCTATACAGCCACCACTGGGTGCTGTTTCTGATGCACTTTTATTGTATAATGTACGACAGTCCATTATGCCTATTTAAAGGTACAAGTAGTAACGTAATTATTCATCATTTGATGGCGCTTCCGTACTTGGGACGCTTCAACCTATTGCCGATAAACAATAGCTTTAGTTGATCAAAAGCGCAGAAGCTTCGGGCGCGTCTATCGGTGAATCATCTGATCGCGTGACTGCAAATGAATGTCTCCCAACATCGTTTGAGGGTCTAGTGAGCATTTGAGGAATCTTTTGCATGGTTTTTAGTATGAAAGATGACTTTAAACAGTTGCGTCCCATTGTTTCGTTTTCTTCACGTGGGCGTGTTGCAAATATCTTTTCTATTTAGACAAAAGCCCTTTACGCTATAAAACGGCGGTCATCAGATGGTTTCTCTCGTCGCCAGCTGCAAGTTCATCGTGCTGAGTTTGCAAGTCACATGGTTTGATTTCATTTTCGCAGTTGCACTGCGAAAATGAAATCAGACTAAGAACAGTGTCTTTTGTTGGGCGCAGACATCTAATGTCTGCGCCCAACAAAAGACACTGTTCTTAGTTTTTTATTCAATTAGAATTATCCCTGCTTTTCTCCTTAGCTGATTCAAATGAAATAGTATTTTTGCCATGCCAACATTTTGCTATATCTGGACCAGCAGATATTTGTGGAAGCACTTTAAGAAATGCCTCTGTGAAAGATGTAGAAAAAATGTATTGTTTGATGTTAGCGTAGTAATGTGGTCAGCCTTGCTGCTTAAGTTAATAAATTATCCTTCTAAATATACCTAAACTGGCCCCATTTTGTCAATGTATTGTAATCATCGGACGAGCCCGGACTTGCTGAAGAACAACAAGTTTCAGTATTTGTGGAATATACGGTATATTCATGTTATCAACTATCCTTTTTCATCTTTTGAAGGCTGTTTCTGAGCGATATGATGCTGACCTTATCATTGATCGTGCTTTTGCGACACAAGCATTTAATATATTACTCTCCTATAGTTTTTGAAATCAGTCAAAGTTCATGAAACCGTGTTGTGTTAATGTAAATAAACATTTTTTATTTGTCTAATCACCAAAAGTTGTTGTTACTGTAAAAGAACAATATATGTTCGTAACTGTGCTTGCATTCGTGACCAGTTTCACACATCCAATATTTCCTTCCTTGCAATAAACGCCTGTGTTTAAAAGTCAGCGACTGCGAGAAACACAACGACCGGTTTGCGTGAATTTTTCAGCAACCTGCCAAGAGTTAGAAAAATAGCAGAGAGTATTGAATTCATCATAAACTGAATCACATGGTTTGGATATTTAGGTGTACGAAATTATTATTTGTTGTCAGCAGCTATTCTTGCGAAAATTTGAATCGCTTGTCCATATGACTTGAGCTTCTGCTCGCGCTGCAGTATCAACTGCAGCTTCCAAAATGTTGAGCGATATTATAAGCATTTGTGATACATTGATGATTCATTGAGTGTTCTTACATGAGGGTTTGGAATGGGTGGTACTGTGCAGTTGCACCATGAGCACAACATCACAGTCCAGACCTTTGCTTTGTGGCATGTGCTGCTTTTCAACTGAAATGTACAAAATATTTGTTTCTCACATTTTGCGGTATCACAAGAATGACACTAGATTTAGGGTTAGTTGTAATTATGGTAACTGTGGTTTCAGTACAAAGAGTTGGGGCAGTTATAAAAATCATGTCGGCAGATATCACAGAGAGGTCACTAAAAATGATGAAACTACTTCATTAGTAAGTGACCAGGAACTTATGGCTGGAGCAACGCAACACGATATGAAAACTGCATCATATCTGTTGAGACTTGATCATAGTGAAAATACATCATGTCGGTAAAAATACATCAGGCATTCTACAGTTGCATATGGTAGAGCAACAATTGAAAGATTCTCTTGAAAATAGAGGTTTGACCTCTGATGTATTATGATGTATCATTCGAGTGATCCAGCACCTCTCTTAATACAACGTATAAGCAGGAGTGTTTAATAGAGACCATGGTGAGCTCTAACAACCAGAGGCCAAAAAGCCCTGATGTCTGAAACAAGAAGGAACAGGCGGAGTTGGATGCAGACTTCTCCCTCTCCCTCATTCAAAGATATTCTTTCAGCTATCCCATGTTTCAGAGAAGGCCAACATGAAAAGATTTCTGTGACTTAGTCTTATTTGATGCCTTTGTGAAGTGAAATGTTTCATTTCATGGGAATAGTCCTTGTACTTGCATTGTGAGCTAAGTAAATTTATTATAAGTGCAATATTTTCCACATCAGATCTAGGATTAATTCTATACAATAGTCAGAAAGCCAAGTGAGAAGCCAGAAGACGTCCAAGCAAGATTTGTGAAGAAGATGGAATTGCTGTTTACAGCGACTAAAAGA
>CM067354.1:19299542-19312673 GCA_034190875.2 Urechis unicinctus
ATAAATATATATATATATATATATATATATATATATATATATATATATAAATATATATATATATATATATATATATATATATATACATATACGTTTATATATATATGTGTGCATATATATATATATATATATATATATCTATATATATATATATATCTCTTATCCTATCTCTATAATTCTATATATTCTCTGTATCTATCTATATATATATCTCTGTCTGTATGTATATATATGTGTCTCTCTCTATATACATATATATATATGCATACCTATATATATATGTATATATATATCTCTTTGTATTTATATATATATAAATATATCTATACATGTCTCTATATCTATATATATATTATACTTACATATATATACATATATATACAAATATCTCTATATGTCTATATATATACATGTATATATATATATATATATTTTATTTGTCGGGTTGTTATTTCGGCCTTATTTATTCCATGCTTGCCTATCACACGAACCACTCTCGAGAAAAATATGGGTGACAAATCAATTTCTCTTGCGTTATTTGATTGTGATTGTCAGGGTGGCTTCAAATATGCAGGGGACTAAAAGGCACTATGTTGAACTCAATACAGAAACAGCTCTAATCAGTAGCCTATTGTGTTTGAGTGACCCATTAATCAATAAAAGTTCACACTTAAAAAGAAAGTATGAATTTTGTTAAACCCTTATGAGCGCCAAAATCAATCAATTAGAACTGCCCTGTACATTATCTTTCCCTAACTAGCAAGAGAAAACCAGCGTGTGTCGCATACCATTGATATATTGCATTAAACACTAACCCAGAAATGTCGCGGTATCTGTTTGGGTGGTCGCTCTCTGATGATTAACAAAGCCTCCTTCACCAAACGCAACCATGAATGCCAGGAGGTCAAATATTGAAAAACATAAACGCCGATTTATCAGCTTTTTCGAGCGCAAAAATATGCAACTAATCATCGATGTCGCTAACCGCAATATATGAAGATTTGCTTGGCTACGCGCCTTAGATAAGATAAGCTCTACGATGTTTGTTGATAGAGGTTTTGCTGTCTTTGTTGCGTCTTGAACAGCTGCTTAAGCTAAGAAGTGTCGTGGCATAGGGCCCGGATGTTGTTGCTGCCGTTGATGCCATGTTTCCCCTTCAATGGTTCTACTGCTCATCAACTGCAAAACAAGTTACTGTTATCACAACACACGCCAAACAATCATATCTGCACTGGGGTATGGATTTGTGATATTACCAAAGATCTTGCTATAGTAGTATATATACTAGCGGTTCTGGGACACAACCTCTCCCATGTATACTACTGACCCCTTGACAGCTTATACAAGATTTTTTCTCACCCAGACCTCGCTGCGCTAATACGAATGAAGGACGGAGCCCTAAACTGTGTCGCCGAGATCGTACTCAAGATATTTGCTCACCCTAAGGGCGCCTCGGACCCGACCACCAAACGGGGCCGTGGGGCTAGGTTAGTTAATTGGTAAACTAGTGGGTCGTTCACAACCTGTTAACAAGGTCCTCTAGGTGTTCCATTCGCTCCGTAAGATCATTGTTCTTAACCTCCAGATCTCTCACCATGTCCTGCAGTTCCACAAGGTCATCATAATTAGTCTCCATATCACTCAGTTTGCAGTCCAGATCTGTTTTTTCGTCTTTCATATACTCTGTATCTAATATCAACTCATTTACACCACCCTCAAGTTCCATAATCCGCTCTTCTGTGTTCATTTATATTATTACCCTCATTTATTCAATAGGCTGATTCATGTGTGCACCTTATGATTGGCGGTTGTGATTCATAGCGTTCATAAATGATTAGTGTGCACGCTATGATTCGCACAGCTGGGTCACTTTGTTTGGGGTGTACACAGCATATTTAAGCTAATTAGTCGCTGTAAATGTAATAACCAGAAATCTAAAAGATCTTAAAACAACCCAGTTTAACCGTGTATTGGAAGAGGCAGTCTATCCAAGTGGCATCCTCAATTTAATGCTCTAGAGTGTGATATATTTTTGTGAACATCCATATTTGTGCTACGCACAAGCTCTAATCATTATATAGCACAAAGTTATCATACTAAGATTGTCTCTTGGTATGACAATGCAGGTGCTCCAGTTTTCAAGTGCCACTTCATTTGTATATTGTGTGGAGGTTACCCGGGGCCTCTATACCATATACATCTGCTCTTACTTCCAGTACTTATTCCTATTTATAGCACCCTCTTCCCCCTATATAGTGGAGAGGATAGGAATGAGTCACTTTGGTAGTAGGACTGGCCAGATAACATACAAAGGGGCTTTTACACTTTTTTACATTGTGTAAAAAGTTTATGTGTTGAAACAGGTCGTTGATAGCCCGCTCAATGGTAAAGATGCTTTGTCTTTTTCATCAATTGAAACAGTCTGCCGTGCTTTTACAGATCTAGCCTTAATTCCGCCCTTCATTTGGCTATAGTTTGTGAGCTCAGCTAAAACGAGCTTAATCTCATGATCTGAGATATAACCATCTTCAAGTGCTGTTGATACAATGTCAGCCATGGTATTAAATTTGCTCTGTGCTAGAAGGCGGATCTGATCATGTGTTCGCCTTAATGGTCTGCCGCCGAATTTTCCAGCAATTACAAGTAGCCCACAAGCGGCCCCAGTAGCACCCAACACTGTGGCAATAGGAATGGCAACTACTGTAGAGATTACACCTGCACCGCTTGCTCCAAGACACATACCAACAGCAACTAAAGCAGTGTTTACTGCGTCCACCGAGTTTACTGCGTCCACCGAGTTTACTGCACACGTATATTTTTCAATTTCTTTCTCAAGGTATAGCTTCTTGAGACTGATCTCATTCAGCCGATGGGAGTGCCCCAGATTCTCATCAGGCGGCTCTGGATTTGACGGTGCAGTATGAATCGTTGGTTGTTGTTTCATACTGCTTTTGTATACATAAGTCAATAAGTCAAGTTCAATTAGGAGAGATACTACAGTACAAGTCGCCCTTCTGTTTTGAGCGGCTGTACAAAAGTTGATAACGTTGCCTTGTTACAGCTGTAAAGGCGGGGCTGAAGACATTACAACAGCCTGTTGGTTAGCAGGCTTACTTATTCCTACCGATTGAGTTGTCCCATTTATAACTGGAAACACTGCTATAGCATCAGTACCAGCGCCCGCACCAGACGACAACCCGATACGAATGATCTTACCATTGGATAACATGGTATATCCACAACTTAAGTCCAGTGAGTCTTGATCTCCATCACCAAAGGACCACTTATATCCCATGTGAAGGGCGCCACTTACTTCTGCCCAAATAGTAATGAGGGGTTTCGTTTTTTCAGTTACGTGTTGTCTCAGGTCCCTGTTCTACTGTCTATGTTTTACTTCAACATACTTTCTATTAACAGCATCCGTTGGCGAAGTCGGGTCTCCAAGCTGAAAGATTTTATGCTGCATATTTGGAGAGGTCGGCGCCCTGATCCGGTTTCCATTGAGCTCCATAAATACTCGCTTTTATTGACATCATGTAAATTGATGAACAACACCACTAGGAAAGTCATGATTGTTCAATACACGTCCCTTATTATCCCTCATCTGAACCTTTAACTCATTCACAGCTCCGACAGTAACACGTTTTGACACAGGATTAGCAATGTTTGTGGTTATGATATCACCAAAAGAGCCCTCATGGCCCACAACTTCAAGAAGCGTAGTAGGCGCACCATCAAGCATGTTGTGCATGGTACTGACTTGATCGAGGTGGACATAAAGTGGGTTAAAGACGCTAAAGCTGACGGGCCCGGGGGCATCGTAACGACCTGAAGGAATCCATCCTCCAACCAGAGTTGGCTTATCAAGACCCAACATTTTTAACACACCGTCGCCATATTGTATAGCCCAATCATCAGGAATTGAGATGGTAATAGTCCCATCATGAGCATTATTTTCCAAAGTAAGCCCTAGAGTTGTAAATTCATCCTGCAGAAGTTTGAAGTTCCAGAGACCAGGGGACAAAGACTCCTTCTTTTCCTGTAGAAATTTGCCTCGTTCTAATGGACACATATGTTTCAGTGTTATACCAACCCGCAGTATAAGTGATTGACCTACGACCTACGCAAAGGTCACACGCACTATTGTCAATAGCATTGTTCAGGGACACAGCGTCGCCACTTTGAACATTAGACAGAGTGTGATACATGGCACTATGAATAAACAAGCCTTTAGTTTCAATAGAAAAGCTACATATAATCAAGCGGGGTGTATCCAGCCGTTTCGGCGGGAGATAAACTCACCCGACAAACAATTCAAGTCATTCACAATGGCATAACATTCACAGCAAAGTTTCCTGATCTATTCAGTAACTATCAGGTGCCGCCGGTAACAGCGGACAAAGTAGTAAAAGACTGGTTGACAAATCCAATGCAGTTTTGGCAGAACCAGTTAAATTTTGCAGTGTGGTGTGCAACAGCCGGCTGCGGCGTGTCATCCCATGATCACCTCGAGGCTGGGATTCTAATCCTGAAAGCTCTCTACACCTTTCACCTTTATTACACAGTGCGTCGCATATTCGCAGAATTACGAGCGCCTCTACCTCAGGATCATGCCTATGACCCCTATAACAATACATATGACAAGAGGGCATATGAGAGACTCTGCACTAACTTTGGTGTTCAACCAAACACAGACTGGCGCCAGAAGGCAACCGTAGCTAATAGTGGCCTTGGTATCTTATATGCACATGATGAGTATGGTTACGGGAGTGTCGTCAAGGTTGCTGGTCGAAACGTTCGTTATGATCCTACACGGATGGCCTTTGAGGCGGTAAAGGATACAAAGCCAGGTATCGCGAGTAACCTACAATCCTTTCAGGATAAAATGGGTGCTGTTCTACTTCTAGCACAGGGACCTGAAACAGACGAGTTCTGGAGTACCTTCATACTGGACACGTCTGAGGACTTTACACAGACCGACGTTGAGCGAATTAACGACAGCATTAGGACTTATGTCAGGGCCATTCTTAGTGCTCAGGCGCAGACTGGGTGTTGGCACGTCCTTTGATGCTCAAAAGCAATTTCAGGCCAACGTTGAGGATGTCATCAACTCCCCAGTGGACATTCCGTCATCCATCCGACGGTATAAGAACGTCTTCCAGAAAGCTTCCTCAAAGGTTGATTATGTGTTTGGAACGACCCTTTACATGGCTCCGTCTGATATGAGCCTCGCCATTGGTGACGTTGCTGGGTACAATAATATGATTACTATCGCAACTGTAGAACAGTAGATAGGCAGCCATACTGATGTTATCTCTGTTCCGGTGGTTCCAGATAGAGGAAGCTTAGAGCTGCCGCCACATACAGATATGGGAGTCCCCTCTTCAAGGCCAGCCCCTATCGGCGTGGTCGAGACCGGTCTGCGTGGGGTGCACGAGGATGAGAAAACGCTCTTATTGTAGGCGGAATTGCTATAGGTTTAGCTGTGCTTTGGTTTGCTACGTAGTAAGTCGCAGAGTATCAGAAGGATAACTCCCCCCACCGCCACAGCTGTGGCCCACACATGTTCTGCCATCCAACCAGCCACCTTTGCAGCAGACTTAAGCAGCCATGATACGATGGAGCCAATGATTCCTGGAAGGGCAGCTGCTGCCTTACTGGCTAGGCCCTTCAGGACGTTTGCCAAGGAGTTCAGCTGTTTTTTAATCCATTCCTTTACACCAGGCTTATCAGCTGGCATCGGTGTTGGTGCCGGGGTTGCACTAGTGCTCCCTCCACCCGTCAAAGCAACTACCAGGGTCGAGATTGCCAATCCAATCACAGTGAGGATGGAGGCAATTGTTATGCCCTGCTCCTGGAACAGGGTGCGTACACGCTCAGCTAGCGTTGTGTCCTTGTTAAGAAGTCTGTTGATGGTTTCCCTGATGCGGTTAATTTGGGTTCTCAGACGTTCACGGTTTACAGAAACAGCCTCAACACGGACACGCCGCAGGTCCTGCAGCTCTGCAAACTCATTTGCTTGGAATCTCCATGCTCGTCTATCAGCCCTCCCATCCTCCTCCAGGCTTGCTATTTTAGCTTCCCGATGTTTTATATCCCTTTCTATCTCAGTTATCTTAGCTAGTTTATTGACCAGCTCCCCCCTCTGGGTCTGACTAGCCTTGTCAAGCCCTATTAACTCTCTGAGTGGTAGTTCATTGTCTGTTTGTGTACCTAGGTCTTCTATGGTGTTATGAACGTCCTCTATAAAGCTTGTTTCTTCCGCGCCACCGTTTTCACCGGAAATGGCTTCAGGGCCCCTCATTTCTAAATTCTCTGCGGCTTTGCAGCTGCTTGGTCAACGCCTTGGAGGGCTTTTGCTTCCTTTTGTGACACTGCTCTTCGGGACCACTTAGCCCCTGCACCCTGTCTGTTAGCTATTGTTTGAAGTGAAAGCGGTGCCTTAGTACGAGAATGTGTAATACTTAGGTCATGGTAGTCCTTCAAACGTAACTCTCCTCTAACAAGTTCAAACTTTGTATAATCATGGCCGAGAGACGGTGTGTAACCTTTTTCAGCCAATGCATCGTAATAATCATTGATAGCGCCTATAACTAATCACCCTCCCTGAGGTATAGACGTATCCTTCTCAAGGTTCACTCCTATAGCACCCTGAGTTTGGAGAGAGGGGGCCTCCGGCAGTGTCTCAGCTACGGGCCTCCACTGTGTCGTCAAATGCTGGGTTATCAAACTCCATGACTGTGTGTTAAAGATATATTTGTAATTAAGCATACAACATGACGACTACTTACAGACGCAACCTAAACCCACAACGCCGGATACGCAAACCGCTCGGGATAACGGGAGTGCCACAGTCTGTAGTCGTTACAAACAATCCAAGCACTATTCACCAGAACCAACAACTGCTGGTTGCTTCCCCAATCTAGGCACAGACGACATCATTGTTCCAAGGACAACACGGCTGGCCTTTACAATCACGCTGACCTCATCTACAACCCAAAGATTACAAAAGTTGAGGTGACCATTGAGGGCATCCCCAACCAACTCTATGCCCAGGGCATCCGTGGCTACCAGCAGTGGGATGAGGTGAAGAATGCCTTTGCAGCAACGAGTAAACGAGACCCCAGTGTAGCAATAGCTGCAAAAGACTTGGCATTGTCGGACGTTTCCCTAGGAGAGTATCTAACCAGTAAGTATGCTCTGTGGCTCGACTTAAGGACGAGTGATGACGACCAGCTACACGGTAGTGGCAGGGCCATGGAGAATGCATTTGAGTGTGTCACCATACAGATCACAAAATAAGCAGAGGCCGCCGGTGCATTGAACGTCTATATGTATAGTGTTATGGATGCACAGCTTAACATTAAAGATGGCAGGTTCGTCAGCGGTTTCTACTAAGTTTACATTTCCAGATGCCCCCTGTGTTGTAATACTATTCTGGCTCATACGTTCTTAAAAAGCCTTACCCTTTATTATCAGCACGAGAGCCTGGGTTACACCCCTCCCCTTGCAGGCGGGTCCACCCTCCAAGTCTACTCGTCCTATCATGTGGGCCCTTTATAAGGACCACAGATGGCTCAGGTACAGCGAGACCATCAAGTCGGGGAAAAGATTCAGACTGAGATTTCCAGGGAGCTTCATTGTTGAAACTTAAATAAATCGAATAAGTAACTCTACTCTAGGACTCTCGTTATATTTTCCTCTGGCTAGTCCCCACTCCAGCAACTACAGGTAGTGAGTAACTACTTAGCTTTACACCAGTTCGGCTATTGTTTGTTGGCAGACAGGATGCAGGAAAACCGTATTCATCCTCGACCTCCCTTCTTCGGTGCCTTTAAGCATATTGTAATCATCTGCCCTGCCATACGTTTCAATGAGGCCTATCAGTCACGGTCATTGGTGTGGGATGATTCAGAGGTCTACGTCGTTGATCCAGGGGAGCGGCTCCATGACCACTTGAGGGCTTTCTACCATTGTTTTAAGGGCGAGCTGAACAAGTACAATATCGATGACTGTTCGGCGACAAAGACCCTAACCAAGAAGAGAGACATGTTATCCGAACTTGCCTTTAGCGGCTGCCATGCGCAGCAAAGTGTCTGGGTCCTCACCCAGAAGTACAACTCTGCACTGAAGGATCTGGGTGAACAGACCCACAGGATGGTACTTTTCCACACCAAGAATCGTGACTCCTTTGAAGACGCCTTACGAGAGAATGATGTGATTCCAATGATGGGATAAGGAACGTGCCACAGTACACCAGCTACTAGCAAAGACCAAGCACGCAAAACTGCTGCTAAAGATTGGTCAACCAACTGCATATGCCGTCGACTGAAGTAATATTGGCCCCATTAGCAGCCGCTACCTCAGTATCCAGTTTAGATATCTTCGTCTGGGCAGCAGTGCAATATATTAGACTTCGAAGGTGTATACGTATATTCATGGATCCTGATACCATTATTGATAAACTCCTTGAATAGGACACGACTAGCTTAGTGGACACAAAGTCTGGGGGAGCGGAACCTAGTTGCACCTCTGGTGTAGATGTGTCTTCTAAGAGAGATAGGCTTGCTGGTGTCATAGCCAAGGATCAGGCCTGTAAATACCTTGGTGATCAGCACCTTAGAATTGACCAGGTTGAATCAATGTCCGATGAAGAGATCACAAAGCTGTATGTGAGATACGAGTCTCGGCTAGGCTCTAGCATGACACGCACTCTAGGGCAGGCAGTGCTACAGGTATACTCAGGTATTGCTTGTATGTTTCTATCAATCCCACCAGAACACCAGCCGCAGCTAATTACAGACCTGGAGACTGACCCGTTTGTTAGACACCCACTAAGCACTGCCACTTGTGAGCTATATCATCGCTATGGTTTATTTTTAGCTTCCTTAACCACGGCTTTAACAACAGTTAGGTACTGTCAATTTGGAAAAACAAGCACCGAATCAAAAAGGACCGGTGGAGAGGAAGACGCTACTTGCGGGCTATAGCATGTGCTTAACTCTATTATTACATGTGCTTAACTCCGCTATAATATGTGCTAACTAAGGGCTGTCAATTGGACAAACAAATTTAGTAAGTAAACATGGAAGAAACGAACATAAATCAAGGGGAGACAACACCTGTAGAGATAACGTCAGTGACCAGTGAACGGCCTGCAAAAAACGCTTAAATGGTTGCGGCAGGGCGAAAGGGTGCTGCAGCTCAAAAAGCCAATCAGAATAAGCTTCTGAGAAAGCTACTTGAGTCTAAGGCTTACAGATGCTAGAGTTGAAGCTGTCGAGCCATCATCAACAGGCAAGCCTCTGGAAGGTGGGCGTGGCAAACATGTGCTCCGCCCTTGGTTGTCGGCGGCGTTGGGTTGGCTGGACTAGCGTTGTACAGGTACAGGTACAAACTACACCCTAAACAGGTAACTCACTAAAGTCAGCAACCCTTAGTTGCTCAGGACGTACAATTAAAGTATCCTTTTTATATGGAAGAAGATGACAACACCAATTACTGATGGAAAAATGCTCGTTAACGCGCTGTACCACAGTGCAGTTGTTTCCGGTATATAAACATGTTATGCCAAGTGCTCACGGTGAAACTTCCAGGCCCTGATGCTACCAAGAGCAACACGCAGAAAACAGACGGACATGAGTCATGAGGTTACGGCTATGTTGTTGTTCAGTGTGATGGTCAAACCGAATACCCTGTGGTGTATAGAGGAGACTACGCTGTAGAGAAATTCTTGCTAGCCCTGTAACAGGAAGAGCTCAAAATCAAAGCAGTTCAGTCAAAACCTGTCCCCATGCGCATGACGCGAGAGGATAAAAGGATGCACAGGGCAGAAACCCATTGTCATGTGCGTAAAAATGAACTGGGTGGGGACTCTGTTCACAACCCCTGCCATATAACAGGTAAGTACAAGGGGGAAGCCCACAACTTATGCAATCTAAAGCTGCGGCTGAATCCTAAGACAACGGCCTTGCATGTATTATTCCATAATATACGGGGCTATGACTCCAACCTCTTGATGCAGGCCGTAAGTAAGGTGAAAGGGAAGATCAACTGTATCCCAAACAATATGGAAAAGTATATATCACTATCGATGAGACAGTTGCGCTTTATTGACAGCGCACAGTTCCTCCTGGCCTCGCTTGACAAGCTGGTGTCTGCAAATAAACCAGAGGCCTTTACGGTGACGACAAAGTATCAGCCTGATGAAACGAAACGCCGGCTGCTACTGCGCAAGGGAGTGTATCCAATCCAGGAGCTCTACAGCAAGCTCTCTGAGCAAGGTATATCTACTGCAGACTATGAACATGCACAGAAGGTCTGGAACGTGTTCAGGTGCAAAAACATGGGCGACTATCATGACCTCTACCTGCGCACTTATGTACTACTTTTGGCTGATGTGTTTGAGATATTCCGCACTAAGCAGTATGGCTTAGATCCAGCACACTTGTATACCAGTCCTGGCCTTTCATGGGATGCGCTTCTTAAGAGCATGGGGGTGGAGCTCGAGCTTTTCACCGACTATGACAAACATCTATTCATTGAGAAAGTCCTGGGCAGTGGCATAAGCATGGTATCACATCGCTAATAACCAGTATGTAGAGGGCTTTGAGCAGGATAACCCAGCGAGTTATATCCAATACATTGACCCCGACAACCTGTATGGGTGGGCGATGAATCAACCTTTGCCTACTGCGGGTATTGAGTGGGTGGATCGGCCGGCCAATCAACAGATCCGGATATACCCTGCAGAGTTACATGCTGATCACAATGATTATCCCCTAGCGCCAGAGCGAATGTCTGTGCAGAATGAATGGTTGTCAGACTACCAAAAGAATCTCCTATGTGTATTGGGGAGCACCGGAAGCGGGGTTGAGAAGCTGGTACCTAACCTGCGCAATAAAGAGAAGTATGTGGTCCACCATAGAAATCTCAAGCTTTACCTATCTCTGGGAATGAGACTTACCAAGATGCACCGTGCGCTTGTATTCAATCAGAGCCCCTGGATGGAGCCTTATATTCACATGAGCACAGACCTGCGTAAGTTGCTGTGTTAAACCAAGCATCATAACAACGCCGACAACTGAAGTAATTTGATATATTATGCCATGCGCGATACGAGACTTGAATTAATGTGTGCTATATATGTGGCTTCTTATAGCCTCGGAGAATATTTCTTGCAATTTTCAAATAACCGTTTAAACTGTCTTGCAGACTCGCAATGAAAGTTAAATGTGACACAGACCATGCCTAATTCAGCTGTATATATAGTGGCAGAACCGGATTCCCAGTTGTTTCCCTGGCACAATCTCTGCAATATTAAACAATCATAATATATAACACTCACACAATCCGACAGGTACTGTTTATGTCCACAATATATACCGGTGGATTGAAGAGGAATTATAAATTATTCCTAGTCACGGTTACATTGCAAGCACCCATAATTGTCAATTGCTTTGACAATGAGTTGCATCTTGCTTTGTGATTTGTTCGTAAGCAACCAAGCAAGATTTAATTGATAGACATTATAATCCTACTCACTCAGCTTACTTGCTATAAGGTTCCATATAACCACTGTCTGACACGACGTCATTTCGAGGCACGTCATATTAAATACAGCAATTTCTTCATTGCGTACTTATACTTCATTGGTTTGTTTGAGTCATGTGCTAATGTAGCGTTGCTTATATTATTGGTATCTGTGAAGTGATAAGTTTAGGAATACCCTGTGGAAGAAAAAAACCGATCGGTCTCATTTATTAAACAACTAAAATTTTCGTTTTCTAAATCTCAACTTGCTGAGCACTTGAAATAAAAGACAGTGTAAATGATTGTGAAGATAAAACTCGCTATTTTTTTCAGCTTGCAGATATTAAACCTGCCTTTATCATGGAATGTTTGCACATCAGTCTATTAGCTATCAAGTGTGGGATGTCTTCTTTTCATGTACATGTATAATATTACCTTACAAGGCGGCGTGATGTTTCCAGCCGATAGGATTACATGAATGTCTACCAAATGTGAAATATCACATAGGAAAAAAATCAATCGTTGCACATAGAAGGCATTAAAAGGAATAGGCACACATCTACGGTATAAAAAGGAACAGGTGCACATAGCCGACATAAAAAGGAATCGGCACATATAGACGGCATCACTAAATAGGTGCACATTGACGGAATAAAATTGAATAGGTTCTCAAAAATTGAGAAGGTACACATAAACGGCATAAAAGGGGATAGGCGACGGGGAATCGAACCACAAACAGTAGGAGGAGGTGAGCTGCATTATAACTTACCACATCCTAGTAGCCACATTAACGTCAGCAGGTGGAATCCGACTTTTATTCAACGCGCTTATATCCACATATGCAGGTGCAATCTGACTTTTATTCATCGCGATTTGCATAATAGGTTAATTATTGTCAACAAGACATTCGAAATCTGCTTACAACTACCCTATGATTTCTTATCAATCTCAGTATCGCTAACCAGCATCCTTTAATAGGCAGAACACATAAGACTCCACTTTTACATGAGTAATTTGAAACTTGAAAATAAAGTTATGCCTGAAACAATTGGGGCATTAGCTGGGTTCAAATGAAATCGTCCTGATATAAAGACACGAGTATTTGGAGGCATATACCATAAGGTCGCAATGTGCTAGCAATCGTACTTTAGATGAGGCGATTAGACCTCACCTTACTTACTCGTGCCTCAGATAAACCACACGCGCCATAAACCCGCTTAGTGCATCTCGACCGAAGCCCACAAATAAGGTCAGCGTCGTTGGTACAAAGTGCCCTGCTCACAAAGACGGTGAACGTCCCTAGCTTGAACCTTTTCTAATGCACCTTTCTCGTTGCACTAAATTGCCTACAGAAGATGGTCGTATGTGTCCTAATGAAAAGTGATGCGGAGCCACAAACTGTCCTGTCGAGCTGCTGCTTATGATTGTTAACCTGGTTTGCGATATTGTTTTCCGGAAACACATGGAAGCACTTCTGAAGAGAATTCATTTGTGGCCTGCTTGCGCATTCTGCAACCAAGGACATTCACCTTAGATCTGTGCAAGCCGTGATCAGCGAGATGGTAAATTATCCCCTGTTTTAACGATTTAAATCAAGAG
>CM067354.1:19324677-19344777 GCA_034190875.2 Urechis unicinctus
ACCGGTATTCTTTTTTTTCTGAACCAAGTATTTAAAAAAAAATTAAATGGCCAGGCTCGCTTAAAGTATTCTGCCGATTATTATTATCCCAATGCTGGCCGAGTATACATGTTCACTTATACAACAGACAGAGTATGTCTTTAATGCACAGTTGTATCACGCACAGAAGCAACCATCCTTTCATATTCAATGCAGCACTGATTATGTTGGGGATTATGGCAGTTTGTTGCAAGCTATTTCCTAATCAACCATTTGCGACGCATTATTCGTGCAAGCAAACACCACTGCATTGGTGATTGTCGCTTGCGTTTATGAATGATTTTTATATCATGGCGTTGGGTACCGTTAAGGTAATTTATTACCCCTTTCGCCATAGATGTATATTTATCTAATAGCAGCCGCTTGAAATAGGTCCGTCATCAATATACAAGGCCGTATGTCGATGGAGCTGTCACATTTAAATTTGCTGGCTACCCTTTACGCTGTTATTTTCCGGAAAACTGTTATGCGAAATAAATATGTGATGAGGAACAGCCCCACTATGTTCCTAAACATTCCGACTACTTGCGACCTACCTGATGACATAGCCGCCTTTATCAGTGTTCTACCTGCAGTGTGTTGGCTCAGTCTGATGCGTTATAACATTCAACGTAAGAGTTTGCAAAACTGCTCCGCTATCTACAGTCGTGTTAAATTATGAGCGCGCTCCAATCAAATGACATCTTACTGTTGCACATTTTACGTTGTCCAACAGTTTGTTGGTGTGTTTTTGCCTTGTATGTTTATGATTGTATGTGTATTAACCGTGCTCCGGGTGACAACATCATGAGATGATCATCATCCTTTACAGAATACACAAAGCAACCTTCACATCCTTATTCCCACGTCTCATGTATCATTCATCCGCGCAATGTTTCGCTCCTTAAATAACACAGTAGAGTTTGTAGCGGTGAATGTTCACAGGATCGATGGACGACGTGACTGGAATATTAGCAGCTATTCTTTAGGAGAGGCATTAAAATGGTGGGGGTGGTTTTAACGGTAGCATATGGAATGCAATTGGATGTATACGCTATCTGTTTGCTACAGAAACAAACATAAGTGGCAAACCCGACGTGCGGTCACCTGGTTTAGCCTTTGCGTTTCCATGACTGTTTATGGCTCAAACCCTTATATCACCCAGAATTTGATTGATCTAATAGTCATCAACGATACCTCAAAATAAGTAGGGGTGGACACACTGTATTAGCTGCTATAACCAAGCTTATGTATACTGGTAAACAATGATAAACATGTATTTTTTATGACTAACTTCGACAGAAAAAATGCAATAGTCTGAAAGATCCACAGAACTCTGATTGGTGCACCTGCATTTGACTTGTTGTGTAAGTACTGATGAATGGGTACAAAGCTGACATCATGCTTATGGTATCAGCTTTCGCGTTCCTAGATGTAGTGGTTTCCATCATTATTTCATAGGAACTTGTTCCCGTTGGACCGCTTGTTCACTTATATGCCCGCATCATACGCTACTGGTTCCCGTTGGACCGCTTGTTCACTTATATGCCCGCATCATACGCTACTTGTTCCCGTTGGACCGCTTGTTCACTTATATGCCCGCATCATACGCTACTTGTTCCCGTTGGACCGCTTGTTCACTTATATGCCCGCATCATACGCTACTTTTAGTGAGCCTCCACAGCCAAGATATAATTCTGATTTAATTCGTCGTTTTCAGTACATTAACTGCCCACATGATGACACAGCCTAGCATATTACCAGACAGGGCAAAGGGAATAAATCCCCCCACATCACCTACATACTTATCAGTCTGCTCGGATATGTTCAATTTGTCAGTGATATTACATACGACAGATTCACATTACTAACGCGTTTTTTTAGGCCGACCAGGAAAATTTCATCGACTTGTGCAAAGTTAATCAGTTCTTAGTAATTTTGCTGCTAGTCGATGATTAAGCTGATTTACTTTAAAGTCTGGTTATCGTCGACGGGCTGCAGCAGAGATAGTGAAATAGCGGTAATACTTGACCAACTTAGTACAAACCTGTATGGCCTAGGTTAACGAAGCACATTGCGACATGGCTGGCTCGTTTGAGGTTGGCTAGGGAATTGGTAAGCCATTTGTTACTCATAGGCGAACGTTTGGTATAGCCGTACAGCTCTATAATAAAGATTGAATAGTGTACAATAACATTTGGTTTAGCCATACAGCTCCATAAGTAGGATCTTATAGTGTCAAATAACATTCGACGGATGACTGTTTCATATGCCCCATTAGATCAAATTCATCGCAGATGCTCTATGAATGATAATGTCCCTGAATAGATATAACAACTTACTAAACTTTATAGAAAGAAAACTGAGCAACTATGATTCGATGTCTGTTAACATAATCATCCTCGATTGTTTGAGAACAAATAACAAAGCGAGCTGTAAATCACTGTCAAAGAAACCGACAATCCTTTGCGCCTACTGTGTGACAAGGACTAATTTATCAATATATATATATATATATATATATATATATATATATATATATATATATATATATATATATATATATATATATATATATAGATATATATATATATATATATATATATATATATATATCTATATATATATATATATATATATCTATATATATATATATATTTATACATATACATAAATAATAACATAAATATGTATATATATATATTTATATAAATATATATATGTACATGCAAGTATATAATTTTACGTAGATGTAAACATACATATATATATGTATATATATAGATATATATATATATACATACATATATATATATATATATATATATATATATATATATATATATATATATATATATATATATATATATATATACATATGTGTGCATATGTTTATATTTATATATATATATATACGTATATACATATGTACGCATATAAATAAATAAATATATATATATATATACATATATATGCATATATATATGCATAAATATATGTATCTATATAAATATTTGCGTACATATATGTATATATAAATATGCATACATATGTATATATGTACATATATGTATATATTTATATACACATAATTATTTATATATATATATATTTATATGAAATATATATATATATATGTATATATATATATATATATATATATATATGTATATATATATATATATATATATATATATATACATATTTATATCTGTGTGTGTGTGTGTGTGTGTATAAACGTTCGTATATGTTTATTTATATTGATGTATATAGAAGCTTCGTAACTCCAATGTGACTATGTTGGATGCCTTTTTATTCCTCAACTAATATTCCTTGTTGTAATAAATACATATTGTCCTTATGTTGGACGTAAATGCTCACAGGGTAGGAAGTGATAAGCATTAGTATACAAGGTAGCACATCATCAAGTAATGGAAGTTGATCAATGAATTAAATTTGACGACAATGGTTGCATGTTTGCAATCCGGCTAATTTTCCTGAGAATCAATTGGTAATTCCCCTTGTTTTTCCGGAGTTTCGGTGAGACGAAAAGTATAACTTCTACTGCTGCGTATTTTTGCATCCTGGGCGTCTGTTAGGTAATTGATTCATCGCTCAAGCGTAGACACTCGATAATTTAAACGCTTATTCTCCTCTTTCAAATTATAAATGTCAGTTGAGCAGGAATCGACATGGACCTGCACCTGAATGATTATGGCAGTCAACTGATATTTACTGGTATTTAACCGGTCGTACAGTCCGGCCACCATTGCGCGGAGGTCTTTAACAGACTTACCCAACGATGTATCATACATCGGCCTATGACTTTTCTTCCATTGACTTATGCAATGCTGTTGAGCTACTTGCGAGTGTATTATGCTCAATTTCTTGTTCCTGGGATGTAACCACTTTTGACAGTCCATGGGATATGTAAAAATGAGGCCTTCATCATGGCATAAGAATGTTCGACAACCAGACGGTTCCAAAGATGAGGCTGCTTGCTAGTAACTGTATTTTACTCTTATCCTGCCAATTTACCCTTGTCACACCTGTTTGATGGACAATACACAGAAACGAACCACGATTTATGCCCTTCAAGAACAACTGCTTGTTTTTACGGATGCGATTAACTATAAACCTTCCCGTGAGTAATAATATAGAATGTATGGAGAGTTTTGAGATTGGCTCTTACCTGATTGAATCATGATATGTCTCTTATTAAACCAAGCAGGTGCTGTTTCAGAGAGAGCTAGTCACAGCGTCAGAATCGTGTTGTGGAATGGTACTTAGCGGCTTGCAACAAAATGCTGAGGCGTTCCAAAAAACGACTCCATTGTCAATTCTTAGTCAAATTACTTAGCCGAGATTTCGTTGTCAACAAACTAGAGCAACAATACATGATTCGGAAAGATCAACTGACATTTAATGATGCTTTTTACAAGCTGCTCCTGCCACAATAGTTCGATAATCGCACTAATACAGGCCGTGTAGTGGGTTGCTCTGAAACACTATAATAACCGGCTGTGAGAAAGGAAAGCTTAACACCCATCACATCTATTTAAAGAAGGTGTTAAGCTCATCAATAGCCGCCATCTAAACTGTGCAAAATTTAGGAATATCGGACGATCACATCTGTTAAGTCACATGCATACGTCGAATATTTTATGACTATCCAGTTCTTTTGAGTTATGCTAAACCAACATTATAGCACATATTTAAGCTAAAGTGGCCATTGCACGCCCAAGTAGAATAATTTACGATAAGCTGGTAGTTAAGAATATAACATTAGGTTGATATTATCGTCTTACCATCGACAGTCTACTTGCGTTCAGTTGCTCCTAAATTGGTTCTGGAGCGGCATCTGGTGAAAAAAACGAGGGGTAAGAGAAATCCTATCATCTCTATGGTCTGACGTCTGACGTCACGGCATGCTACCATAACAACGCAAGGTAATCATTAAAAGCCTTAATTTTTTTATTGTTTGGCAACTTACTTGCATCGGTGATAACAACATGTTATAGATATAAGCGTGACTGCAGAATTGTGTCTACGCAGCAGGACAACGCAGAGCTCTGTTCATGACCGCGTGACATTACATTTACTGTAATTCCAACGTACATATTTTTCCTTGTGTTTAACTAGGATAGCTATTGATGTAGTACATGGCGATCTCTTAAGGTTGCTGTCTGCACTCGGCGACTGACCTTTAATCGTGGTATGATACGTTCATACGTCGATAAGTCAGCTGAAAATGACAAATATAATGCTAACCCTCATTTGCATTTCATGACGTAAACCAATATGCCAGCTAAGGCGATTAAGTGGACTAAAGTTGAGTATATATGACCCCTGTCGGCTATAGATGTGAACATTTACCGCCTCCATAAGCACAGTGGTACAACAAAAACAACGCCTGACGCTCATACTTCTCTACCCTAAGAGGCCAAATGCTTCATAGGTTAAGGAGGTAGTCCCAATTATGAAACTGTAGCCTAGCTAAACGATTGATATGGATTCATGCGCAGATGTGAATCAAGGAATAAAACAATATCAGATATTCCTAAAGCTGTGTCAACATAAATTTGCGGTGTGCGTTAATTACTTATCCAAGATTGATAATAAAAGTTTTACCAATAAATAACGTGGCTCTCTGTATTGTGTGTTAAATAAATGCCTCGATCAAATCGAATGATCCCGCCGAAAACGGAAATGTCTATAGTGTTGTTAACCGTGTGTATGTCTATAGTGTCGGTAGGTAAGGGCGCTGTATGGCTCTGTATTGAGCGACAACTGCTGCAGTTGTACACCCAACACCCCATGTGGGAAATCCGCCGCGCTGTGGTAGAAGTCAAATCAAATTTAATTTTATTGCTATGGACTTTACCGGGAGTATATCGCAATCTATTGGAATTGTATCAAGCGACCACTCGGTTCTATCGCCATCTTTACTAGACATCAGTCTTTTGTCGGATATGTTATCTCGTCCATTGAAATTCTACGACATTAAGTCGGTAGCTTAATTCCATAAGAGGGTATATTTCCCTCATCAACTTCGTATGAACAAACTAGTCATTTGACTATTCAAACTGTTTTAATTTAGAATGCGCTTTCACCTATATTTTCTTGTACGGTACCAGAGCAAAAGCAACGGTTGTACATATAAATGCGTACCTATTAGAGTTATGCGCATATAAATGTAGTAACATTGAGCTGTCGTTAGGCTCCCTTTGCTCTTTGTGCGTTAAAACCCTGTTTATTTTCCCGAATGTTGCCACTCCTCCATTGAAGCTCTACTACTTTATGCACAACATACCCTGTTATCAGTAGCGTGTTTATATCATAGGCTTACACCCTTATATCGGTATGAGGCATATCATGGAATGACTATGTCACAGCATTACGAGTTTCATCATATAAAAAGGAAATGCATCGCTTGTCTCTTGCCAGACATTAGTTTCCTAGCGCTTAATTGGCAGTGTCTATTTTCGGCCTCGTTTAATTTGCTCGTTAAACTAGGATGGACTCGTTGCTTGGGATCTAGTGCGTCATAGTAGATGAATATCTGCACAATGAACGTTGCAAAATGCGGTATCTTAGCTCGTCCTATGTTCGCTAAGATAATTTGTCTTGTATCATCTTTCCGACGCCACCCATGTGATCATTTAGGATTGTTTTGCAAATTACAACATGATTCCTGTAATAAATGTAGACATCGACGCTTGATCGTTAATCTGGCTGTGTGAACCAAGCCATCTGACATTCCTACCGAGATAAAGCTTAGAGCCAAGGTTAATCTTTACTTTGTTACCATTGCTAGGAAAGCGACTAAATATTTACCTAACTAGACCGTGCATGACTAAAAGCTATCATCGGCTTGACGAAGGTGATGATATTAAGTACGACCAATTACATACGATATCAATGCTGCTGGTGATTGCATTGGTCTGCAAATCCTTTTCGTGATCAAAGAAAATTGACTAAAAGCTGTCATTAGCTACACAATAAAACGTATCCACAATTAATCCTCAAAGTGCCGCTTTTACGAGTAACAACAGCAGAATGCGACGCTTTGGCCATGGTCTAACCACAATTTTCTGCTATATTATGCAGGTTTTGGTTGCCATCCAGACACTAATTTATACGTACAAATCCAACCATTCACGCCTATATTTATTGGCGTATATTTGCAAAATATCGATATTTTGAAATCATTTTTATTCATATCGGATAAGAAAAATAAAATTTGTTAAAGATGTGTTCGTTATATACCATTAATAGAGTTTTGCGATAAAAAATCAATGTTGTTGTATAATGAGAAAAAAACTCGGTAATGAAATTTTAATAATCGGTCACATGTTCAAATACTTCAAATAAACATATTCAACAGTCATGTTTATACATTATTTCCATCATTTTGGTCAAAGTATATATGGTTGCAGGGGAGATATCTAGGTTGTCGGATTATTTCAAGAAATGGTTAGTTGCTTATATTTGATTTTGCTATAATATTCAAAATACAAAGAAATCATTCCAGAAAGTTTATCTTTGTACGTTGCTTAGACTAGACTATCATATTAGGCTGGTCAAACCAAGTTATTCTCCAACTTTTTTGAAGAACAATGTGCATTGACTCTATGTGGACATAGCGGTATATCCTATCGTGGACCCAAGTCTACGAAAGGATGGCAGTTTGTCTACCGAAGGTCGCGCTCGTGCTAATTTGTATATATAAAAATATACATATATATATATACATATATATATTTATATATATATTTATATATTTATGACCTGTAACCAAACCTCATTACCCGTTGTGTGGGCAAGTTTATACCCGTAGGTATGTCTAATGAGCAGGTCTTATACAAGTTATGCTTCTTCGCTGACGTGTAAAGCCGTTGTCTGTGGTATTGGACGGTATTCAGCTCTATCTTTCAGGGACCCAGATGGTAAGTTTATACCAATCTGTCATTGCCGTCAAACTTTGCCCTTCGCCTTGACGAGCGACTTAGCAATAACTGTATGGCCGGTTACAAACACCTTAAAGCGACATTATATGTGGCTTCGTTGCGGCGCTGCAACATATGACACCACTTCTGTTGTAGGTTAATTAGGTCAGCTACTGAGTCAGACTTGTATCCAAGACGTTAATCATTGATGTGTATCAGTCATGACAAGTGGAAGGAGATACTCCATTTCAAATCCATGAGCATGGGATGTTGTTCGGCACCTACGGCGTTACTGGCTCAGCACATTCCTCATAAGATGCCCGACTCAGTGACACATGACCTAAATGACACATTTATCTCCAAATATATGTGAAATTGGGAAAACTGAGGGTTTTACCACGCGTTATGTTGACCGAAACATCGCATTGGCATGACTACCATTGATTAGCATACATTATATTGAATGTTACGCTCCTGGCAATCAATCGATAGAATGATGTTGTACTAACTTCAAATCGTAACCTCACTGAACCAGCAACACCAATGACCACAACAGATGGCGATTCTTGGGTAACCAACATTATTATAGGATGCTCATGACAGCGCTACCGGGGTGTCTTCTCCATAGAAACAACACCATTCAACTTGCGTCGCTTAATGCAATTGTTGTACACGACACTTGGTGCGACATCAAAAACAGCGGAGAAACCCCTCGTTGACAATACTAAGCCATTTTATTGGCTTCAAAATATTGTGCGGCGGAATTTGCCGAAGGCAATATACTGTGGTTAATGCGCTAGCGTATATACCAAGGACTGGACCCTTTATGGGTTACTACGCGTAACACAGCATATATAGCCGTATATATATATATATATATATATATATATATATATATATATATATATATATATATATATATATATATAGAGATATATATATATATATTTACATATATATATATATATATATATATATATATATATATATCTAAATAAATATATATATATACACATATATGTATATATATATATATACATACACATATGCATATAAATTATATATATATACACATATACATATATATATAAATTATATATATACATACATTCATATAAATACAAATATATTTATGTATATTTATATATATTTATATGTATATATATATATGTAAATATATATAATCATATAAACATGCATATATAGATGCGTGTATATATATATGTATATACATATATATATATATGGATATATATATATATATATATATATATATATATGTATATATATATATATATATTCATACGTTAATATACATATATATATATACATGCGTATATGCTTGCACATATGCATATGCATATAAGTGTAAAAAGTTAAAGACCTACGTATTGTACGAAGTAAGTCTCAAACAAATGATATTGCCTGACCAATCTGTTTAATTACGGACGATATATTGTGTTATGCTTAACGTTTAATATGCTTGTTTTAATTGCTTTATTGATGTCATTTATATGTGATTCCATTTAAAGTTCTACCTGATTTAGCCATCTGTGTTTGCTACTTACCAAAGAGTTGCATACACCGTGATCACATTTAGGCAATGTGATGTCGGCGGAACAAACATCGTGGGACTATCTGCTTCTAATCATTGTTTGTCTGGGATAAAACAACGTCTTCAAGAATATGTACTTATACGTTAGACTGTATAAGCATCCTTTGGCATTCTCATTTACCAATGCTTAATTTATGTTGCTGATATTTAACATGAAATTCAATGGGTTAATGGCGATATGGTTATTTAGTAGAAGGACTGCTATTTGTACGTCAGCGGTCGTGGCAAGGGTGATACAAAGTACAACAAATAAATCTGGGGTTGGTTAAAGTTTATTCGTGCGCTGATATTTCTCCCTTACTGTCATCTGATAGATGTATTACAAATGTCTGTGACCTGGTGATAATTCCGACTACCGCGAAAATGCAGTAATACAGTGAATCAGCTACACGAGAGAAACTGTGAGCTGCTCTCCAAAAAACCATACAACATGCAAAGGATACATTTGGCCAATCAAACTAAGCATTGATATCTTTGTTGAATTGGTTCATTAATTCAGGAGATTTTGTCATAGCCTGTTTGAAATGCTGTTCGTCCTTGAATATCATCTCCAGCATAACACAGGGCATTTTTGCTCAAACAATGCAACTGTAATCATATCATATGGGTGCTTTCACGTACATGCAATAATAGAGCCTTGTAAAGGGGTACACAATATGAACATACTTAATATATTATCATCAAATTAAGTTTAATCATCATACGAAACCACCGCCATATTGTATATTGCCACATGCATCAATGAATGTTTTTGTTTTGTCAGAGTGTATGGACACCATTTAGAGCATACAATAACTTGCCGTCCATTAACGTTTGTACGCCACAGGAAGCGAAGCTATCGTGCGTATGGTAACGCCCTCGTCATATCCGCATACCGATGTAGTTAGTAAATCTCACATCCTTTAGTTACCCTGTATAATGTTCAGCTATCTACGAAAACAGTAACAAATTGTTGAACAGTGGCTCCACCACATTTTAATTGTGCTCAGTTTCCTCGCCTACCGATCTTGGCAGCTTGATTTTACTAATTGCATGCTGCGTGACCATGGTCCGACCCTAACCCTAACCCTCATGACCATGGTCCAACCCTAACCCTAACCCTCATGACCATGGTCACATTGCTGGCAATAATTGCGTAGGATGGACAGCTGTGGTGTAGAGCCGTCCAGGTTCTTACAGATATAACTTAAGCTGACATAACAGGAATGCTTGATCTATGTACAGTGATAGTTGATTACTATAGGTTGATACAAGCATTTTAAAAATGTACCATCCTGCCGAATAGATGTGGTTCGTTTTCTGCGGACAGCAATGATCACTTGTGTTACACACCTGTACACGGATAGTGCCCTACCAGTTCCTACAGCCATGGTAAATCATGAGCGCTTTCATATCAAATGTATACTTAGTATGGCACATTCTGAACCATCCAACATGCTACTGTTTTTTGGCCGGATTTGTTTATGCCTGCTCGCGTAATTTCAACTTTCCTGTTTATCAACCGCGCAATGGGTGACACGTTTATGTGATGAATATCATCCTCTGCCATTTGAAATTCAGTACAGCGGTCATGATGCAGGACAGCTATTCTTCCATTTCCTACAGTAATTTTAAATTATGAGCGCTTCGGTCTCAACTCAATACTAATCGCTGCTTGCTCTGAATTGTCTTGGTTTGTTCATTTTTATGTGTGTTGTGTCTGCTCATGCGAGTATTGAGGGATGCATATCATTCTAAGCAAGTTATAACTGGGTAAAGGATATGTAATGCATTCGTCGGGTCCATTTCAGCTTACTCCAATCTGTTGCTATTCCGCGCAATGAATTGCTCCTTTCTTTCATTAACACAGCACACGTGATGTCAATGACAGCTAACTGGGCTAATGGGGAACGTGACTAGAATAGTAGCCGATCTTGAGGAGGCATTCGAATAGAGACTGGTGTTGTGTGGGGCGCAAACCGAATACAATTATCACCCCAATCGTTGTCCATGGTTCCAGGAGGTTTTAAGAAACATCTAAATAAAACACACCTGAAGCGTGTGAAATAGTCTCCTGTTTATAAAACAAATCACGATCAGTGACATAAGCGATGCGTGCGTAGCCAGCGATCATCCATACGGACATTGGTGATGGTGATGAATAATGGCCAGCTTCCTGGTTGCCGTCCACACGCGGACGCATAGCGCTAGGCCAAAGAGATATGCTTTTCTTTCCGACTGGTTTATTGATAAAAATTCAACGGTGCAAACAACCGGTACAAACATTCAGTCATTATAAGAATTATGTCCGGAAAGATGGAAACGTGAATAAACAGTCCTCCGATGTAATGTGCTTATGCGTCCTTTTAGTCAGACCATGACAGACGCATTTACCTGTACGAAAACTACATGCTTGCTGTAGAACATTGAGCTGGTTCAACACGATGTGATTGGGTGTGGACCTGTATGGCCAGGGTTATCCGAGCATATGCCGACAAGGCTGGCTCTTTTCTGTTGGTTGATGACACGTCAACCCAGTTGTGGGCAAACGTTTCGTTTGGCCCAATACCGCCATAGAAATATTGTAATATAGCACAATAAAGTGCTTTTACCGGTTGATAACTGGTGTCCGTATCCTAGGTTGCCCAAACGTATTTAACTGTAGAAATGGCATGCTAGAGGCTAACAAAGGTAGTTTGTGAGATATCGGCATGTAGATTCAGCTCCTGACTGGAAGCTCATTCTTGTCTTGCGTATAATGTTAAGGCCAAGTAAGTTCACGTATCACGAAATGATCAGTCAACGAAGTGATTAGATGTTACTGCGCTGGTATATATACGAGTTCATACCGTTTCAAACCAAGATTATGTAGCAGAGGTCAAGCTACACACGAACTTGAAGGATGGATTTTGTTATTGCAGCAGTGCCAGTCCGCCTTGGAAGCTCATTAGTAGTATAGAGGCTGGGGGTACGAGCACAGCTTCCAAAATGGGCTCACATAAGCCTGCGAATTGCTCGCACCCTCCCCCTCTATACCAGGAACCCTTCCCGCCCCCCATGGTCCAGGGCCAAACCAGTAGTTAGTCACCATAGAGGTCATCGAGTGAGAAATATCTGCGACCGTTGCTGTAAGTTCCATTTTTCACGCGGTCGAGGTCCTGTATAAACTGGGCAACCTTAGCGTCGTTCTTCTCGGTAAAGTCGGGATCAGGACAAGCGGTTATCAATTTCATTGTGAAGAGCTTCCAACAGTAGAAAGCCCCCGTCGGCCTCTTCGTGGTCCCTCTCGGTCTTCCCAACCAAGGGCCGTGATACTCCTGTTCCAAGCCCAGGCAACTATTAAACCTCTCGTTAGCGCCATAGTCGCCGTCTTCAAGTCCCTCCACCCCCGCTTACCCCACAGCCACCGCCTCCTTATACTTTTCCCGATCCTTGTGATACTCCTGGTTATACGCCCCAGCCCTCCCCAGGTCCTCAAAGGAGCACAACCTGAAAACGCAGTCGACCCCCCCCCCCCCCCCCACATGGTCGCCACTTGACTGTGGTGCAACCCCAACAGAACCTGAGGCTTATACATATTCGGAATCACCCTCCCAGGTCTCCGAGTGTCACTTTATCTCGAGCAGCACAACCTCCTCAGGACAGAAAGCATCCACTCCATCTCCATTCGGAGAGTAGGCTATTGCGCCACCATGAATATAGATATCATTTCTGTAGACCTTGGTGTCATACACGTTCTCCAATACCACAATTGCAACCTCCTCAAAAGTCGTACCCCAGAGGCAGGGCGCGCTAAAGCGAACACCCTCGTTGCTAGTTTTTTCAGTCAGCTTCTTGCTATAGCTGCTGAAGTAGTTTTGCCTATGATAGTGGTGTAGTCACTTCCTCCAACGCAGCCCTTCTTCGTGGTCTCCCACTGGTATGAATTTTGTTTGACTCCAGTATTATCGTTGCCGAAAGATTTTATCACCGCCTCCATTATACCCAACAAATCCACTCTTTAAATGGACAGTCAGCCAATTGTGGGGGTGGTCGACCTAAGCACCTCGGGGGGTGGAGATGCCCTAACCAACATCTTAGCCTTAATGTCGCTTTTCATTCGAGTATATTTTTCGATATCGGCCGAAACGAACTGAAAATCATCGTCTGAGATAAATCCATCTTCAAGCGCCGCCGAAATAATATCTGTTACCGTGTTTAGTTTGCTCTGTGCCAGAATTTGAATCTGGTCGTGCTTCTTTATTTGCTGAAAGTCGCCGGCTGATGACCTTTCCTGCGATCGCAACCAGCCCGCACACAGCCCCAGTAGCACCCAAGACTGTAGCAATGGAGACAGCAACCACTGTAGACATCAGACCCGCACCATTTGTGCCAAGACACATACCCACAGCAACCAAACCAATGTCTACAGCGTCCACTGAGTTTACTGCACACCTATATGTTTGTCTATAGCATCATATTTTTCAATTTCTTTCTCAAGGTATTGCTTCTTAAGACTAATCTCATTCAGCCGATAGGATTGCCCTAGACCACATGGAGGCACCTCCCGATTTAACAGTGCAGTCGTTTGTTGTTTTTTCATACTGCTGCTTTATACATCTACAAGTCAAGTTCAATTAGGAGTGAAGCTACAGACCAAGTCGCCCCTCTGTTTTGTGTGGTTGTATACAAATAAATAACGTTGCCTTGTTCTAGCTGTAAAGGCTGGTCTAAAGATATTACAACAGCCCGTTGGTCAGCAGGCTTACTTATTCCTACCACTTGATTCGCTCCATTAATAACAGGAACGACTGCTATGGGACCAGTATCAGCACCAACACCCGAAGACAACCCCATACGAATGATCCTACCATTGGTTAACATGGTATATCTACAGCTTGAGCCTTGTGAGTCTCGACCCCTAGCCCCATGGCCAAACGACCACTCATATCGTCTGCGAAGAGCACCACTTGCTTCTGCCCATATAGTAATGAGGGGTTTTGTTTGGGAGTTTATGTGTTCTCTCAGGTCCCTGATATGCTGTCTGTGTCTCTCATCAACATACTTTTTATTAGCAGCATCTTTAGGCGATATAGGGTCTGCCAACTGAACGATTTTATTATCTCCCATTTCAAGGTCTCCAGCCATAGTACCGACACTTTTATCCATTTTTTGTGAGTCACCAATAAATACATAGGTCTTTGTTGCATATTCCGAGAGGTCGGCGCCGCCTGATCCGTTTTCAGTTGAGTTCCATAAATACTCGCTTTTATTGACATCTTGTAAATTGAAGAACAACACCAATAGGAAGGTCGTGATTGTTCAATATACGTCCCTTATTATCCCTTATCTGAACCTTCAACTCATTCACAGCTGCGACAGTAACACGTTTTGACACAGGATTAGCAATGTTTGTGGTTATGATATCACCAAAAGAGCAGCCCCCGCAACCCACAACTTCAAGAAGCACTATCAAGCATGTTGTGCATGGTACTGACTTGATCGAGGTGGACATAAAGTGGGTTAAAGATGCTGAAGTTCACGGGCCAGACACCTTTGCGAAAACCTGAAGGAATCCATCCTATACCCAGACTAGCATCAAGACCTAATATTTTTGACACACCGTCACATCGTTAAGTTGCAGAGGGAGGAACTGAAAGGGTAACAATCCCAGTTAAATCATCAACCTCCAAACTAGGACCTAAAGTATCCTGACTTATAAGTTCAAATTTCTCCTGTATACGCTTGAAGCTCCAGAGGCCAGACGGGAGACTGGAACGTTTTAACCCCTCTAGCCCAGAACCATCTGGTAGCCATAGAAGGGGCACATCTGATTCAATGTTATACCAACCCACAGTATACGTGATTGACCTAAGACCTACGTATAGATTACCTGCACTATTGTCAATAGCATTTTGCAGGGACACATCGTCGCTGCTTTGAACATTTGATAGAGTGTGATTCATAGCACTATGAATAAACAGGCCTTTAGTTTCAATACGAATAAAACGTACAAAAACGGGCCGGTATACCTATTGTAGGCGGAATCGCTATAGGTTAAGCTCTGCTTCGGTTTGCTACGTAGTAAGTCACGGAGTATTAGGAGGATAACTCCCCCCACCGCCACAGCTGAGGCCCATACATGTTCTGCCATCTAACCAGCCACCTTTGCAGCTGACTTAAGCAGCCATGATACTATTGAGCCAATGATTCCTGGAAGGGAAGCTGCTGCCTTACCGGCTAGGCTCTTCAGGACGTTTGCCAAGGAGTTCAGCTGTTTTTTAATCCATTCCTTTACACCAGGCTTATGAGCTGACGTTGGTGTTGGTGCAGGGGTTGGACTAGTGCTCCCTACACCAGTCAAAACAACAACCAGAGTCGAGATCGCAAATCCAATCGCAGTGAGTATGGAGGCGATTGTTATACCCTGCTCTCGAAACAGAGTGCATACAAGCTCAGCTAGCGTTGTGTCCTCGTTAAGAAGTCTGTTGATCGTTTTCCTTCTCCAGGCTTGCCAATTTAGCTTCCCGTCAGGCTATATTCCTTTCTATCTCAGTTATCTTAGCTAGGTTGTTGACCAGCTCACCCTTCTGAGGCTGCATAGCCTTGTCAAGCCCAATTAGCTCTCTGAGTGGTAGTTCGTTGTCTGTTTGTGTACCTAGGTCTTCTATGGCGTTATGAACGCTTTCTATGAAGCTTGTTTCTTCCACACCCCCTTGCTCTGTCATGGCTTCGGGGCTGCTCATTTCTAACTTCTCTGGAAGTGAGGTTTCCGCTTTAGCAGCAGCTCGGTCAACGCCTTGTAGGGCTTTTGCTGCCTTTGTGGATAGTTCAGTGTTCACTTCAAGAGCCCGAGCAAGCTGTATACCACCATACTTTTCTATACTCCTAGGAGAGAGGAATTTGTTGGGATTGTTCTTCCATGTCAGAAGCTTCCAGTCTCGAACCCCCTTAACCCAAAGGTCACCTTGTTTAGACGATCTAAACTCCAGAGTGGCCTGCAGCTCATGCTTAGACACTGCCTTCTCCCACCTCGTAACTAAGACTTCAGTTTCTTCAATGGAACCCACCGGATCTTCTGTTAACCCAGCAGGCATTTCAGTTATTGCCCATCATGGACTAGTCGTACGTATCTAAAGTTTCGTCTATCAGGTTAGTCTCTTCATCATCAAAGTTAGTCTCATTCCTCTCCCCTTCCATAGCCCCCTCCTCATCTGCACCGTCAAATGTTGTCAAACTCCACGTCTGTGTGTTAAAGATATAATTGTAATTAAGCATTCAACATGACGAGTACTTACGGACGCAAACTAAACCCAAACCGCCGGATACGCGAACCGCTTGGGGTAAAGGGCATGCGACAGTCTGTAGTCGTTACAAACAATCCAAGCACTATTGACCAGAACCATAAACTGCTGGTTTGCTTCCCCAATCTAGGCGCAGACGACGTCATTGTTCCAGGGACAGCACGGCTGGCTTTTACAATCACGCTGACCTCGACTGATCTTAACCGCAGCGTTGTGCAAAACCTGGGCCGTGCCGTGGTCAAGAAAATGACAATCAAGATTTCTGGCAATGAGGTCATGTCTATTGATGACAGCGATGTGTACCACTGTTACCACTGGAGTACGAGCTCACGTTCAATGACTACAACCGCGTAATTCACGCAACGGGCGACACCGATGCCAGCTATATAATTGATGGCATCTCGCTGGAGTATGACATGGTTACCCAAATAGAGTTGGGCCGCATGATACGCACCCAGTACACAGGTCTGCTCTCGATTCTGTATGACCGTGTTCTTCGTCACAGGAAGCTTGTATAAAATAAAAGAGATACACTGTGGAACATCAACTTGAACGTGCCTGCTCGCAGCATGAAGGGCATCCTACTGCCCTTTGAAGATCCAGCCAATGCCTCATTCGCCAGGAAGACAGGAGTCGTTCTACAACCCAAAGATTACAAAAGTTGAGGTGACCATTGAGGGCATCCCCAACCAAATCTATGCCCTATGCATGCGTGGCAACCAGCAGTGGGATGAAAAGAAGAAGGCCTTTGCAGCAACGAGTAAACGAGACCCCAGTGTGGCAATTGCTGCAAAAGATTTGGCATTGTCGAATGTTTCCCTAGGAGAGTATCTAACCAGTAATTATGCTCTGTGGCTTGACTTAAGGACGAGTGATGACGACCAGCTGCACGGTAGTGGCAGGGCCGTGGAGAATGCGTCTGAGGGTATCACCATACAGATCACAATAAAATCACAGGCGGCCGGCGCATTGAACGTTTATATGTATATTGTAATGGATGCACAGCCTAACATTAAAGATGGCAGGTTCGTCAGTGCACTCTACTAACAAGGTTTTGATGAAACCGAAAACTGAGTTTACATTTCCAGAAGGTCCCTGTTCGGCAATTGTTTGTGGGCAGACAGGAAGTGGAAAAACCGCATTTATCGTTGACCTACTTGAAGGGCCCTTCTTGGGTGCCTTCGAGCATATTGTAATCCTCTGCCCTACCATACGTTACAACGAGGCCTATCAGTCGCGGTCATGGGTGTGGGATAATTCAGATGTCTTCGTCGTTGACCCAGGGGAGCAGCTCCATGACCACCTGAGGGCTTTCTACCACAGCTGTAAGGGCGAGCCTACCCTGACTGATCGGCAACAAAGGCCCTAACCAAGAAGAAAGACATGTTATCCGAACTGGCCTTTAGCGACAGCCACTCGCAGCAAAGTGTCTGGGTGCTCTTCCAAAAGTACAACTCTGTACTGAAGATACGAGGCTCGGCTAGGCGCTAGCGTGACCCGCACTCAGGTATTGCTTGTATAAAACCGTCGACCCGCTGGGCTCTATGCCGCAGCTTTCACACTTGGATTGTGGGTTCGATAAAGTCAACCACAGTCGTCTTCGTCAAAAGAAAAAAAATTGCTTCACATCAAACTGCAGCCGGAGCCACTGAACGGGGATTCCCTACTAAATATAAATAGAAATCCTGTTGCGCTGTCAGCAAGGTCAAAGTCCGCTCGCTGTAAAGTTGTTGTCTTTTGTGTATCAATCAATTCTCTTTTATGGAACTGTGCAGTAAGCATGACTCATAATCAGCCAGCACGTGAAGCCCAAAACGATTATGTTTCAATTCACGGTTTTAAGCCTCCTTATCCACGCTCTGAGGTTGCACTCAAAGCACTCCAAGTGCATAATAAATATGACCGCACATACAAGGAGATGTTGGCTAGATTCAGGGCTGGGATGGCACGCACCCCTGTCCCCACCACTGCCCCACGCAGACCAGTCCCTGCCCCAGGCAGACCAATCCCCACAGTGCGTCTTGCCTTTAAGAAGACTAAGTTGGCTGTTAAAAAATATTTGCGTGGATGGGTGATGAACGTTCCTGAGTCTCACCCCCTTAGCTCGGACATTATGATGTTCATAAAGGACATGCGTCGGAAGATGCATAATGTTTTGACTGGTGGTTCTTTCCTCAGAGGACGTGGGCGTTGCGCTGGACCAGAGTGATGTTAATATCCAAGAGCGGTTGGAGAAGTGGACCAGCCAAGGTTCTGGCTGGGAGTTTGAGGCGGTCACAACTCTGTGGATTGATATTGCAAACTACCAACCGTTAAAGGGTGGCTCCTACCTGCGACTTCGGCTGCGCTGGCGGCTAAGCAGGCCATCATAAATGTAAAGAACTGGGACGACTTCTGCATTCTATGGGCGATTGTAGCCGCTCTCTACCCAGTTGCCAAGAACCCACAGCGTCCATCAAAATATAACATTCAGTGGCTTTTGGATCTGCTGGAGGGTGCAGGTGTAGAATATCCTACACCAGTGTCGCATGTTGAGAAGATAGAAAAGCATGCTAACCTAGCCTTGAACGATATGGCTGGGATGGGAAGACCACTATTGTACACCGCACCAGTAAGCACTCTGGTACTCATATAAACCTTATGCTGATTGAGAAGGACGGCAAGTTTCATTACACGCAAATCAAAGACCTGAACCGCTTGCTGTATGACCAGACTAAACATAAAGAGCGCAAGTTCTTCTATGAGCTATGTCTGCATGAATATATCTCAGAGGGTCTGCTCCTGGGGCATGAGCTTGATTGCATGGGGATAGGGCAAACTGCTGTGCGATTGGATATGCCTGAGGAAGGGAAGAACATATTATCCTTCCAGCACTGGCAGAAACAGCTTGCTGCACCCTACGTCATCTATGCTGACTTTGAGGCGCTCACAGTGAAGCTTCCGGGTCCGGCGCTTAATCTTGGTAAGAGCAACACGCAGAGAACGCAGGAACACCAAGGTTGTGGCTATGTGGTTGTTCGTTGTGACGGAAAGACCGAACCCCCTGTGGTTTACAGAGGAAGCGATGCTGTGGAGAAGTTCTTACAGGCTCTTCAGCAGGAGGAGCAAAAGATCAAAACAGTTCTGTTCAAGCCTGTCCATATGCTGATGATTCAGGATGATAGAAGGGCACAAAAGGCTGCAACCCACTGTCATATGTGCAAGAAAAAACTAGGCTGTGACTGTCCGCGATCACTGCCATATAACAAACAGGCTT
>CM067354.1:19344877-19372472 GCA_034190875.2 Urechis unicinctus
TAGCCTCTGTGATGCTTAGAAAAGAACTGTCACTAAGCCTCACGATTGGGCACCATGGTCAGTGTATATCTGCCTATTTTGTCTTTGCGACATCGTTTTTTCTCTTACAACCGTTTCTCCTCTTACAATGGCACTGTGAAGCTTTAAAGATATGAGGCGTTTTCCTTCAACAGGTGTGTGTTAATGTTGCAGCGTGTATAACTGCCACCTCATTGGGAGTTCAGCGGTCAAATCCTATAATCAACCCACGTTTCGTTGTGTTATGCAGTCTCCCGTAAAATTGCTCTCGATTGAAAAAACGAACTTCATCCCACGATTCAAGTAACTCACCTTTCTTACTTCCAAGTTCATTCAGCCATCGAATAATTAGCCATAAGGTTTCTTTACGATCAATTGGGTGCGTATGTGGCGAATACATGAATTAGTATCTTGTGTAATCCACCTACATGGTTATTGGTTGATGAAGTGCTGATGTAGCGCTGGATGTCAGACTCATGGATACTCTTCGGCCCAGTTGGTCTTACATACAATGACGTCATAGCAGTGAGAGAGTAATTCAATTATGCCACCTTTACATATAATTGGATCGTTCTTGAGTATATTGTACAAGTAAATATTAGTCGAAATGTGCCATAAGACAACCACCCATGACACCTCAACTCATCCCTATCAAATGATAAGGTAAAGGACGGAATCGATACTCTCGAAACGTCTGTTGAAATGCCATTGAAATTACCTGGTTGACTTTAACTAGCCAACTATAATGTGTATTGCGACGACTTTCATATGTAACAAACAAAAACACACGAAAATTGTCCACGAGTAAATAGATATTCACAAGGTTATAGTACATAAAGTCAGTCTGCTGATGTTATCTACTAAATGCTTAATCATTACCTAACGCTATTGAGCTAATATTGCGAATCATCTTCAAATGAATACAAAGTGCTTACAGTTTCCCCTAAATGAACAAATATATGTCACTTACAATGAATATATTTCTGTGGTACATAAATGTGGACCTATATACACCTTCGTAGTTGCTGTACGACTTCATACATCCGGAGGATTTTACATATAAGTCGCGCCAGATAAAGTAAATTTGAGTCAGGCTATGTATATGCAAGTTATTTGTTTTCCCCGCTGTTGAGCCTTGGGTGTGTACCATCTTTTCTGTGATGCAATGAGATAAGTGCGAAATGAGAAGGTCAATAAATTATTCAAGCTATGTCCTGAGGGGCCAATCTTGTCGGAATGTCTTTTGGAACCAAAACGAATGCCTAAAACATCGACTTGCTGTGTAAGCGTTAGCATTTCGTACACGCCTTTCTATCGCTGATTTTTTAATTAGACAGAATCATTACTCTGCATAATAAGCAATATATCAAGAACAGGGCCATCTTTTATTGCAGTTATTTTATTCATTTTAGCCAAGCAGCGCAATAATGTTATAACAAACTTTGCAGGTAGGATGTGAGACACTAACAGTCTTGGATGCACAGCTTGCATGTCACAATGGCCGTTATTCATTCCAACCTAATTGTGTGGCAGATGTCAAATAATTACCGGGAACATACATTTAATGGAAATTTTTACAAACATGCACCAAACGTCAAGTAAACAATTTCCATTTCGTTTGCCATCCACAGTAGCGCCACCCAATTACCTTATTTCATTAATACCAACAGGGAGTTAATAACTTCGGAGAAATTGTTCGTTTGTGAGAGTAATAAATAACATGTAATTGCGATCAAAAGTTAATTTATCGATTAAACTGGCTAAAAAGACGTTTTAACTGATTTGTCCTGAATTAAACCACATCTAGGATTACCTCGGCGGCGTCAATGAGTGAACCATGACATATAAAATATCTTCTCGAATTCATAACTGATAGTTTGATCGCCTAAACATCAACTGACCTGAGAGTTGTTAGCGAAACCCTGTGTTCACTAAGATGTAGGGGGACAGAGAGCCATTGACATGAATATCTATCGTTATGTCAATATATAACGCATTAACGTTACTTATGGACTATAATTAGATTATGTGACTAAAATTAACCTTATCAACTTCAACAGAGTGGCTATTAAGACGTCATTGTATTAACCACGTTTTCCACTTATGCCTCTATTTGTCATCACCTGTCACCAAGGCCATGACATTTAGTTACCGACAAGGTATTTACCTAGCCAAGCCCCAACACGGTACATGGAATAATTTAAAAGCGACTAAGCCTCAAGCACAGTGTACTTAGTGTCTTATTTATTAGCCACGAGGGTCACACCTTTAGCGTAAAGTTACTCGTTTTTTTGAGGCTTTTAAACGCAAATTAATTCCCCAAAACCGAAAAACTGATTCTATTTGGGGGTTTTATAACGAAATTTAAAGCGTGACGTTAACGTTTGAAAATTTGCGGGCAATTGCAAACCTACGTTATTGCGCAGTTGTGTAAGAAAAAATTTACCCCCCCAAATTCACATAAAAATATCTAAAATTTATGTTTTTAAAAAAAAAAAAGGGGAATTGAAAATGCATTTTTGATTACAATATGCTACATCTATGTGTTTTGCATTTAACAACAAAAACTTTTTTTGGATTCTTTGGAAGATAAAAATTAAATTTGCAAATATCGAGCGGTTTTGCTAGGATTTTGTGTAAAATATATCGTTCTTTGGGCCCACTAACGGAAACAGGTAGCACCCTGGGGAACCATTTCCCCAAAGAGAAAATTTATCCACCCAATGAAATCGTTTAATCGTTTATTCTGCGTAAATGCAAATATCACGAATTATTTATGTGTGCAAATGTGTTTGGTTGGGGATGACAACCCGGGGGGTTTATTTTGGGCCAAATTTTTAATGATTTGGGGCCCAAAAAAAACCCTAAGTTTTTTTATTCATTTATCTGTGGAAAAAAAAAAGGGGGGGTTTCCTTGGTCTCGTTGAAAAACATCTCCAGCGGGCTACTTTTATGTTATTTGGTTCATATATAATATTGCTGAAATTATGATTGCAAAAGCTTTCTCCTCTGCGGACGCAAAATCAAAAAAACTCAAATGCTCCCGAGCGCCCGATGTGTTTTTAGTGGCCCCTCGCAAAGGATGAATCCCCCCCCAAAACCAAAATTTAAAACCTACTGGTCGGTTTTTTATTTAAGTATTTTGGCAATAACAAGGTAATATAAAAACTCCCCCAAAAGCAAACTTAAGACGCCCGTTGGGTTAAAACAAAACCATCCCCATTTTTTAGCACGGGTTGCATTTCTGGTGGAGGAGTTTTTCTTTAAAGGACCATAAAATGATAAAAAATTGATGTCCCCTAGCGATCAGCCTCAATGGGGCAAAAAGCCCATTAAAGACAAAAAAGGTCTTATTTAGGGGACTTCTTCCTTAGAATTGACAGGTCAGTCTACAAGGTGAAATTATTTGCCCAATATTTTAAAAAATCCCATTTTTTCCCGATCACCTTAATGGATAAGATGTCCTCTTTATGTAAGAGCTGGTTTACTTACCATGTTTGTCAACCGTACGAATTACTTAGAGCCCGGTTTAAATTTTATTTTTTTCGAGGAAAATTTTACGCCCAATGACCTGTTTCTCTTTTTAAAAAAAGAAGTTTACATGGCGCCATGTTTTTTAAACACGCTTTTAAACCTCATAAAACCAAAAAAAAGAAAAAAAAAAAGACCCACGAACCAGAAATCTAATTATAACTGTTTGCCATAGCAGAATACGACCTATGAAAATTGTTTCCCAAATTTAACCAGATAAAAAAAAAGATATTTTTTTATTTCAAAATTTTTTAATCCGGGGCGAGAAAACATGTGTAATGTTTTTTAAATCCCAGGAATGAAATGGCGCCCATGAAAAAGAAATGCAACATGGAATAAAAAGGGTTATACAATCACAATTTGACACGAATGCTCATCGATCTTTGATTTAGAAAGTTAAAAATATTAATCAATGTGCCCTAATGAATACTCCTTTTTTTCCTTTGAACTGTTCTTTCATTGTAGGGGCTGTTACATCGGTGAGAAAAGCTTCCCGTCGTGCCCAACTTAATTAGCAATGCCAAATCGTTTATTGCGGTGTGAGCTTAAAATACACTAATGCAGCGAAACATTCTAACGTGCAATTGTAGTTATGAATAAATCTTCTCCATTATGCTTTAGACGATTAAGCTTGAGTATTTTTATCCTGGATCTCAATTTTAAGCGAAATGCATTCGAATACCTTAAAGTACATTGTTGAGTTTGTGGTAAACCGATTTAAATTGTGTATAAAACCTCCATGTATAATCTGCAAGAAAATCCAGCGAATGTATGCTATATCCATCAGCTGCCTTGGAATGAGTTAAAAACATGTGTGCCAACATTCATCGATGGTCGGATTAATATGTGCACATTATTCTACGATCGAAAGTATGCATCCTGAGGCATATTAAACCATGTTCATAAATGGTTGTATCAATTTGCCTTGGATGACGGATATATTCTTACAAGATGACGCGTGTTCTCTTTATTTAGCTTCACAATTATGGATCTACCATATCTCATCCTCGCACTAGTAAAATCAAATGCTTTGATGTAAAGGGAAAAACAATTTTAATCTACTGAGGTTGTTATTTGATCAATATGAGACTGCAAATGAGAACGTTCAAATCATATACTCGAGCAAGTACCACTAGAAAGATACATTTGCTAGCATAATCAAATAATGAATAATTCGGGTTTGTAGACAGATTTGTAGTGTGTTCATTTCTCGAAACGTCTGTTGAAATGCCATTGAAATTACCTGGTTGACTTTAACTAGCCCTTAGTGCCTACTTTCCTCTACTGCAGTGCAAATCCAAACACACTTCCAAAAACTATAATGTGTATTGCGACGACTTTCATATGTAACAAGCGAAAACACACGAACATTTTCCACGAGTAAATAGCTATTCACAAGGCTATAGTACATAAAGTCAGTCTGCTTATGTTATCTACTTAATGCTTACCTTACGTGATTGAGCTAATATTGCGCATCATCTTCAAATGAAAACAAAGTGCTTACAGTTGCCCCTAAATGAACAAATATATGTCACTTACAATGAATATATTTCTATGGTACATAGATGTTGGCATATATCCACCTTCTTTGTTGCTGTACGACTTCATACATCCGGATAATTTTATATATAAGTCGCGCCAGATAAAGTAAATTTGAGTCAGGCTATGTATATGCAAGTTATTTGTTTTCCCGCTGTTGAGCCTTGTGTGTGTACATCTTTTCTGTGATGCAATGAGATAAGTGCGAAATGAGAAGGTCAATAAATTATTCAAGCTATGTCCTGAGGGGCAAAATGCCACGTTGTAACACGAGAAGGCCAATCTTGTCGGAATGTCTTTTGGAACCAAACGAATGCCTAAAACATCGACTTGCTGTGTAAGCGTTAGCATTTCGTACACGCCTTTCTATCGCTGATTTAATTAGACAGAATCATTACTCTTGCATAATAAGCAATATATCAAGAACAGGGCCATCTTTTATTGCAGTTATTTTTATTCATTTTAGCCAAGCAGCGCAATAATGTTATAACAAACTTTGCAGGTAGGATGTGAGACACTAACAGTCTTGGATGCACAGCTTGCATGTCACAATGGCCGTTATTCATTCCAACCTAATTGTGTGGCAGATGTCAAATAATTACCGGGAACATACATTTAATGGAAATTTTACAAACATGCACCAAACGTCAAGTAACAATTCCATTTCGTTTGCCATCCACAGTAGCGCCACCCAATTACCTTATTTCATTAATACCAACAGGAGTTAATAACTTCGGAGAAATTGTTCGTTGTGAGAGTAATAAATAACATGTAATTGCGATCAAAAGTTAATTTATCGATTAAACTGGCTAAAAAGACGTTTTTAACTGATTTGTCCTGAATTAAACCACATCTAGGATTACCTCGGCGGCGTCAATGAGTGAACCATGACATATAAAATATCTTCTCGAATTCATAACTGATAGTTTGATCGCCTAAACATCAACTGACCTGAGAGTTGTTAGCGAAACCCTGTGTTCACTAAGATGTAGGGGGACAGAGAGCCATTGACATGAATATCTATCGTTATGTCAATATATAACGCATTAACGTTACTTATGGACTATAAATTAGATTATGTGACTAAAATTACCTTATCAACTTCAACAGAGTGGCTATTAAGACGTCATTGTATTAACCACGTTTCCACTTATGCCTCTATTTGTCATCACCTGTCACCAAGGCCATGACATTTAGTTACCGACAATATTTACCTAGCCAAGCCCCAACACAGGTACATGGAATAATTTTAAAAGCCGACTAATGCCTCAAGCAAAGTGTACTTAGCTAGTCAGTATTTATTAGTCACGATGGTCACACCTTTAGCGTCAAGCTTACTCAGTTGTTATTGAGGCATGTTAACGCTAGATAATTGCCAAACCGATAACTGATTCTATTTGCGCAGGTTTATAAGCGTAATTAGCGTGACGTTAACGATTGATAATTGCTGCAATGCTAACTACGTCTATTTGCGCAGTTGTGTAAGAATAAATACGCCCAAATTCACATCAAATATCTCAAATGTTATGATTTAAAAGAATTGAAAATGCATGTTTGATTACAATATGCTACATCTATGTGTTTTCGCAGTTAACAACACAAACTCTTTTGGAGTCTTTGGAAGATATAATTCATGCAAATATCGATCGCGGTTGTTGCTATGATGTAGTGTCAAATATATCTGATTCGTATGGCACTAACGGAAACAGGTAGCACACTAGGGAACCATTTCCCGAAGAGTAAATTATCACACACAATGCATAATCGTTTAAGTCGATTATTCTTGCGTACAATGCAAATATCACGAATTATTTATGTGTGCGATGTGTGTGTTGGGGATGACAAGCCGGGGGGTTACTTTGCCAGATTTAATGACTTGGGCAACTAAATAACTAAGCTTTTTTATTCATTTATCTGTGGAAAATAAAAGGAATGAGTCCTTGGTCTCGTTGACAAACATCTCCAGCTGCTACAGTTTTATGTATATTTGGTTCATATATAATACTTGCTGTACTTATGAGTGTCAAACAGCTTTCTCCTCTGCGGATCGCAATGAATCAAATAACTCAAATAGCTCATCCGAGCGCTCCGATGTGTGTTTAGTGGCCCCTCGCAAAGGATGAATACGACCCAACCTAAACTTAACCTACTGGTCGAGTTGTGTAGTTAATGTAGTTTGGCAATAACAAGGTAATATATAACTCTCCAAAGCAGACACTAAGACGACCGTTAGTAAAACAAACATCACATTTATTTAGCACTGGTTGTCATTTCTGTTGGAGGAGTTATTCATCAAGACCATAAAATGATACAAATGATGTCGCCTAGCGATCAGCCTCAGATAGGGCTAACGTCGATTAAAGACAAGAATAGTCTTAGTATGGTACTTCTTACTTAGAATTGACAGGTCAGTCTACAAGGTGATAATTATTTGTCAATACTTTAAACATCCCATTTATTCCCGATCACCTGTATATGGATAAGATGTCTCTCTTTATGTAAGCAGCTGGTTTACTTACCATGTTTGCTCAACCGTACGAATCTACTTAGAGTCGGCTTAATTATTTTTATTCGAGGATAATTTACGCCCAATGAGCTGTTTCTCATTTTAAGAAAGAAGCTTACATGGCGCCATGTGACTTTAACACGCAGTATTACTCATATAACCAGCAGAGCACGAACCAGACTATCTAATTATAACTGTTTGCCATAGCAGAATACGACCTATGATAATTGCTTCCATATTAACCAGATACAAAACGATTATTGTTTATATTCAAAATTTATTCAATCCAGGCGTAGAACATGTGTAATAGTATTATTCAAATACAGGAAGTGCAAATGGCGACCATGAATAAGTATGCAACATGGAATATAAAGGTATACAATCACAATTTGACACGAATGCTCATCGATGCTTTGATTTAGAAAGTTGAAAATATTAATCAATGTGCGCTAATGACATACTCCATTTTCCTTTGAACTGTTCGCTTCATTGTAGGGCTGTTACATCGGTGAAGAAAAGCTTCTCCGTCGTGCCCAACTTAATTAGCATTCCCAACATCGTTATTGCGGTGTGATCTTAAATACTACTAATGCAGCAACATCTAACGTTCAATTGTAGTTATGAATAAATCTCTCCATTATGCTTTAGACGATTAAAGTTGATATTTTTATCCTGGATCTCAATTTTAAGCTGAAATGAATTCTTAACCTTAAAGTACATTTGTGAGTTTGTGGATAACCGATTTAAATTGTAAAACCTTCCATGTATTAATCTGCAAGAAAATCCAGCGAATGTATGCTATATCCATCAGCTGCTTGTAATGAGTTAAAAATGTTGCAACATTCATCTGATTGGTCGGATAATATGTGCACATTATTCTACGATCGAAAGTATGCATCCTGGGCCTATTAAACCATGTTCATAAATGTGTTGTATCAATTTGCCTTGGATGTACGATATATTCTTACAAGATGATCGCGTGTTCTCTTTATTTAGCTTCACAATATATGGATCTACCATATCTCATCCTCGCACTAGTAAAATCAAAATGCTTTGATGTAAGGGAAAACAATTTTAATCTACTGAGGTCTGTTATTTGATCAATATTGACTGACAAATGAGAACGTTCAAATCATATCACTCTAGCAAGGTACCACTAGCAAGATACATTTGCTAGCATAATCAAATAATGAATAATTCGGGTTTGTAGACAGATTTGTAGTGTGGTTCATTAGATAGTCACGCAGCGTATTATGTGGCAACGATCATAAGCTCCAATGCAGCTCCGCCCTTTGTTTGCAGTCACTGAATCAACAGCATCAGCTTCTCCTTCAGAATGGCCGGGGCCGTTTGTATCACTCAGTCTATATGTCAGACTGTATCGTTTTTGCGGTTGTCTATGTATCTGTAAGATATACGGGAATATTAAGTCTTTATCTGCCTCATCATTGCACTGCTATTTTTGCTTTGGTAATCACATGTGTTATTCTTTAACGTGTTTAGATTCCCTTTATGTGTTTCTATCATAGAAAAGAAACCTTAGCTGAGTGGAATATCTTAGCAGGTGTACCAGAATTTGCAAAACATTATCCCTCATCATCATAGGAAGAAAATTATTATTGGATTCGATTTATCTGCACCCACTTTTCAAATTCATTCTTCACATAGTTTATTCTTAAATCTAATATGCGATCCGCAACACTCAGGTATGAGCTTAAACCTAGACATAGCGTCCCCATCGCTTGCATCAAAAATCTGATGTCTGTAATAAACTACTGACATGATCGATATTCAAACGTCTGGTTTCGATCATATATCGTACAGAAAAGACTAAGAGGTATATATCAGACAGGGATCTTGCGTGAAAAGAGAATAAAGCACGGCGTCCCGTTACGTGCCTCAAGGACGAATGCGTACATTGTCTGGCATAACTCAATACTGTCTCCCTAACAACCACGATACAGCACCTAAGTCTCCATCTTGCTTGAGACATGTGTATTATTGTCGCTACACCATCCCTTCCATTATTGGTAAGGATACCCTCACCGTCACACTCAATTACTCACTCACTCACCACCCACTCCCTCATGAGAATCACGAGAAATCCTTCATTGCTCTTTCAATAGTTTTTTTTATTAAAACCCTGCTTAAATTGTTCTAGTAGCCAATATAAATAGTATACATTCTAGAAATATAAAATGACAAGAATAAATGCATTGTTGACCATACCGTCACTGGCCGTGACAGTAAAAATGTTTTCATATCAAAAAGTTATATATGTTGATATAAATCTTACAACAATCGAAAGCCAATATATGGTTGAAGTCAAATGTGTCCATTTTGTTGTTGTTGAATATCCTATCGTAATCGTTTGTTCAATTGAGTTCCGATCTTCCCGTTCGTAGCATCTGACATGACACATCTAGATATATATCATATCCAGTAGTTCCACGGAATAGTAAATGTTGTCAAGTACAACGGTTCCTCTGCACAGGCCATGCATTCCGCAAACTTTCGGTAGCTAAGCGAAGCAGGTACAGTTGCCTGAAATGGCTATAAATCATCATCGTTGAACCAGATCTTGCCCACCATGAAGTACGTCAATAGAGATCCTGATACTTAGCTCGGTACATCGCTGTATCCCTGATAGGCTCTTTTACAATATGAGGGATCATCGTGTTTTACCAGTTATGCTTCCATGAGCGTGTACCTCAATCTGCATATCTACATAACAGTTGTTAGCTATCCAGGTTTTTCTCATGCAACTGGGAGGATCCATTATTAATCAAGGTAAATTAACTCACGTGAAAATCACGTGTTTCCGATGGCAATGTATTTATCAATTATATATGTGCTTCGCATTGATAATTATTGCAATTATAATTTAGATTTAGTAGGAGCTTTGTAATGGCAACGTCTGGATAATGAAACAAGCGGACATCTGCTCTGAGACCATTTACAGTGCTCTTGGATAGTAATCGAAAATATTGGACTGATCTTCTTTATAATCTTCATTGAATAGAAAAAATTGCATTTAAAACCATCGATTTGGGCAGGAGTGTGACTATTCCGCTGTCCAACTGCCGATTGTAAGCAAACGGAGGTGAACAATACCAACGAGCGTTTATCTGCCAACGAATTGAACCATCGTGCGTCAAATGGTTTCATTAACGTTAATCTACATTAAGCCTTGATACACTGGATGTGAAACTTCCTTGTCGTCCCTGTCGTACCATATTGTTATCTACAATAAGGGCGTGAAGTCTGGCAAAACAGGGATTTTTAAGTACAATTTCCTGGCAAACTTCGAGCTATATCTGATTATCCTTAGAAGGGCAATCCTACATGAACTTGCCCCTCTGTATTTGTCTTATTGATGATTGCCTTATTTAGAGAAGCGTGTGGTGTATGTCAAACGTGTATCTAAGAGGTGATTGTGCGGTCTCGTTGTAGAAAATATTACCATGCATTGTTCAAAAATGGCGGGAAAAACCTAGGCCCGCGGGGATTAAGGAAAGCAAGGTCAAAGCAGGTTTGAAATCCTGACTTGGAAGAAATGAGCTGCATACAATTACAGTTCAGCCACAAGTTAATTGTTAATTTATAACTTAGACATGAATGTTATTTACAATTATTTTCCTTTTATTTTTTTTTAGACTGGGCACATCACCCAACGCAGTAAGTAAGGAATGACTTATATAGTTAACAATACGTACGTATTCAGATGATTATTGATAGTATATTGTTTCACCGTCATACAAAAGTAAACCGAATATGGCTTATGGTTTACTGGGCTAATATATATACACATTTATATAAATATATTTATATATATATATATATATATATATATATATATATATATATATATATATATATATAGATATAGATATAGATATAGGAAGATATATATATATATCATATATATATATAGATATATTTAGAAATATATATATATATATCCATATGTATATATATATAAAGAAAGATATATATACATATATATATAGACATATAGTTATATATATTTATGTATATATATGTATATATACACCTTTCTAATAATATATATATAATTTTATATGTATATAGATACAGAGGATATATGCATATATAAATATATATATTTATATAAATATATATATAGATATAGAGATAAAGATAGATCTATCTAAAGATAAATATAGAGATACAAAAAGAGATATCTAGATATATATATATCTCTATATCTCTATATCTCTCTAGATCTCTATCTCTCTCTCTATATCTCTCTCTCTCTATCTCTATAGAGATATATCTATATCTATATATATATCTATATATCTCTATACATATATTCATCTATATATTTAAACATATATATTGTACATTTATAGGTATATTCCCATTACACAATTTAGTATCTTCTCATGATGGGTATATGTAAAAAACGGAACACAGAATGAACAATATTATATACGCTACTTTTTCCTTGGTAAGATAAGATCCATAAAAGCAATTTTTTCCTTCCAAATGTTACATTTGTAGCTTATCGTGATAAAATGATCGATGATTCAGCTCTTAATCATTGTATCGGGAATGTACCATTTTATTGTTTACAAAGAACAACATGATTCTGACAAATTAATGCATGCCGTCGTTAACGGTATGTAGTAGATAGCGTGCAACAAGAATGAATATATGTGGCAATATCGGCAAACATAGCCTGGTTTGGATTGATGATGCTTTGCGTGATTACTAAATAATCCGGAACAACCAGCTCTTGGAAACAGATATGTAACCGAAGCTTACGGCAATGAATCTGCCCCAGTGGCTTCTGCTTCGATGTATAAGTTATTCGTGCAAAGGACTGCATTTCAGAATGACTATGTTTAGAATACATATCATCACTATAATTATATTACTCTTTCAATCATTGGCAATTTCCATATGTTATATCGACTCATTGTACCCTATCAAAGAGCCTAACTTTCGGGCTAGTAGCGGAATCTTTGCGGTTCACATTGTTGTTGCGCTTGTTCATTCAAGTTTCAATGAACGAATAGGATCACCCCCCCCCCCCCCCAACACACACACACACACACACACACACACACACACACACACACACACACACACACACACACACACACACACACACACACACACACACACACACACACACACACACACACACACACACACACAACATCCCACACACACACACCCCAAACCCCGGATAGTTAGATGTCGATAGGAACATTCACTATCCAACCTCCCTCAAGAAATGATATAATATAGTTTGGAATAGACTGGGTCCCATGATCAGGAGGACTATACAAGGAGTGCCTTCAAGGAGCGGTTCAGTCGCTCAGCTTTACCGTAGCCTCTCCCGGGCGCTGTCCCGACCTTCTGATGGGACACCTTACGCTACAAAAACTGTGTTGACATGACGCAGGTCCCATAGCAAAGTGTTCAAGCAATGCCTGCACAATTATCTGCATTCATCACCGTCGCAATACAAACCCTCTGTTGAAAGCAAAGCTTGACCTAAATATTGATAATATGCAAACATGTTTTGGACACAAACAAGACATCGGTACAAAGGGTGATTAGTATAAAACAATTTCATGTCAACTAGGAAAGGTTATAAACTAAGTATTCTTTATTTGTTATATACAGTTTTATTTGATCGTGATTGTCACCTCAACCCCATGCAATTTCCCATGTCTCGTAAAGGAACCACACAATACCCCGAGCGGTTCTAAAAAATTCAGCAAGACACTATGGCAAATAGTGTTCGATCGTACCATTGATTTTTCAAGTCTTTATTACGACAAGCAGTGCGCTATGTGTCTTGCAAACGCTTAATGACAGAATACGAGTTGTATGGTGGCTTGTAATATTTACTTCCATTCGTACCCAAAAAAACTGCTTAATCTGAATTGAACCATTTTACAAGAGGAATCGGGTAGCTGAATAGTATCCATTTGCCAACTGCTGACCAATTTGCAGCTTTTCGGTGGCAATTATACCCAGTTACAATTAATCATTTATAAAACTGAGAAAAAATTGTGATTATGCCATAAACATGACATCAAACGGCCCACTATTCACTAATTGCAAATTCACGGACATACCAGGTTAATACAATCCTGGCTTGGTCGTTTTGCCTGATGCCATGACATTAAGAACCCCGAGGAGGAACATGAATAATTCATCATGTATTCTCATTTACACCGCAGAAAGCCTTTATAAACGGAAGGCTAAACAAAATCCGAAAAATTACTGGTCCCCATTTGACCTTTGCCGCCGTGATATATATTTGTAAATCAACCAATATATCAAAGCAAGCGCAGCAGCATTGAATGTGAATATGTGCCCACATAATGGCGTGACATATTCACATTTCTTGATAGTTACATGTACTGCTTACTATGGTGGTGATTGAAAGCATTTCGTGTTCAAATGAGGATGATAATGCATATCAACTGACAATCACTGGGTAGATAGCATGTCCCACACACCACAAAACTGCGATAACTCACCTTAACCTCACCTGTATACCACTGAATGACATATGTTCATACCTAGGACATTCGTGTGTGAATTTCTACGAATTAAATGCACGCGGGACTCATACAGAATCAAAGTCAGCCGTAATTGCAACACACCGTGGGATATGTGGAGGCCAAGAGCTGTGCAGTAAGTGGGGTTCCCCCGACCACCCCGTTATCAGTTGAGTCACCTCTGCAGTAATGCGACTTAATTTGTAAAGCTGTGTTCTTGTCGACTGCATCCGAATCGGAGGTATGCTCCAAACACAACCCACAATATCAATTCTCTTCATATGCAAATATTTTTTCATTCCCGTTCCTCACTTGCCCTAAAATAGCAAACTAATATGCCTTGTTGTGTGGGATCTATCAATGAAAACATTTTGGTTTGTTCGAAAATCGCATCATCGCATTGTTACACACTAGACGATTCAATCGTTTGTTTACAAGACGTTTGAGCCATCATATGATCCGTCCGGCTATCATATGATCCGACCACTAATTGTTGTTAAAGACAGCATGAATAAATTTACCAGGACCATACTGTTCATCGTTAGCCATACAATGATCGATTTCCGTTAGTTTACCGTTACAAAGTTAAAACTTATATTCTGATTACCATTGGCTATTTCATACAATTAACATGCCATAAAATAAGAAGCATGTGTATCATTGTTTATCGTATGTTTTCCCTTCTCAAGCATCTCATTTAATTTACATACTTGTATAAAGAGATGTTTTTGCGCATGGTAACATCAATATCATACATACACAAAATTGATTAAAATAAATCATGCCATCAACTCGTGGCTAGTTTAATTGTGTCAGTAGAGGAAAATAGTATTGATGCATTTAATGTCGGATACATTCATTTAATCAATCATGGAGCTTTGTGTAGTACTCCTTTCTTTTGGTGCTACAATTCTGAGAATGTAAAGAGTCTTTGGCCTGGGTATGTAGTAAGTCATTATATTTCTCATTCAATTGGATGTTTTGGTGGCTTCATTATTATTCAGCTGTTACCATTATAAATTCTGCTAAAGTAAATAAGTCATTATAAATCTTACGAATTCCAATCTATGCATCAATACAATTAAATAGTGACCTGACTTCACAGAAACGAAAACCGTTTTGAGATGCACCAGCCTTACTTAGACTCTAACATAAATATACATGAGTCTATCCATCTTAATTCACAATGGATGATCTGTAACTCCCCCAATTATACGGATGCAAGTAAATAAAGCCTTTCTAAATATGTTGCCATTAGAGAGCTAACTTCAGGCATTCATTCGATGTCACTTCTCCACAGACTATGTCAAGCTGCTTTGATTGCATGCATTTGTGTATAATTATCAAGCGACCTTTCAGTACGCCTGGTAGAGAACTTGCAAAGTCGAGCCCAGATGACTTACAAAATATTCCATGCCGTTGTCATTGCCAACTGAACATACCACAGAGTAACGGGGATAGCTCACAATGGACATGTAGAAAACGACTGAGGGATATGATGAATGAAGCATTTATGAAAAGACATGATGCACCATCGGCAGTGCTCTCGTTGAAAACTAAATAGATAGAGTAAGACCCCATCGAAAATGCGATACAAACTAAATCATACTATTCGTTTGGTGAAGATGGCTCATACATACACAGGATAATCGTCACTCAGTATTAAACACAGAGTGAATGTCAGGTATTAATGATGCATACAACCAATACGTGACATACGTGTTCTGCGTCTGTCCCCGTACGGAGTTAAATCAAGACCAGTGGGGTAAAAGGTCAATGCTGGTCTGAAACACTATGCAAAAAAACTTAACATACCCCTGTGGGATTGTCGCTCATGAGCAACATCGAAGCTCCATCCTAAATCCCATCCTAAATCCCTGTTACTTTACGATGGGGCAATCCGTCACACAGTGGTTGTCCATGGCTCATTCATAACCGTCAACACTTTACTACTACTGTTCAACTGAATATTCCGATCAAATCAAGTTAATTGTTAGGGATATACTGAGCTGAATTATTGGCTATAATTATAGCTAGCAGTTGTGGCGTTTTAGGCTTTGCTTTAATTCAGAAGAGCTCTTAGCCGGACCGGAAGAGACTCAATTGATTGCTCTCATATCTTTGTTTATAGCCAACAATAGCTGCTTGCGATCACATAAAGATGACATTTATTTTACAAGCGATCAAACACTGCTGCGGATAAAATTCCGTCGATGCATTGCTAGATATGATAAGTCAGTTGTAAGGGAGCTAAAATCGATTGAAAGAACATTTACAACACGACACGGAGTCACACGCTTTAACATCCTTAATGACATGATTGACTTCCTTCATATCTTAACATTTGGTTTTAAAGAAATATTACTTTTCAGAGAGTGAATGAATGAGGGAGTGCATGAGAGAATGCGTGAGTGATTGATTGAGTGAGTAAGTGAGTTAGTGAGTGAGTGAGCCAGTGAGCAAGCGAGTGAGTGAGTTAGTGAGTAAGTATGTGAGTGATTAAGAGAGTGAGTGATTGATTGATTGAGTGTGTGAGTAAGTGAGTGAGTGAGTGAGTGAGTGAGTGAGTGAGTGAGTGAGTGAGTGAGTGAGTGAGTGAGTGGATGAGTGAGTGAGTTAGTTATTGAATAAGTTAGTGAATGAGTGAGAGAGGGTGAGTAAGTGACTTACTGACTGATTGAGTGAGTGAGTGAGTGAGTGAGTGAGTGAGTGAGTGAGTGAGTGAGTGAGTGAGTGAGTGAGTGAGTGAGTGAGTGAGTGAGTGAGTGAGTGAGTGAGTGAGTGAGTGAGTGAGTGAGTGAGTGAGCGCGGGTGGAGGGGCTGAATGACTGAGTGAAGGAATGATTCATTATTCAATGCTTTGAATCATGTTCGATCACTTATGACTTTTCTATGACACAGATAACTGCAAGGGAAATTAGGAAAGCAATGTTGGTCACAGCCTTCATTGCGTTAAAAATCAGCACTTGACCAGAATGGCTACATCATTAATATGGCAAACTGTACACGGGGGCGGGGGATGTATCTGGAACGACAAGATTGCGAAAATGCTTGACATTGTAGGCGTTCGTCGATTAGCCACGCAATGAGACGCCGCGTTTTATCTTTGTGTCGCACAAGGTTGCTGTCAAATTATACTCGCATAAATCAGCCTTGAGTACGAATGTAGATAGTAGGATGGACGCTGATTTCTGGGTTCAAATATTGCGATCATCAGGCTTTGCAAGGAATGTTAAGATTAAGCATTGTCAGCACGTTGTTCGTGATACTTTAAGGCCGACCTTTTCAATTTAGTATTGGGGACATCAAAGCGAAACGGATGCGGGTCTCTAGTGCAAGCTATGAGGTTGCCACTACGCAAGTTTAGTGTATAATCATACGATTGCTCAAATTTAATTTACTACAAACAACCACTCATTGAAGTAAATGTAAGAAATGTGAGTGTTGATGAATCGACTCTGATGAACATGGTGCAATTATAAGCAATCAAAAGGCTAAATATACCGTTCATTGACATTATCATCAACAAGGTATATAAATATACCGATTGGTTTTATAACCCATGTGTGACAGAATCACATACCTTGTCAGCAATTTTGATTCCCTACATTACTGGTGATTGAAAGCTGTATGCTTTCAAGTGAAAATGACGCACAATATTCGTTCAAGCCTGTAGAGTAGTTGTCATGCACCAGATAGAAAGCCCGCGAAATATAGTGTCCACCTAATTCCTCCAATACGCTGACCCTTAAAACTATCACACGATCCTGCCACTGAAGGATCAATCTACATACATTCTTGCGCGAGATCCAAGTAATAAAGGCGAAAGTTAATGAGCTCTATATATCAAAGTAATGAACGATGGTCACACCTTAACATGAATCAAAACACCTTGCTTATCTATTTTTGTACGCTGTCACGAGGCTTATGTGGCTCCGTTGAATCTTCTAGTGAGATAACATTCGTGCCAAAATATATTTACAAGCGCCCATGATAAAGCATCGAAATGTTGTGTTATTAATAGATTGCAAACTTCTTTAAGATTAACGCCATGGCGACACCAACAAGTAAGTACTGCCCTGCTGATTGGTCGCTGTAATCTCTTATAGTGTGTGGAAATTGTTTCATACAATGACAGTGATATATGCTCGATAGAGAGACCTGCGTGTGATCGATAGATACACCAATCTCACGTTGCTGTGAAGTTATGTATTCTAGGTTGTTGCATATATTATACATTTGAACAGCAGCGTATATGGTTGGCTACATGACGTTTTATAGTTGAGTTTTGAAGCTTAGATTCCGAAGCTGACGGTGTCGAGCACATCAAGGAGCATTCAGTTTAATGCATAGGCCTACAGCAAGAACACGTCCATTCATTCCCTCCTGTTCCAAAAGACTGTATATTGGGCTGAATATAGGGCCTTTGGCTGTTGTGTGATACCAATCCCATTACAAAAACGATTTACTCGAAACTATCAATTTTAAATGAGCGATTAGTGTATGGATTATTTATCCCCCTTCGTGTCTGCAGGTGATTGTTTTCCAATCCATTCTAATCTCACGAATCCCTGTGTATGGTCAATTAGGCGAATAGTTTATACCATTTGAGCTCTGTTTCTATATAGTTTATACACGTTCGGGTTTGAACCAGACTATTATGTCATATAAATCTGACTGATTTGTTGTAATGCACGGTATTGTGTGTTTTCTTTGGCACTGTAGTAGATGATGATGGGCTGGTGAAGATGTAGTAGATGTTGATCCAGATATACTATATATTGCTATAGACTAAGAAGCATAGACAAAAATTCTTATACCAAACGGCAGCTCAGAAAAATATTTCGCATTTGCTGTTACTTGCTGTTTATCTAATCATTTATAGAACCGTGAAGAGCAGTGAGTGACAAATATTTCTTGTAACAGCTGTCAATATGCATCAGCTGCAAATAAACATATTGGTATAGCATCAACGGGAAGTTTTCTTAACATCAGTCTTTGACATTATATTTTATAAGTATCATAATGTACACTAAGCTCATAAAATATATGATATTGAACATCAGAAGAGATGTGGCACAAAACACGACATCCATCTAGAACAATACGACGTCACACAATTTATGTAGCAATTTGAATCGATGGCTATGTCATAATACCATTCAATTGCTGGTATGCAATTCATTGTTGACATTGTTTGATCGTGTTTCTCATTCTAATTCTGTATGGAGCATGATATAGGCATCTATTATATAATGAAGATGCATTGTAAAATACACAAGGAATGTGAAACACGAACTTCCGGAAGACTTTAAGTAGCAAATTATTTACCGTAATCAGACACTTTCTCCATGGTGACCTCTCTGTTGTATAAGGGAATGGAATGCCATGCCGTAAGGATACGATGTCTAGGTTAAATGATGTGCTTAAGACCCATTAGACTGTAAATATGCTTGCGGGAGTGATAAGAATAATACATATAATGGCTCGATAAATGAATATTCCATCTCATGTTGCATGATGTTTGTGATAATGATTGTATTTACACTGATTATGCTGATGAAGATACATATCACGAAGACAACAAGGATGGTGATTTGTACAGATAATGACTTTCAAATCTAATGCTTAATCGCCTGAAAAGAGGTCATACAAAATGAAGCAGCGTAAGCAACGTAGTTTCATGACTATCCTACCACATTAAAGTGTTCTATATTCGGTTCATTGACTGTTCCCATCATCATCATCGCATCATCATCATCATCATCATCATCACCATCATCATCATCATCATCAACATCATCATTTATCTACCCAATTGTCATCATGAATATATTTATTTTCTTGCTATGGGTCTTGCATCATGTTATCACAATGTGTTTACAGTGCACAATCCTCCATCGCTTGGGGCAGAGCCCGAGAAAAACAACTACAAAGCAGAGCATATCAAACGGCATTAGCAGCGCATTGTAATGTGATTAATCTTACGTAACTGTTATGCATGGCAAGGGATGTCAGCAATCAAACCAAAGATGGATGTTGTAGGCTAATATAGTTTTGATGGCGGTGTTACATTTGCAACATACAATTTGGGTCAGGCCAGCAAGTTTACCCACGTTTGGAGTAGACGCCTTAATAGATGTACATTATCCAACTGGCTTTATCAATTGCTGCATAGTACATACATGGGATAAAAAATATATAAGCAACGGGCTTTACTCAAAGCTGAATGTCGATCGGCGATGACCAATCTCAGCAACTGTTCCATATGTCATTTTTTTCACTAATATACTTGTGCAATACACCATACTGTGGTGACTTGGTGTAGGCGGTTTATATTCCCACCATATATTCGTATTATTTCGAACAATACTCCAGTCGATATTCACTTTATAAATGTAACCCAAGCTCACTGAAGCGTCGCATAATCTCCATCTGTGCCATTTCACGTTCCTATCCATCTTAGAAGCAACCACTGTGAAGTTGTCTGATAACAGTCACCATTCGATCTCTATCTATATCTGGAAAAGAGTCGTGGTGACGCTACCATAACTTCACAGAAAAGTCTAAACTTTGCACATCCATGACAATTATTGATGGCAATAACTAACTTCTGTTACTTGTAAGAAAAAAACAGATCTCAGTTTGCTTGACCAAGCATCATTTCCATACTATGAAATATAAATATGCTTCGACATGTATGTTTTGGACATACAACATATCATGTCAAATGTATGTTCTACCATTTTAAGTAGAAATTTGTGGTTTTGCTTAATATGTAACACCCAATGGCATCATTTTATGAATCACATAATTACGGCATTTTCGATTGCAATCCTATGATGTCATTTGCCAATGCTTCATTCACTGTCTTTGTTCGTCTGACACAGATAATTGCGAACATAGGACAGCTGTTATTAAAGTTACAATTCATTACCCACATTATGGAAGCTTTTTTGTCGCATGCTTTCATCATTTTCTGTTCCAAGCTATCCAAGTGAATGAATACAGAACAAGATATTGACAAACATCGTAACTATACAGCCCTGTAAAGCAACGTGAATTCGGCCCATTTTGTACCGCATCTGGTCTTAGTTTTCTAAATATCGTGTAGCGGATGAATTTGCAAGCAATTCAATAGCACATCGCCATTGGATTGAGCTAATTTGGTCAGGCGCTCGACGTTTTTCCCCCTTAGGATGACCTTGAATAATTCATACACTTTCCCATTTGTCTTAGTTATCTCACTACACGAAAAGTCCCTACATATATATGAAATGCTCAACCAAGTAAAACAACATAACTAGTCAATGAATTTTGCTTGCCCGACTGATATTTGAAATTCCCTAAATATATGCAATACGCGTAACGGCATCGAAGGTGTAAATGTAAACAGACATCTGTGTCGCAAAATCACATTCCTTTTAAGCCACATTTACTTCTACTGTAGAGATGGTTGAAAGTATTGATTCTGTGAACATCATGCACATCGTTCCATCGTTTATGGAAATTCGCAAGCATTTGGCTTGACAGACAGACGTTAATCCCAGATACTTTCTGTAATATTCTTGTCCGATACCCTCACCGTTATGCATTGGTTCATGCCACCGAACGTCAGACGTAAATACCTGCGTAGAATTTGCCAGCTGACACCAAACTAAGCAACCGAAGACTGAAATAATAATATATTACCTGATTTGTTACAGCGATACATAAAGCCTATGAACTTGCATCCGTAGCTTACCAACCGGTATAAATCAACATCAGTAAGAATGGATGGTATGGAAGAGATGTCATACTTTTAATGACATACTTTTAATGACATCTTCGAAATGAACAGTAAGAAAGCATCGAACAATTTAAATCTCCCAGTTCGGTTGCGAAAAACATTGGCCCGTTTGCCACGGTATTGGCTTCAGGATATACCGCTATGTGATTTTCGCTATGCATATACGTATAATTTATAGATTACATAGATTCTCTTTTTTGCACGAAACTGCTCACATAGTGGACAAAGCATTGTACTCATTATGTTAAGACTTCAGAGGTAACGATACATTAATTTGCCATTGAGCCAGATCATGTTTTTGTCAGTCTTATCCACTGTAAACGTCGGATCTACACGTGTATCGGATACGGTGGATATGCTTTCAACACTTTTACACTTCTTCCATTTATACTCAACATCCCATGCCCCAGTGGATACAAGCACTGTACTTACAATTAGCTAACCCATAGGTTGACTAGACTGACCGACACTGACATAATCTTGCTCGAGAGCAGCATCTATTTCAAAGTTGCCTCCATTAGCAATGCGCCCTGGATTAATGAGTAGTCATGCGAAAGCAGCGTTAATGCGCATTATATATGTAAGTCAATCAAGGCTATTTGTGTCGACAATGCCATGAATATTCATCAATGCTGTCCAGCTCTCAAATTTACCAAACACAACTTATAATTAAAGACCGCATTATCAATTTGTCAGGACCAGGATGTTCATCGTAAGCAATACAATCATTAATCTATGTTACAATGATCATGAAACATTCACATTATCACAACAAGTGGTAATATAACGTTCGGAAAGTATAGCTTATAAATATGTTCCTATTGAATACTTCATACAATGTACCTACCATTTACTGAGATTCTGTCTTCAATCTTAAGCTATAACTTAATCCATGTGCATGTTTCTTGCATGATAACTCATATATATTACGCAAACAAAAATAAACTTTTACCTAAAAGTAATAATGCTTTGTGCTTTTGATTTGTGATAGTACACGTATGTTTTCAGCCACACATGAACCACCCAAGGTCGGAAGCATTATTTCAATTCATGTGCGCTGTTGTGGAGATGAGCACAGACGTGTCTGTCTAGACAATTCCTTAATACCTTTAACCTTTGGGTAACAACAGAGAAGAAGGACAACTCAAACAGGCCATTTATGAGATCTAATCTACATTGTTGTGATATAGTCTTATCATAAAGTAGGTTTCAAAAGCTGTCATCCATGTCTTCAAACTGGATTTTTGAATAAACGTAACCTATGCTGACAGCGAGCTATGATTTGTTGGAGAAGGGGCGTAATTATTTGACTGATCATGGAGAGGGATTTTCTTTGAGCCTCATCAATAATCTTAATAATCTATGGTGAGGGTTAACTTAACCAGGGCGAAACAAGAACACAGGTACACAGGATCAGTGTCGAACAAATGATACCAGAAGATCATCTTACGCTATTTATAGCCCAGTTCATTGTCCAACATCCTAAATTCATGTTTAAACCTCAAACAGCCACGAAACTACTTGCAACTATGGTATAACCATGATATAAAAAATAATTATGCCTCTTAAATCAATCATTGCAACTGACATCCAGTTGTGCAGAGTCAACTGCATGCTCTACCGCATTAAGTCGATATGGTCGGTTTTGGTCCACTAGGGCTAAAAAGTAAAGGACAGAGACATAAAAAAGAGCTTTATAAGAGAAAACCAATCTGTGTGTGACTGAAGGCTATAAAAACTTGCTTAATGCAGACAAGAATTGTGTGACGACCTGTAAGCAGTCACATCAGATAATTACGACTATACGTACAAGCACAAGTCAACCTTACTCTGTCATTTTTACAAAGGCATTCGGGGCACTTGATTATGTGCGCTTGACAATAGCAGGCCAATTTTCAGCTGCTTATTGGCAGCCATTATGACCAGTGACAATCGAACAAATAAAGTCATTATTAGAGGTAATTCCTTCAGCGACATTTTAATCCGGATGCAGCCGACAGTGTATATTGATCCTCTTTTAATGCTCTTAATGTGGATTTTAGTATTGTTTGTTTCTGTTGACTGTGCGGTTGCACTATCGACTTCAATGTTTCTGAACCCTATGCTACTGTTAGTTCGATCATTCCATCCGCTTGTCTCTTATCAATATCAATGGCTGATCGAACGTGGCCAATTTAGTCAGCCCTACCTTGCCTCTTATTTGAAACAAATCCTTTGATTCAACTTCAAAATGTTCCTATCACCCACTTTTTCCTTCATGTTAAATGTCGCATTGCAGCATAGTTGCAAAACACATGCGTGTCATATCTAATCAAGTTCTTAACCAATCATACAGAGAATGCGTAACATACATTTAATCATCGTGGGGCGTTTAGTTCACATGTTAATTATATTTGTTCAATCATTTCATGGGATGGCGCTTTTCTAAACCATGTTGGTGTTTTTGTTACGTGGCATATATGAACAACGCTACTCCAGCACCGTGTGCCCGCCTTTATGAACTCATAAATGTGTGATTGTGCGCGGTAGCTTAGTACGTCATAGCAATAGCAATCATTCAGGCGAATATTGCGATAGACATTTGCGACAATAGCTTCAAGCAATCTCCTCCTCGACAAATTACTTGATGGTGCAGTTTAACTTTTCTTCATTGTGCTACACAGTCCGGCTTTTCATATGCATGCGCTAAAACTGTCATTGAATTGTATATAGTTTTATCCGAATTAGAAATAGACGACTCATTCAGTAATAATTTATATTGATGATATGCATTCTAGACATAGTCGTTCTCTAATACAATTTCCTCCACATGTAAGTAAGGGATCTGGATAGTAGCCGCAGTGGCAGGATCTTTTCCATGAGCATCCATTACAGATCTTTTTCTACTTCCTAAGTGTCTTGGATAAATCAGCAAAATGCTCATTATCTTGACAGGTCACCTCCCACCAAGATCAGCTTGAATACTGTATTGATCTTCCGTTTTGCATTTTCATGTCGTTACACCAAGCTTATAGATATTTGAAAGAACTCTACCAGGGATAATTAAGGTAATCGTCGACCACAGCTCGCCTTGAACCACGTGATGCAAATGATAACGATGCACTTGGATAAATTCAAATGTCCATCATTATCACTTCCGCTATAACCTAACAAAATGTTTTCATTATTGTGTGCTTTATTTTCCATGCGAATATTATTTTACTTTCTTTTAACCTTTCTCTATCGGTGGGTGTCCTCATTTGCGAAATCTTTTTGGGGTTATTGCGCACGTACACTGTGTGCGTTATCGCAGTAGCAATCATACAAGAATAGCTTGCTTGGGACATTCTAGGCAATAGCAATCATACAAGGAAATTTTTCTAATGACATTCGCGGCAATAGCAATCTTCTTCTTGAAAAATTACTCACTGGGGCAGATTGAATATTCTCTGTTGCGCTCCATGCAGTAAGGATTTTGACATGTCGAGAGTGATGATACGCATTCTAAACAAAGTCATCCTGCAAAACAGTTAATTGCACTTGCATGTCAGACAATTGCCTCAGACAGAATGTGATCAACAATAAACACATAGTCTGGTTGGCATACGTAAAATGCAATGCAGTTGAATAACTGGAATAGTTCAAAAGAGTCATGCCCACACACGATTAAGGCATATGATGATTGATGTATTTATGGAAAGACATGGTGTACCCACGGCAGTGCTCTCATTAAACATTTGGAAGACAGAGTAAGAGCCCATCGGCGATGCAGAGACTTGATAAACTAGGTCTCACTGGTCGAGATAATCATCGACGTTCTGCCAAGTGGACAGTTTATAGACCGATGATGGTGATTGACAGCCCGTATGAGTAGAGTAATCCACACTTGCTTTACGTAACAGGAACTAATATCTTACGTCATATAAGATAGGCTTTGGAGAAGGTCTGACCATGCTGCACAACCGCGCGAGGTAATTTGCGATTTATACGTAATGCGGTGATATATGTTGGTTTTACAATGCCTTGGCACTGAAATATCAAAACTTACGACAAACAATTATAAAAGCTCCGTGTTTTGGGGATACGGTGTCCATTACAACTGCAATACAATTGTGTCTCCATGTGAGTCTTGGCTTGGTGAAGACTGCTCATACATATACAGGGTAATTGACAATCAGCATAAATCACAGAGTGAGTATTGAGCTCTGTCCACAGCAAATACATTAGCGAGGTCGGTTTTTCACGTCTGTTAGCCTATGGAGCGTTCTGAAGGCCTGATAGATAGGTTGATCGACGTCACTTGTAAACTGTCACTGTCGGCTTGCGTCACTATTGACAATTTCTTCAGCTGTACCCTAGACAGGCATCGCTTTACGATTGACAAATATTTCTATCCGTGACACAGGATATCTCAACACTTTACTTCAACATGTGTTCAATGAAATGCTCCCATTTATTCAAGGGACCTGAGTTTTAGAACACATAGCAAAAATGTTGGGGTCGTAAGCATTTCTTGGAATGGCTATGTGGACAAGTCATCCAAGCAACGTCGTGAGTTTGTTCCCTCGTGCGACATCACAATCATTTGAGGTTGTTTTGAGAGAACAATATCAATAGTTTGCGGATAGATACATCTAATTAATCAATAGGAACTGAATGGTTGATAGAAATTAACCATGAGACAATTATCATGACTTTTGTAGTAATGCAATTGACTGCAGAGAATATGGGGAAAGCAATGCTTATACTACCTTTATTGGACCAGAATGACAAAATGTAACTAGGCAGTGAAGACTGCCATAATGAATAAAGCCTGACACTGCAGGCGTTAGCCAATTAGGCACGCAATGGGATGCCCCAAATCCCTACCTGTTTTATCATTCTGTCGCACAAAGTAACTGCCTAATATATAAATCCATTTGTCTGCCCCGATTGCAAATAGGATCGTAGACTGGACGTTGATTTCTGGGATAATTAAGTTTTCCAACGAATTTTAGCAGAAGGCCTTGTCAACACTCTGTTGTGGGATACCGCGGGACAAGCAATTTCGATTTGAAATAACTGACATCAAAGTGAAGAGGGTTAGGGTCTTTGATGCAAGCGATGGGGGCGTCACGTCTCTAGTACTTCGCATAATTATGCGATTCATCATACAAATTAAATTTTTTCGACAAATTAGAAATGAAGGGCGATTATGCAGGCCCGTAGCCAAGAATTTAGTCGGGGGGTTCTTTTCCCCTCAATTGTGGACTTTTCTCCTGGCTCATACTGATGCGGCTATAAGGCACCATCGACACACGATATATCTCTGTGCTGGAGTAAAGCGGACCTTTCTGGGCAAAGTGGGCGGTAGGTTCGAACCCCTCGAACCCCCCCCCCCCCCCTGGCTACGGGTCTGATTAGCGATTGGATATATATCCCAGCGGCAGCAACATCAGCAGCAGCAACAGCAGCAGCAAGTAAGGGTGGCGAGAACCAGACATCTTACTGACCGTCAAGAAAGCCCCCAAATAACCCCGAAAAACAGAAATTTCTAGGTGGTTTCAAAATATGTTTACAGACAAGCAGCGTGTGGCACACGGAGGGCGTGTTCGCAAGCTCACGCAAATGAATGAAACACCCCCGTCATCAGGTGAAGTTACCATGAAATTAACAGAAGCAGGTAGGACTGTTGATCGAATGTGT
>CM067354.1:19372572-19419983 GCA_034190875.2 Urechis unicinctus
CCTGCCTCTGAGCTCGGAGCGTTACCAAAAAAGCACGGGTTTTGTCGTAAACATAAATTAAATCACACAAGAATCGCCCGGGCAGCCTAAAAAGGACGGGTTTCCATTCTTTACTTTGCAAAAGTAAAGGGTCTTTTAATCAGAAAAACCCGCAGTAATTGTTCTTTCCAAAACCCACCGCCCTTTATATTAAAGACCCTGTTCCCCCCCGACAAAACCCCCCCTCCATCCCCTTCCCCTATAAATTTTTAAAGGGTTTCTGCAACCTCATCCTTTTAAAATTGGGAAAACAAAAACCCTTCCCAAAACTGGGCAAGCTTGTGGCAAATATTGGTCCCCTTTTTGCTTTTGTAATTTGTTTATCATTTAAAAACCCTCTCTTTGAAAAAACCCTCGTCCGGCAATAAAAAAAAACCCACATTCCCGGGGGTTTTACCCGCAAAATGATTTTCGAAAGTGCGGGACGTCATATGTTTGACGAAAGCAAATCAAATCCCCAAATGTATAAAAAAAACCCGAATGGCGCATGCTTCCCTAAAACCCAAAATTTAGGGCCAATAAATATGATAAAGGGAGTATAAAAAGTGATCACTTACCATATATAGCAAGGCCTCGAGTTTTAAAAGTTTGATCTAAGCATGATTTATTTTTTTTTACTGCAAAAATTTATTTAATTGTTTTATAAATAAGACTGTGCTAAAAAAACCAGGGGACTAATTATTATTTAATTTGACAGTAGCAATATTGAATGTTTTCAGCTGAACAGCTGATGGGGCCTCACATAAGTTGCCTGGCATTGAATTATGTGATGTGACCTTTTGCAGTATCCTCAAGTAAATGTGGAACCCTTTATGATTGTTTATATTGTGAAAATAAATACCCATCTGTATACCGGGTCTCTCCTTCTTCTAAATGCCTTGCTCTCCAAGCTGCCATTCAAAATCATTCTCTAATACGATAACAATTGAAATGGGCATTATCATATATACTAGAGCTCGGTTAAAATTCGGGCCCATTACTACTGTGAATATGGAAGACATTCTATTCTGACCACCAATATGAATTTGTCCACAATTCCAACCCATATAAGTTTCATTAATATATATAGCTATGTCAATGGAGTTTGGGAACCTATCATAGACCACTTCCTGAATTGACAATAAATTACCGTCCTGGGCGTTGTACTTGGCACAAATGGATTGCACTGACTAGCACGGGTTTGTGTAGTTGGTTGTATCGAGAGACTATCTGTGAGAAGTATTTTTCAATTTTGTGTACACAACCATACCGACATTTTTGAACATGGTCTCGATTTTCATCAAATGATCAATTAAAAGGGTCTGAAAAAACACTCACACAATATGCAGGTCACATAATCACGAACAAATTGATGAGGATTGGCAGAAATATGAAGCGAAGCAATGTGATAAACATGTTCCACATGTGTTCACATACGGAATTAATGCATAGTCTGTAATAGTGTCAATTATCATAATTTTTTTTGCCAATGCATATTGTAAAAATGTCATGTGCTTTTATTTATTAGATATTCTGAACCGCACAGCCCAAGCAAAGTACCAGTTTATGCCTACAAGTCTGTCTAGAACATACGAAACTATGTAGACCCTAGACTAAACTGGCTGCATACAAAAAACAACTTGATTTCTAGGACTTGCGGAGTCAGATGCAGGATGTCTCGAGCAGAACATGCATCAAAGATACAAGTGAGTATTTTTCATTCCTCTGTGATTCTGTTAACCTAGTGACACAGGTATAAAACCAGAGAAAGGCTTCTATTGCATTATAAAATAAATTCTAGTTAAGTGACGCCTCATATAAAAAGCACTACCCCCCTGCATGGTCCTATAAAGGCCTGTGCTATATTATGAAAGTCATTACAATTCTGCTATAACTAAAAACACTAGTAGCGCAATATGACAACCAATATATCAATGCAACATTAAGACTCGCGTTCTAATGGGATACCAGGGACGACCCCAAGCTCTACAAATTGGCCTCAGAAGATATGTCCAGCTCACCAGTCTAAGGAAACTTACTCCAGGTTATGGTAATATTAACTCAGGAATATATTGTATTAATCAGGATAAGTTTGACAGAAAAAATCATTTCCCAGTATATTCGTTTAAAGGGGCAGTTTGTCATATCTTATATCCAATTTGTTGCACAACTTGTGGTTGTATTCCCGAATTGTTATTTAAGCTTCGTGGATTAGCCATGCACTGCCAGTGGTTAATAAAGTTTCATGCTGTAAGTACTATATCTGAATGCTTTAATCAGTCATTATTTCTTTCTATTATCAGCATTGCCTGCAGAGACATGATTTTACCAGAGTTGCAGCTTCAATGCACTTAAATGTACAATCTGTGTAGCTCTACAATAATCTCTCTTATTGTTCTGTGGCCTCTTTCTGAAGATGTCCTTGTCTATCTAAACCATGCTGACGTGCTTGCAATCTTGTGATCAACAGCCAATTTTAGGCTGTAAAACATTTCAGGTCACCATTTGAGACAGAATGCATGTGACAATAGTCATATGGCAACTAACCCGCAACCCAACCCTCACTCATTGACCCCTGGAGTTGTTCTAGACATCCATTTCAACCATACCCAGAGAAATGTAGGTATATGCTGTACCGAACAGGAAACACTACCCAATACATTTTGTGGGCTGACCCATCACTCTGAACCACAACACCTCTGCCTCCAGTCTTGGTTGATACTAGAACTTGGTTATCTCTGTATTTGTGGTGCCAAGTAACTTGCTTAATATGTGGACATGTTTGATTGTTTTCAGGAAGACCGAAAAAGAAGTTCTTAGGTCACAGCTGCCCCAATGGCAAGACGTTCCCGTATCTTAAAAGTTGGGGAAAACATGAATGATGAGCAGCGCAGAAGTTCTAATGGGCCTTGTACGCACCTCGTAAATTATGCCTATTACATGTCCATTAACGATGCATAGATTGTTATTAGCAGTGCTAGTTTCAAATGATGTGGCCAAAATCTCTAATTAATGCTTGAAATGTCAATAAACATTCATAAATTTTCATACAAGTTACTTTTTTAATCACTATTATAAGTGATAGCGACTATTACACATGCCAGTGTATTCAGTAAATAATCCCAATAATATTTCATCATAAGCTGTTTGCCAGTAAAAACGATAATCATACGTTTTGAAAGATAGTTACCCATGAAACCAATGTTAATAAAAAAATTAGCGTATATACCAGTGCTACTCGTTCATAGCTGTGTGGCCTATGTTTGTGTTACCTTTGCATTTCAAAATCCAACCCCATTTAAAAAAAATCGAATCGCCGATGTATATCATAACCCAGCATGGCGCATAGCGTTACTAAAAAATACTATTTATGCCAATAATATATGATCATGGAGTCATAACGAGTGATCAATTACCATATATAGCAATGCCTCGAGATATGCAAGTTTGATCTAAGCATGAGTTATATTTTTTACTGCATATAACTATTTAATTGTATTATAAATAAGCATCTGTGCTATAAAAACCATGACTATGATTATTATGTAATTTGACAGTAGCTAATATTGAATGTTTTCAGCTGAACAGCTGATGTGGCCTCACATAAGTTGCCTGGCATTGAATTATGTGATGTGACCTTTGCAGGTATCCTAAAAGTAAGTGTGGAAACATTTTATGAAGTGTTATATTGTGAAAATAAATAACCAGCATCTGTATACCGGGTCTCTCTATCTTCTAACTGCCTTGCTCTCCAAGCTTCCATTCAAAATCAGTTCTCTAATAAAGATACAAATTGAAATGCATTATCATATATATAGAGCTCTGTTAAAATTCGGGCCCATGTACTGTGAATATGGAAGAAATTCTATTCTGAACCAACCAGATATGAATGTGTCCACAAGTCCACCCATATAAGTTTCATTAATATATATAGCTATGTCAGATGTGAGTTTGGGAACCTATCAGAGATCACTTCCTGAATTGACCATAACTAAAGTGGGTGTGTACTTGGCACAAATGGATTGCCTTGACACAGTCGGTTTGTTTGCTTGCATCGAGAGACTTTATGTGATGAAGTATTTTTCAATTTTGTGCCACAACCATACCGACATTTTTGGAACAAGGTCCGATTTTCATCAAATGATCAATTAAATGGTTCTGAAAACTCACACAATATGCAGGTCACATAATCATGAACAAATGTGACGCAATGGCAGAAATATGCAGCGATACAAATATCGTTCCTCATTGTTCACATACGAATTAATGCATAGTCTGTAATGTGTCAATTATAATAATTTTGCAATGCATATTGTAAAATGTATGTGTTATTATTTATTAGATACTAAACCGACAGCCCAAGCAAGTGCCAGTTATGCTACAAGTCGGTCTAGAACAACAAACCCTGTAGACCCCAGACTTAAAGAGGCCTACAAACACAACTTGATTTCTAGTGACTCGGAGTCAGATCAGGATGTCTCGAGCAGAACATGCATCAAAGATACTGATGAGTATTTTTCATTCCTCTGTGATCTGTTAACTAGTGACAAGGTATAAACCAAAAAAAGGTTTCTTTGCATTACAAATGAATTCTAGTTAAGTGACCATCATATAAAAAGCACTACCTACTGCATGGTCTATAAAGGCCTGTGCTATATTATGAAAGTCATTACAAGTCTGCTATAACTAGAAACTATTATCGAAATATGAAAACAATATTTCATTGCACATGCAGACCGCTTCTAATGGGATACAAAGCACACCCAAGGTCTACAACTTGCCTTCAGAAGATATATTCAGCTCCCCAGTCTAAGGAAACTACTCCCAGGTATGGTATATATACTTCAGAATATATTGTATTAATCAGGATAAATTTGACAGAAAGATCATTCCCAGTGTCTCTTTTATGGCAGTTGTCATATATTATATACAATTATTGCACAATTGTGGTGTAGTCCGAATTGTTATTTAAGCTTGTAGATTACCCATACACTGCCTTGTGATGTTTCATGATTAAGTAACTATATCTGATGCTTTATCAGTAAGTTATATCTTCTATTCTCAGCATTGCACTGCAGACAGATTATTACAAAAGTTGTAGCTTCAATGACTTAATGTACAATCTGTGTAGCTCTAAAATAATCTCTCGTATTGTTCTGTGCATCTTTTTGAAGATGTTCTGGTCAATCTAAAACATGCTGAGATGCTGCAATCTTGTGGTCAACAGCAATTTAGTCTGCAAAACATTTCAGGTCACCATCTGATACAGAATGCATGTGACACTATTCATATGACGCTACCCTCACCCCAACCCTCACTTTGACATTTGGAGTTGTTCTACATCGTTGACTCAGACAAATGGTAGGTTAATGCTGTACCAACAAGGAACACTACCTAACATTCTGTGGGATGACCCATCAATCTGAACCACACATCTCTTGCCTCCAGTTTTGGTTGAATAATCGTACTGTTATTTCTGGATTAATGGTGCCAAGTAATTTGCTTAATATGTGTACATGTTGATTGTTTCAGGGAAGAAAGAAGAAAGAAGTTCTTAAGTCACAGCTGCCAATGGGACGTTCCGTACTTAAAAGTTGGACAAAAAATTATGAATGTGCAGCACTAGTTCCAATGGGCCTTGTACCACCTCTTAATTACGCTTGAAATGTCAATAAACATTCATAATTGTCATACAAGTGACCTTTTTAATCACTATATAGTTTATAGACAATATTACACATGCCCAGTTTATTCAATTAATGAAGCAATAATATTTCATCATAGCTTTTGACAGTAACGGACGATATAATCAGAAATAACAGAGATAACATAGCGATAGTACGAATATCATTAAGTAATTAGCGTATATTTCCATGAACTAGAACACAAAAACATGGCTGTCTGTGAGCTACATTGGATGAGAAAAAAATTAAAGATTGCATACGACAGAGCTTGAACGTTAAGCGTTATGATCAACACGGAGACGCCTCCATGGACAAACAAACAACCATATCGAGTGGGAGCCACAGAGATTTATATAAATCGTCTATTACTATAACTACATCGATGCTGTTATATTAGTAGCAGAGGATGACCATTCGATATAATAAATCCTTATGCGGAATGTGTGCAAGATTGGGGCTTAACCTCGCTTGCAACATCGAAGATCACTTAGCGACGAAGCGTACAGGTCTCGGACAAGATGTGGAAGGGATGTTGAATGCTACTGAACTATGTTCGCGTTTTCTCAATGATATGACAGCCGACCCCTGTCAAGTTCATTTTCAGACTGTCGATACAAATTGCGCGTTCCATCCCACGAGATCCTGTACGACTTCAAGTTTCACAGTGTGTGTATCTCGGTGTAGATATATCTGTTCATGCGCTGGGACAGGCACTCGAAAACGCCAGACATTTAGACCCCTTGCTCCTCCATGTTTGGATTACTTTGGATTGTACTTCTTTCGATATGGTATAAATGAATCGTCGTTAATTAAATATGCATTGCCCCTTAACTGCACGTTAATTCTATCGCTTATTATCACTTCAAATTAAGATTCCCCGTCATACAGAAAGGAAGAAAGACATATCCCATCGCATAGATGCAAACATTTAATTCCCGTCACAACAAGTTCACCACACTGTCGCATAATGGTCGGTTTTCGTTGTGTCCCAAAGCGTTTGGGTTTCTGTTATATGCCAAAATATTAGGTTTTTTGTTATGTCCCAAAATGGTTGGCTTTTTGTTATGTCCCAAAATAGTTGGTTTTTTGCTATGTTCCAAAATGGTTGTTTTCTTACGTGTCCCTTATTCCCAAATATTTTGGAACACATATTTTGGTACTCAAAATAAGCTTAATAAAACAATGAAAATCCAAAATAAGTTAACGAAACCGAAACATGTTACTGACAGACCAACAGAAAACAAGAAATGATCATCATATTGACTATATGTTTTGTCGCCTCCAATGTCCCAAAATGGTTGGTTTTTTGCTACATGTCCAAAATAGTCGCATTCGTATATATAGATATATATATAAAATATGGGTGCATAAGGAAGTAAATATCATCTACGCTTTATGGACTTTCCCTCATTTATCAAATTTCGTACATTATTCTTAAAAGATGGCATTGCAGTTATTTCAATGTCACAAACCGTCAAATATTCTAGAATAGAGTTGAATAAACAGGCACCAACATAATAAATGCCTTTCTGACGGACATTTGCTTTACACCTAGGGGGTACGTAGATTAGCCTATTTCGTGTTAAATATCCATGTTCATTTCTATATTTTGTAAACATGTCATTATATACTTCTGGTAAGAATCCACAATCATAATTATACATGAATATTGCTACACAATGTAGGTGGAGCTGATATATGTTTAAAATATTCAGTTCGTTGAATATTATTTCTGTATGATCTATATACCCTGAATGACTTATTATTCGTAAGATGCTTTTTCGTAAAATAAGCAATTTGGTCAAAAGTATTTGTGCAGCATTTCCCCATATCATATTACAATATATTAAATATGGATATATAAATGTGTAATACATAGTTTTCAGAGTACGTTCATTTACTTTATATTTAATTTTATTTATGATGCCAATTCACTTGGCAATTTTTTTGCTACATGCTGAACATGATCTCATGCTACCACTGTAATTTTTGGTCGATGATAACCCCTAAAAACCTAGTTTGTTCAACAAATTCTATTATAACGCTATTGATGGATAGGCTTAAACTATATCCTGTTGAGATAAGTTTGTAGCCAATGTGTTGTTCTAAGCTAGTGATATCCACTAGCTGCATTGGGAAGTATTCGCCAGCTAAAAGTAATCCACTTGTCCCAATTGCATGATAGAGACGGTGCCAATTTGGGCTCATATACATTGACATAATTTGGACAAAACTACGAAGCAATTTGATTGATCACCAATAATACTTTCGTTATAAAGCTTTTAAAGATACGGCAATATGTAATGGCCGAAATATCGCGGTTTGATTCAACTGTGAAATGTATAAGCGTTACGTGTCACATATACAAACAAAGCTATCATAAGCTCCGACCCAGTCTTTTCCACCCCAGGTGCACGTTAGAACAAGAATAATATACAATATAAATAGAAAAATCGCTTGAAATGCCGTTACATCATTGACTGCCATTGCCAATTTATAGTTCTTTAACCAGTTAAAATTCCCATGACAACCAATGCACAATAAATGCATGTTCAGCTCATATTATATTTAGATAAATATTTGCGAACAATAGTGTTGTTGGACAATATTTACAAATGGATTAAATAGGCGGCATAATACACAATCAACAATAACACAATAGATTCGTCAGACGCAATTCACAGTGTCTAGTGGTGGGGCGAGGAGTATAGTATCTTTTATTTCCTAGTTTTTTTGGGATTTTTGTTTTTTTTATATGCACACCTTGGCACACCTGTGATATCACATGTCGCTCAAAAACCTAGTAAATGTACCCTACAGTGGTGCCGAAACGACGTTATATCGTGTAGATGCCAATTGTTGATAAACAAAGCACTGATTAACTGGCCCAGTATCCGTACAATGATAAGCATATAAGCATGTGTTGCTATGTGACACCACTAGTTGGTGAAGCCAAGTAAGGGAGATATACTTTCATGGAAATTGCGAATTTATCCGTATGTATACATCGACTAATTTCACGGGGATACAATTTCAAAAGCGAACTTATCAAAATATACCTACATTTCACCTGGATGGAATCATTGGCCGCTTCATTAAATCCATTTTGGCACTATTAATCATGCCAATATTACATAGGGGGGCATTACTTAGTCTCGTACATTCCTACAACAGTGTTGGCAAATGCCTCTGATGTCAATCCCTGCACAGCCGTAATCCCCGCACTGCAAACCCAACTTTCTGGGCTGCCCGGTCAATTCTGTGTGTGATCAATACTGATATCAGGCTCTTGTTCTGTTAGAAGTCCTAGGTACGCTGTACATTCGATTGCAAACATATGGTGGCAGCTGTCTAGTTGTCGCCTTAAGATGGCAAAGTAGGAAAAGCATCGCCAAGGATTCGTCTAGGTTGCCACATTCACACCCTTAGCCGCATTGCATCGGCATTTGTGATCGAAATCTGAGGTAAGTGGGAAACACCATATACGATGACTCTATGACGCTATTCTACGTTTATAGCTACGTTTAGCGGGTTCGCTCTTACCTACTCCAAACCAAATAAGTGGAAACGCAACCTGTGATAAGCTTGTAGGCTTGCGTCTGAAAACCACGTGGCATTCTCTGAATAATATAGGAGCGTACATCGAGTGTCACAAAGATCCTCAGCGCCTCGATACCAAACATCGACTATGTTCCTGCCTAAAATTTATAACTAGCAGAGATTACCGGTATTTTGAGTTTTTGTCCGTATTTCCGAGACACTGTAGTTATCGAATACATGCAATGCTCATTTCCTCGACTTTTGTTACTTCTTTACATATTATGGACCCCAAATAACGTTAGCTAATGAAGAAAAAAAAGGAAGAAACCATCACAGAGCCGGTACGTATATTAAATTAAGAAGGCAATCCAATCATCACCAAATGCTTTTTTCGCGAAGTAAAATTTAGTCTGCGATTAGGTATGTTGTCAGACAATAGCCCGAGCTGTGTTTAATTGTCGGCATGATTGACAATCAAACACAGAGCACTGATCAAACCTCCGCGTTTAACAGTGCCTGCAGGGTTTGTGTGATATTCTTTTCACTTATGATTTTAATTCCCTTTGTTTTTTCGAAAGTTTTCCTTTGCCTTTCCAGCACTACATTACTATCTCAGTCAACGGAATGTAGGCTAAAGGTGTGATTTTGTTCCGAAAACGAAAATGTACTGAGATGCTAACTTTATCTATATATAAACAAGTGCAGAACGCATGGAATCTTGCTATGTACCTATGGTTTAAATTGTCTTCTTGAGTTTCGTGTTTGATGGCATTACTAGCTACTAATGAAATTGTTTATACCCCAAAGTATGGTTCTTCATGGCGAACGCGAATTCATTATAGTACATTCCACAGCTTATTTTGATAGTGCTCAGCTCGTATTGAGCAATGTTTGTCTCGGTGTGTGTATACCAACAAACATCTAATGCAAAAGCATTATGGCATTAATGTAAATGTCAATTAACACAGATATTTGGATTTAGATCTTTGCGAGGCATTTATAAGAAAGAGAGAAGTATTCAACCATACTTCAACGGGTTACTATTTATCAATCTCCACGAACCTTTTGTACGGACTAATGCGCTAAATCTTTTGTTCGTGAATCGTACGGCGATCTTTCGAGCATATAAGATTGAGTAAGGCCACGCGTGCTAAACAACATGTCCTAGATACAAGCTGAGGAGGTCTGGAAGAGGTTAGATCCATAGGTCCATGACCTTTAGTATGCGAAAACATGCATTCATCGTGGAATTATTATCAATGGTAGCTGGCTATTGTACGTAAGCATTTCCAGTAGGGAAGTTATGGTGAGCAGCAGTTGCAGGCCATTGCTAATATACGTAGATCATTTCATTAGAGCAGTCATGAGCTGGGCAGAATGGTACGGGAGTTTGCGAATCATTTTGATATTCCAAATTCCATATGAGTTATAACGACTTATGTTCTCAATATTATCTGATGCTGGGTATTTTTTTCACAGTTTACAATGTTAAGCTTTTAGGACGGCCTAACGTAGTTTTAGCAATGATAGCGTGAAGGAATGCATGAAATAACCACATAATATCTTGCAAGGCATTAGCAAAATGTCCGCATGTTTAAGCATCGTCCAATAGACAGCATGGTTGGACATTCCCACGTCATGATTACATTATAAACGGAAACGGCTGATAGAAATAGCTCGCATAACCAAAAACAATATCAAATAATTATTGTTTCCTCATGTTCCCTGCCATATTTTGACCTAATATGCATGTCACTATTATATCTCTTGTTCACGCATGATTGCATAGTGCAATTTGTAATGTAATGAATACTTATTCATATGTGAGATCCATCTGTGTCAAATGCTCGGCATCAATTCTTAATACAGAAATTATTCAGTCACACATGCGCAGGTCATGTTCATAGATGACTGACCGCCATATATTGCTAATTAATTGCGTCATAAATCCACTGATTTAATACATCGTCTGCGATTAAATATTATTCACTTCCCTCATAACTAGTGGAACTCATTGCGAGGAAATAGCCGTCCTCGGATATTAGCACATAGTTATGTTATTGTCTTTCCAATGACAATAGCTCAAGTTGCTTCCAGTGATTAAGAAGATCGATGCATCAGAAGAGCCTCCGTGACCTGAGTGACAGATTTGTTTTATGGTTGTTCTTATTTAGTTACACCGTGTCTCCGACTTGTTGATGTACATCAATGAGATCCGGTTGCTATAATGTTATTTATTGATTGTAGCAGACGCTATATTTAGGGGTGCTTCAAACACCAGTGGTGTTTTATCTTTATAATCAGGTTATGTGCTTGTCTTGCGACATTTCCGGGTATCGCGTGAACTCCATGGTCATAGGGTAACTCGGTTGTACGCTATATATAGCGACAGCACTCATGTCATGTCATATACCAAGACACATTGGACGGGAAACGTTTGATCAAGAGCTGCACTGACAATGATTGGAAATTCAATATCTTCATCGCATCACGATACAATCGGATTCAAGCTTCATTTAGGGCCGTTGTCCTTGACAAAATCATTTTGAGGGATTTTTATACAGTTGAGTAAGCCGGCAAAGACAATCTTTCATTGGATATTTCCATTTACCACTAAGACGATTGTTGTCATCGGCGGCTTGCTATTATTATGAAGCAGTTCTGGAGGTATTGGTGAATGTCAGTTCTGGGCCGTTTCCGATGTACCTAGAGACCTTCATTACACCAAGAATAAACTGCAATCCGATGTACGACGACGGTCGGCCGTCGTCAAAATTTAGCTTTTGAAACAGTGAACTAGATTTTGAAAGCTTGCCAAGCATATAGAACCTAAGGTTTTTAGTATAAAAAGACCTCGTATGCTGTACTAATATACCTTCCGGACCGGTCAATGTATCACAGTGGAATCTGAGCTACGGGTGGCGCCTTTCCACGAATGCACACGAGGCGTCTGTAAATGAGGTTCACAAAACATGATTGAAAGAGTAATTAATAACCGCACCCAACCGTATTTGTTATGTGCTACGGCCCATATTCATCATGAATGTTAAGACCCCGTTCATGGCAAAAAGACTTGCGGTAAACGAATGCATGGGCATAAGAGACATACTAATCTGTTTAAGTGTGACAGAACAGAGACTTAATAACTCTGTAACGGCCATTGGCAGCTTTAGCACGATGCTCAGATTATAAGACGGGTAATGATATTAAGCGGTGATTGCATTTGTCACACTAAATGACGTTAGCAACTGGATACCATGCTTTTGCAATATATATATATACATATATATATATATATATATATATATATATATATATATATATATATATATATATATATATATATATATATATATATATATATATAATGGAACAGTGGCGTTTACATGGTCATGGTAGGACGAGGTGTCACAATATTAGGTATTGTTACTTCATACAGCAATCGGCATTACAATGCATTTTGTCGACCACTATCTGCCATTCATGCACGTACCCTGATTGACAGCTTACAGCAGAGAAAATACCAGGGTGGTGTAATCTGCTTCAAAGTTAACCAGATAGTCTAACATATCTTATTTAATTGATCAATGCTGAAGCAGACAAACAAAGTATTTAAATTACAAGTTTGTTCAGCTTGATGCTTATTTGTGCAGGGTGACAGAAAGTGACCTCGCACCTAGTCATCAACGGAGACATCTTTGCTCTTGCCTTAATGATATAACTAAGAAAGATTATCGGTATCATACGTCATATTGATGGCAGTTAATCTGATGACATTCTTCGAGTTTTAAGAGGAATTAACTTTTATCTGCGGTCCATATTTCCAGGACAGCGCTATTTATGAAATTAACTTGGTATAGTTTGCTCACATATAGTGTCATGTAAGACCAAATTGTGATCAAACCCACTTGTTTAACTCTCCTACATATGTGGACGTTAATAATACCGGCAACAGCATTTACCGTCACTGAGAGGTCATGGTTCAAAGTGACACGCTAGAGCAATTCCGCAACCTTTTCCTGGCCATTTGATATGGTGAAGTTATAATAAACTAACGTATTAACGCTGCCGTATACAAGTGTACGCAATCCTTTTGTTCATTCCTCTCTTCATAGCTAATTTCTACAACGCTAGTTTTGCAAACTAAATCGTCGAATGCTGTGTCCTACTGACATCAAATCGGAGTGAGCCTCCTATGGTTTAAATGGGCTATTAAGACAAAGCAGCAGGTTTTTAAATGCGTTTATGCATATGACTACCCAAAAGAAACACCAACCTGCGTGCATATGCAGAACAAATGGTGGGAAAAGCTATTATCATACCGATGGAGTTTCAAGTCCGGCATCGAATCACACTGTAAACTTATCTAAAATATACGATTTCACCCCTAAGACATACTGGTAAGTATCAAACAAAGAAGGAAAAGGGTGCTACTCCTAGACCGCTGAGCACTATGCAATAGTTTCGGTTTTGATGAGGCTTGCGAGGTTGGTAAAATGCGATGCATGATATTTTCTATCGACTACAGGTGGTATGGTGCATTATACAAATTTCTTCAGATGCACCTTGGTAAATGAGGTGATTGTGACCAAAATAGATAGAAGTAATATTAAATTCATGTCAATTCATTATCCTTGCATGCATTTTGCATTCCCGGTGATTGTCAATTACATAGAAAATATGCGCTAATGGTCGAATTGTTTTACCGGCAGGTGCGCGTGATTCATATGAACCAGGTGGCCGCGTCATAGCATCGAGAAATAGCATGTTTTCTTGTTTTCTAACGCTACAATAAACTGTCACAGACATAGATCATTCGATTTATTCAGTAGTAATATTCTCGTAATTATATATTTTACTTGTCTGTTATTGCCTCCTAAGAACTTCTGGCAAAACGCAGCGGCCATAGATATAAACGGCGATTGTCGCTAATAAAGAAGATAAGGAAATATACATGCGGCATTACATCGTGGCCGACATATCCGTATAAATGAGTTGATGCAGTTAGCAAATATCCTAATGATGCTATACTATCTGTAACATACATCATATTGCCTCTGTACGTAAATGCTCTTCCTCACAACGATAAAGAGTTAAGGGTGCACAGTAAAACCAAGTTATTTGGTTTATGATTTGCTTGACAGTCAAGCAAAAATTTGTTCTTCCTGGTTAGCCTTCTAGTACATTGTTTGTGACATGGTATAAGACTGCGTAAGCCGTTATCCGAGTAACATGATCATTTTCTATGCAGCTGTTTTACACGATCTCTTGTTATACATGAGCTGTTCCAGTACGAAAACTCGCTTAGATTAATGTGACCGTCATTTTAGCAGCTACGTAATTTATATATGGAGCATATCTCATGATATCAATAAATCATTGTATGCTAAAAGAAAAAATCGGCCACGTATGATTCAGGTTTGCTTGTTTAACTTAAACCAGCGATGGAGTGGACAAAAGACGTTGTCATAGGGCCCAAGAGCGTATGGGGATGTACCAAAGAGGAGTGGAATACAACGTGAATCACGCAAAAACAAATGGCGGAAGATGGTTTTCAAGCTTGCATCAGACAGTCCATGCTAACTCGCGGATATTCCAAGTTTGCCCTTCAATCGAAAACAAATAATTATTGGCAGGGTGACTCGCAAACATATGCATATATATATATATATATATATATATATATATATATATATATATATATATATATATATATATATATATATATATATATAGGATAGATATATATCTATATTACCGAGATATATATATATATATATATATCTATATATATATCTATATATATATATATATATAATATATATATATATATATATATATATATATATATGTACATATATATATATAAGTGTATATATGCAAATAAAGATATATAGATATATGCATATATATATATACATATATATGTATATTTATATATGAATATTATATTTATATATATAATATAATATATAGATATTTTATATATATATATATATTTCTATATATATATAATATATATAAATATATATATATATATACACATACATATATATATGTCTATACACTTATGCATGTATATATATAATTATTTATATATTCATTTATATACAAATATATATACATATATATATTTATATATATATGTATATATATATCTATATATATATATGTATATATATATATATATAGAGGAGAGAGAGAGAGAGAGAGCGAGAGAGAGAGAGAGAGAGAGAGAGAGAGAGAGAGAGAGAGAGAAGAGAGAGAGAGAGAGAGAGAGAGAGAGAGAGAGAGAGAGAGAGAGAGAGAGAGAGAGAGAGAGAGAGAGAGAGAGAGAGAGAGAGAGAGAGAGAGAGAGAGAGAGAAGAGAGAGAGAGAGAGAGAGAGAGAGAGAGAGAGAGAGAGAGAGAGAGAGAAATAACGTTACAACTATGGTACCTTGTATATCCGAGTTCGTAGCGAATACAAGTTGGAAGTTACGTATAAAACCATGACGGAGCCATGACAAACATTATGGCATAAGTTTGCAGAATTCATTGCATGCCCCAACCTACATTAGCTGTATGTATTAATGTATTTTCGGCGGTAAATAATTTACTTTGTTTGATATAACTCAGTAAACAAGGTGCAATTAACAAGTTGTTCGTTAATGATACGTTCAAAACACGTTGTATGCTTGCTGTGATTCACAGTAATTAGACTGCATCGCTATAAACACTCATTAACTGTCTTGAATATCCTTCCACATTACCATAACGCTTACGCAATGTTATATATATGTATTACATCGCCTAGTAGAGGCGGGTGGCGTAATTGAAAAAGGTAAGGTTAATTCAATGAGGTATATGTAGGACATATATGACTGCATGCATTGCTGATTACTGCAACTACTTGCAATTAGCTATAGGTATGCGGTCTAATTACCAAAACAAAATTGTCAGGTTGAGAGCGTTCCACTGCCTAAGTAATAATGTCACAACATTAGGATGTATTCCATGAACCGCCACTTGTATGCTCACTGAATAATTTGTGCAATCGTGCATCTGTGTAGATATGATATATATGTATCCATATAAAGAATCACTGAATCGTGATTACGGTTTTTCCACATTGTGTAGGGTTGAAGGGGGAATGAGATTAAAATTTGTCAGTGTTGAATTTTGGTCTCTTTTTGTTTGGTTATGTATTACTTTGGCACTCCTGTGATATCATGTGTCGCTCAAAAGCCAAGTGAAAATATGCCCTTTTGTGCAACATGATTAGACGACGTGGATTTGCACTGATGCCAACATGTACTATCTTGCCCAGTAACCGTGGAATAAATTGGTGGTGAAACTCTGTATTCATTTAAGTATGGTTTTACATGATAAAGATATTTTGTATTAAGGGAAATCACAACTGAGTGATAATGACGGTAGTCGTGACATATCAGATTGATTACAGATGGCTATAAATAAAATAACTCTAATGCCAGATGAGGGTCACTAACTGACCTTTTTGTTGCAACACGACGTATCAGATGTTAGATCGGAGGTCATTACGGCGCACGTGAAAGATGTCTAATCGCTTTAACATCGTTATATCTATTTTCAACGATCTTTTACATTCACGTTTTCACGCTAGATATGTGGTCAGAATGAATGTGATACGGCAGTTTAAACGTGACCATCTGGAACAGAACTGATGCTAGCACTATTTTCTGTACCACGAACATGAAATGTTTGCCAATGTAATGTTCCCTATTCGGATTCAGTTATTCAATTAACCGTTCTTGGAAAGCTGCTTCTTTCAAATACAGAAGACTTTCACAGACGCCGAGCCCCGAGACGCTAAGCAAACTTCTCGATGTGCTTTTGTGGATTTAATGGCAGTGTCAGCGGTTGACGGGCGGTTGTTTCATACATTTACTCACTCGTCGCTAAACTTGCGGGGGTGAGCCCGCTTGGCGTTTCTGTTTAAGATTTGGCTATTCTATGTCAAGAACCTGCTGCATTATGATGTCATGCCAATTATTTGTCCAATGTGTGGTCCCGTTATGATACTGATGGAGGCGACTTGGTGTTACTATTATGGTAACAGGCATGAGTCGGTATTGGATATATATCGGTGATAGAAAGCAGTCAACAGGTATGTATATACAGTGACCTGACCACGCGTTATGGTAGTTACGTTGTGAATTGATATATAGTTGTTATTTTTAGTTTCAATGTAATTTACTAAGTCCCCACATATATATATATAGCTATAGTTTGATCGGTATTGGATAGATAGTGATGATGGAGATAAATCAATAAGTACAAAATACACAGTTATCGTATAGGGATACGGTATATTAGTTAATTACGCGTGTTATTGATATATCGCTATGGTTACAATGTAAATTATTGGAACACCACTTATCATTGCATTTCTGTGCTGTGCTCATGATAGATATATATGCGTTGTGCACTTGAACACTTGTATTGATGGGTTGCGAACATTTAACATAGGGACGCCCTAAAGAGTGGTCGTTTATAATATCAGAAACATACTTTACCATTATGGAAAGCGTACAATGAAATGTATAATCAATGCATAATATATGCATTCTCCCACTAGATGTATGTTACAAGCTCTCCTTGTCAGTTCGGTATGATTATGTTCTGTTCACGGCATTAATCTACACTGCAGTGTACAAGCGAATTCAATCCAATCCATTTGCTTATTCCCTGCATCATATCACTTACAACAGAGCTAATCATGCAGTCAAAAAAGTCGAATGATGTGGTCTGGCTGACATCCGGTCGGAGTGAGAGTTACATGGCTGAATACATTACCACATGGGAGATTAAGACAGATCAGCAGTTTTGCATATGACTGCCAAATGGAAACATTAAACTTCATGAGAATGCCGCGCAAATGGTGGTAAAAGCCACTATCTTGGCAATGGGGTGCATCAAACACGTCGGTATTACACCTGTGAGTCCACAAGCGGCTTTCAAACGCAGTGCGAATTAGATGATACTTCTAGAACATTGTTGAAGAGTTTGCGGTGTCGGTTTTGAGTACTGCTTGCGATATTCGTTAATTGCAAAACGTGATCTGTTTTACCACCTGAAAGGTCTCAATAGTAAGGGCAGCTCCGGCAGGTGTGCGTGCCCCCTTTCATATTGTTAAGCAGTCAGATGGCCTTTGATAGCTGATTGTGACACATTCGTGACAAACTGAACTCAATTAGCCTGCTCCCCGGCTTTTAGGTATGGCTGAATATTGCATTACATTGATCACAGGCAAATAAAGTTATATCAGCACCTTTTGCAAAGCAATGTGGCGAGTCTCATGTTTTCGAATCTATTAGGCGATATGATACGAAAACCGGGCACCTGACTTTGATAACTTGCTTCAATTCACTCTATTGTATCAATCAATCAAGGTTTTGCTTGCAATTCAATTGCCAATGATTACAGGTTAGCAATGATTGCATTGTTTTCTGTTTATTGTATTCAGAAGACCATTATTCACTAAACACTTATCTTCCGAGATGCAAATTTCAGTATGCAAAGTTGTTGTCAGACAGTAGATTGAACTGTGTTAAATGGTCGGCATAATTGACAATCAAAAATACAAAACTAATTATGCACGCACATTTCACAGTGCTGAAGGGGTTTCCTTTTCATTTTGAGTTTAAGCCTATTGGTTTGTTTGTTTTGTTATGCTTTGCTATTTCAAGCTACGATGGCTTGTCTATTTCTCGACGTCGTAAATTTGTGGTCAATTTAATAAAGTGTGGACTTTGTTCTTCAATAAATGATATTAACGTAGTACTAATGACCAAAAGCCGTCTAGAACTAAAGTTTTTCTACTGTCAATACACCATCATTTATAGAGCACAAATGACATTTTGTGCAATATTGGTATGTCCTAAATACCTAACGAACCTGCGTGGACCAATACAAGGAAGTGGCGCACATTAATGTACCTTTGTATGTATAATGTAGGACCACATTCAAAGGTTGTAACGGCTAACATTTTCTGTATTTCGTTGATTCTATATAAATTACATCGGAATCGTTCATGCAACCAGACCAAAGTGCAGCAGGCACCCTGACGAGTGTTCAGATGATGGCTCTGCGGATGTGATTTTGAATACGTACAACACGGCCGATTTGTATTTTTGTTTTTTTCCTTTCAGCAAAGCAACAATACGTCTACAAGATGGTTTTATCTGTAGTACTATGCAGTAATGCGCTGGGTTTGTTATACAATGCAATGTTACAGTTGTCCAATCAATTCAGGTGTGTACATTCATGTTCCAGCAAATATTATGTCTGAAAGCAAGAACTTGATTCAAAATCTGATGCGCATAGGTCACGATGCGCATATGCAATCGTAACGGTGATCCAATACACGTTTTCGTTGTTTACGCATTATGACAACTTAGGCAATGGATAAAAGCATTAAGATGGAAAACACTTCTAGAGTGAAGCTTGACGCGAACCGAGCAATAATGTGTATATCTGACTATGTGAATTGTCATCACTTGATCTACTAAAGCAAATTTATACCTTATATTACTGGATATTAACTTACAAAGCGGCTAACAAACCAAACCATCTTGATATAACCCATTGTTGCTTAGATTGATTAGCAATACGACGAAATGAGGTGTATCGCAGTATGGTGTATATATAAGTGGTCCAAGACGAAGGCCTCAACTTTAAAAGGAGGCAATTTCCAAATAAAAAATTCCTGAAACGCGTCTCATCCGTCTAGGAGAACCCCAGGCAAACACGCATACCAACTGACCTCAAAATGTGACGAAATATCTTTATTTGCCCTCAATTGGTAATATGGCTTTGGCTCTCGCAAATGGCAAAAAGACTGATTCACCATGGTGTCCATGTTAAACGCAAGAGCGCCATCTAGTGAACTGTAGCTAGTGCTATCGATGTGCATGTGACGCGTTGAAATTTTCACCAACATACCGACAAAATGACAATGATTCGTTCAGCAGCGTAAATTGGTGCGCATTAAAATCGAAACTACATCAGTATTGCTGCAAATGGATGCAGAAAATACCTGCGAGCTATTACTGTAGTCAAAAAATTTATGTGATCGGCGCATGTCGACTATTGTAAAGAAGATTCCGACCAAGGCATTGTACAGTTGCGAGGTAAATGTAAAGCAACGGGTTCAGCTTGCAGCTCGAACAATGACACCAACAGCAAAATAAAAGGCCTACCTGTACACCGGCTGTAACCAAATACTTACAATGCTAGCCCAACAATCGACCGAAGTAAACAGCACTGAGTTGCATCAACCAGCAAACATATCTTCCGTTATTAAATGATATGATACCCAATGTCTGCTGCAGAACTCCAGTCCCATGTGATTCTTTGTTTATGTGAGTATTAAACTGGCTTTCCGTGACGCAGCTTTGACGTCAGATCAAAGGACACATTTCTAATAGAAAGTGGATCATTCGTGATAATACATCAGTTCACTAATGTTGTAGCATATCTCCAACGCGTTTATTGGTCCAAGTTCTATTAGGTTGCTCTTGTTGACGCGATGTAGAATATGTTGTGGTAATCTTTTGGCGACAAGTGCAGAACATCGTTGATAGAAAACCAGTGTGCTGTTACAGAGATGTCTGCTTAAGGCTCGCCATATACAAACGAGTACAAGATATATATGAATGGTGTATATTATACAACAATCAAAGAAGCTGATCATTGCTCGAATAAAGCTGATTTTGTCCCTAAAGTAAACAGAAGCTCTGTTTATTTTGATACGTGGCAGCGTTACAGGTGACCGTAAAGCAAGCGTAGTGATAACCTACTGGACATATGTCATCCCCGTACCAATGCACGAAGGCCGGGATCAAGGTAAAATGCCAACAGAGCTAAGGTCAGGCCTGCCCAGCAAAATAGTACTACGTGCAGGGATAAATGGCGTAGGAACCGATATCGAAGCTGCTAGTGTTAGTAACGATATTACTTTCAGTATCTAATGTCAAGATAGCACTTAATGAATAACCGATATCAATGGCATACAAGCCTAAATGGTACCACCAGAGCGGGACATACCAAACACAAAAGTCAAGCTGTTTGCAAAATTTTGCTAGTTATTCAACACGATCCTTGTGATTGAATCAGAACGCATCCTGTCGTTTGAGGAGTGCCATTGCGAAAATGATTGCCTACTCCTAAATCTCATCAGCTGACATGATATGTTCGTTCATATTACCCACCTCATACATACACAACAGTAGGTTTTGTGTCAGGCCAGTCATTTATATGACTTAACACGATTTATATTTCCCGCCCTGAAGCAGTCAATGGAATGGGAATGTCAAGCCTAATTTTGGTGATGCCAATTATGGTAGCAGGTGCATCTGATATGATCAATTGTTTTTGTATTGATATTTATAGACTTAGTGATCTAGAAACAGACTCGCTGACTTTATAACAAAAGCTACGTGTGATGTTTGATACATTTAAATTGCTTCCATCCTATTGAGAATTGACTTCCAAATCGTCAAATCTTGCGCCAACTGCTTAACATTTTATATTGCGTCATTTGAAGTAAATTGGAATTACATACCATGATTATGCGACAACTCGCACACGCTTTGATTTCTTTTAACCGCAAGTATGATATCATATGTTTGATTATGCTTTGTCGTGAAGGCGGATGTTGCTGATTCTAATCAGGGCCACGTCGTGGTCGATCTGAGATAAACCAGGGGGGGGGGGGACGCCTGGAAAGGAAGCACAGATGTAGAGGGTAAATGAGTAATTAAATGAGTAAACTTGAACGTGTCGTTGGTAACTTTGAACTCTTGTGTGTTGACGGAATTGGATAGCCGATGGAACTCGAATTGATGGTAAGGTGACAAGCGCCACCTGCTAAGATGGTCGGCCAGTTTATTATGTATCCCGGTTATCCAAGAGGCGCGAATGTGTGTTGCTTCTGCAAACCACAACTCGTAGCAAACGCTGTATGTAAGGCGACTTGGAACGACCAGAGTTCAAAGCGTGTGATACGGTCTCGTTATCCACTGCTATGACTATGCGCTGACGCTCCAATAAAGGAGTTTGTCCGCAGGAATTCTTAACTCCAGTAGTATCGTGTCGCGAATCCGAGAAAGACCATGCAGGAGCTGGACGAGCAGCATTTGTTTTCAATAATTTGCAGACCTAGGGTGTCTCTCAGGAGGCTGAGTAGTCTGTCGTATGCGAAAGAGGCATTTGATGCGCCGTGACATGAGCCGAATTCGTCCAAATAGAAAATTGTTGCCAACCCGTACATTTGTTTGTATATTAAACTGCAGCGGAGGACATGCATTGACAGTTTAGTGCAGCAGAGCGAATGTCAAAAGGAAACACTAGCTCTATATATATCTCGCCGTGCCAGTGCATGGCAGTGTATGCGATGTCCCTTAAATCCGAATACATATGTTTGTATGCCCTAGACAAGTCACATTTAAACCACATCGAACCAGCTCCGTGTTGTAACACTTGATCAACGAGATCGTCCGCCGAGGGGTAGCGACGATCTAAATGAGTCGCTATAGATCAGGCGCTGTCAAATGGAATGCCGTCATTGACGGAGCACGAGAGTCGGAAGTTGAGATCGCGAATTATTCTGCGGGCGGTGGAACCCTTCTTCTCCACAGACATTAAAGCTGAATCAGTTAGAGGCGAAGGTAAAGGATTCTTGGGAAAACGACCAATTATTGCCCCTGTTTTGATCTCTGGCGCAATATAGGAGTCAATGTGAGATGAAAATTTGAGGGCTGATTGATGATTTGTTAGTGGCACACATGAGGCTGTGAACGAACGTAGTTGATGGGACAGCCGTATTTGAGTAGTTCGTATATCATCAAGTCGCTGTAGTTGTAATGATGTAGCACTAGGAACCAATTGTGTATGTATAGTTTAGAAGGAGCCGATATCTTTGCCTGTGCGTAATTAGGATGGCCGTAATAGATATTTTGCGATCACCAGCAAGTATTGCCTCTGTGTAAGCGAGAGAAGCGGGTGCAGAGAAGATAAGAATACGTCTGGAAATGTAGGTTGGGGCGTCGGCTGATGTGGCGGGTCAGTGAATGTGAAGGGGGGCCTTGTTGCTGAAGCAACGGTGAAGGAATGAGCCGAAGTAGGCATCGCGGAAGGCGTGAATATCGAAATGCAGTGAGGAAAACCAAAGAATGCGACGCCGCAGGGAGACGAAGAAGTACAGCCGAGTGAAGCAAGACCTGACTAAGCGGAAAGTGACAACGAGAGGCCGCGCGCGGACATAAACGACGATGAAAGTCGTAAAAACTGTGGGAGATGACTGAGACAGAAAAAGGGCGCACTAGGAGGGCGAACGGAGAGAGCGCCAGAGGAAGATAACGCGAGAAAGGATGGGGCTAACTACTTGCTATTAAAGACTCAATAGCACGATTATATGTGTACATATACATATGTATTTACATATATATATAAATAAACATATATATATATATATATATATATAAATATATATAATATATATATATATATATATATATATATATATATATGTATATATATATATATATCCATATATATATATACATATATATACAGAATATAGATATGTGTATATATATTTACTTATATTTTATATAAATATATATATATATGAATAAATATACATAAATATATTTATATATATATATATATATGTGTGTTGTTGTTATACCTATATATATGCAGTTATACAATAACATTTTTATATATACATATAATCACAGAATATAAATATGCGTGTTAATATATGTAAAAACGTGTATATATATATATATATATATATATATATATATTATGTATATATATATATATATATATATATATATATATATATATATATATATATATATATATATATATATATATATATATATGAATATACGCATACATATACAATCTACATTGTTCAACCACGCTAATTGGGTGGGAGAGGGGGGTGTTGCAATCCAAGAGATAAGCGGTCATGTCCAATGCCATTTTGTGGAAGTATGCATTTAAAACTTGAATCAAATACAAATTCCGGAACATCAATAATGTTTAAATATATTCATTCGGTGCAGCGCCAAATAAACATATGCTCTATCGGAGCACTCTCAAATCATGTGCGCAGGGATATTGGTGCATTATATTTGAATAAAACATCGCTATGGAGCGACATCGTGCACTGTCGTAAATTGGTGGACATGAAAATCGAAAGTACATCAGTATTGCAGCCAATGACAGGCAAAAATAACCTGTGAGATATTACTTGAAGTGATGAATGACCTAGTGTTAAATTGTGTCACAAACAGTATGAGATCGGTTCATGTCGAATATTCCTAAGGTGATTTCGATCCATGCATTATACAGTTGCGAGGAAAATGTAAAAGAACAAGCTCAGCTTGCAGCACGATCAATCACACCAACATCACAATAAACGGCCCACCTGTACACCGACTGTAACCAAAGCCTTGCAATGCTAGACAAGTAATCGACCGGAGTAAACAGATACGAACAGCATCAACCAGCAAATATATCTTCCACTATTCAATGATATGTTACGCAATGCTTGCTGCCGAACCGACGAGCAAACTAGACAATGCTGAACAAAGACAATATCTACAGTCCCATGTGATTCCGCGGTAATGGCGGATCGAATTGGCTTCTTGTGATGCTGCTTGGACGTCAGTTCTAGCGTTGAGGACAGGTAGTGGACCATACACGATTTTACACACAGGGAGTTTTCTGTTATTAACAGTGTGCAGATAATCGAGAGACATGAAGGTAATAACGCAATAAATAGATGTTTCGTCGATGCGGTCCGATTGTGTTGATCACCGGACTTATCCCTGAGAACCGGAATCAAGTTAAAACCGCCATCAGCGCTACTAAGCAAAATAGTACAACGTGCAGGGATGGCTAGTGTAGCAGCCGATATTGAAGCTGCTGGTGTTAACTACGATTATTCTTTGAGTATCAAATGTCAATGTAGCGCTTAATAGATAACCGATGAAAATGGGATACAAGCCAGCTATTGTACCAGTTGCATCTGGTATGATCAATTGGTTGTTTGGGTATATTTATATGCTAGTTATCTGGAAACTGACTCACTGATATCGAAACAAACTCTAAAAACCTAGGTGTGATGCATGATACATACGGATTACTTTGCCACATCATCTCGAAATGCAATGAGCAATCATGCTTGACACCGCTTTCAATCACATCAATAAGTAAGCAACATTTAGGTTTTCACGAGAAGTCAATCATGTTGATCAATTGCGTGACATAACAAGCCAATTCATCAATCGTCTGTTGTTGTCTTGTTACAATGTGTGCTCCAACGATAAATACCCTGGATACAAGCTCAGCTTGCAGCACGATCAATCACACCAACAGCACAATGAACGGCCCACCTGTACACGAACTGTAACCAAAACCTTGCAATGCTGGACCAGTTATCGACCGGAGTAAACAGATCCGAACAGCATCAACCAACAATCATGTCTTCCAAAACTCAACGATATATTACGTAATACAAGAGAAGGTTTTCAACATTTGAAGGCTTATTGGAGCAACGCGTTGGTTCAACAATTACCTGTGCCCAACAGCAGAAGGCATATGATCCCAACGTTGCTTGCTAAAGGCAAGATGAAGACAAAATTTAATGTTGATTGCTTACTGACATTTGTAAAAAAGATCTTTATCTCGCAACATTATTTATATAAGGCTTGCAGGAGAATAAAGAGCGCATTGAGTCAGGTTGATACGGGCGTATATACCAACACAGTAGGGAACCGTCATACTAGCGATCTCAAAATGAGGTCCTACATTTACAACAACCTGGTTAAAAGACTGACTTGCTTAACCTCACTTTTTTCAGTTAAATACTCTGCAAAAAGTATGATTTGTTGTACGAGGAAATAGAAAGGCACGTGTGCAAAAACCAGTACTACTACGTGCATACTGACCAAAACACAAGATCACCCAAACTGCGTCAACAAATCAATATCTTATTCCCCATTCATTTGACAACTTATCACTTTATATTAAGTGAAAATATTATTCTCAGATAAGACAGGAAAACGTACTAGAGACAAGATAATTAAGCTGCTTTAGACGACGGCAATCAGTGGATTTGCCGGGCTCACCGTTGGAAATTTAAGCTAACGACGAAGCTGCCCAGAATATGGATTTAACGTGTTTGAGTATTTTAGGGTGCAACAAATCCACACAATTCATATTTTAACCTTTTTTGTTAGCTGTTCAAGACCCCAACGAGTGAGGTGGTCACCTGCTTAGATAAAATGACGGTTGCCGTATTAGCTTAACTGACCAGTAGCTGCACAAGTAACTAGCACATGACCACGTGGTCATAACCGTGGTCCAGCAATTCCAAATATAGCGCATCATCTTGTTGCTTGATCTGCCAAGCATACCATACACCGTACCCAGATTGACACAGAAAAATTCAAATGATTAAAATTGACAATATATCATCGATTATAGCAGATTTTATTGCGATGATTAAGAATGTAGGCAATCCCAATATGAATGATCGGGTATCGCTGTAATCATATACCTATAAATGATTGGGGCAGCGCTGTGAAAGAGGTTCTAAATAATGTAATCAACGAATATTACGTCCATACAATTCATGAACAGAATAAGCATTGGGCAATAGTCACGCATATAGTATGCTATCGAGGCATCCAAAAACGTAGAATTTTCTTAAATAAAAGTTTAAACGGCGCCTAGCACAAAATACATTTTCCAATTTGTAAGATAGATGGTGTCATCAATTTTACACCAGGCTTGTCAAATATTAATCAATGGATATTTGAATAACCTATGAATTGTCTGGAAACCAAAAAGTACAAAAGTTTTAAAACGTCAGAGTATGAATAAGGGTATGTGTGTGTGAGCGTGTGCGTGTATGTGTGTGTGTATGTTTGAGTGTGTGTGTGTGTCTATGTGTGTGTCTGTGTGTGTGTGTGTGTATGTGTGTGTTGGCTAATGGGGAAGTGATAGGTTTAACAAATTAGATTTTCAAAAAGTATTAACCATATTATTAACGTATTCTGTAGATACTAGCAACAAATGCGCTTTTGTCTTGTGTGCTAAGGAAAAATAGTCTAAGCAATACATAATTTTTATAATGGTTACTCCACCAGCATCAACAGTTATTCCTTTCAAAGAGCTTAACACATCGCAGCTTTTATGACCGAGTACCCTCTACACTCGCATGTGCACCTGACTCATATTTTCATTTATAATTCGCTATGAAATGATTCGATCGTATATGCTTTATCTGTGTTGCTTATCCATCATTATTTTGAAGGCATTTTATTGGCTGAAATATCCCATTTTAATTCAACAATTTCAGCCAGGCAATGAGTGCAGCCGCCAATTATCATGAATCTCAAAAGCAGTTCTCTATCGCAAAAGTGTGACATCTGTTACATTGTGTCTCTGAGGTAACTAATGAATTCCATTTTCACAGTCAATATTTTTTTCTCCGCAAAAGATATATCTAATACCATATGCGGTTTGTTGAGTTGTTGTGTCGATAGGTTTCTATGGTGAGTATCTCACGCAAATGGCAGCAGGTGAGGTTCTCATTTTGAGATAACGATGCTATTCATGCAAAATCTGTCGCGCGTGTAATATACCTCTGGATTTTTTATCAACTATAAGCATCGTAAAACGGTCCACCTATTTGACCATTCATGCAGTTTTGAGATGAATCTTGACCTGATTTTGTTTTTTGTTGACATTTTGTGCTCCCGACTGTCAATATGTCATAAAAATCGGTGTGTTCGGTATTGATGATTTATGTTTTCCCTACGAATATACACCATTGGTTGTTGCCGTATATTTAAACGCAGTGATTTCATATTCAACATAACTGTATTTTGTCGCTACTTTCTATTTATAGCATTGGCCTATATATGCTTAACAACATCCTGTATGGTAAGCGCTGATGAATATATACCAAATATAAAGAGCAATGCTAGGGAAGCAATATCGATGCTTGATAGTTAAGCAAGAGACCAATACCTTAACGGCTGCAATGAAATAAGAAACCTCTAGAGGATGAAGGCTTGAATATATTGGTCGTCTATAATGTCATTAGATGATCTGACTGATGAGGTATAGAGTTACTGGAACAAGAATCTGAAACCTGATATGTGGACTGCCCACTGACCGATGGATCATATGTTTAGTATACTCCCAATGTACTTCGATGTGATTTTAACATGGTAATCACCTCAAGAATTTATATCGTTCAGAATAAGCAATGACTTTGTATACGTTCAAATGCATTGGGATGTTTCTCATAATTAATTATTTATTTAATAGATACCTAATTATACGAGTATGGGCAAATTCCTGAACCAAGCTCCATACATTATTTAAATATTTAAATATTGAATATCAATAGACGTTCGTTTGATAACCAACCATAAGCATGGTTTCAAACGGTCAAGCAGCAGTGGATATATGCTAATGCGACTCGTGATTAGGCACTTGGAATTGTATATTCGAGACATTTTCGTCCAGATGACTTGTCCAACAATGCTCTTGCAATTCTGTGAACTCTACCGTTATGGTGAAATAGCGCTGCTCACTTAATGTGAACATGATCCAAGTGTTCACAAACGTCTTCCTATCAAGGTTTTTCAACTGTTGATGGGTTACTTCCTATAAATGCAGGTATCCGATAATCTTGAGCATTGAACACATTGTACAAACAGTGTTGTAACCGTGAATACACGTACCAATGGTTAAGGAGAAAAACGACCAGCTATTATGAACTTAGATGCACCATGGTGACACACAATGTCCCATATGAGCGACAAATTTACGCATTCGTCGATATTTGAGGACGCCATACATCATAAAGAACTAAAAACAGTTGCTTTATCACTAACAACATACAAATATAACAAACAGAGTTATCACTGTAATGGACGTATATGGATTGCGGGAATAGCATACTACTATACATCAACCAAGTTTAGTTCTCCACAGGGGGTGTATATCTGACATGATGATCCCTCCCTTGACAATCGGGCACATTAAAAAAGAGCTTGCTTTCAGTCACGACTGATCATGAGCGTGGTAAAACCACGAAAGAAGTGATTGTAAAAATTAATCTGAAATTTGACTAACACGTGCTGCATGGATAATAATAGAGGAGCTGGTACAGTTATAGTAACCGTTTCGCATCTGGCAACCTGCCTATGTCGTGATTGATGCTAATTTGTGTCTCTATGTTGATATATAGGTTTATGCAACCGCCAAGTACTTGTAAATCAACTGATATTCTAAGCTAAAATATTGATTCTGACCGGCGTTACGGGTAAATGTCGCAAAACGAGAACAATCGAATAAAAGCAGATGCAATCCCAGCCGTACTATGCACAAAGAGTGTATAGCTTCGCTAAGAGCGCTCACTCAAGCCGTAGCCCAAGAAAAAAATGCATAGACGCCACCAGTTGGGCGCTGTGCGTTGTTTTGTCATAGCATCCATTAAAACTACGTGGAATTAATTCGGAGCCGTGGTAGCCTAGACCAATCAGATGGCTCCATGTATTCAACAGACGCCGACCCCGAGACGTCGGGACAGCAATCCCATGTGCTTTTGTTGATTTCATAGTATCGACGCCTGAGTACGGTGTTGTATTTCGTGTAATTTCATAATTTCCACATAGCTCAGTGATGCTATGAACGATATGCTCGAAGTATTCACATATCCCTGCAAAGACTACTTCCGGCCCGTTGCCTTGCCCTAAAAGACTGTTGATATCCAATATCTCCATGTACAGCGCGGACATTTAAGTGTTTTGGCAGCGTAAAGGCTCTGTGAAACGACATTTTCCTGCCCTCATCAATCGCAGTGACGTTAGCCAAGTAATCCAATGTGCTTTTGCTTATATCACGCGGCAGTGCCACCTAACGATTGTAGCGTAATATAACTTGCGAATCGATCATCACAGCGCCACTCGTTGTGAACCCTCTTAACGAAGCTACACAACCTTTGCTGTGCACCTGTAATATAAATGCTTGTATTCGGTCATGCAGTTTGTTCAGATTTGCGTTACAGGTGCTCAACCGATTTCACAACCCCTGGTTGGAATGATGTCGTTAGGTTCGCACTTCCGACTGCGCATAATTATAGATTTATCCCCATAATTAGGCAAAATTGTTGCTGTGGAACGGAGAAGGTAGCTTTCCTCTTTTTGCGAGTTGAGTTCTTACCCTTCAAATAAATATTTCCCATCAGTTTAGTTGGCATTAATGTGGCTTTGATTTTAGGGAAGATAAAGCGTTTTTGTTTTAACTTCAGTCGGTTTATGTCGGATAACGTCGCGACTCCAAAGGCAAAAGGTTCATGCATAATTCCTTCGCAGTGTGACCAAGGTATGTTTTCAAAGCAGGTGGATATTGGTATGGGTGCTGCTTTTTCATTCACAGCTCCTTGGCATAATTAACCATATACATCAATTTTTGGCTTATTGATTCCGGACGAACGCACTGTGTAGAGTTGGATACCTCTACACGAGCGAAAAGACATTTATTGCATCCGCAGAGCGTTAATAGTGATGTACATATACTGCAGTTCAGATCGGTCGAGCAACATCGATGGCTGACCGCATTTCCGCTCTGAATTTGCCATTTTCTTTTAGTTGAAAGCACATCATCAATTATTCAACAAGGAATTAATGAAAACGCTGGTTTAAGCTGCGCGCATACAAAATTAGCCCGGAGTAGATTTTGCATAGCTAGCTGCAGATGTTTAAACGTGAGCTCGAGAATGTAAAGTCAAATTTATAATATTTATACAATTGTATAGGTTTTAATTGGTTTCAAGGGCTGAACAGGCAACTATGTAAAAGCGAGAGTGAAGTTACATAAGAATAAATGTCCAATCCAAATACATTGCGCAGAGCTGAGGGAACGGCCCTCGAGATCAAACAATGAAGACGCAAGAAGCGGTAGGAAGTGTAACAAAAAAAATTATAGTCTGACCCGAATCAGCCTCGAAATCGTTATGCCATATTCATGGGAATTCTAGCTACCCACTGTAAATATTTTTAAATTTACGCACCTCTAAATATATTAATTTATAAATATATATATATATATATATATATATATATATATATATATATATATATATATATTATATATATATATATATATATATTTTGTATATACACACACACATATATATATATATCTCTGTATAAATATATATATATAAATAAATATACACATATACACACGTATATATAAATATAAATCTATATATAAAAATAAATATACATATATATATATATATATATATATAGATATATATATGTATATATATACATATATATGTATATATATATATGTATATATATATATGGATACACACATATAGATATAGAAAATATACGTATATATATAAATATATATATACATATATATATATATATAAATATATAGATAAATATATATATAGAGATATAAAGATATATATAACATATATGTATATATCTATTTATACATATATATATATATATATATTATATTCTCTATATAGATATCTCTGTTTCTATATATTTCTTATATCTATATATCTATAATTAATATATATATATATGTGTATATATATCTCTCTATATATATATCTATATATATCTCTATATATATATATATCTATCTCTATATATATATATATATATATATATATATATATATATATATATATCTCTATATATATATATCTATATATATATAAACATGTATACTGTTTAAATTATAGATGCCAATGTGAAGTGCAATCTTTAAGCAAAATATTTTAGATTTTTACATAATGCCAACTGTCTGGAACTGCGGCATTGGATTGTGTGATAAATTGTTTTTTGACAGTCGCCATAAGGACCTTGTAATAGATTTACAAGCGTACTCTGGGAAATCCATATTTTATGTAAATGGATTCATGTAGTCAACGAAATGGTTTGCGACGCGGAACGCAAACGCCAGGGAGTTTCATAAAAAAAGTATAGAAATGTCAGCTACTGATAGGAAACATAGATAGAAATTTCTTTGTATTAATTAGTTATTACAAAAATTACTTACTAAGAGTCTTCTCGATGCGCGTACCCTCACGTTATAGGAGCACGTAAAACATTTGGGGTTCCATTCTTAGAAAGACCCAAAAGTCACCATGATGTTCACGCCTCAGCATACATGTAGTAGTCTAGTACCGGCCGTATCAAGGTCTGCCTATCAACCAGGCTCGAACCCACTATCTTCGTCTGCAGCGCATCATTTCTTTAGCAACCAATGCAGCAAGAACTAGGTCGTAGCGGTAGCGTACAAACAATCTCTCCCTCAACCGGGCCCACAATCGCTAGGAAGGCAGCTGCAAGCACGGTGAAGGATTCAGCGGCATTTCCGTTCTTGTCTTCTTGTTTCGTTGTCTTGTAGAGTGCTCATAGAAAAAAGTCAAAGCGAATGAAACAGGTCAGCAGAGCGCCTCTATACATACCTCATCCGCAACTTGACAAACGGCCGCCGACCTGAATACATTTGCCTGCGCCTTACAAGATACTGCAGCGGTATCGCATGGTCAATGGTAGACATCAGACGAGTGCTCCACTTCAATCGTGACTTAGGTATTACGTTATATAGACTGACGAAAACACTGCAAGTGCAAAAAAACGGTTTGTAGTGTATATCACTACCTCTTGAAGAAGAAATGCTTTAACATTGGACTATATCTTGATCCGAAGGGCAATGGTACCGAATCATATCGTACTAAAACATCAGGACTCATGTGTTGATATCTTTTGCATTTTCTACTGCACTTACGTAGCAAAATACCCCTGGTTAGCTTGCGTGTCTCGGTATCTCAACCTAACAACATGTTATTCTACTTGCGACGTCTACTTTAAATTTTGTTTCTCAAATGATTTCAACGGAAATCATGAAAACACCAAATAAGCTTATACACATCGACACATCCATCTTTTTAATGATTTATCCATCGATCTGTCTATTTTGACAACCAATTTCAGACTATTATGTCGCTGTCGGACAGATGATGTTCTATCACCCAAAGTGCAAATTGTCGACTGCACAATCTGAACCCCATGCAATAGTTACTATATATCCACTGCTTAAGCCATATGCGCCACGAAAGCTACTCCATTATCAGTAAAATACTTTCCAGCATTTAAAGCTTCGTCAAGGACAACACTTATAATACATCTGATATTCATTGCTATTACGAAACACCGCCCTTCACAGCAGATGGAAGACTACAATCAGTCAACTGAGGAACGACATGCGATATTCCAGTCTTGCATACATAAGCATGTAAACTAACAAACTTGATCACCACCGGAACAGCCTAATTCTTTCCACTGACCTAATGTCAAACACTTCGTATGCGGCTTGCTCCATCGGTGCCGGACCTGATTTTGTACGGAGCATATCACACCGCTTTCATTCATATGATTTATTCGGCGCTGTCTCTTTGTTATGCGCTGTTAGCGCTTAACTAAGCAAATATATCTTTCATCATTAGTCATATCGGTGTAGTTGTTATAAGCGTTGTATTCCCGACATATTGCACCGTATGCTATTGATGATCCACTGTGTAATATGCTCTCGCATGATTGCACTATTTGACGCGACATCTAGTCAAGAAACGAGATCACGGATTGCAATTTGCACGTGGGCATTGGTAGTACTGCAACGCTGGCAGCAAGAATGAATACTTCATAGCCCAAAAGCTAATGTCCTTTACTGTATCTGGCAGTCTGATATAAGGGATTTTATAAAAAAAATCGCTTAAACAAGATTACTTGTAATGTAATAACTAAAATACCATTAACTGCGATGTAGCTCTTAGTGAAGATAAGATGCGTTTAACCCAGTTTAGCAATGTTCGTCTCCTATAGTTTGAATATGCATAATGGTTAAATCAACAATGTCACATGGTTATTTTACAGGCGTTACAGGTATACTGCATAAAGGCAGTTTGTTCGCTGGGGCTGGGGACCTCTTGGACAAAAGATACGAGTTCCATTACCAGGCTGCGCTGTTACAACAATGTTGTATGGTTTAATCCGTTTATTGTTAAACTCAACATCATGCCCTTAAAGGTATACTCAACTGTGACATAATATGCATGGGCCTCGTTGTAATCGGTCAGTAAAGTGGCCGCCTGTGATTGGTCAGCCAATTACAGGAAGAGCTGAAATGGGATTGGGTATATATTGAAGGAGCGGCCAAGTTTCGGTAGCTTACCCCAAGGATCCAAAGCGGGTGGACGCGACTCCAATATATACAGCATAAGACCGGTTATAACGCGGTGTTGGAATCGTAGTCAATAAATATATCTCCTACGCAGTGAAGTCTTGATATATATGAGTATACTGCTCAGGCTGCTACAGAAGAGAAACAAGAAATACCCTCACAATACGAGATAACTTCCCAGCACCAGACTATCAAGGATTCCTCTACCCTCTACTTATCTAGGACTTGTCTCGATTCATGCGGAACCTACTCTGGTTTGCCTCAATGGCTTGTCGTGGATCTCGTTTCACCGCATCGGCACACATTGGAGGTGGTGCTTGTGTCTTGGGCAGGGTTGGCTCATAGCAAACTAGCAAGAACTCAGCCATCAGGCACTCGACATACTCTGAAACATAACAGGAATCGAGTCGCAGCTTGCACACCAGACTGTCGCCTATTATCTTATATCCCAATGGTTATTGAATTTGTTGTTGTTTACATTTTATATATCAGTAAAAATATTCACCTAATGTTGCCTTTGTTGCTACTTTAGTGGCAACATGCCCCTGCTTAAACTTGGTGTATCTAAGCTTGAAGACTGGATCCCCAGCTTCTGCTGTCGCCTGTTCTCTTTCCCCATTTTCATTGTAATGGAGGGCAGCCAGTCACAGTCTGTGATACAATGAACCAATTATACGTGACCTACATATATTTGACATATCAGTACATGTGAACAAATTTAATGACTCGCAAATTTAATTCAGAATATTCAAACATCACCATGAAGGAGCACTGTAAAAAGCAACAAATAATATCATAAGAATGGTACATGCTTGGCAACCATACCCTCATAGAAGAAGACAAGCATCTTTGGGGCGAAGTGGTTGACCACCAGAATCCCATCTTAAACCGACACGAGTCGCAATCCACGGTAAACAGACTGGTCCCTATTAGTCGCTTCTCACGATAAGCAGGAGATATCAATTGTCATATTCTATCATCATATATATATATATATATATATATATATATATATATATATATATATATATATATATATATATATATATATATATATATATATATATATATATATATATATATATATATATATATATATATATATATATATATATATATATATATATATATATATAAGTCCGACCATTTTGGTACAAATCACCAACCATCTTGGCCCATACTTACATTTTGGACGATGATCATGGGGCCAAAATAGTCAGCGTCATCTCATAGGCTTACACAACTGCGCTTCCCCACCAAATTGTAACTTTGTTTGCTACTACTCCGCCTAAGGTTGGAAACTTATTATTCGGTGTAACTATCCACTTTTTTTGGCTTTAACTGCCTTTCCTTGAATTTACATTTTGGCCTGAACGACCATTTTGGCCATGTTGAGTAATCGGTCATTATTTGGCTTTGATCGATGTATATTTGCTTCAAACTTAGATTCATGATTTGTGCGACTTTTAACTTTAATGAACAATTTTTTGTTTCAAATTATCGCTTGAAATGAAGAACATACAAATTTTGAATGAATATATAAATCAGCAGTTTAACGAAAAACTGGCGGCACACGCTCAAATATCTTTACGGACGGATATAAAAAAAATGGCTATTTTACTGGGAAATCCGGGGTTGTAAGTCTTTGTCAACTCATTTTTGGTGTTTTGTTCTCAATATATATCAGTTTGATAGTTTTTATTTAGATAAATAAGACCAAATGAAGCACTTAAGCTGGGAATTCGAGACGCAGATCAGCATTCAAAACGTTTGGAGAATCTCGCTGAATCTCACTGGTTTTATCGATCTATGATGTGCAATGTTTCAAGTAATAAATGAAATCATATCGTATCAACGTACTGTTTTTGACAAGGGAATGATTAGCCAGATCGTTATATGATATCAGTTTGCTCATTTCTTAAAATCAAATTGTCCCCACGAACGCATCCGCGGGCTCAAGCTGAAGGTATATTTTGGGATTGTAACAATTTAAGCTTTCCATACCGCATGGAATTTCCGGTACAGGAGCGAGTATAAACAAAGTATATCGGTCAGCCATGACCATTTTACACGCTCTCTTTACATTTGATTCTAATCTGGTCAGTATGATTCCAACGTTTAAATATTGAATATCATTAATGTGACAATGAACGTTATTGCTGCGAAAAGAAATTTCATGTACGACAAATTATGCAATACCTGTAGTTTACAGTGGTTAGCGAGCTTCACCGGGCTGTTCCGCACGTGGGCTCTACCGTGGACTCACTCTGACCGATCACTTACACTTTTCCAACAATACCCAGATACCACGTTAATAGGACTAAATGCCTGCAGCTTGGTAGGACAGATCTACCGATTACCATTGATTTGTTTTTAAATGTATTTCCTAACGTTTATTTAACAGTATAGACTATTGGCCATTTTAGCGAACGGCTTTTGCCTCATCTGTCAGATGTAAACATTGCCTAATCGTGACAGCGGACATGCGCTGGTGGCTCTGTGTTAGTGGGGTGGGGTACTCTTTCAAATGTGATTTATTTTTCAAAGGTTGAAGATTGATATTTTGCTTTCCACATCATTGAATTATATACTTGCATCGGTAATGTTACCCTTAACATGGAAATAGCATGATCTGTTAATATGATGTATCATTGTAATACACTAAAACATGAGTTCTTTATTACATTCCTATAAGTTTGATTATGTGTTACATGATAGTTCAGTCATGGACAGAGTCACACTTTTGCTATCAATTAGTCAGCAGAGTGATCCTTTAGATCTCAATAATAGCTATCCAAAACAACTGTGCTGGCATGAGTTTACAGCCAAGTTCCACAGCGACCAGGGAAATAATCAGATCCTAAGTAGGTTTTTGAAGTCAAGAGCCTCTTTTGTCTGGGTATCTGCCACATCAATATTGGTAATAAAATTGTTGTCAAATGTTCAATGTGTGTAATCCAAACAATTGTTCAATGGTACAATCACATCATTTGAATATATCATGCATAAGCTATAAATGACATGGTCATCTGTCAGTTAGTCTTATGCATCTGGTCTAGTGTTGAAGGGTTATTAAGCATATCTGAAGCCCCAACTCACACATGAGGCCTTTTTAGAACAGTGCAGTTCCAAATATGTAACAAACTGCCTGGTTAGGCATGGCTTGGGAGGTCACTTTTGTTGTTGCCCATCCTGGACCTGTTGCTTGCCACTTGTAAGGTATAATTTATGGGACCATTAGGCAGTAACCATTAATAGTTATGATCCTCAGCACAGTTTTGCCCTGTCCATCTGTCTGCTTGTAAACTTTTCGTGTAACATTTTTTTGATAATGCAAGGCACTCTTATATTGATTGTCACTTACAAACCAACTATCAGCCCTTTGTGACCTTATTATTGCGAAATAATCTCATTAGCTATGTTAACCAAATAGGGAATACCTGTTTCAAATTAAACATGAATCACTCTTATATTGATGATCACTTACAAAGTAAATATCAGCACTGCAATACCTGAGTGATTATCTCAATGGGGAATAATTCTTGATGGCACTTTTCTTATAATGCAAGCTAGAAACTTTACATTGACCAAATCTTGCAAACTTTAACTCATAGCTTTATGGCTTTGACCCCTGACTTGCTAGATAAAAGCAAATTAAATTTGCTTGTTCAAGGAAAGTTACTATTAGCTTATGGTTGTTTGGGTGAATCATTTCTTAAAAACTTAAATTATTAGGCTCAAATGCTTAAACTTTTGCATAACTACTTGGCGATGGACTGTTGTTGCTTGACAAGTGGGTTTGGGGGATATTGTTCAGCCCTGGTGTGTCATTGAAAACAATGTTATACTATAAACGCTATGATTAAATGCTGTCATAACTTGTAAGTGTCAAAAGCAGCAGAGTTTACTAGCCATCAGCATTCTGTCGTTATTGTTAGGCTGTGAGATTGTCTAGGTGTTTGTGATGACATTTTGCTCAGCAGCATTCACGATCTGGTAGTGATTAACTGCTTTACCTCCTGTTCTGGGTATATTATTATGGACCCAGTATCTCAATTTAATCATATTGGAGATACATATCCTCTGTGTTGGTTAATCTGCCCTATTTAGGAAATTTATTTGTTCAAGATGGGCAACAGTATCAGCTGTCCAAACATCACAATTATGCTCATCTATCTCTGCATGATACCTCCTCATATCAAAGGGAGCAGTGTTTTGCTTTAGGACCACTAGGCTCTTAATTAGTGAAAAGACATTTGGTGATTTGAGATAAATGTATAGTTTAACATAAGAATAGTGATGAGGTCATGTGGCTTCAACTACATTACTGACAGCAATGTAGATGAAGCAACATCACCTCCTCACTATTCTACATGATGAGTTACATTAGCAACATTAAGGTCCATGTGCTAAACCACCATAATAATTCTTCTGCATGCATGTTAATAGTAAATTCACAACTTCATGAATATTGTGGCTTCACCAGTTTTGTGGCTCCACCATATTGTGGCTTCACCAATACTGTGGCTTCAATAATATTGCGGCTTCATCAATATTGTGGTTTCACCAATATTGTGGCTTCACCAATACAGTGGCTTCACCAATACTGTGGCTGCACCAGTGTTGTGGTTTCACCAATACTGTGGCTTCACCAATACTGTGGCTATACCAATATTTTGGCTTCACGAAATGTTGTAACTTCCCCAGTGTTGTGGCTTCATCAATGTTATGGCTTCACCAATGTTGTGGTTTCACCAATACTGTGGCTTCACCAATACTGTGGCTACACCAATATTTTTGCTTCACCAAATGTTGTGACTTCCCCAGTGTTGTGGCTTCATCAATGTTATGGCTTCACCAATGTTGTGGTTTCACCAATACTGTGGCTTCACCAATACTGTGGCTACACCAATATTTTTGCTTCACCAAATGTTGTGACTTCCCCAGTGTTGTGGCTTCATCAATGTTATGGCTACATCAATATTTTGGCTTCACCAATGTTACGGCTTCACCAGTGTTGTGGCTTTACCATTTATTTGGCTTCTCCAATACTGTGGTATAAACAATGAAGTGGCTTTACCAGTGTTGTGTTTTCACCAATGTTGTAGCTTTACCAATACTGGGGCTTCATCAATATTTTGGCTTCATCATTGTTGTGGCTTCACCAGTGTTGTGGCTTCACCAGTGTTCCGGCTTTACCAATATTTTGGCATCGCCAAGATTGTGGCTTCACCAAGTTTGTGGCTTCACCAGTGTTGTGCTTTCACCAATGTTGTAGCTTCACTAATACTGTTGCTTCATCAATATTGTGGCTTCAACAATATTTTGGCTTCTACATTGTGGGGGTTTCACCAGTGTTGTGGCTTCACCAGTAATATGGCTTCATTAATATTGTGGCTTCATCAATGTTTTGGCTTGTACATAGTGGTGGTTTCACCAATGTTGTAGCTTCACCAATACTGTGGCTTCATCAATATTGTGGCTTCAACAATATTTTGGCTTCTACGTTGTGGGGGTTTCACCAGTGTTGTGGCTTCACCAGTAATATGGCTTCATTAATATTGTGGCTTCTCCAATACTGTGGCCTCTCCAATACTGTGGCTTCACCAATGTTGTGGCTTCACCAGTGTTGTGGCTTCATCAGTGTAATGGCTTCAGCAATATTTTGGCTTCACCAATGTTGTGGCTTCTCCAATACTGTGGCTTCATCAACAATGTGGCTTCATCAAATTATGGCTTCAACATTGTTGTGGTTCACCAGTGTTGTGGCTTCAACATTGTTGCGGCTTCACCAGTGGTTTGGATTGAATTAAATTGTTGCTTCATCAATATTATGACTTTACCAATATTGTTGCTTCACCAATGCTATGGCTTCACCAATACTGTGGTTTCACCAGTGTTGTGGCTTCACCAGTGTTGTGGCTTCAACAATACTGTGGCTTCACCAGTGTTGTGGATTCAATGATATTGTGGCTTCATCAATATTATGACTTCGCCAATATTCCGGCTTCACCAATACTCTGGCTTCACCAATGTTGTGGCTTCACCAATACTGTGGCTTCACCAATGTTGTTTTCACCAGTGTTGTAGCTTCATCAGTGTAATTGCTTCAGCAATATTTTGGCTTCACCAATGTTGTGGCTTCTCCAATACTGTGGCTTCATCAATATTGTGGCTTCATCAATATTTTGGCTTCAACAGTGTTGTGGCTTCAACATTGTTGCGGCTTCACTAGTGGTTTGGATTGAATTAAATTGTGGCTTCATCAATATTATGACTTCACCAATATTGTTGCTTCATCAATACTGTGGCTTCACCAGTGTTGTGGCTACACCAGTGTTGTGGCTTCAACATTGTTGCGGCTTCACTAATGTTGTGGATTGAATTTTACTGTGGCTTTATCAATATTATGACTTCACTCATATTGCGGCTTCACCAATACTGTGGCTTCACCAATGTTGTGGCTTCTCCAATACTGTGGCTTCATCAATATTTTGGCTTCACCAATACTTTGGCTTCACCAATGTTGTTTTCACCAATACTGTGGCTTCACCAATACTGTGGCTACACCAATGTTGTGGCTTCATCAATATTTTGGCTTTACCAATTTTTGGGCTTCACCAATACTGTGGTATCAACAATGAAGTGGCTTCACCAGTGTTGTGTTTTCACCAATGTTGTACCTTCACCAATGTTTTGGCTTCACCAGTGTTGTGGCTTCATCAGTGTAATGGCTTCAACATTGTTGCGGCTTCACCAAACTTGTGGCTTCACCAGTGCTGTGGATTCAATGATATTGTGGCTTCATCAATATTGTGACTTCACCAATATTGTGGCTTCACAAAATCACTGTGGCATCAGTAATGTTGTGGCTTTACCATTATTGTGGCTTCCCCAATACTGTGGCTTCATCAAAACCCTGGCTTCACCAATCTTGTGGCTTCACCAATATTGTGGCTTCACCACTATTGTGGCTTCATCAATATTTTGGCTTTACCAATGTTGTGGCTGCAACAGTGTTGTGACTTCACTAATATTGTGACTTCACCAATTTTGTGGCTTCGCCAGTGTTGTGGCTTTGTCAATGCTGTGGCTTCATCAATGTTGTGGCTTCATTAATGTTTTGGCTTCACTACTGTTTACAAATGTTTTGGCTTCTCTTTTTTATTATATCCTGTTGAGATATATCGATCACTGGGGCTTAAAGACATGTTTTGTCTTATTGTCATAAAACCATTAGAATGACAAAAATGACCAAAACAATGAGTATTTTTTGTATTGGTTGTGTATGAGTTTGGGTCATCAGTCAGTTTAAATAGAAGATTTTTATCAGAGGTTCTGTTTACCCAGGAAGACTGTAAAGCTCCACCTGGTCCTAATTGATGGTCCTGCAGTTATGATGTATGCACCTGTGTACAGTGTCACATTGATGTACACTTAATCTGCTCTGTATTTATCTGCAATTCATATCAACTCTTCATCACCAGCCCAGCATGACACAGACCTGGGATTCTCTTTATTACCAGCCCATCGTGACACTGACCTCGGGTTCTTATCACCAGCCCAGTATGTCACTGACCTGGGGTACTTATCACCAACTCATCGTGACACTGACCTGGGGTTCTTATCGCCATCCCAGTATGTCACTGACCTAGGGATCTTATCAACAACTAATCGTGACACTGACTTGGGGTTCTTATCACCAGCCTAGTATGTAACCAAACTAGGGTTTGCCTAACATGGCATCTTTTTGTTTGAAGGTGTAAAATTTCTTGAGGCCGGTTAACATCTAAAATGGCCACCCGTCATCGGGACAGGTCAGGACGGGTGGCCATTTTAGTTAATTTCCAGCCCTGTTGCTGATGACGGAACTGTAGACTTATTCTGAACATCTGGTGAATGTTTTGTCACAGAATCAACATGAGAGAGTATAAGTTTTTAATACCTGTACTTAATAACAAGAGATTGATCCATGTGACATGTGTATTGATGATCAACCTTATCAGGTTGGCAAGAATTAATGTTGTGTAATGTATTACATAGACTTCCTTTATTTCTTATGATATAAGACTGATAGACAGTTTGACAAGTTAATTTTATGTGTGTAACAGAATATGCAACTATAGCTGGGGCACAGCAGAAGAATCATCTTTTGCTGAATCATATGGACAAGCTGTTGTATGGATTCTCTTATTGTGTCCTTATGGAAACCCACCAAGGCTGGACCTCTTAAAAGTCTATTACTGATAGTGCAACATAAGACACTGCTGTCCTCGTAGTCCCTGCTGATCATGTTCAAATTTATCTGTAGATATGCTTTGCTTGATAATGATATCCTGATCATTGATTTCTGTATATTGTCAACCCTTATGAGGTCAATACATTCAGTGTATTTAAGTCAATTTATTCAGCCGAATCAACTCTGAATGCCTATATTGTGGATACATTTTTTTGTAGAATTTAAGTGACCCTAGATAGGCAAGTGAACCGCAATCAAAGTTTAATAATAAACAAAACAAAATCATCTTCTGCCTTAGGTCTACCTTAACAAATCCTTCAGAAAATTGCATGCAGATGCCTCTTTGGTTTTTTTTCCAATTTGTAACTACATGTTATTATGTGGCAAACTGAATAAAGGTGATACATTTAAAACTTATAGATCGTTTAATCCATATTTTAATCATGTCCTGAGGGGATTTATATCATTCACTCTGAAAGATGGGATTCAGTTAAATTCTCAAAATAAATCTAATGTAAGGCAAGACAATGATGCTCTGTCAAATGAACAGATGAAACATGTAATAAAGAATCCACAATGAATCAATTGGAGGTCAGTTTAACACTCGATGAAGCAAATTGTGAATAGATGCATGAACATATGCAGTTGGACACATCATTATATGACATGCACATACTTTGATGAGTTGCCTAAACTTCTCTGCTGGCTTGCATGATTGCAGTTAAATATTTAACAGTACGAAAATAAATCATTAAAACGTATATTATAAGAGCCAGGACTGGGTTCATGACGCTAACGGCTAAGTGATGCTGCTCAGAACTTCACCGAAATCTGTCAACCCGACCGATTTGGGAGACACCCAAATAGCTTCAGCCTTTCATTTACTATATATAACACTTTTTCTTTCATTTAATTGGAACTGATTTAAGATTATCAACTTGTTGTTTTTGTTGCACCAAATTTAAGCGGATTTTGCAACTTTGGCCATGTGCAGCAAGACTGTCGCCATGTCGCACGGAGATAAATAGTGACAGCTGTTTGGACTCTCCCGATTGAAGGGACGAGGGATGTTGTCCAACATCGTTGACAGACAGATTACAGTGTTCATAGAGGTTAAATAACATTAAGCTGCCCAAAGCCATCGATATGTATAATAGTTAGAAATGAAATCAATAATGAAAGTTTAATTATGCATGAGTCGGAATATAAATACGTTAAAATATATGACCCACGTGCATTTTTGACTTGGAATCTTCCGTGCTGCAATATTAGAGACGACAATCTTCAGAATGTTAAGTATCACTAATTTTTGTTAAAACTCGCAGTACCTAAGTATAAAATTGTATCCAAATTAATAACGGGAATGTTGAAGAATTCCCTTTTCTTTAAAATAGGTGACTTTTATGCATATTTTCTCCGTTCCCCGGGTACATCTGCCACTCGGCAGGGTTTGGAACTATTCGTAGCAAGACATTGCGTCAGCATTTCGTGGAATCGCGCCGAAAATTTAACTTCACTATTTTCTTCATGGGTCGTTGAATATTGTGAATGTACAGTTAAAATTATATATTAACAATGAGAAATCGAAAAAAGTTTATTTCGGATCTCGAAAGACCTAAAAACGCGCAATTCAGTTTGTGTAAGCTTGTTTGTAGGAATTTAATTTAAGTCGTTTATGGTTTCATGGACTTTGTAACCCAAGGTTGTATAAACGATGGTCTGTCAGTAGTAGGTTGGTTGGGATAATAATGGTTGGTAATATCGGAGGGTAAAAAGGGCTGGCCAACTCATTTGTATAATTTAATGGCCAATATGGTTGGATATATGAAATGGCCAAAATGGTTGGTTATATGAAATGGCCAATATGGTTGGTTTTTTATAAAAAGTTCCAAAATGGTTGGTTTTTTGCATGACAAAACTATCACGACTATTTTGGTACAACCATTTTGGCCTAAAATTTTTATAATCTTCTAAAATAAGTTTTGAATGAAGATATTAACTCAGAGCTGTTCACGGCAGATGTATAAGATTTTGCATTCGCGATATTACATAATTTAAGCTCTAAAAAGTGAAATAATCGAATGACCCAAAATAGTCGGTTTTGTCGATAATGTCCAAAATGGTTGCAATTGTAAGTATATATATATATATATATATATATATATATATATATATATATATATATATATATATATATATATATATATATATATATACATATATATAAATATATATATGTATATATATATATATCTATATGTGTCTATATATATCTACTGTCTCTATCTCTATATAAATATGTATATCTCCCTCTCTTATATCTATCTCTATGTATCTATCTCTATCTGTATCGATCTATATGTCTAAATATCTATCCAAATATCTCTATCTAAATATGAAAGTATCTCTATCCCTCTATCTCCCTCTCCATCCCTCTATATTCATAAATCTGAATATCTATCTGTATCTGTCTCTCTGTCTATATCCCTATATATATCTATATATCTAGATAAACACATATATATATACACACACATATATACATATATATATATATATATATATATATATATATATATATATCTATATATATATATATATACATATATATATATGTATATATTGTAAAATTTTTTATTTGAAGGTGATGTTACATTGTATGTTATCTCCATTCAATTTTATCCGTTGCAAGATTTCTGCTCAAGCATCGCGCAGTTATTACTTAGGGCGTTTAAAAGGTTCTATATGCTGGAATGACGACCTATTTGGTATTTTGGAACACCCTTTTTGGTACACAAAATAAAAAAGTTTTATAAAACAATGAAAATCAAAAATAAGTTTACGAAACCAAAAAATATTACTGATAGACCAACAGAAAACAAGATATGATTATCATATTGAATAAATGCTTTGTCGCCTACAATGTCTTTTTTTTGCTATATGTCCAAAATAGTCGCATTCGAATATATATATATATATAAAAATATATATATATATATAAAATATATATTATATATATATATATTTACATATATATATATATTTATATATACAGATATATATATAAATATGTATATATATTTATATATATATACATTTATATGTAAATATAGAGAGATAGAGATCGATTTATAGACATAGGGATATATATATATATCCTAGAGATAGAGAGAGAGAGAGAGATAGAGGATATATAGAGATATCTCTATCTGGGTTTATATCTATCTCTCTTATCTCTCAATAGATTTTAAGAGATATAGAGACTCTATATGTAGAGAGATCTCTCTCTATCTCTATAGAGGGATATCTCTATCTATATCCTTTCATATATAGATAGAGGATCTATATAGTATATATCTCCCATCTCTCTCTCTTTAACTATCTCCCTCTCTGTAGATATCTATATCTCTATATATATATCTATCTCTATATATCTTAATATCTCTATATATCTCCTTATCTATCTCTCTCTCTCTCTCTCTCTCTTTCTCTCCTCTCCTCTCTCTCTCTCTCTACGATATAGTCTCTCTCTCTTCTAGGAAGATCTCTCCTATATACTCTCAAAGAGAGAGAGATTTGTCTCTCTCTTTCTCTATAGATATCTTTCTGTAGGGAGAGGATCTATCTCTATTCTCTCTTAGGGAGATCGCTTTCTGTCTCTTTCTCTAGTCTCTTTCTCTCTCTCTAGTTCTCTCTATATAGATTTATATTCTCTCTATTATCTCTCTTTATATATATATATTATATATTTATGTGTGTGTGCATATATATATATATTCATATATATATTTATATCGATATATATAATATAAATATATATATACATATATATATATATATGTATATATATACACACACATGGACCATATAATAAGCGAATGTACCAGCATTACCATGCCAAAAATAAAGTTCATAAGTAGCAAACTGAAATTATCAAAAAATCTGACGAACTCCCCATCAGCTTCATTATAAAATAAGTCAATTAAATACCGTAATTGCATAAAACTGACAAAAATAGTACCCATTCGCATGGGATATAGTGATTCTTCCCCTTACTTATTGAAAATATTTTATAAACGGCAAGACATAAGCGACTGATGAACTTCCTGTCAATATAAACATCTTATGGAAAACACAATATTGAAAGGAGAGGTTATGATGCAGGTCGAAGCAACAATACATGCACTATACGGGCCCGTAGCTAACCCATAATAACCACCGTTTGGGCCCCGCACGACTGCTTATGGATCTTCGTCGATTTTAAACCTGTAATGAGCCAGTGTCGGAAAGTAGTGAATGTTCAACTTTTGGCCATGGGCTCTACAGGGCCTGTATGGGTCCAAAAATCGTCAAACAATCGTTCGGGCTCCGCACTGCGAGACACATTGTGCAGGCCCGCATGGAATCATATGATTTTGGCCCATACGATGCCAGTAGTAGTCTTCGCACAGGATACTACGTAAAACTTTTGTATATGTTATACCAGAGCCCCCCCCATGGAGTTGCCCACCCCCCAGGATCCCCCCACGCGTTGACCACGTGATCATGTGACGTGTTTGGACTTGCGCCAGGTAGTGATGCTATGTGTCC
>CM067354.1:19420083-19571423 GCA_034190875.2 Urechis unicinctus
AATATACCAGGGTACAAGATATAAGCACTGGGCTACCATTCACATTGTTCTTCACAATGGCCATGCCTGGTCGGCCAATCTCTCGTTTCCACGCACCCGCACCGTAAACTTCTATGAAAGCAACATCTGGCAATCAATTCAGGAAACCGCCAGGGATTGACCTAGCGCAGTGTGGCTACTGGGGCCTGGTGACGCCAACCTGACCATTGACCAGTACGTACTCAGGACGGCACTCTCTATCAACCTCGGGCTCTACAAAAGCATATACAGACTGTGTGCACATCTATTGGGGTCTCTGATCTCTCCAGTCGGGCTGTAGGTGCTAACCACGCAACCAGCATACATGCACGTGAGAAAAACCAATAGCGACCTACACCTTCTGGATATCTCCCCAACGTTCAGGACTGCTTGTGTGGAGTATAGTCACGGCGGGGTGTGGAACAGCATGGATTACAAAACAAGGATGTGACGGAGATCGACATGAAACACTGCTATCCAGCGTCCATCAAAGTACTGGGTGATTGCGCTCCCTGGGGTGCCTGCTTCGGTCACCTACGCCACCGGTTCCGACGGACCACTGCCTGGGCACGAGGCAACAGGATTTGCAGAAGTGGTTGCATGGGAATTTGCAGCAGGAGTACTTCCAGTGGTCGTGTACTGGATTGGCGGTCATTTCAGAGAAAAGAAATGGGTGCCACTGGCGCTACTTGCCTTCCTAGTGGAACGCCGGGTCTTCGTCTCATTCCACCTGCGAGAGGCCATCATATCCTTTGAAAAGCAAACAGAAGTGTGGATGCCTTCCAACAACTTGGACCGTAACTTAATCGGGAAGCTCACACAGTGACAAAGCGTGCAAAAACCTTACCCGACGCCTGGTCTGTTATGAGGCTGATAAAGACTTCCTAGTGCGTGATATGACCGCCAAGGGAACTCTTGTTGGTCCCGATAAATGTCCACTTGGCTGGGTGCTGACATACTACGATGGCAACCATGCTCAATATACTCATCTGAGGGCCAGCATGCTAGGCTATGTGTACATCAACCTGATATCCATGCTACAGCGCTTCCAGCCGGACGAAGTGGTGCAAGTGGCCACCGACTCCATCTACATCTACAAAGAAAGCCTGGTAAAGATCAGCGACCGGGTGCCAGCAATGCCACCAAGGCCCTACCTGGTCAGTGGCGAGATAAGGGCGATATACCCAAACGGGCAGCCGAATATGCTTGTTATTCTCCTAGTATAGGAATGCAGGTGGCATTGGAAGGGAGGCTTTCACCGCATTCGCTGTCCCCCTCCATCTACAATCCCCTGTCCACAAAGAAGCTCTCCTACCTGGCGGGTGATGGTGGCAGTGGAAAGACCCTACGGGCAATAGATCTATTCAAAGACGTTCAGCCACTGGTGCTCACGACTACTCATCGCCTAGCCAAGAGCGTGACAGAGTGGGGCACAGATGCACAAACCTATCATAGCTTTTTCCGGTGGTGTGGTGATAAAGAAGTGATGGGGAAGAAGTGGATTCCCCCTAGTTTTTATCTGGGATGAGTTCTGCACTGTGCCTAGAGCCTAGCTTGAAATCTTCCTTTGGTGGCTCCGAGAGAAAGGCGCGCAGGTCGTATGCTGTGGGGACCCAGGACAGCCTCCTCCTATCTCTGGCGAGCCCACACACCAATGGCTGAGAAACGGTGCTTACAGACTTTAGAGTCAAGGATTCGACACTACAAAAACTAAAGCAATCCATGCGGCTCAAATCCAACACCACACAGTGTAGACTGACATGGAAAGCAACGAACCTGTTGAAATTGGATCACTTTATCCAGCGGGAGCATCCAAGGGATATGGTCCTAGCCTCACGTAAAAGGATACGCGACCAGATCACAGACATCCTCTTGGAACGGCGGAGAGTTCTGTTCCCCACCATACCGGTGCCACTGATATATCACCCAAAGAGCATTCGTCATCAGAACAGGCTTGTTGCCATACCCGGCGGTGGTAGTTCCAGCCTTGTTGTCAACGACGTGGTTCATGTGTCGCTTTCTGTGGTAGGAACGCCGGCCTGCCCCGAACCTGGCATCCCGTCAAAATGGGGATATGGTTACGCCAACACAATTCATAGCTCCCAGGGCCTTACCATCCTATCACCGCAGGAGGTGTGGCTCGTTGACGACTACCTCGGCTGGGCAAACGTGGCGTATGTGGCCGTATCCAGGGTCGAGTATACGGAGCAGCTGGCAAGGGTGTGTGTGCCACCAAAATCCGGAACCACGGTCGCCACAACCGCTACCGTCTCCACCAGACAGGGGTGTGGTTGCAGCGAAGGTAAAAAAATATAAAAAGCAAAATGCAAAGCGGGGGCGCCAGACGGACGCGGATGTGGATGATGTGCTGGCCATGTGCGAGGCGAAAGAAAGGCGGTGTGCCAACTGCAACATTCCTGTGTTGTGGGAGGGCTGTTCGCGGTGGGAAGAAGAGCAGTGGACGCTGGACAGAAAAAATAACTCAGAGGGTCACTGTATTGGTAACCTGAGTTGTAATAGGTCGCGTGGGTGGAGCCACGTTTGGGGCGGGCCCCGGAGACTAGTTGCTGGAGTACAATCTCTGGGCCATGTATATACTTGTTGGCCTCGGCAGGTGGGCGTGGGAGTGTGGTAGGAGTTATAGTATAGTCCTAGGTATTTCCTGCTGCTGGACATAGCCTAGCATCTACATAGCTTGTGGAGTGTGTGTGGTATAGTATGGTAGGTGGTATAGTATGGTAGGTGGTCTAGTATGGTTGCTGGTATAGTATGGTGGTGGTATAGTATGGTTGGTGGTATAGTATGGTTGGTGGTATAGTATGGTAGGAAAACGTGCCATGTATTGAACTTTGGTGCTGGTACATGGTATACACCATGCAAAAACAACATCTATCCAAGAAATCCGCGATTTGCAAAGGAAGGTTCAGGCAGAGCAGATTCGAAAAAACTATGGTATTTGTACTAGTAGACTCCTTAGAATATGGAATACGGCAACAAGCTCTATGGCGGAGAGTGGCTCTCAGCCCCCAACCCCCCAAGAATCTACCTATATGGTTTCCGAGAGTAGGGTACTCCAAGAGGCGCCGCTAATGGCTATGGGAAGTAGCCCCCAAGAAATACTACCGCCACGATATGGACTCTCTCTGTACGATTTATACTATACAATGCAAAATATAGAGAACGATATGGAAAAAAGGCGGGCGATATAGAAGAGGTTGGAACCAATGTAGGAACGAATGCGGACCTAGCGTCATTTTCTGCAAGATTGCAAATGGTGGGATCCGTAGGAGTTGCCGCATTTCTTGCATGGAAGGTCTGGAAAATTACAAAGAATTGGAAGCCGGGTTTCCAACCACCACCAAAACCAGAACCGGCCCCCAAGCCTACCCAAAGTCGGGATATTAGACCCTGGCCTACTCTAGCTGGGCAGGACCCTTTCTACATGGAATAGTGCAAGCTGTTTGAGCACCTGTGGAAAGATTTGTCTACATCGTTTTTTTTCTGTCCAGCGTAGCACGTCGCGTTTCCGCTTAAAACCACAAGATGTGCAAATCTGCAAACTCGAGATGGCTGCGCGTCCACGGTGTATACAGGAGGCCGGTGGCTTAATCCCTTTGCTTGCTCGCCACCGGTGCTGCTTACAGTATTCAAATTTGCAAGCCTTTCCACATAGCTCCTGTGACCCCAATCTAGGCCATGCACAAGTGTTGATAGCGCAGTGGGTAGGTTTCCGTAATCCGTATGCTATTGTGTATACCATATGAGTTTCCATTAGTCTAAATGCTTGTCAAATATGGTCACAGAGGATTGGACTTTGACCCGTGCATTGGCTGACTGGTGCTGTATATATGTATGTGGCTGGCGGTGCTATATGTGGTGCTGCTGCGCCCGGAGGACGTTGGCTATATATTTGGTGTGCCTGTTCAAAAAGGCTTCTTCGACCCCTTGGGGTAGCCTTTGCCATAAAACGATAGTAGCTATTGTGCATAGGCCACAAATGTATGACCAAAAGTATGCTCTCAAAGAAGGTTGGCTTCAGATTTGTAGATTTTTCATGAACAAAGGCTTCTTCGACCCTCGAGTCCCCCCGGGGATAGTCTATGCCAAAAACGACAGTACCCCCTGTGCTGCTTAGGTGCTTATGGGCTAATATGTTGCATACCCCGGCAGTATGGTTATAGTTGGCTGTATGATGTATTCTGAGGTAGATTTATGCTAGTTTGTTAGCATATTGCATGCTAACGAATCTTGGCGTTAGGTTGCTTATATGGTGCATACCAATATAGCTTGATAGTAGTTAGATAGAATGTTGCATATAATATAGCTTGGTGCTATTGACTAGAATGTTGCATTGTAAATTAGCTTGGTGCTAGTTGAGTAGTATGTTGCATTCTAAATTAGCTTGATGCTAGTTGGCTTGTATGATACATACTAATATAACTTGGTGCTAGTTGGCTAGTATGCTGCATTCTAATATAATTCGGTGCTGGTATGTTGTGCACTAATATAGCTTGATGCTAATTGGATAGTATGTTGCATTCTGATAACACTTGGGGCTAGTTGGTTAGCAGGTGGCTTACAGAGGTAGCCACATGACAGTTGGCAACTTTGTGCTTGGTATGTTGCTTACTTAGCTAGTTTGATGCTATTGTGCAATTATGTCGCTTACAATGATTTTCTTGATGATAGCAGGCTAGTATGTTGCTCACTGAGGTAGCTTGATGATACCTGGCTGGTGTGTTGGATACCAAGGTAACTTGGTGCTAGAAGGCTAGCATTGTACACACTTTACATGTTGCGGGTTGGCTGGTTTGTTGTTGAACTGAAAACATTGTATGTATCGTTGCGTTCTGCATGAAATAATCTCGTGTAAAACGGACAAAATTTGAATATACCATTCCTTCAGCGGATGACTCAATCTGTCTTCGTGATGCTAACGGCTTGGAATATAACGGCACGTTGTCTGTGAGTTCAACTGGCAAGAATTGTCTGACTAAATAGAAAAGTGATAAATGATAAATAGAAAATATTTTGGAGGGAATTAAATAAATTCGTTCAAGTACTTACATTTAGTGTAAAGAATACAGCGTAACAGCTATCAATGCTTCAGATCTGAACACAGACTAACTCACTAACAATTACAAATACCTACATGCACCTGTATACTCATTATCTCCCTCACTCTTACTCCCTCTCTCCCTCACACTCATTCGCACTCATTCATTCTATCGGTCTCACTCACTCTTTCATTTGCTCTCACTTACTTTCTCTCTCTTTCTCTTTCTCTCTCTCTCTCTCTCTCTCTCTCTCTCTCTCTCTCTCTCTCTCTCTCTCTCTCTCTCTCTCTTTCTCACTCTTTCATCCACCCACCCTCTCTTTCTACAAATATATCAATACCGTAGATAGTCTACTAATCCGCCCATTAACTGCCAACAAGTACTTTAATCAGCTTTCAAAATATCAACCTTGAAGGACATTATATTTCAGAGTTGGACCAGTGTGCGGATGATAATGGGGGATGTCAGCAGGAGTGCAGCAGCTCTGCACAAAAACCCCATCACTGTAACCGCTTTCCTGGTTATCAAGGAGTTAGAAACTGTGCAGGTGGGCACTTAATCCATCTTATCATTAAACACATTGAAATGGAATTAAGAGTGGCGCAGAAAAAGACGCGGAATCAAATTGCCCTCGGTTACCATTATCCTATCACACGACAGATATCGACGAGTGTTCAGAAGGCAGTCACAGCTGTACGGATGGGGAATGCTGTGTCAACACTGACGGTGGGTATTACTGTGAGTGCGCCGCCGGATATCTCCTCGACATGGACACATATCAGTGCACAGGTAAAGGAAGAAATAATGGGGTTTATCCAGATAGAAGTGAATGTCATTACCGGAAATGCATCATTCCACTTGTAAGTGTCAAATTGCTAATAATCGAGTCTAATGTGTGGTGGATGGGTGGATCGACAGTGTATGTTTTACGTAGACATAACTCCCTGCTTTCAATATTTCACAACATTGTATTATTCGTTTGCGTATGCAATTGGCCACTAGCCTGGTATTTTTACATGGGCAGCTTCGGCAACTGATTCGTCATTAGGCGCATGTGGACATCAATATAATATAAGTTCTCTGGCACCGGCAGGTAAGTTTCCAGCTCATGAAATTGTAACTGGCAATACCTTACGAAGAGATGACAGAAGGGTAGCTAGCTTTAGGACAAAGATATAATATAATGTAATATTCATTGCTATGTTGTGCGATCTACATACCACGAAGCAGCCATCGGTGGAGGGCTTGGTGGATTGGCTTTCATCGTTCTTCTTGCTGCAGTGCTGATCATGGTCTACCGCAAACGTCGTAGTCAAAGTGCGCAATCAGGTAACGAATTCTAAATGGAGATGATAAAGTAGATGTCAATGTAGCTTTTTCGTGCCCATTTGTTCTTGTATTGTTGTATTGGTCAATAGACGCGTGGCTATTTTTGAATGCATTCCTTCTATTTCATTGGTAAAAGGAATCGAAACATTTCACATAAAGTTATTATCTTATGATACTATAAAGACAAATGGCATTAATGTTCAGGGCAACATAAGCAATAATGCTTATTATCTTATTCAAACATTACCGATAGACGCATTTACTTTGTGTTTGTACTGCAATCGGCCTTTGTATGTGATATGAAGGATCAGACGGGGAGCAAAGGGTTGACTACGTGAACGTCACTTCCAATGATCAAGCAACCGATGGCAAATGTGAGTCGCCCATGCTGCATGACGAGATGGAAGGTAGTGTGTATGATGAGATAGCAAATCCACAGCCGACGAGAAGTTCAGTGCTTGGTACTGAGCCCAAAGAAGGTGCTCTTCTCCATGCACCGATTGCTGATGCTGTAGAGACCTCCGTTGTATAAATGTGATAATATGTCCGACAGCATCTGTAGTATTTTTATTGGAAGGCACTTTATTTTATAATCACGTTATGATGAAGCTCAATCAGATGCAATGCTTTCTTAATATATTTTATTTCTAATGAAGAAGAGTTTTATTTGGTGTAAATATGGATACGTTTAGGTTCATTAATGTCGCATCGATTTTAATTTGTTAATTGGTGAATTCGCGTATGGAGTGCTATCTGTAGAATAATTAATATATGTACGAATGAAAAATCCATCAATATTGTCAGGCAATGGATTCGTGAATACACATATCTTACACACGCGTTTGTGTGAGTTATGTTTATTTGAGTAAATGACATGCACTCTCCTTAATAAATTATAACCGAAGTGCCATCGATATGTAACACTTAACGGGTGCTTTCTTGTTACCTAGTTCAGGATCTAGGACTAGGATGCGTCTGTTCGCGTTGTATTGTTCTATGTGTAACATTTCTATTATTTTATCTTTAAACATACTGTATAACTTATTATCGGCTGATTTTATAGCAGACGTAATCCGTGGCTTCATATGTCTTTGTTTTCTATTTGGTATCATTATAGACCAATGTAAAAATAATTTCAAACAATAACAACCCCTTTTGTGTTCTGTACTGTGCCGTAACAACATTCCACTTTATATTTTGAATTTTAGAACACAATAATTGTTACCGTTTTTCATTGATACATCTGCTCCCAATCACTTCATTTTGAATTGAAGAGTGCTGTCAATGTGCGCAATCGAAAATATCGGATAATGGATGAAAAGTCAGTACGTATTATTCCTTGCTAATGCTCTACATTATGATTGATATCATTGTAAAAGAAAATCAAGCAATCAAGAAGATTGCATATATACTCTGGTGGGTCTAGTAATAAGGGTGTACGTGAGTTTGAAAACAAAGTATCAAGAAATTGGCTGTATCATTTTGCCTGTAATTGTTTATCAAATTAATATTTAAAAAAACTTATGCAGTTTTTCTTCAATTTTCTTTCTTTTTTGTTAGCGCATCCAGAATCATTTATTCGTTAAAAGAATTTATATCTGTATTCGGTTGACTGTATACCTCACCGACAATTACATTGATTAAGTAACCAACATATTGCCCCTTTATTCCAACAATATGCATCAATCAATTTCTTTCATGATATCGAACTTAATTATTCTAGTATCTCCGATATTTGGCCATTTTCATAAAGTAAACATGCCATTATGTAGCGGGCTGTAGTATCAGGTGTGTTCTTCGAAATGCTCTCTGATATGCTCATTAATATTTTATCAACAAAGTCTACGGACAAATTGGTGCAGAGGATATATCGATCTCTCTCAATTTACGCAGCAAACAAAATAGAGATTCATGTATAATTGAGCATAAAGTGATTCTAGAACTTTTGTAAGCACTGCCAAATGCGTACAACACAGTTCGAATTGGAACCTTGAGCGATCACACAAGGTCCCCGCTGATTACTTGGAGAGCCTGTAGGCAATCAGACCAGTTGCGGCTATGTCATTATTGATAATGAATGTCACCTCGTAATCTGACAGTTCAAAGGAGTCTGAAGCAGAGGTGCGGGATCCAGTATCTCAAAGTAATGGTCTATGACCAAGAGGGTTGCAAGAGCATTATTGAGCTCAGAATTCTTTGCCAACATTCTTAGCTGTAAGACATATGTAATTAGAACAAGCCATTCAGGCGCTATACACAAAATCACTAGACGAGCAGTCTAGGGCTAACTAGCCAGATACTGTAGAAATGAAATCAACGTAATAGATGATACAGATGAAGCCACGAAGTCTTCAACAACAGTTGTTGGTTCATAACCGCCTGCTGAGGACTATTTATTCATAAAGCATTCCATGTCGTATGAATCGATTGATATTCATATTTGTTCAGCATATATGAGAGAATTTAGCCATTCAGATGATATCAGAGAGCGTCGTTAAATTGCCGAGTTGGCTGGCAACACATGGCTTTTTGGCTAGAGTGATGTATAACTTATTAGTGATATTTCAGTCATCCTTTCCAGCCAGTATTTAAAATATATATTATCAAACCAAATGCTAATTAATTTAATTTTCTATTGCCGACAGATGTAGGCAAACTTGTCATGGACATACATTGTGGGCTGTGGTCATATTGCTGTAATGCATCACCGCCATATTTGCATAAAACACTAATGATATATAAACACAGTGATACATGTACTGACGTGCAAAAGAGCAAACCCTCCCCAAGCACTAGAAGTTGATCAATTATGAAACATTACACATGCTTATTGACAGCTTTGAGTAATACAAGATTCCACAAAGGCGATGCGACATTGCTGGGTAGAATCGCATGTTTGAAATGAGTAAGCCAAAAGGCTCACAGCTAGTTGGCGCCAAGCTACTCTACTGGCGACAATAACCTCCACATGAACTGGCAAATGAGGCTAATGCAGTAATAAACACCAAAGTAAGGGAGTTGCAATGTTTGATTTCAAACGTTTACTATTTCCGTGGTCTAAATGGACACTTCCATAAAATGTACCCAATGCCATTATACGAGTTGCTATTTATGAAAACGACACCCATAGCGGACATACTGTATCACACGAATCGTTGTCATCGACTGGTAAACAGACAATGTAAGGAACTGCGTTTGTTATCACAACATATGCACTTATTTCCAAGTATTTATTAAAGGTAAATATTATTAATGATTATGTATATAATTCTACAAATGGATAGCATATTAAGCATAGTTAACTGATGCAAGAGGCCGTGATGCAATTTTTTATCATTATACGCGGATGAAGACGTCACTGATATTGACATTTTTTAAATGCCATAGTCGGGCAATTGATCTGCACTACTCGGAAACCGACATCTCGTAATAGTCACGATAGTATCATAAATATTGACACAAATAACCAGATTTAGGGATACCTATAATAAGTTAGCCCGTGCAATATGACTGACCATAAACCTTTTTATTGTATGGCAAATCTATGTCTGGCTGTGCATTCTCCATCATGTAATAACGAGTCAACGACCAAATAGGAGAATAACCAACAAGCAACACATTAACTTGCAGCTGAATTGTAAAAACCTTCTAGTGTTGACAATAAAGAAATTATATCGCTCAAGTAATGAATATTATCGCTACTGCGTAGCTTAATGTTAACCGTACGCTACTTTATAACCAACACCTTGACAAATCCCACCTACTGACTACGCATATTGGTGATTAAGACCCACTCGTCACCATCAGTAGGAGACCTATAATAACAGCCAGTCAATTACCCCTTCTAGCCTAGCAAAGTTTATTATTCGAAACTGTAATTTGTTTTTGTAGCTGACAGTTCAGAGTTTGCATGGAGTAATATCAAAGCAACCAATGCCTTTGAAACTGCAAAGCTTATCAATTACAAATAATCACTTGCAATGCTTCTCGCATTAAAGTTGTTCTGTAAACTAAAACCAGTGTTCATGTGCACATTGATCTTGATAACTCCATATATTATCCATCCAGGTGCCCGTAAACTACAACTTAACGAACTAAACCTTGATATCTGACTAAGCGGCACTGAGCGAAATATATATGATTAAGTGCTGTTAATATTTACTTCCACGCACCCATACACACACGCATAAATACTCACGCGTAAACACATTCAAATTAAACTTCGTACTGAGTATCCCCAAGAATATTCAATGTATCTAAGGTTGCTTCAAAAACATCAGGTCAAATTAAGACGAAACTATCACTATCGGTCGCACTAGGTCAATTTGGACAGAAAAAGCACACACACCCGCACAAAAACACACACTTATATATTTATACCCCAGATCCCACCCCTTGTTGTGTCATTGTAGCGCTGTTGATAATTAACAAGTAATACAGGGCCAAAGTTTGGAGAGTTCCCTACTCCAAGACCCTTAGCATCACACAACAGCCATATCCCGGGCATTTGCCTTAGAGCATGGCGCTTGTGCAAGTGACGATTGGACATCCAATAATTATATATATCATCATGTTGCTCAACACAGTAGGATAAAAGAGCATCATATATTATATATCATACTTAACCATTCTGTTATACAAATGATCAAGTGATTGTGTACCTTGGAGTGGCTTGGCAGTCTTGCTCATCTAATGATGGCGACCTGAAATAATAATTCACATGTTACACTGGTTTTTTGTCCAATCAGGACTCGCCGCTTCCCGGACCCTTGAGATATTGAAGATACACTTGGTGGAGTGCTGTTACACTAAATAAAATATCATAAAAACAAATTGCATGGGGCCAAGATTCTCTCATCATTCTTTCCCTGTTCATAAACAACAAGCAGGGGTTATACTTATCAGTAGCACTGCTATAACCTTTCCATTTTTCTACCATACTATAAGTATGCGCCAGAATATAGTTTAGTAGAAGGTTTAAATTATTTGTGATCATTTAATATTTCCATATATATATAATTGGTTCAGAAGGAGTCATGAAGGAGGGTGCCAATAAGAATTCACTGGTTTTGCTGGCTGGACCCTGGAGATACTGCGGATGTATTGGGAGGAGTGCTGTTACATTCAATAAATAGCATAAAATAAATATACTTATGGTAATGACCTTAGTAATTATCATTCTACATGGGTTTATTGTCTAATCAGGACGATCATAATTTACACAGCGAATTTCATGTTTCAAATATTATATTTAAACGTTCTATAAAATTATTCAAGTGTTTATGCACTGGGAGTGGGTTGCCATTCGTAATTATCCAATAGTGATGACATAGAACGGTAAAAAAGACAACATCAAATTGACATTAACATATGAATTGACAATCAGTGCAATATTGTGTGTGTTTGAACACATTGGATCATGGCACAGCCCCAAAGGGGTCACAAAGAAGGTATTAATTGATTATATCAACTTCATCCAAGTCCAGATAATTGTCATACTTTATTCATTTATTGCCAACACGGACTCACCACTTCTGGTTCCTGGACCCTTGCTAGTCAGCATATACACTGGGCATAGTGCTGTTTCATTCAATACTATGACATGTTTCGCATTGGTACGAAGTTATCCCAACATATCTATCAGATTCTGTAACAACAAACTGGGGTTATACTCTGTTGCATTGTTGTAACCCAACCACTTTAATTTCTACAGTTATGATATTGGTAAGCAATACAGTTATCGTTATGTATATATAGTAAGGACAATGTAGAATGTTTTAATATTTCCTCCATGTCACTCGTTCAGAGGGGGGGGGGGTGAGATTGGGGTAATAATGATCCTATCTATTTGTACATAGGCAATTATCATGCCATACTGATTTATGATGCCAATCAGAACTCACTGGTTATCTTGGCGGGACATGGGAGGGACTGGTAGTGTACTGGGTGTAGTGCTGCTACTACAAAGTAAATATTATAAATAAATGCAACAATTGTATTTGTAACAAGATTCGCCGATCATTCTTTTCATGTTATTCAGTAACACCAAGAAGGGATTATCTTATCTGCTGCAACATTTCTTAATCATATAGTTTTAGTAATTGTGTGCCAAAGCATAGATGAGTCAAAAAAATTAGATTTAAGAAATTGCCTGGACCACCTCATTTCTACTGCCTATAGGAAACAATCGTTGCAATAAAAAATCAAGACTCACTTATTATAAAGCCTGGCACTCAAACTGCGGTCTAATATCACATGTGAAACACGGTTCAATAATCATTTTTTTTCCATATATGATGAATTCTAATGGATTCCATCATCAATTCCATAAAATCTTCTCTAATTTTCACCATTGAATGACTGACCGAGCATGTATCAATATAGCTCCGGTCGAACGGTAATATAATACGTCTACTCGGACGTCTTGTAGGGCTACTCGTGCGTCTTGTAGGGCTAGTATCAATATTGACGTATATAGAGTGGGTTTAGGTTAAATTTGCATGGCAATAATTGATTCTTTCACACAAACATACGGGCACTTTGGCGAGGGCGCCACCGTCGCTGCGCCTGGCAATGAATCCGCCATATTTGGGCGGGATGGAACCAAACGGAGGGTTGGCTGTGTAACAAATAATCCAAGACTTTATGGGCTTTTGCAGCGAATTGTTTTTTTCGTATCTAGTACGAATATAACGTGGCGCAGTGCTGGAACCACCATTTGATGAAAAATGGCGAGGGAAAAGCCAAGTTTTCTTTTATTAGGTTCCCCAGTCACAACAAACAGTCTGAACGAAGTGTCAAGTGGGCGAAAGCTTGTGCTCGAACTGATCCTGTTACCCAAAAGACATGGCAGCCAAAGGATGACGTTCTTCAAGTCTACATTTGCTCATTTTTATGATTATCGGCTGATTTTTATAGCAGACGTAATCCGTGGCTTCATATGTCTTTGTTTTCTATTTGGTATCATTATAGACCAATGTAAAAATAATTTCAAACAATAACAACACCTTTTGTGTTCTGTACTGTGCCGTAACAACATTCCACTTTATATTTTGAATTTTAGAACACAATAATTGTTACCGTTTTTCATTGATACATCTGCTCCCAATCACTTCATTTTGAATTGAAGAGTGCTGTCAATGTGCGCAATCGAAAATATCGGATAATGGATGAAAAGTCAGTACGTATTATTCATTGCTAATGCTCTACATTATGATTGATATCATTGTAAAAGAAAATCAAGCAATCAAGAAGATTGCATATATACTCTGGTGGGTCTAGTAATAAGGGTGTACGTGAGTTTGAAAACAAAGTATCAAGAAATTGGCTGTATCATTTTGCCTGTAATTGTTTATCAAATTAATATTTAAAAAACTTATGCAGTTTTTCTTCAATTTTCTTTCTTTTGTTAGCGCATCCAGAATCATTTATTCGTTAAAAGAATTTATATCTGTATTCGGTTGACTGTATACCTCACCGACAATTACATTGATTAAGTAACCAACATATTGCCCCTTTATTCCAACAATATGCATCAATCAATTTCTTTCATGATATCGAACTTAATTATTCTAGTATCTCCGATATTTGGCCATTTTCATAAAGTAAACATGCCATTATGTAGCGGGCTGTAGTATCAGGTGTGTTCTTCGAAATGCTCTCTGATATGCTCATTAATATTTTATCAACAAAGTCTACGGACAAATTGGTGCAGAGGATATATCGATCTCTCTCAATTTACGCAGCAAACAAAATAGAGATTCATGTATAATTGAGCATAAAGTGATTCTAGAACTTTTGTAAGCACTGCCAAATGCGTACAACACAGTTCGAATTGGAACCTTGAGCGATCACACAAGGTCCCCGCTGATTACTTGGAGAGCCTGTAGGCAATCAGACCAGTTGCGGCTATGTCATTATTGATAATGAATGTCACCTCGTAATCTGACAGTTCAAAGGAGTCTGAAGCAGAGGTGCGGGATCCAGTATCTCAAAGTAATGGTCTATGACCAAGAGGGTTGCAAGAGCATTATTGAGCTCAGAATTCTTTGCCAACATTCTTAGCTGTAAGACATATGTAATTAATTAGAACAAGCCATTCAGGCGCTATACACAAAATCACTAGACGAGCAGTCTAGGGCTAACTAGCCAGATACTGTAGAAATGAAATCAACGTAATAGATGATACAGATGAAGCCACGAAGTCTTCAACAACAGTTGTTGGTTCATAACCGCCTGCTGAGGACTATTTATTCATAAAGCATTCCATGTCGTATGAATCGATTGATATTCATATTTGTTCAGCATATATGAGAGAATTTAGCCATTCAGATGATATCAGAGAGCGTCGTTAAATTGCCGAGTTGGCTGGCAACACATGGCTTTTTGGCTAGAGTGATGTATAACTTATCAGTGATATTTCAATCATCCTTTCCAGCCAGTATTTAAAATATATATTATCAAAGGGAGCCACCAAATGCTAATTAATTTAATTTTCTATTGTCGACAGATGAAGGCAAACTCATCTTGGACATACATTGTGGGCTGTGGTCATATTGCTGTAATGCATCACCGCCATATTTGCATAAAACACTAATGATATATAAACACAGTGATACATGTACTGACGTGCAAAAGAGCAAACCCTCCCCAAGCACTAGAAGTTGATCAATTATGAAACATTACACATGCTTATTGACAGCTTTGAGTAATACAAGATTCCACAAAGGCGATGCGACATTGCTGGGTAGAATCGCATGTTTGAAATGAGTAAGCCAAAAGGCTCACAGCTAGTTGGCGCCAAGCTACTCTACTGGCGACAATAACCTCCACATGAACTGGCAAATGAGGCTAATGCAGTAATAAACACCAAAGTAAGGGAGTTGCAATGTTTGATTTCAAACGTTTACTATTTCCGTGGTCTAAATGGACACTTCCATAAAATGTACCCAATGCCATTATACGAGTTGCTATTTATGAAAACGACACCCATAGCGGACATACTGTATCACACGAATCGTTGTCATCGACTGGTAAACAGACAATGTAAGGAACTGCGTTTGTTATCACAACATATGCACTATTTCCAAGTATTTATTAAAGGTAAATATTATTAATGATTATGTATATAATTCTACAAATGGATAGCATATTAAGCATAGTTAACTGATGCAAGAGGCCGTGATGCAATTTTTATCATTATACGCGGATGAAGACGTCACTGATATTGACATTTTTTAAATGCCATAGTCGGGCCATTGATCTGCACTACTCGGAAACCGACATCTCGTAATAGTCACGATAGTATCATAAATATTGACACAAATAACCAGATTTAGGGATACCTATAATAAGTTAGCCCGTGCAATATGACTGACCATAAACCTTTTTATTGTATGGCAAATCTATGTCTGGCTGTGCATTCTCCATCATGTAATAACGAGTCAACGACCAAATAAGAGATTAACCAACAAGCAACACATTAACCTGCAGCTGAATTGTAAAAACCTTCTAGTGTTGACAATAAAGAAATTATATCGCTCAAGTAATGAATATTATCGCTACTGCGTAGCTTAATGTTACCGTACGTACGCTACTTTATAACCAACACCTTGACAAATCCCACCTACTGACTACGCATATTGGTGATTAAGACCCACTCGTCACCATCAGTAGGAGACCTATAATAACAGCCAGTCAATTACCCCTTCTAGCCTAGCAAAGTTTATTATTCGAAACTGTAATTTGTTTTTGTAGCTGACAGTTCAGAGTTTGCATGGAGTAATATCAAAGCAACCAATGCCTTTGAAACTGCAAAGCTTATCAATTACAAATAATCACTTGCAATGCTTCTCGCATTAAAGTTGTTCTGTAAACTAAAACCAGTGTTCATGTGCACATTGATCTTGATAACTCCATATATTATCCATCCAGGTGCCCGTAAACTACAACTTAACGAACTAAACCTTGATATCTGACTAAGCGGCACTGAGCGAAATATATATGATTAAGTGCTGTTAATATTTACTTCCACGCACCCATACACACACGCATAAATACTCACGCGTAAACACATTCAAATTAAACTTCGTACTGAGTATCCCCAAGAATATTCAATGTATCTAAGGTTGCTTCAAAAACATCAGGTCAAATTAAGACGAAACTATCACTATCGGTCGCACTAGGTCAATTTGGACAAGAAAAGCACACACACCCGCACAAACACACACTTATATATTTATACCCAAGATCCCACCCCTTGTTGTGTCATTGTAGCGCTGTTGATAATTAACAAGTAATACAGGGCCAAAGTTTGGAGAGTTCCCTACTCCAAGACCCTTAGCATCACACAACAGCCATATCCCGGGCATTTGCCTTAGAGCATGGCGCTTGTGCAAGTGACGATTGGACATCCAATAATTATATATATCATCATGTTGCTCAACACAGTAGGATAAAAGAGCATCATATATTATATATCATACTTAACCATTCTGTTATACAAATGATCAAGTGATTGTGTACCTTGGAGTGGCTTGGCAGTCTTGCTCATCTAATGATGGCGACCTGAAATAATAATTCACATGTTACACTGGTTTTTTGTCCAATCAGGACTCGCCGCTTCCCGGACCCTTGAGATATTGAAGATACACTTGGTGGAGTGCTGTTACACTAAATAAAATATCATAAAAACAAATTGCATGGGGCCAAGATTCTCTCATCATTCTTTCCCTGTTCATAAACAACAAGCAGGGGTTATACTTATCAGTAGCACTGCTATAACCTTTCCATTTTTTTCTACCATACTATAAGTATGCGCCAGAATATAGTTTAGTAGAAGCTTTAAATTATTTGTGATCATTTAATATTTCCATATATATATAATTGGTTCAGAAGGAGTCATGAAGGAGGGTGCCAATAAGAATTCACTGGTTTTGCTGGCTGGACCCTGGAGATACTGCGGATGTATTGGGAGGAGTGCTGTTACATTCAATAAATAGCATAAAATAAATATACTTATGGTAATGACCTTAGTAATTATCATTCTACATGGGTTTATTGTCTAATCAGGACGATCATAATTTACACAGCGAATTTCATGTTTCAAATATTATATTTAAACGTTCTATAAAATTATTCAAGTGTTTATGCACTGGGAGTGGGTTGCCATTCGTAATTATCCAATAGTGATGACATAGAACGGTAAAAAAGACAACATCAAATTGACATTAACATATGAATTGACAATCAGTGCAATATTGTGTGTTTGAACACATTGGATCATGGCACAGCCCCAAAGGGGTCACAAAGAAGGTATTAATTGATTATATCAACTTCATCCAAGTCCAGATAATTGTCATACTTTATTCATTTATTGCCAACACGGACTCACCACTTCTGGTTCCTGGACCCTTGCTAGTCAGCATATACACTGGGCATAGTGCTGTTTCATTCAATACTATGACATGTTTCGCATTGGTACGAAGTTATCCCAACATATCTATCAGATTCTGTAACAACAAACTGGGGTTATACTCTGTTGCATTGTTGTAACCCAACCACTTTAATTTCTACAGTTATGATATTGGTAAGCAATACAGTTATCGTTATGTATATATAGTAAGGACAATGTAGAATGTTTTAATATTTCCTCCATGTCACTCGTTCAGAGGGGGGGGGGGTGAGATTGGGGTAATAATGATCCTATCTATTTGTACATAGGCAATTATCATGCCATACTGATTTATGATGCCAATCAGAACTCACTGGTTATCTTGGCGGGACATGGGAGGGACTGGTAGTGTACTGGGGGTGTAGTGCTGCTACTACTACAAAGTAAATATTATAAATAAATGCAACAATTGTATTTGTAACAAGATTCGCCGATCATTCTTTTCATGTTATTCAGTAACACCAAGAAGGGATTATCTTATCTGCTGCAACATTTCTTAATCATATAGTTTTAGTAATTGTGTGCCAAAGCATAGATGAGTCAAAAAAATTAGATTTAAGAAATTGCCTGGACCACCTCATTTCTACTGCCTATAGGAAACAATCGTTGCAATAAAAAATCAAGACTCACTTATTATAAAGCCTGGCACTCAAACTGCGGTCTAATATCACATGTGAAACACGGTTCAATAATCATTTTTTTTCCATATATGATGAATTCTAATGGATTCCATCATCAATTCCATAAAATCTTCTCTAATTTTCACCATTGAATGACTGACCGAGCATGTATCAATATAGCTCCGGTCGAACGGTAATATAATACGTCTACTCGGACGTCTTGTAGGGCTACTCGTGCGTCTTGTAGGGCTAGTATCAATATTGACGTATATAGAGTGGGTTTAGGTTAAATTTGCATGGCAATAATTGATTCTTTCACACAAACATACGGGCACTTTGGCGAGGGCGCCACCGTCGCTGCGCCTGGCAATGAATCCGCCATATTTGGGCGGGATGGAACCAAACGGAGGGTTGGCTGTGTAACAAATAATCCAAGACTTTATGGGCTTTTGCAGCGAATTGTTTTTTTCGTATCTAGTACGAATATAACGTGGCGCAGTGCTGGAACCAACATTTGATGAAAAATGGCGAGGGAAAAGCCAAGTTTTCTTTTATTAGGTTCCCCAGTCACAACAAACAGTCTGAACGAAGTGTCAAGTGGGCGAAAGCTTGTGCTCGAACTGATCCTGTTACCCAAAAGACATGGCAGCCAAAGGATGACGTTCTTCAAGTCTACATTTGCTCATTTTTATGATTATCGGCTGATTTTTATAGCAGACGTAATCCGTGGCTTCATATGTCTTTGTTTTCTATTTGGTATCATTATAGACCAATGTAAAAATAATTTCAAACAATAACAACACCTTTTGTGTTCTGTACTGTGCCGTAACAACATTCCACTTTATATTTTGAATTTTAGAACACAATAATTGTTACCGTTTTTCATTGATACATCTGCTCCCAATCACTTCATTTTGAATTGAAGAGTGCTGTCAATGTGCGCAATCGAAAATATCGGATAATGGATGAAAAGTCAGTACGTATTATTCATTGCTAATGCTCTACATTATGATTGATATCATTGTAAAAGAAAATCAAGCAATCAAGAAGATTGCATATATACTCTGGTGGGTCTAGTAATAAGGGTGTACGTGAGTTTGAAAACAAAGTATAAAGAAATTGGCTGTATCATTTTGCCTGTAATTGTTTATCAAATTAATATTTAAAAAACTTATGCAGTTTTTCTTCAATTTTCTTTCTTTTGTTAGCGCATCCAGAATCATTTATTCGTTAATAGAATTTATATCTGTATTCGGTTGACTGTATACCTCACCGACAATTACATTGATTAAGTAACCAACAGATTGCCCCTCTATTCCAACAATATGCATCAATCAATTTCTTTCATGATATCGAGCTTAATTATTCTAGTAAGCAAGACACCACCTGCCACATAAAGGGAAACACCATACCTTTTGTTGTGTTGTCTACAATTATATATATCGCCATATCCTGGTAGATTATATAGGTCTTTGTTTACATGTGCAACCACGTCTCGCAAGGTCCAATAATAGACAATTGGTGATTGACATCTACAATGATGCAGAGACTCAGAGTTATATTCGGGCATCTGTTAACTTTCAAGAATTCTGTAGGCTCGTAGCTAAGAACTCCGATGAACGACATACCGATGCACAATATACTCACAGTTAGGCAAGTCATGTGGGTCAGAAATCAGAAGGTAGACGGTTTAGGAATTCAGAGGATGGTTTCCTATTTTACATTGATGTGTTACTCCTTCGGTATCAAGCAAGCTTAAACCTTGCTCCACTTAAACAGTTTTATAAATGATATAGAATCAATTTATGTGTGTGCGTGTACTGGGTTAACTTTCATTGTACGCAAGCAAACCCACCTCCGATATTTGGCCATTTTCATAAAGTAAACATGCCATTATGTAGCGGGCTTTAGTATCAGGTGTGTTCTTCGAAATGCTCTCTGATATGCTCATTAATATTTTATCAACAAAGTCTACGGACAAATTGGTGCAGAGGATATATCGATCTCTCTCAATTTACGCAGCCAACAAAATAGAGATTCATGTATAATTGAGCATAAAGTGATTCTAGAACTTTTGTAAGCACTGCCAAATGCGTACAACACAGTTTATTGCTTGTCATAGTGTGACAATACTATATAGATATAAATACACGTTCAAACGATATATCAACATCCAGGGCTTTCATAGATTTCGGAGCATTTAACCATAAGTAGTGGGGCTGGTTTCACCACTGACGAAGGACATATCAGATGCAAATAATACACTGAAGAATTGTCTTGTGTGTAAGAGCTTTAAAGGGGATGGTAGAGGACAAGTTCAATCCGATCAGAAGATGAAAAGGTAAGAACGTCCTCGGTATTAACCCGCGCCTGTTGCTCTGACCGGCATCGACAAGGGTTTCTATCAGAACGACTACCCCATCACAGCGTCCGTGTATGGCCTCTATACCATCTGCGAACCAGACATGGTCAGCCTCAGACTACTGTGGTAGGGTGCGCTCAACTGCATCGCTCAGAGATGTTGGATAAAAAGGGTTTCTATCAGAACGGCAACCCCATCACAGCGTTCGTGTACGGCCTCTATACCATTCAGCATATATGAGAGAATTTAGCCATTCAGATGATATCAGAGAGCGTTGTTAAATTGCCGAGTTGGCTGGCAACTCATGGCTTTTTGGCTAGAGTGATGTATAACTTATAAGTGATATTTCAATCATCCTTTCCAGCCAGTATTTAAAATATATATTATCAAAGGGAGCCACCAAATGCTAATTAACTTAACTTTCTATTGTCGACAGATGATAGGCAAACTTATCTTGGACATACATTGTGGGCTGTGGTCATATTGCTGTAACGCATCACCGCCATATTTGCATAAAACACTAATGATATATAAACACAGTGATACATGTACTGACGTGCAAAAGAGCAAACCCTCCCCAAGCACTAGAAGTTGATCAATTATGAAACATTACACATGCTTATTGACAGCTTTGAGTAATACAAGATTCCACAAAGGCGATGCGACATTACTGGGTAGAATCGCATGTTTGAAATGAGTAAGCCAAAAGGCTCACAGCTAGTTGGCGCCAAGCTACTCTGCTGGCGACAATAACCCCCACATGGACTGGCAAATGAGGCTAATGCAGTAATAAACACCAAGGTAAGGGAGTTGCAATGTTTGATTTCAAACGTTTACTATTTCCGTGGTCTAAATGGACACTTCCATAAAATGTACCCAATGCCATTATACGAGTTGCTATTTATGAAAACGACACCCATAGCGGACATACTGTATCACACGAATCGTTGTCATCGACTGGTAAACAGACAATGTAAGGAACTGCGTTTGTTATCACAACATATGCACTTATTTCCAAGTATTTACTAAAGGTAAATATTATTAATGATTATGTATATAATTCTACAAATGGATAGCATATTTAGCATAGTTAACTGATGCTAGAGACCGTGATGCGATTTTTATCATTATACGCGGGTGAAGACGTCACTGATATTGACATTTTTTGAAATGCCATAGTCGGGGAATTGATATGCAGTACTCGGAAACCGGCATCTCGTAATAGTCACGATAGTATCATAAATATTGACACAAATAACCAGATTTAGGGATACCTATAATAATTTAGCCCGTGCAATATGGCCATAAACCTTTCTATTGTATGGCAAATCTATGTCTGGCTGTGCATTCTCTATCATGTAATAACGAGTCAACGAACAAATAGGAGATTAACCAACGAGCAACACATTAACATGCAGCTGAATTGTCAAAACCTTCTAGTGTTGACAATAAAGAAATTATATCGCTCTAGTAATGAATATTATCGCTACTGCGTAGCTTAATGTTAACCGTACGCTACTTTATAACCAACACCTTGACAAATCCCACCTGCTGACTACGCATATTGGTGATTAAGACCCACTCGTCACCATCAGTAGGAGACCTATAATAATAGCCAGTCAATTACCCCTTCTAGCCTAGCAAAGTTTATTATTCGAAACTGTAATTTGTTTTTGTAGCTGACAGTTCAGAGTTTGGATGGAGTAATATCAAAGCAACCAATGCCTTTGAAACTGCAAAGCTTATCAATTACAAATAACTACTTGCAATGCTTCTCGCATTAAAGTGATTCTGTAAACTAAAACCAATGTTCATGTTCACATTGATCTTGATAACTCCGTATATTATCCATCCAGATACCCGTTATCTACAACTTAACGAACTAAACCTTGATATCTGACTAAGCGGCACTGAGCAAAATATATATGATTAAGTGATGTTAACATTTTACTTCCACGCACCCATACACACACGCATAAATACTCACGCGTATACACATTCAAATTAAACTTCGTACTGAGTATCCCCAAGAATATTCAATGTATCTAAGGTTGCTTCAAAAACATCAGGTCAAATTAAGACGAAACTATCACTATCGGTCGCACTAGGTCAATTTGGACAAGAAAAACACACACCCGCACAAACACACACTTATATATTTATACCCCAGATCCCACCCCTTGTTGTGTCATTGTAGCGCTGTTGATAATTAACAAGTAATACAGGGCCAAAGTTTGGAGAGTGCCCTACTCCAAGACCTTTTAGCATCACACAACAGCCATACCCCGGGCATTTGCCTTAGAGCATGGCGCTTGTGCAAGTGACGATTGGACATCCAATAATTATATATATCATCATGTTGCTCAACACAGTAGGATAAAAAAGTATCATATATTATATATCATACTTAACCATTTGTTATACAAATGATCAAGTGATTGTGTACCTTGGAGTGGCTTGGCAGTCTTGCTCATCTAATGATGACGACCTGAAATAATAATTCACATGTTACACTGGTTTATTGTCCAATCAGGACTCACCGCTTCCCGGACCCTTGAGAGATTGAAGATACACTTGGTGGAGTGCTGTTACACTAAATAAAATATCATAAAAGCAAATTGCATGGGGCCAAGGTTCTCTCATCATTCTTTCCCTGTTCATAAACAACAAGCAGGGGTTATACTTATCAGTAGCGCTGCTATAACCTTTCCATTTTTCTACCATACTATAAGTATGCGCCAGAATATAGTTTAGTAGAAGGTTTAAATTATTTGTGATTATTTAATATTTCCATATATATAATTGGTTCAGAAGGGGTCATGAAGGAGGGTGCCAATAAGAATTCACTGGATTTGCTGGCTGGACCCTGGAGATACTGAGGATGTACTGGGAGGAGTTCTGTTACATTCAATAAATAGCATAAAATAAATATACTTATAGTAATTGTCATTCTACATGGGTTTATTGTCAAATCAGGACGCACATATTTTACACAGCGAATTTCATGTTTCAAATATTACATTTAAACGTTCTATAAAATTATTCAAGTGTTTATGCACTGGGAGTGGGTTGCCATTCGTAATTATCCAATAGTGATGACTTAGGACGGTAAAAAAGACAACATCAAATAGACATTAACATATGAATTGACAATCAGTGCAATATTGTGTGTTTGAACACATTGGATCATGGCACAGCCCCAAAGGGGTCACAAAGAAGGTATTAATTGATTATATCAACTTCATCCAAGTCCAGATAATTGTCATACTTTATTCATTTATTGCCAACACGGACTCACCACTTCTGGTTCCTGGACCCTTGCTAGACAGCATATACACTGGGCATAGTGCTGTTTCATTCAATACTATAACATGTTTTGCATTGGTACAAAGTTATCCCAACATATCTATCAGATTCTGTAACAACAAACTGGGGTTATACTCTGTTGCGTTGTTATAACCCAACCACTTTAATTTCTACAGTTATGATATTGGTAAGCAATACAGTTATCGTTATGTATATATAGTAAGGACAATGTAGAATGTTTTAATATTTCCTCCATGTCACTCGTTCAGAGGGGGGGGGAATGAGATGGGGGTAATAATGATCCTATCTATTTGTACATAGGCAATTATCATGCCATACTGATTTATGATGCCAATCAGAACTCACTGGTTCTGCTGGCGGGACATGGGAGGGACTGGTAGTGTACTGGGTGTAGTGCTGCTACTACAAAGTAAATATTATAAATAAATGCAACAATTGTATTTGTAACAAGATTCGCCGATCATTCTTTTCATGTTATTCAGTAACAACAAGAAGGTATCATCTTATCTGCTGGGACATTTCTTAATAATACAGTTTTAGTAATTGTGTGCCAAAGCATAGATGAGTCAAAAAAATTATATCTAAGAAATTGCCTGGACAATCTCATTTCTACTGCCATAGGAAACAATCGTTGCAATAAAAAATCAAGACTCACTTATTATAAAGCCTGGAACTCAACTGCGGTCTAATATCACATGTGAAACACGGTTCAATAATAATAAAAAATCCATATATTGATGGATTCTAATGGATTCCAGCATCAATTCCACAAAATCTACTCTAATTTTCACACATCGAATGACTGACCGAGCATGTATCAATATAGCTCCGGTAGAACGGTAATATAATACGTCTACTTGGAGGTCTTGTAGGGCTACTCGTGCGTCTTGTAGGGCTAGTATCAATATTGACGTATATAGAGTGGGTTTAGGTTTAATTTGCATGGCAATAATTGATTCTTTCACACAACCATACGGGCACTTTGGCGAGGGCGCCACCGTCGCTGCGCCTGGCAAAGAATCCGCCATTTTTTGGGGGGTGGAACCAAACGGAGGGTTGGCTGTGTAACAAATAATCCAAGAGCTTATGGGCTTTTGTAGCGAATTGTTTTTTTTCGTATCTAGTACGAATATAACTTGGTGCAGTGCTGGAACCACCACTTGATGAAAAATGGCAAGGGAAAAGCCAAGTTTTCTTTTATTAAGTTCCCCAGTCACAACAAACATTCTGAACGAAGTGTCAAGGGGACGAAAGCTTGTGCTCAAACTGATCCTGTTACCCTAAAACCATGACAGCCGAAGGATGACGTTCACCACATCTATATTTGCTCAGCACATTTCGTTTTTGGTGAGTTGTTTTTTTATTAACCCTTAGATTGTGATTTATGGGTAGGTTTGTGATACATGTATCCACGCCCGGCGTGGTCTTAATTTTTGATTTGGCGAGAAGAAGGCTTTGTCTTGTTCGGGCATTTGTCCAACTACTGGAGTGCATAAGGTTTATCATTATATAAATTGAAAAGTCCAGTAAATCATGTGTAACGCTTTGCCATTAACAATAAATTGTTGTGCCATTTTCAGCGTTGGGAAAGAGGACCTCATCAGGGTCATGCTAAGAGTAGATTTGTTGTGTGACAGTTTACCGACAAATGGATGTGTGATGATGTATATTAATCTCATTTTTCATGTCAGCCATCAAAGGAACCCAACCATCCCGACTACATTCCCACAAAATTGTTTACAGCTGACAACAAAGACAACCCTTCGATTGACAAAAGTTACAAGCAACTTGAAAAGGTGTGTTGTCATTCAGGTGGGTTATTCGCTTGCTTTATTTTGATTACTACATTTTGACATGGTATTCATCATTCGTATTTGTAATTGCGTTAAATGTGATGGTTTCAGATTCAAGAATGCGATCTCACGTCATGGCAACAAGTTGGACTCAACATGTGTGCAGCTCAAGGGTCTTATGATGTGGCTGGAAATGGAAGGCAACTTCATCATAATCCCCCCAGCATTTAAGGCACTGTATCAAAGTATGACTTGTGTAATAGACTGCTTTGAGGTTTTCCTCGAGTCTCCGGGCAATCTACACGCTCGTGCCCAAGTTTGGTCAAATTATAAGCGTCATACCACCATGATATTTTTAATTGAAGCGATTTGTTTTTTATCAGATTCATGGGGTGGGAGGGTTAGTGATGTATAACTTGTAAATAAGAGTGGTTTTTTGACCAAATGTGATCATCACCCAGGCGACCAGATACTTACAGACAAAGGTTATGAAGACGATGAAGGAAGAATTTCGGGTATCGCTGGCGTTGAACTATGTGTGCTTGCGTTCACTCAAGGGCAGAATCAGCTACCAGCCAAAGACCTTGTATCCTCTAGGAAACTGTCATCAGTAAGAATTCATGTGGATCGTGTTTTTGGTCTTATGAAAAATAGATTTTGTATTTTACAAGGTACTCTACCAATTAGGCATATAAAATCGCTCAAAAATTAGGCACATCAGATTGCTCATTGAAGTGCAGACAGGCTTGTTGGTGTATGTGCTATCTTGACAAACCTCGGTGCTGGAACTGTATATAAGGAGTGATTGATCAGATGAGCTTATTTTGTTTTTATATATATTATGTGATCGATTCAAAGTATGTAGTGAGTGTTATGTAATCCGTGTGAAATAAGATTCGAGGTGGGTGTACTGTGATATCCCATACGTGGTTTCCTTATTCGTCCTTCTGTTCGTCCAAGTAATATGGTTCTATTTCTATACAATATAGAACATGGCAAACTCTTTCTGATTTGTCTCCCTTGATTGTTTGGTTCAACGCATTAAAAAAACAACTTTAAAAATGTTTGATCTGTTATGAGAAACATCCATTTAATTTTCAACATATATACAGATATTGCATCAACATTAGGAAATTCATATAGGAAAATAACAAACATGAAGTAACTGTCTCCTCTGTCGCTTTCTGTTTGTGTTCTTTTGTTTGCAGTTGTCGCAATACCATATTTTGGATCTCGGTTCTGTTGGTATCCCGACGCATGACCAATGACACCATTGGTGAAGGCAATCAGTAATATCACTGAGTTTGAGTATAAAAGGGATGGGACACCTTTAGCTTGAGAGCCAGGTCCAGGCAGCTGTCCTTCTCTTTGACCATTTCCAGAATGGTCATGTCAGGGAATTTGTATGAACACTTCCAATACTCCCATCCAGTCACATGAACACACCACTTTGCTATCTGGTGAGGTAGCCATGAATGGCTGTTCTCTCATAACAGTTAGAAGAGAGTTTTGAACCTGAAGCTCACAGTGTCCCGATGGAATGACAGGGTCTGCGTATTGCTGTCTGGCAACACTTTCATGGGTATTGCCCCATGAAATTGCGCTCGTCTTCAAGTTTGAGGGACGTCACTACAGATCGATCTGACGAGAGACGGTGACGGTCTTGTTGTGGTGGTGTGATGGGCAGTGTGAGAATTAGATGAGGGGATAAGGCCTGCATTTTCAGTTGCTCGAAGGAGTTGGAGCTTTCCACACCTTGGTAAATAGTTCTCAACCCTGATGGAATTTTCTTAGAGGTTGCGATAGTTCTCTTGGGCACAAAGTTGCAGTTACTTGAAGAAATGTAGCTGAGTGCGACAGGCATGACCCGGTTAGAGACTGCGAGAAGAGTCACAAGAAAATCCTGGAGACCATCATTGGACAGAGGCCAAGGCTCTGCTCTATAAGCTGATGGGTTATTCGAAGTAACCTTGCCCTTTGGTTTGTCACCATAGAAGTTGATGTCTTGCGGGTTGCACCCCTTTCATATTGGCCTCGTTCAAAGAGCAGAGCTGATCAGTGCAGGACGGCTCTCTTGATCCGCCAGCTCTAACCACCATCTCCACCTTGTAGAGAAGTGCTCCAATGTGGGAACACGCTTTACCAAGCTTATGAAACACACAAACACACATAACTCAACATCAGAGTACTTACTGTAATATACTGCAGATCAGTAATGTTGTTTTCATAACAAATACACCAGTGATTTTTCAAATTAAAAAAATTGCCTCTTTCTGAGTTCCTCCTGTTAATGGAGTATTCATAATAATAAAATGATAAATAAGCTATTAATTGTCAGATACAGATGTCCCATAAGCCATTTTAGCTTATTATTCCATTATAGTGCATCAAATATAAACCAGTATCTACATAAACAGCTTTGCAGTCACAGTGAGCAGCATCCACCTCGCCACACTGTGTAATGGCAGCCCAAGGATGGTGAAGCTGTTCATGGACACGAAAGGTGAGTGTCACATCAGCTCTCAACACAGAAATGCTGGTGCCACTGGGGTTCATATATATGACTGTCTGCACCCAGCCAGATTCCAGCAGCTTGAAGGAGGCCAGTGCCTTGTAATTTTCCATAGCTTCTCTGCTGTGGACCTGGTTAAAACATAGCCATAATAAATCACAGGGGGCTGCCAAATGATAATCAAACATTGAACATTACAGATTTATTTGAACTTCAATGACGATGGGCGATACAAATAAGTAACAAGGGAATGACAATAGTTACCTGGTGTTTCAATGAGATAGACGTAGATGTTTCCGAAATCCACGCAGGGCCATTTTCTAGGGTTGTTTCTCCAAATATCTGCAGGCAGTCTGCAAGGACAATCTGATAACCCACATAGCTCTAGTTTACGCTTGTAACGATCTAGAGTACTGCCTTCAAGTCCTAAGATATAATCAGCCGACATTGTGATCAAATATCGATCAAAAATTAGAGAAAACACATTACGCCTCGTAAGACTACGTTGTAGCTGTTTAGATTCCCACCTCCGACAAAAAGGCGAATTTCGCGCGTTGCATTGTTGGTCGCGTGTGACGTCACTGTGTGGGAAAGAATCAGCAGATCAGGGATTACATCAACTAAGTTTAAAAGCATCGTAAGTTGATCAGGCAATGACATATTGAAATATATTTGTTGGGTAAGAAAGCGTTTACTACTTACCGCGTATTATAAAAATTACACGTTTTGTAACACTTGCTAGTGTTCTTGAAATGAAGAGACACATGTTGAGGTGATGGCGTGTCAGGCCGAACTACTTTTATTTGTATAGTACAGCCGAAGATGCAATAAATATTGCCACATCACCCTTTCTCTATATAGTTCTAGGAAAAGATTGCAAAAATAAAGGGAGAGAAACAGTGTTATGTTACAACTAAACTTCAAACCAACTGGTTCTGCTTTACATGTCTTAACAAAATAAATAAGGCTTAAAATAGGGCTAACTTCGTGTAAAATGCATCAAGGTACTGAGGAGCCTTCACTACTCTACGACTTGTCCGTCTTTTTGTCGGAGTCATTGCTGGAGCCTTAGGGTTGGTTGGGTCTAACGTGTCTGATACAGATTTCTTTGGTGGCTTCGTTTCATCGGAAACCTGATGTTTAGTTGATTTTGCCCATTTAGCTGAGTCATCTATCGGGTGTCCGGCGTTGATGGGTGTTTGAATATGTGTCGTCTTAAACGGACATCTGGCCGTCTGTGTTTTGGGCTGATGTGTTATTTCATCTTTTATTTGGGCTGGCACGACAGTGTGTCCTGGAGTGATGTGTTGTGATTCTGTCCTGATGTCAGGTTCTGGCGCTGTTTCTGATGTAGGTGTTTCCTTCTCTGGTCTCCACTGCATATGATCTTGAGTTAAGTCTTTCACTAATGACGACTCTCCTCCATTCGGCTTCACAATGCTGGGGTTTCATTCTCACTGTATCTCCTTCATTCAACTTTGGTAGGTCTTTCGTGCCTCGGTCAGAATATTTCTTCAGCCGAGCTTGTCTGTTCTTGAGCAACGTCTTTTCCTATTCATTGTATGTGGTTCTAGACATCAGGAGCTTGTTGGACATAGGGATGAGTGATCTTCCCCTCCTGTTGTTTAGACGTTACATTGGGCTGGAGTCCATCATATGGGCAGGAGTGTTCCTTATCTTGAGGAGTGCTAGGTAAGGATCTTTGTTTGCTTTCTTTCACATATTTAACATCCTCTGCTACTTTTACAGCAGATTCTGTTTTACCATTTGAGCAGTTGTGGTATGGACTACAGTTCACGTGTTAGAAATCCCAGTCAGCAGCAAACTGTTTGAATTTTCCTGATGTTAATTTGCTGGCATTGTGGCTGATGATTTGTTCCGGTATGCCATGTCTTGCAAAGTGGGATTTCAATTTCTGTATGATAGTGTAAGAATTTGTTTTCTTCAGCATATCAAACTCCCAAAAGTCATTCAGTAATCAACTGTGACCAAGTAGTCTTTGTTGTTCTAGGTAAAAAGGTCTATTCCTATCATCTGCCATGGTTGAAGAGGAATGCCATGTGGTATTAGAGTCTCCTTGCATTGCCCTCTCTCAAAGGTGCGACATACATCACATTGAGATATGTATTGCTTCAGCTCATCGTTCATTCCAGGCCATAAGATAGCTTCCCTGGCTCTTCTCGAACATGCTTCAGCACCTAGATGCGAGGAGTGGATTGCTTCCTTTATCTTCTTCATCATGCTATGTGGCACGACTAGTCTCCCATCACGAAAAATTAAACTGTCTTGCACACTCAGCTCGTCTCTCATTCTGAAGAACTGTGTTATGTGAGACACATACTCATTCTTACTAGGCCATCCGTGTAAGATCGTCTCTTTTAGTAGGCAGAGCGATTCGTCTGTTTCAGTAGCTGCTTTAAGCCTTTGAAGTCTTTCTTTTCATATTGGTAAGTATTCCACCATGTTCACATTTTCCATGTCCATTGACTCTCCCACTGATTTCGGGTTTGAACGGGATAGTAGATCAGCTTTACTGACTTCCTTTCCAGGCATCCAATGCATTTGTATGTTATATTCCATAACCTTCATCAGGATACCTTGTAGACGTCTTGGAGCTCTGTGCAATGGCTTTAGCAGTATAGGTTCAAGCGGTTTTTGATCAGTGTGAACAAATGGTCTTCCGCCCATACGTGTAATGACGAAAGTGTTCAATAGCCCTTGCTACTGACAGGGACTCTTTTTCTATCTGGGCATATCGGGTTTCACATTCAGTCAGTGCACGGCTGGCATATGTAATAGGTCTACATCTTGCAGAATAGTTGCTCCCAGAGCAGACTGACTGGCAATCACACTGTAATACCAATTCTGCCGTAGAATGCCAGTACTGGTGTCATGGACATGTTCGTCTCATATCCAACCATGCCACGTAGTGTTCGGACTTCTGCTACATTTGTGGGTGACTGTATATCACGTACAGCTTTGATCTTTTTAGGGTCTGGTTTAAGTCCGTCCTTGGTGATTAAGTGGCCTTGGAATTCAGTCTCCATTGTCTTGAATTCACACTTGAACACTTTGTATCTGTGGCCATTCTCCATAGCTTTTTTGAACTGAGCCTCCAGGTTCTTGTCTTGGTCAGCTTTAGCTTCCGTGACGGTTTCACAGGATCCCAAAACAAGAATATCATCTGCAATGCATTCTACACCTCTTAGCCCTTCTAACGATTGTTTCAAACGTTTCTGAAAGATCACAGCATTGACATTCAATCTAAAAGGGATGCGCTTCCAGCAGAACCGTCGAAACGGGTGGTGGTTTCGTCTGCGGGCTTTGTTGAGGGGTCTGGGATCTATGCAGATCCGTAGATCTCCATTCTTCTTTGTAGTTACAGCCATTTGGCTGACCCAAGTGGATGGTTCATCAGCTCGATCAATGATATCTTTCTTCACCGTGTCCTCTAGCTTGTCTTGAACTTTCCTCTTAATGGACACTGGTATACGTCTGTGAGGGCATATGACTGGTGGTATGGTCTGGTCTACATCTAGACGTACTGTACCAGGGAACTTTCCCATTGTACCACTGAATTAGTCCGGGTACTGTTCCTGTGGGCTGGTTAGGGCTGTGATACTGTTGACATTCTTGAAGTTGTCATTGTTAACTGTCAACAGATTCATCGCTTCTGAACTGGTCTTGCTGATTGTGGGCGTGAAATTTTCTTCAACCACAATGAAGCAGACTCTGTGTTTCTTCTTTGTCTTGGGATTGTTTAGCTTCAAGGTGGTCTGACCAAGAGGTTTCACAAAAGTCTTATTCAACATTCTGAGCTGCACGTTAGTCGGCTTCAGCCTAGTTGAAACAGTAAGGAGCGAGTATGGTATGACATTGACAGTAGCTCCACACTCTATCTTGAACTTTTCGGGTTTGTGATTCATCTTCATCTCGCAGTAGACTCCTTTACGGGACTGTTCGCCATCAAAGGCCATTACTTCCTCAGTGTCCGAGTTCTCTCCTGAATCCATGTATGAAGAGTAGGAGCTACTGCACGAGCTGGTATCTTCCCGGTCATCTACCATGTGCACTCGTCTCTCTTTGCCTCGATATCGTTTCTTGTATCTTGGACACATTTTGGTGTTACTGAAGTGATTGAAGTCTTTGCAAACATTACACCTTTTTAGGCGAGGCATTCTTCCTTCACCATTTCATGGTATTTGGAAAGAATAAACATTTCTTAGTCTCTGAATTGATTTCTTTGTTACATTTTTCTTGGGCTTGTGGTCTTGTCGGCTATGGTGGTCATCATTATCTTTTGCTCTGTCATGTTTCTGTAGTTTGTAGTAAGCTTCTTACCATGTTGTGTCTTGGATGTGATCTTGTGCACTGCTTCCTGTGTAGAGTTCATTGTGTTCAGGTAGTTTTTTGTGGCTTCACAGGCCTTTGCTATTTCAATAACTCGATTGGGCTGCCTTCATCGAGCATCTTCTCTTGGGCCTCCCTATCGAGGGTGCCACACATGATCCTGTTTCGAAGGGCCCCGTGGTCTGGTGTCATAGATGGATGCAGAATTTTGCTTGATATGGAGGTCGGCTATCCATGCATCCACAGTTTCTCCCTTCTTCTAGTCTCGCATGGCGAAGAGGTAATGTGATATAGCATCATTTGATGTGCCAATACAAAACGAGACCATCTTGGTTATGGTGGCTGCTACATCATCAGTTTCCTGTATACCAAGGCCATTTACAGTATGTAGGGTCTCTGGTCCCAAGCTGTTGAAGAAATCAGCACATTGTATTTGCTGATCCTCAAGCTCAAGGCGAGATGCTATGCAATAGTTTCTCCACATTTGTTTGTGAATCTCCCAGTTGGTTTTGTTTTGATCTCTAGTTATGTTAACTTGGCCAGGTAGTTTGGTGTTAGATCTGTAGTGATAGCTCCTTCAGATGCAGGAGCAGTCCCACGCGGAGCATCCTGTGCGGGTTGTGGAACATTACTCTCAGTATCAGTCATTTTTCTCAGTATGTCACCCTAGCGATCAGGACTGTCAGCCAGGTAGAGTTCAAACAGTGTCAAAGCTACAATGTTACACAGGTACATGCACTATGGTAACAAGAACAAGAAGTTACTAAAATAAAGGTAAGTATAAATAACATATGTATATAGGGGTACACATATCATGAGTGTAGAAACTAAATGATGAGGAGCGATTTACAAACATGTGTCAGTACAGCTGGGTAGCATTAAACGTAGGTGGGCTTCAACTCAAATGTGTCAATATGAAGCAGCAGCAGGCAGTTAATAAACATAGTAAGTGATATACAGAGAATTACAGCAGATTGTACAACGATCAAGGTCAAAACACAGAGCAGCAGAACAACAGTATCATTAACATCATAACCTCACATGTCAAAAAACGTTATGAGACCATACAGCAATTTAGTGTCTCAATTTAAACAAGCAGATATTCGTGCAGCAGTATGACTGGCAGTTTATAGTTAACGATAACCGGGTGACGTTACAGCAAATTGAAACAGCACTGACAAACAGTGGAGGAGCAGCACAAAGTCATAGAAGAAATGTCCCCGAACGCAGTAAGTTGTAAAACACGTTTAGAGTAAGCAGTAAATCAGTTTACTAGACAGCTACCTTGGTCCGACACAGGTCCGGGTTATGTCCACGTTAGATGGGGGAAACGTCATCCACTCTGTACCACGAGGAGAGACGCCATCTTATTTAGACCATGCGGTCGCGAGCCCCAGTCGAGAGATTCAGTAGAATACCGTGCGAAAACATCTCACGACAGACAGGTAGGGCGAGTCCGGGGAGTCTGGCAGGTCCTTAAAATTAAATAAGTGACCGCTGCCACCATGTAACATTTGCTAGTGTTCTTGAAATGAAGAGACACTGTTGAGGTGATAGCGTGTCAGGCCGAACTGCTTTCATTTGTATAGTACAGCCGCAGATGTAACAAATATTGTCAAACCTTTCCATTGTCCACAGTATCCAAGCACTCGACCCCTGATTGCTTCTCCTTCTTTTGGTATTTTTTTAACGGTTTCCTCGGGTCAATAATACATGTCAGAGAGGCCACAGTACTGGTGTCGTCATCCCAATCAAACCAACCACACAAACAAGAATGCTCCAGGATCTTTTTGGGTGTTAAGAATCAAAATAATCAACAAAATACTCAAGCAGCAGCCCGTTCAGTAATACAAAACGTTCGTGATCGTTCTGTAACGGTTTCCGTTTTGCTTACTGAACGCTCGCGCTCGCCAAAAACGTTCCCAAGCGCTCGCGACAGTGTTTGGGTATGGCTCGCTGTGAGACTATCACGTGACATCAACATTGCAGACGTTTAGAAATGTCAGGATTGCGCCAGATTTATTGTCAGCATGGAGTTGTTTGTAGGACATAACTGTTGTGAGAATTATTTTAAATGCTTACATTGATTTTCTACTTATAATTAAATATTCACTGGCTTATGATAGCCAACAGTTGGATGGGAATTTATTGATTTCGGTGGTGATCACTTGATTCTTTCTGGCGCCAAATATAGAACATCATCTTGTTTGTTAACAAATGCACGCTGTACCGAGGGACGACCACTTCAATGTAATTTTCGATGCAAGTTAGATCATCTGAATCTGAATCTATCACTAACACTTCTATACACTAACAAATATTCGCTGAAGGAATTACACTTAATTCAGCAGTCGTCAGTTGAAGGAAATCGTCTCCGTCATCCGTAAATTCTTCCATCAGTACAAGAAACGCCACACCGCCGATACTCGCCGCCATTTTGAAAACGTTTCCGTTCGCCAATTGTTCATAACGTGTGTATCATAATGTTCCGCACGAATGTGGCAGAACGTTCTGTGTCACTGAAGATAAGCTTAAAGAAAATGGAAAAGCGCACGATTTGATTACGTAACAATCTCTCAAAATAACAGGCAAACACGCTGAACCAGAAGCGCGCGCTGATGTTGTTGATGGAAGACCAATGCATTTTAAACAAAACTCTGCTGCGGAGACTTGACTGCGCTCTCTGGGTTGCGAGGTTCAGCTACGGCCAGTGTGATGCTGGCGCAAAATAGTAGAACCACATAAGACGAGATCTCTTGAGATCAAAAATAAGCAAATACCTTATTGCAGATATTGTTATACTTCCGTCTGCAACAATATGCTTCTTTAATGCAGCAATTTTCGTTTTATACTGGTAATTGTGCCCAAATTGTGAATATGACTAGAACGCTGTGAGAAATAATAACCAGTGCATCTACGATCACCCGCGTAGTTGTTCTCATACTAACATAGTATGTATATTGAGTTGCAAAAGTTCATTCGAAAGGGATCATGGTTCTCGATGGTGCTTAATTATAGTTGCTTATTTATGTTAGAAAGGAAATAAAATATTTCGACTTGTCTGTAGTAGATCATTCTGTTTAAATATGTTTTGAATCCTTATATTCGGTTCCAGCGACCGATCAGCTGATCTGTGTTTAAATGCTAAAGTTTGGCGTAAGCTATTTGCCGCTCATCTGTACCAGATATAGGTTGTCCCGACGGGCTCTTATTTGGTTCTACTAGCAGTACTATTTTGCGCCAGCTTCACACTGGTTCAGAGCTTATCAAAACACATCGCCCCAATCTGTCCCCCCTCCCTTGCTTTCCCCACTTAAACAATTGATGATAAAGCGAAGTTGAAACTATGGTCATACCTGGTGATTTTCTGGGACGATGAGGTTAGTCCATTAATAATATTTTACTTAACAGCGCAGTTATAAAAGATCACGAAAATATGAAGAGATAATGGTTTGATTTGATACGGACTGGGTCGATGCATTGGGGTTAAGTGGGTGTGGTCCTACGCTCGTAACCCAGTGTTGTTTACTCCACAAAAAGCTACCAAAAAACTCAAGGAAGGCAAAATTTATACTTGTTCTTATCTATGGCTGTACTTTTCTTATTTTGCTAGACACTTATTGGGCTAAGAAGCTTCGCCTCCCCGAAACCTGCGCACTGTTGACATAAAGCTCCCAATCATAACGTGCTGTGTGAGGTGACATCTGATCTTCGTAAACCACCAAGAAAAGTTGACTGGTAAACACTGAATATGGCTGGCAGAGACGATACTGCAGCATGTGTGACAGAACCTCTCAACGAAAACATGGCATTTGTAAATGAAACTAAGAACAGTTCAAAGAAGAATTCCCAGAAATATCCCATTGATCGGAAGGATAGTTTGGAGCAATGCGGCGTAAACCACCACCTGCTAAAAACGGCAAGGAAGTGGCTTCCACAGAGTGTCATGCAACTTCCACGTGTACTGAGGCTGTTGAACAAGAAGTACATGTGGTATGTAATGTGATTATACTAATATGCACATACTATATATATCCCCCCACACATACACATACATATATATACACAGTACTATATATGTGTGAGTGTGTGTGTGTAATCGATTAAAGTTTATCGTGTTAAAGAGTACTTCATTCAGTTTCTTTATGTAGTAAGCATTTGCATGCAATCATCCATTAGTATGTTTTCGTATATTTATCATTTGTTATCTTTGATTTATTGTGACAAAATGCCCTGCTATGTATTTTTCTATATGTATATTTTCAGATTGAACCCAGAAGCAAGAAAAAACAAATTCCTGTAATCAATAGTCACGAATTAGCTCTTAAGTTACTACTTGTGATTGGCTTTGTTCTCATGGTGACTTGCATAGCCATCATTTTCCATTTCTATAACCAACAGCAGTATGATCTCAGTGTTGGCCGCCAGATCCACTTCAATGAAATGACGCGGGTGATCAGCATTATGAATACAAACAGAGACCTACTACTGCTCGGTCACCTTGGCCGTAAAATCACAGACTGGAATCGACCATTTGACTGCACAGATGAGATGAAAACATTTTCCATTTGTGTCTCAATTGGCCTGATCAAGCACAACTATGGATCATATACCACGAGGAAAATGACACTAATTGCTATGATGTTTCCTGGATCACTCATAATGTTGATGTAGCCCCAGAAGATTGTTTTGATCTGGATTCGGGTTTGTTGTATGGTGGAGCCTTGTTACCCTCTCAGCCCTGGGCCCTCAACAACTACACCCTTCCAAAAACACACTTTGTACCTGGGTCTGAGTTTGTCAGCAGCGGTCTTGGGCCTGTGATTGAGAGATACTGGCTCAGGTCAAGTGGTGTTGGGATCTACACCCACCTTGGATCTCCCCTCTCCTTCAGCATCAATGATAATTACCCTAACTACCCACCGCTTCCCTTTAAAAATCTCCCTGAAAGCGCTGCCAATCTTAATTACACAGTTTGTGTAGCTAAATCAATGCGGAAAGTTCATGATGTCTTTCTCAATCAAGTTACATAACAACCTACCCGATCACCACCTCCTGTTATATTCGCATCCCCAGTGTGGTCCACTGAAGTCAAACTAAGACCCAACATCAGCCAAGATAGTATCCTACAGTTTTCTTCAGACATAATCAATCATGAATACATACATCGATTACTTTATCAATGTGAAAAAGCTAAAGGAGATTTTATATTTGATGACTCAAAGTTTCCTGCACCCTATGAGATGGTAGAGCAATTAAAATCTGATGGATTTATGCCTTTCTTTGCCACGCACCCTTACAGCAGTTCTCAGTCCCTGTCATTCCAACATATGATGCTCAATAAGTATTACTTGATGGATTTGAGTGGTAAATCTCCTGGTCTGATCCAGTGGTACAACAGCTCGCCGTGTACCCTCAACTCGGAGGCCGACATTGCTGCTGTTGTTGATATGACCCCAAGATCACAGGCTTGGTTTAGGGAATCATTACCATCACAATTTTTCACTGCATACTTATTATTTAGCAGGGGGTGATGTTGATAATCTGCCATTTCTTACTGGGCTTGGAAGCATCTTAGTTAAGCTCAGCAGCGCTGATGGCAGTTGCTTACATATATATGTATATATATATATATATATATGAATATATATACATGTGTGTATAAATATATATATATATATATAATTATATATAAATATATTCATATATATACATATATTTATATATATACATATATATGTATATATATATATGTGTATTTATATATATATACATTTATATACGTACATACTCACATATATACATAAATATTAATATATATATATATATGTGTATATATAAACATATTTACATACATGCATACATTCAAACATGCATACATACATTCAAACATACATACATACATGCATGCATACATGCATGCATACATACTCCCATACATACATCCATACATACATACATACATACATACATACATACATCCATACATACATACATACATACATACATACATACATACATACATACATACATACATACATACATACATACATACATACATACATGCATACATGCATGCATGCATGCATGCATGCATACATACATACATACATACATACATACATACATACATACATACATACATACATACATACATACATACATACATACATACATACATACATACATACATACATACATACATACATACATACATACATACATACATACATACATACATACATACATACATACATACATACATACATACATACATACATACATACATACATACATACATACATGTAATGTGACTAGTACACTTTCAAAGTTATCTGTCCTCATATTCGTGACATGTTGCTAATACAAGGAAGTTGGGTATTAAGTTTTGATGTTTATCTGGCCATGTTTGTATTTGCAGCATATTGTTGAAGTCTTTATGTCAGCGTCTTTCGCAGAGGCTGCGGAGTGGTACATCCTGGTTTGTTAAATATTCTGACAAAATGACATCGGATGCTGTAGCCCAGAACATATGTAATATGATACCGTTTGCCGTTACAACACTCTCAACTCACTTCCTGGTAGCGAGTAATATTAATGGTATTGCCGTGGAAGCGCACACATTAAGGTTATAATAAATGGTCACATATCAATGGATATTGGGGAATCAAGGAGCGGTTTCTCTTGGAGAACTTTAGTTGTCACAGCTTACATTCTACAGAATGTGAATGGTGAGTTTTTATTAACCATACAGCCGCTGTTGTGAAAAAAGATCGGGGGTGTTAGTTCCGCTGTGGTGACTCGCTTATGACTTTGTCAAATTCTGTCAAATATGTGTACAAAACTGTTTGTTATCTAATATATATGAAATATATATAAATAAATAAATGATATATATATATATATATATATCTATATATATATATATATATATATATTTATATATATATATGTATATATATACATATATGTAGACATAAATATACATTTATATATATATTAACTTATATATGTACATATATATGTATATCTGTATATTTTTATATATATATTTATATATATATATCAACTTATATGTTATGTCTATATATGCATCTATATATATCCCTCTGACAATATCTCTCTATATATATATGTATCTATATATATATATATATATAACTATATATATATGCAAGAATGTGTGTGTGTGAGTGTGTGTGTGTGTGTGTGCTTGCTTGCTTGCGTGCGTGCGTGCGTGCGTGAGTGTGTGTGTGTACAGAAATATATCGCCTGCGTTATCTTTCAGTGCTTACTCTTCATTTCTCATTTAGTAAAACAATCGCAACTGTATGTCGATCTTGCCGCCATTGAGGATTATTATCCTGTATTGTTCTGGGGTCTCTCAGCTATATGATCGAGGAAACTTTATAAACAAGAGTGCCCCATCTACAAATGATGAATGTATTTCGAGCAGGTTAGTTATTTTGACACGATCGCTTGTGTGTGTGTGTGTGTGTGTGTGTATGTGTGTGTGTGTGTGTGTGTGTGTGTGTGTGTGTGTGTGTGTGTGTGTGTGTGTGTGTGTGTGTGTGTGTGTGTGTGTGTGTGTGTGCGTGTGTGTGTGCGTGTGTGTGTGTGTGTGTGTGTGTGTGTGTGTGTGTGTGTGTGTGTGTGTGTGTGTGGTGTGTGTGTGTGCGTGTGAGCGAATGAGCGCATTCAGTCGATCCCAATGGTATGCTTACGTCGTGCGGGTTACAACTATGATGGAAGATTATCTTGATTGAACTTGACAATTCCATTGGCAGCTGTGTCTCTCAGCTTTCAGTATTTTTGCAGCATATCCCATTTGCCATCGTGATGATGGGAGTGAATACCGGTGTTGGGACGAGCATTATAGCTCGAGACGGCGCCCATCAACCCGTAACTATATCATTTAATTACTTAGCTGGTTTATTTTTCGCACAAAATCTCCAATTGCCAAAGTTGTGAGTTTCTATCCCGCACTGGATCTACCTGAATTTCATTGTAGTATTTCTGTGATTGCGGTATATCGCATTATCATCTGTTGACCTAATGGTTATCTGTGTAAGAGTCCCAGTCACAACTGTGTCTTGTGTTTTACTTGTAGCGTGTACCCGAGGAAGCTTCGGGCCGTCATGTGGAGGCGTATGTCACTGTCGGTACGTTAGTTACTGTGACCGTGTTGATGGAACTTGTTCTGCGTACGGCTGTAAGACTGGCTGGAGGGGCGATACATGCCAACAAGGTCAGAATCACTGGATACATATATTGACGGCTAAATCTTATGGAGATCGACAAAGAGACGAACACGCGTAGGAACAGCCAGTCAAACACACTCTCTCGCTCACGTACACACGCGCACAACATATGTGTGTATATACAACATGCACTACTTGATCATTCTAATATACTAAACACATACATCTCTCGTCTTGAAATTGATACACATCTTCTCCGAATTGAACATCTGCCTTGTGTTGATGTAGCATAGATACGAATTATCGCTCCCCAGTTTAGAACCGGTGTTCTTATTTACATTAACCAGTGGTTTTCATTTTGTGATGTAGATGTAGATGAATGCGCCGATAGAGAACAACACGGAGTTGACTCGCGATGCCATGAGTGTACCAACACAGACGGAAGCTATACATGTGATTGTAATACCGGATACCAACTCCACAGCACAGGGAGATATTGCGTGGGTCAGTGACATGAGATGGGTTAAAGCCCGGCCATCTTACTCATTGTTGTACTGTTTATGTTTCTATTTGGAGATAACCCCCATTCTATGCAAGGATAATAGAAAATGATGAATACAGAAGCTTGTAATTCATAGCTGTTTTGTTTTATAGACATTAACGAGTGCAACAACAGAGAGGAAAGCGGTGTCCAAGCAAGTTGTTACAGATGTGATAACCTGCAAGGGAGTTACGAGTGTCGATGTGATACAGGTTATGAACCTTCAGACGACCGCAAATCTTGCGTTGGTGAGTTCAGATTTAGTAAAACGGTATCCGGATTTGCTAAGTCGTGCACATTTTCTACATATTAAGTACTGACTTTTAGCGTGATACATCCAAATGGACTGGAGCATCCACTTGTCACTGAGTCATCTTGGGAGGTAGGGGTTGTTACTGGATCATCAGGGTGGGAGGTGCTAATGTATCGTCGCTTGGGGGGAGGGAGTCCTGGGTCATCAGGGTTGGGTGTTGTTACTGGGTCATCAGGGGGTTGTTACTGGGTTATCGGTTGAGTTGTAACTGGGTCATGTGTGTAGGGGTTGTAGCCAGATAATCTTGGGTTGTTACTGGTCATCAGTGGGAGGGCGGTGTCACTGGATTATTGGGGTGGACGGTTGTTACTGGATCATTCTTGTCGTTACTAAGTCACCTGGGGGATCTCACAGGACCATCAGATGGGGGTCAATACTTGGTCATCGGGGGTGGGGTTGTTAATGTGTTAGATTATTGGGGAGAGAGAGAGAGAGAGAGAGAGAGAGAGGGAGAGAGAGAGAGAGAGAGAGAGAGAAGAAAGACAAGAGCGCGAATGAGTGAGAGTGTGTGTGTGAGAGAGAGAAAGAGTGAGAGTGTGTGTGTGTGTGAGAGCGAGAGACGGAGAGAGACGTCAGAGAAACTCGCTCTCTCGCTCATGTACTGCTCTCGCAGAGAGAGCGAGATATGCTCGAGACATTTTCGAGAGGTTGGGGGGGGATGGGGAGGGGAAGATTGAAGAGGAGATGGATTACAGTGATTGACATTTGTGTCTTGAAATTGATACATATATTCACGGGATTTAATATTTGCCTTGTGGTCATGCTGCATTGATACGAATTATCGCTCCCCACTTTATACCCCTTGTTCGTAATTAGATTAACCAGTGGTTTTCATTTTGTGATGTAGATGTGGATGAATGCGCCGATAGAGAACAACACGGAGTTGACTCGCAATGTCATGAGTGTACCAACACAGATGGAGGCTATACATGTGATTGTAATACCGGATACCAACTCCACAGAACAGAGAGATATTGCGTGGGTCAGTGACATGAGATGGGTTAAAGCCCGGCCATCTTACTCATTGTTGTACTGTTTATGTTTCTATTTGGAGATAACCCCCATTCTATGCAAGGATAATAGAAAATGATGAATACAGAAGCTTGTAATTCATAGCTGTTTTGTTTTATAGACATTAACGAGTGCAACAACAGAGAGGAAAGCGGTGTCCAAGCAAGTTGTTACAGATGTGATAACCTGCAAGGGAGTTACGAGTGTCGATGTGATACAGGTTATGAACCTTCAGACGACCGCAAATCTTGCGTTGGTGAGTTCAGATTTTTAGTAAACGGTATCCGGATTTGCTAAGTCGTGCACATTTTCTACATATTAAGTACTGACTTTTTAGCGTGATACATCCAAATGGACTGGAGCATCCACTTGTCACTGAGTCATCTTGGGAGGTAGGGGTTTGTACTGGATCATCAGGGTGGTGGGGTGCTAATGTATGTCGTCGCTTGGGGGGAGGGAGTCCTGGGTCATCAGGGGTGGGTGTTTGTTCCTGTGTCATCAAGGGGTTGTTTACTTCTACTGTGGTCATCGGTTGAGTTGTAACTGGATCATGGGTGTAGGGGCTGTAGCTGGGTGATATGGGGTTGTTACTGGTCATCAGGGGGAGGGCGTTGTCACTGGATTATTGAGGTTGACGGTTGTTACTGGATCATTGGGGTCGTTACTAGGTCACCAGGGGGATCTCACAGGACCATTGGATGGGGGTCAATACTTGGTTATCGGGGGAGTGGTTGATAATGTGTTAGATTACACACACACGGGGAGAGAGAGAGAGAGAGAGAGAGAGAGATAGAGAGAGAGATAGAGAGAGAGAGAGAGATAGAGAGAGCTCTAGAGATGAGAAGCGATATCGCGATTAGAGATCTGCGATACTGCTGTCTCTATTCTCTGTGTGTGTGTCTCGCTCGCTCTCCCTCGTGGTTTTGTGTGAGCTCTTAATACTCTCGCGCTCGCTCTCTCTCTCGCGCTCTCTCGAGAGCTCTTGGTCTGTGGGGATGGTACTATTGGCCGAGGAGATGGATTACAGTGATGGACATTTGTGTCTTCCCCTTGATACTATATCTTCACGGGATTTAATTTTGCCTTGTGGTTCATGCTGCATTGATACGAATTATCGCTCCCCACTTTTTAAACCCCTTGTTCGTAATTAGATTAACCAGTGGTTTTTTCATTTTGTGATGTAGATGTGGATGAATGCGCCGATAGAGAACAACACGGAGTTTGACTCGCAATGTCATGAGTGTACCAACACAGATGGAGGCTATACATGTGATTGTAATACCGGATTCCAACTTCACAGAACAGAGAGATATTGCGTGGGTCAGTGACATGAGATGGGTTAAAGCCCGGCCATCTTACTCATTGTTGTACTGTTTATGTTTCTATTTGGAGATAACCCCCATTCTATGCAAGGATAATAGAAAATGATGAATACAGAAGCTTGTAATTCATAGCTGTTTTGTTTTATAGACATTAACGAGTGCAACAACAGAGAGGAAAGCGGTGTCCCAAGCAAGTTGTTACAGATGTGATAACCTGCAAGGGAGTTACGAGTGTCGATGTGATACAGGTTATGAACCTTCAGACGACCGCAAATCTTGCGTTGGTGAGTTCAGATTTAGTAAAACGGTATCCGGATTTGCTAAGTCGTGCACATTTTCTACATATTAAGTACTGACTTTTAGCGTGATACATCCAAATGGACTGGAGCATCCACTTGTCACTGAGTCATCTTGGGAGGTAGGGGTTGTTTACTGGATCATCAGGGTGGGAGGTGCTAATGTAAATCGTCGCTTGGGGGGAGGGAGTCCTGGGTCATCAGGGTTGGGTGTTGTTACTGGGTCATCAGGGGGTTGTTACTGGGTTTATCGGTTGAGTTGTAACTGGGTCATGTGTGTAGGGGTTGTAGCCAGATAATCTTGGGTTGTTTACTGGTCATCAGTGGGGGAGGGCGGTGTCACTGGATTATTGGGGTGGACGGTTGTTACTGGATCATTCTTTGTCGTTACTAAGTCACCTGGGGGATCTCACAGGACCATCAGAAGGGGGGTCAATACTTGGTCATGGGGGTGGGGTTGTTAATGTGTTAGATTATTGGGGAGAGAGAGAGAGAGAGAGAGAGAGAGAGAGAGAGAGAGAGAGAGAGAGAGATCCACTTAGAGAGATGTATTTATTTTAGAGAGAGAGAGAGAGGTGGGGGGCAATGGGGAGGGGAAGATTGGTCATTCTGGATTTCAGTGATTGACATTTGTGTCTTGAAATTGATACATATCTTCACGGATTGAATATCTGCCTTGTGGTCATGCTGCATTGATACGAATTATCGCTCCCCACTTTATACCCCTTGTTTGTATTTAGATTAACCAGTTGTTTCGTTTTGTGATGTAGATGTGGATGAATGCGCTGATAGAGAACAACACGGAGTTGACTCGCGATGCCATGAGTGTACCAACACAGACGGAAGCTATACATGTGATTGTAATACCGGATACCAACTCTACAGAACAGGGAGATATTGCGTGGGTCAGTGACACGAGATGGGTTGTAGCCCGGCCATTTTACTCATTGTTGTACTGTTTATGTTTAATTTTGAGATAAAACCAATTCTATGCAGGAATAATTGATAATGTTGAATACAGAAGCTTGTAATTCGTAGCTATTTTGTTTTTATAGACATCGACGAGTGCAACAACAGAGGGGAAAGCGGTGTCCCAGTAAGTTGTCACAGATGTGATAACCTGCTAGGAAGTTACGAGTGTCGATGTGATACAGGTTATGAGCCTTCAGACGACCGCAAATCTTGCGTTGGTGAGTTCGGATTTGGTATAGCCGTATCAGGTTCCGCTCAGCCTGCATATTTTCTACATATTAAGTTGTGAGTTCCAGCGTGATACATCCAAATGGACTGCATATTTTTACTGAGTCATCAGGGGAGGTGGCAGTTGTTACTGTATCTTCAGAGTAGGAGTTATTACGCAAATCTTGCGTTGGTGAGTTTGGATGTTTTGTAAAACAGTATCAGGATCCGCTCAGCCGTGCATATTTTCTACATATTAAGTTGTGAGTTCCAGCGTGATACATTCAAATGGACTGCAGCTTCCATTTGTTCGTAAGTCATCTGGGGAGATAGGGGTTGTTACTGGATTATCATGTAGGGGTTTATTACTGGGTCATTAGGAGCTTGTTACTTGGCTTGTTACTGGTTATTGGGGTAGGGGTGTCATACACATCAGGTGAGTTGTAACTGGGTCACCGGGAAGGTTGCTACTAGATCATCGGATTTATCGCATATATATATATATATATATATATATATATATATATATATATATATATATATATATATATATATATATATATAGATATATATATAGATAGATATATATATATATATAGATATATATATATATATATATATATATATTTATATATATAAATATAAATATAAATATGTGTGCATATGTACATATATATATATATATATATATATATTTATATGCATTATTATTTACTCGTCGTCGTCGTCATCATGAGCATTTGCATTCGACTACCCACATTCTTTGTTATAATTTCAGCTTGGTGAGTTTTCGACATCAACATTCATCATCAGTACCAGCATAATTTACAATTGATATGTGTCACCATAGTCATCACTCATCATCATCATATCAACATCATCATCATCATCATCATGAACAACAACATCAACAACGCTATCATTATTATTATCACCACTGTCGTCGTCATCTACACTATTTTGACGAATGACAATCGAACCTAGATGATCCTGTTATCTCTTGTCATTATTGTGACAATCATGAAGGCGGTTTTCTCTGTGGATGCCAGAGCTCTTACGAACCAAGCCCAGACAGCACATCATGCATCGGTCTCTTCCTCATCATCACCTCGATCACAATTGTCGCCATTACCATCGTCATCGTCATCATCATTGTCGTAGCCCTGACCCCATGACATCGTGTTTGTCGTTCATCCCATGGGACGGGGTTTCGCCCGGGTATCAGTGGAAAATCGACAATAAGTCCGTCGCACTTCCAATACGACCTGGAGTAGTTACAGTCTAAAATGTCATCTGCGGTTGGTTTACATAAATTAAGACAATGCATGCGTGTAGAATGTATTTCCGGGAAGTTTTGGCGTCTCATGTGACTGTCACTATTTAAATGACAAAGCATGCAACAAAACGGATGGCGCGTGCCCTGGTAACCTTTGTGCGAAGGGTGGACGGGCCCCAGCTGCCACAAGCGTGAAATTATTGAAACAAAATTAATTAATTATTTCGAAGGTTAATGTTATGACTGATATTGCATTTATTATTGAATATCATCCGGGTTCCAATCCACTTAAGTTAACATGTATTTATTTATTTACACTATTTGTATACCATGCACCATCTTACGTCAGGTCATTCTAATATTCTAAAGACATACATCTCTCGTCTTGAAATTGAAACACATCTTCTCCGAATTGAACATCTGCCTTGTGTTGATGTAGCATAGATACGAATGATCGCTCCCCAGTTTAGAACTGGCATTCGTATTTACATTAACCAGTTGTTTTCATTTTGTGATGTAGATGTAGATGAATGCGCCGATAGAGAACAACACGGAGTTGACTCGCAATGTCATGAGTGTACCAACACAGAAGGAAGCTATACATGTGATTGTAATACCGGATACCAACTCCACAGCACAGGGAGATATTGCGTGGGTCAGTGATACGAGATGGGTTGTAGCCCGGCCATCTTACTCAATTTGTACTGTTTAATTTTGAGATAAAACCCATTCTATTCAGGAATAATTGATAATGTTGGTTACAGAAGCTTGTAATTCAAAGCTGTTTGTTTCTATAGACATCGACGAGTGCAACAACAGAGAGGAGAGCGGTGTCCAAGCAAGTTGTTACAGATGTGATAACCTACCAGGAAGTTACGAGTGTCGATGTGATACAGGTTATGAGTCTTCAGACGACCGCAAATCTTGCGTTGGTGAGCTCGGAATTGGTAAAACGGTATCAGGTTCCGCTCAGCCGTGCATATTTTCTACATTTTAAGTACTGACTTTTAGCGTGATACATCTAAATGGACTGCAGCTTCCATTTGCCACTGAGTTATCTGGGGAGGTAGGGGTTGTTACTGGATCATCGGGGTGGGAGTTGCTAATGTATCGTCACAGGGGGGGGGGGGGGGTGTCCTGGATCATCAGGGGTGGGTGTTGTTCCTGTGTCATCAAGGGGTTGTTACTGGGTCTTCGGTTGAGTTGTAACTGGGTGATGGGTGTAGGGGCTGTAGCTGGGTGATATGGGGTTGTTACTGGTCATCAGTGGGAGGGCGTTGTCACTGGATTATTGGGGTTGACGGTTGTTACTGGATCATTGGGGTCGTTACTAGGTCACCAGGGGGATCTCACAGGACCATTGGATGGGGGTCGTTACTTGGTTATCGGGGGAGTGGTTGTTAATGTGTTAGGCAGTGGAGATGAGAGAGAGGGAGAGAGAGAGAGAGAGAGAGAGAGGAGAGGAGAGAGTTGAGAGAGAGAGAGAGAGAGTTCTAGAGAGAGAGAGAGAGAGAGAGAGAGAGAGAGAGAGAGGGGTGGTGGTGGATGGGGAGGGGAAGATTGAAGTGGAGATGGATTACAGTGATGGACATTTGTGTCTTGAAATTGATACATATCTTCACGGGATTTAATATTTGCCTTGTGGTCATGCTGCATTGATACGAATTATCGCTCCCCACTATAAACCCCTTGTTCGTGTTTAGATAAACCAATTGTTTTCGTTTTGTGATGTAGATGTGGATGAATGCGCCGATATAGAACAACACAGAGTTGACCTGCGATGCCATGTGTGTACCAACACAGAGGGAAGCTATACATGTGATTGTAATACTGGATACCAACTCTACAGAACAGGGAGACATTGTGTGGGTCAGTGACACGATATATATATATATATATATATATATATATATATTATATATATATATATATATATATATATACACCTATATATATATATATATATATATATATATATATATATATATATATATATATATATATATATATATATATATGCGTATTTATAGGCAGCCTGATGAGCTGACGGACGGGCGAAAGTAACAGGTTGTTGAGGCGATTTGTTGGTGTGCTCCTTGTTCTAGTACCAACATTTCGGTTGACATATCGCTCGCATGCGACCCGACATTGTAGGTTGGCCCTGTCAGACTGGTTAGCCCGTCATCTCGGATCGCCTTGTGTAGTATGGAGTGTTGGGGTATGGAGTGTTGGGGTTCTGATCTCGCCCTCTTCAGACATCAGGATAGGGTACATCCTTGGGCGCAAACCAACATGCTCTTAGATAGGTACACCACCGCACTCATCCTTCATTTGTGACCAGGTGGGAAGTTGCTGGTTTCAAAGTGGGTGAGGTCCTCTTGCATGTCTGCGTACACGCCAGCTGTGTGGATCCCACAAGCAGTGAGTCTGTGTCTGTGTATAGCAGGCCAAGGTCGCTACCATAAATGGACTTCATTGTGTTGTTATAGAAGTCGTACATCAGGTGCTTGGAGAGGCCGAGGATGCACGAGTCTGCATACACCCAGTGGTTTAACACTAGGCGGGTCTTGTGTATATGCAGGGCGGCCTGGTCGTCATCGAATATTTTGTGACAAGCATAAGCGGGACTGGCCACAAGCCTCCGTATTTTTTCCTCTTCTGCTGAGCGCACAATCTTAACGTCGACTCGCCTTCCGCGATTCTCTATTGTCTCAACAAACACGGAGCTGTTCATCAGCTTGAACAGGTCCTTCTCAAATTCACTGGTGGCAACCATACGCAGGTCTGAGTTCATGCAAATGTACGGCTCAATCCAACGACTCTGATGAAATGACAGGGCACTGTGGATCTTCGTCACTCGCATCCCCAGTGATAGATAGAGTTTGAGATTGCGGTAATGAACCACATACTTCTCTTTATTGCTAAGATTGGGCACCAGTTTTTTAACCTCTGCAGTGCTCCCCAATGCAACAATGATGTTATTCTGGTAACATGACAACCAATCATTTTGAACATGTATTCGCTCCAGCACTAATGGACAATCATTGTGATCTTCATTTAGCTCATCAGGGTATTTCAGATCAACTTCGGGAATATACCCTGTCTGGGCATCGTCTGGGTGATCTGGAAGCTCTGCTTCCATCTGAAAGATCTCTGTGTGCTCTACCCACTCAAGATCTCATGGCTCATCACCCATGCGTTATAGTTTTCGCTGCTGCTAGTTTTTTGCTTGAGTGGGGACTAGCCAGGAGTAAAGTTCTTGTTGTTTATTGAAGTTTAGCATTATAGCTTTGCTGGGATCTCGGTCAGAATCTTTCCACAATTACTTAGATATTCTCCACTCAATGCTAAATAGCTGTCCAAGAACCAGCATGTGTTGCCCATATATTGGGGTTCCAGGCATTGACACCTCATTGGTTCAGGTAAAGCCTGCCTTTTCCACACAGGTCTTGACCCAACGGTCCACATGGGGCGTGGATTCGTCATTGGCAAATGGGAATGGTTCAGCCAAGACTACTTATCAGGGTCACACCCCCACCAAATCGGCGGAGGGTGACCCGGGCTGGTGTAGACATGTCGTACTGATAATTGAAAAAGGGGTGGAGGAGGCTTTAGATGAGCTAGATTAATATCATAACACCCTCCCCAACCATAGTTAAATAGAACTTCCACTGTTCAATCAAATTTGAATTTATCTTTGAATTTCGAAAATTGACTTAGTTAAACTAATTGAGGATTTAGTCAAAGGAATATGAGTTAAGGCATGAGCCCAATATTATTTAGTTTTGAATTGTGAATGATCCCAGAGTAGCTTGGACTTGCGCCAATATTATTTTACATTGAGACATGTCCATAACTAAGATAATTAACAGAAATGGATTGTAGTAATGATGAGCTAATCATTATTTTACAAAAAGTTTTTCTCTAATTTCGTTAGCCATATATATGAATTGCGTGATAATTATAAAATAGGGTTATTCTAGGTTGATTAGCCTTAATGGTGATATATTGAAATTTAACCTTTGACATTAATGACATTCCACAGTATTACTCCGCACTAAAACCACATGGGAAAAAGTGATGAGCCTATACTTGAATATGGTGAAATGGTGAAATAACCTATTGTAGCTAATTTAATTATTTTGAAAGAATTAAAATTATATTACAGAAATTATGTGATATAAGAATGCTGGTCCAATGCCATGAAAATTGTTAAAGTTGGTGAGTCTGTTTGGTTGTTTCATGGAGATGAGATCTCTGAAGGGCTGCCGTATTGGGTTCGCCAGTTGTCGCTTGGGGTTCAGGGAAGATATGCGTTATCCAATGCTTGGTTGAGCCGCTGGGTGTCTCCATTGTATCCCTGGTCAGGAAGACATAAGCTTTGACTTCAAAAGCCCAGTTCTTGTATACAGGGGTAGTAATTTCTTATCTGGAGACAATCCTTATCTGGAGTGGTCCAATTTTAATCCAACCCAGTTGTTATAAAGCGTATGTAGGCTTAACTGGCAAGCGATTTTGTATTGGTATCGCTAACACTTAAGCTGTTTCTTTGTCAGTTGACTTGATTGCAATTTCAACTTGTTCAACCGTCTGGTTTTAGCTCTGAATTTGTTTGAAATGTAGGTGAAATCAAGCATAGTGTCAATGGCATGGTCGTGTGGCTGGTAAAATGGTGTCATTAATCGGTAATGCGCATCTTCTGCGCCAGACTCTTGGTTGCGCTGTTAACTCTGTCCTCAAAAATCCGCTCTGATTGTCCACAGTACCAACATATAACTTGAGTAGCCCAGCGATTGATTGTCAGAAGTGTTGAGCCCAAATACTAATGGCATTAGGTGGTGGTCCCAGTCTGTTTGGTTAGGACTGACATAATTCCTTGGAAGATTTAGTATCGAGCGAGCGCTGACAACATTCTGTTTGCCCTTGGCTTTGAGCATGATACACTGAACTGAAACATTGTTTGATTTTGAAAAGGGAACATCATTCCTGAAATAGGGAGCTAAAAAACGAAGCCCCTATCGGAGAGAAGTGGCTTGGGTGCACCATACACACAGATGCCTCTCTCGTAGAAACCCTTAGCAATCAATTTGGCTGTAATGTCACGAGTCGGCCATGCAATGACATAGTGACTGTATTGGTCCGTGACACACACTATGTGCTCGTTGCCAAAGCACGTTTTTGGTAATAGGTCGATTGTCATAGTGTGGAACGGTCCTAGGCTCACGGATGATAAATGGGGGCCGAATAGAGACATTGGAACTTTTAGATGCATTGCAGGACTAGAAGTTCCTGCTCTGTAGTTGAAAAATTTGCTTCAGATTTAGTGAGGCCTCCCCCTGCAAACCTTATCGGTCATTGCTTGCCGTATATTTCCTGGCTGAGACATGCGCCTAAACCAGATTTACTAGCATCAGTCGACAATATGAATGGTTTGCCGAAATCGGGAAAGGCTCAAAACCTGAAAACTTACCAGCGCCTTTTTCAAGGCGTCAAATGCGTCTTGGCATTCTGGCGACCACTTGAAGGATTGATTCTTCTTAGTCAAAGCATAAATAGGGCGCGCAATAATTGCGTAACCACTGATGAACCTTCTGAAAAAACCCTTAAATCCCAGGAAAGCACGAAAGTCTTTAAGTTTTGTAGGGGTAGGGTAAGATTCATTTGCTTCTGTCAGGATTGGGTAGTATGCCTTCTGGTTGTAATACATTACCTTTTTCACAGCAAACGAACATTTTCTAGGGTGTAGCTTCAGTTTGGCATCCCGTAACCATACAAATATTTCCTGTAGATGTTTAGATGCAGGTCAAATGTGGGCGAGGAACAACAGATATCTTCGATGTAAGCCATGACGTACTTGTAATGTATGATATGCAACAAAGAGTTAAAGAGGGATTGAAAAATGCACTGCGTGTTCCGTATGCCCTGGGACATCGTTCCATACCTGTTGGATTTTTTGTTCAATGATTTCGTCCATTTTATGTCTGCCCTGAGGGGTAATTCTATAGAGTTACTTATGAACAGGAGTAGAGCCCGAGAGAATCTCAATTTTGCACAAAGTTTTATCGATCAACCCTAATTCCTTGGTTATTTGATTGACAAAGCAGTCGGAGAATTCTGCCACTAGGTCTTCAAGCTGTTGGCGCTCAATCTCACTTAACTGAGACTGGCTCCAGTCTACATTTGGTACATAGCTAGTATCTTGTGAGGGCAAATGGCATGCATTCAAATGAACATCCTCACTTTCACTAGCATTCACAGTGTCATCAATTTTGTACTGGAAGGTTTCTACATCATTGTCCCAGCGATCAAATGTGGCCATTCTCTCACCCTTGGTAATGTACTTTGCAACAGGGGTAGTGTTTAACAATCTTACTGGTACGCAGTTGTCATTAACGGTTATTGCTGAGCGGGCTAACAAAAAACCTCCAGCATTTAAATGCGGTAAAGCTGTTGTTTCGTTTTCGGTATTACAGAAAAGATTTCCTTCACATATAATTTCATAAAAAGGATCAATTGTAAAATTCGGTGCAAAGGATACAGAAATAGTGGTTGTGAATGAAACGGTACTGGTTGTGGTGTAGAATGCAAGTGCTGTTTTTTGGCCCGTTACTTGTAGGGCAGGGAGGGGCTCTTGGTGGATTACTGGAGCTGGTGCAGCGTGGATTCACGTGCCTATACCCGGTTGTCTGCAGGGAGGCGAAAAGCTCCAGCAATGACAAATGCCATGTCTGTGGCGGCCATCGCATCCATGTTTGCCAGTCTCCCCTCGGCATGTGTCGGCTGCTCGTGGGTCTCTGGCTCGCAGTATCCGTCATCGCTGCTCCTGCTTTGTGACATAGTTAAATTAAAATTCGTGTGGTTTCTCGACTTAGCAAAGGTCAACTGTTTTCTTGAACGAAGGAGTATTTAGAACGCTTGTGACAGGAAGATGTGTTCTGATAACAGTAGAAGTTATCAGATTTCCGGATTTAATCACCACTTGTTATACTATATTTTTCTTGTTTATGCACGCTCCTCCATCATTTGTTACTGCTTATTGTTGCTCGAGTGGGGACTAGCCAAATAGAGTCCAGGAGTAGAGTTCTTGTTGTTTAGCGTTATAGCTTTGCTGGGATCTCGGTCAGAATCTTTTCACAATTTCTAAGTTAGATATTCTCTTCTCTTTGCTAGGTAACTATCCAAGAACCAGCATATGTAGCCCTTATATCGCGGTTCTGGGCAATGGATTGCGCCCCAAACCAGTCGATCAGCTGACATCTCATTGGTTCAGGTAAAGCCAGCAAGTTCTACACAGGTCTTGACCCAACAGTCCACATGGGGCGTGGATTCGTAAGGTCATTGGCCATTGGAAATGGTACCAGCCAAAACTACTAATCAGGGTCACATCGGCACCATATGGGCGAAGGTTGGCCCGGGCTAGTGTAGACATGTTGTACTAATAATTAAAAGTGGTAGGGGGAGATTAATATCTTAAGGTGCAGAGCAGGAAGCTTAACCGTAAAAATCGGCGTGGATAACATGTGGCGATGCCAGCTGCTTGTGCCAGTTCTGGAAGGATAATATGGTCTTCCCTCCCTCCGGCTTGTCAACTCACACAGAGGCCGCCTGATCCCCATGAACCCAGGCTTGTGCACCTTGAGCAATTTCGCAGTGGTATAGCCATGCAGGCATAGCTCACAAAAGAACTTGTGCTCTTTGTGTTTACTCTGATCATACAGCATACGGTATAGATCTTTGATATGTGTGTAGTGGAACGGCATGAGGTTTCTACGTGGAATATCCGACTTAAATTCCCAGCTGGGACATCTGTTTGTCCACTTCTCCAACCGCTCTTGGATAGTTGCATTGCTCTTGTTCAGGATATCGCTAACATCTTCTGCAGAGAGAACCACCTCCTGGTTATTATGATACTTAATTCCGTTCAGCTCCTTAAGCTCATCGGTCAAAACTTTACACATCTGCTTATGTATCCTCTTAAGAACATCATAGCTTCGGCGCTGAGGGGATGACCCTCAGAAACGCTCATCACCCACCCGAGCAAATAGTTTTAAAGAGCCCACTTAGTCTTCTTGAACTTCAGGCGTGGTGTGGAAACGGGGGGCGCTTTGCTTGAAACCAATAGTTTCAGGCTTGGTGTGAGAGTTGGGCTGGAAGCTGTGCTTCCTGCTGCTGCTTTGACCGAATGTTTCACACGTGGCATGGAGGAAGCTTTGGTTCCGCATGGCACCGACAGAGGCCTTGCCCATGCAGTCTTAAGTCTAACAAATATCTCATTGTACACGCGGTCAAATTCACTATGCTCTTTGAGAGCTTGTAGTGCAACCTTAGAGCGTGGGTCGGGCGGTTCAATCCTATGAGCTGCAAGGTAATTGCTTTGGGATTTATGTGCTCGCGTATGGTGAGCCATGTTTGAAACTCTGTTTCCTATACTGATCTTAATTGTGTTAATAGTGAAAGCAACAGCAGAGCATAAAGGGTTCTATTGTTAGACAGGATGGACGTTTTGTTGACATCGGGAAGTCTCAGTTCTATTTTTAGACAATGGCTTTAACAGTGGCGCTAGTAAACATGCAAGCCATTGTACACTAGGCTGTTGAGCTTTTGTGTGCAGCAGTTTTTTCTGTTTGCACACTAGCCTGTGGTTGATCTTATCACACCCACAATCCATGCACACTCCTAGTTTATTTGTTATACCCTTCTGACAAACAGTACAAAGACGATTAACAACACTGGGTTTCATCTTATGTTTGTGTAAGTTACAAAACTTTTGTGTACAGGGCCTGTTACAAGGGTATTTCTTTCCGAGCAATATTCAGGGGAGCTTGTTTGCAAATTCTACCATTCTCTAGAGTTTCCTATATAATGTGTAACTGAGAATGGCGGCAGCTGAGCGTAAGGTCGCACCACAAGCAGCTCCTCCTTCACAAAGCCACGCGTTGGTCCATCCAACAAATAGTAGGTAGACGGAAGACCACACAGGGTGAGTTGCAAGACGGCTGCCCTGCTCCAGCTCACCAGGCTTGTAGAGGTAGCTAACGCCAAACCCAACGCCAGCCGACAAGCCTGGTCTGAAGGAACGGATAAAACACACAGCTTAACTCCCTGGCAAACGGGCCAAGCCGGTAAGGCAGGAGCGGCCCTTCCAGGGATCATTGGCTCCATCGTGGCTCCTCATGTTAGCTGCTAAGGTAGCTGGTTGGATGGCAGAACATGTATGGTCCGCAGCAGTGGCGGTGGGAGGAGTTATCCTCATGATGCTCTGTGACCTTCTACGTAGCAAGACAAAGCACAACTAAGCCCATCGCGATTCCGCCCCCAATAAGAGCATTTTTTCACCCTTGTGCACCTTACCCACAGATGTACTATGAGAGGGTCCGATGGCCGCTGGCTTGTCAAAGCTTTTTTTATGAGAAGACACAGCCAGCTACTTGACCGACCTTGCGAAACATGTTGCTTGGCGAGATAAAGAGCCCGATGCCAAACACAAAGTCCATTATGGACCCTGAAAACTTCAAAACATCTTGGTACCGCTTTATTGCTGCTGGAAGGTCACCAGCACTTTCAATCGCATCTTCAACGTTGACCAAGAACTGCTTCATGGCGTCAAATGCAGTCCCGGTACCCAGGATGCGGCTACGAGTCTGTGCCTGTGCCCCTAGCAGCACCCAGACATAGGTTCAAATGCTGTTGTTCATGAACTTAACACCAGGCTGTGTGAAGTCAAGGTTGAAGGTACTCCAGACCTCGTCTGCCTCTGAACCCTGCGCTTGGTGTAGAACAACTCCCATTCGCTCCTGAAAAGATTGTAGGCTGCTCACATGGACAAACCATGGCATTTTAGCTTTTTCTGCCTCAAAGGCCATCCGAGTCATAACGGACGTCCCGTTTAGCAACCTTAACGACGCTCCCGTAACCATATGCATCATGTGCATATAACACCCAAAGACCTTCGTTGGGAGCTGTTGCTTTCTAGCTCCAGTTCATGGTCCGTGGTACACCAAACTCAATACAGAGTCTCTCATATACCCTGCAATCTTATTGATTGTTATGGGTGTCATGGGCATGATCCTGAGGTAGAGGCGCTTGTAGTTCTGCCAATAAGTGCCGCACCGTGTAATAAGAGCGAAAGGTGTAGAGAGCTTGGACGAGGGAATCCTCAGCCTCAAGGTGGTCGTGGAATGACACGCCGCAGCCAAATGTTGCACACCACACTGCAAAGTTTATCTGGTTCTGCCAGAACTGCATTGGCTTTGACGACCAGGCTTGCATTGTCTTATCCGTAGTTGCCGGCGGCATCTTATAATAACTGATTACCACAGGAAAGTTTGTTCTGAATGTACCACCGCTGTGAACTGCCCTCTCACTAGCCGGATATACCCCACCAGCTTTATATGTGGTTTTTCTATTGCTTTGATAAGCCAACATAGTTAACTATGTATCTAACTCTGACAAATGTTAAAAGCGTCAAGGCTGTGTCCCTGCAAAATCATATTGACAACAATGCCGCAATCAATGTGTTGGCCTAAGGTCAATCACGTATACTGTGGGCTGGTACAATCTCGAATCCAATGAGAGCATTGTATGGCGGTCAAGGCTTGTGGAAAAATTGTCCTATTAAAACCAGGCCTCCTGAGCGTCAGCTTTCTTCAGGAGCAGATCACACTATTATATCTCAGTTTGGAGATTGATGTTGTAAGTGGGGTTATTAGCCTCACAGTTCCTGATAATGGGGCTGCTCATATATCCGATGGAGTGTCAAAAATGTTGGGTCGTGATGACGGCCACTGTAGGCGGTGGATACCTTCAGGTGACCGGCCCATAAATTTTAACATCTTCAACATGCTTTTTATGCACCTCGATCAAGTCAGTACCACGCACAACATGCTAGATGGTGTGCATGGGTAATAAGGGACGGCTATTGGACAACCACGACCATCCTGTTAGCGTTGTCCTTGAATGTACAAGATGTCAATAAATACGAGTATTTATGGACCTCAACAGAAGAAGACAGATCCAGACCTCTCTGAATATGCAAATAAAGCTTTTGTAGTGGATAAATCTGGTGGTAATATGACTGGAGGCCTTAACATGCAAGGTAACAAAATATGTCGGCTGTGGGACCCCACATCAGCAAAGGATACTGCCAACATACAGTATGTCGATCGCCATTAGAGAATCTGCCAAACAGCCAATGGGCTGAAGTAAAAATGTGTGTCTATGTATTTTATTTTATATATATATATATATATATATATATATATATATATATATATATATATATATATATAGATATATATATATATATATATATATATAGATATATATATATATATATATATATATATATATATATACATATATATATATACATATTTTTTATATATATTTATGTGCATATATAAATATATATATATATATACCTATATACATACATATATATATATATATAAGTTTACAATATATATATTTGTATGCATACATAGTATATAGTATATATATATATATATATATATATATATATATATATATATATATATATATATATATATATATATATATATATATATATATATATATATATATATATATATATTGTCTCTACATTAATATTTATGTTTAAGCCTGTTCACGTGGATTCTACGGAGTGAACTGTATATTTGATTGCCATTGCCACAATGGATCAGCCTGCCTGGCTCAAGATGGCCGATGTCCGTATGGGAGGTGTTCCCCTGGATGGCAAGGCTTTCCCAGCTGCAATTATCGAGGTGATTATATGTATAGTACAATGGTATACTTTATCACAGAAATCTGTAGCTGGTAATTCCTTCGTTGTTTTCATTCTTAACACCTGTGCCACAGATTGTGCGTTAAATAACGGCGGGTGTCAGCAGAGATGTGAGAGTGGGCAAGAATGGGACTGGTGTAGTTGCTGGAAGGGTTATACATTACTCGACGATGGCACGACATGCACAGGTAAGTAAGGGCTTCTCGAGGGTAACTTCGATTAATTCGAGCTTTCACGTGCATTTCATGCTTCCTGATAGGTTGCAGACTACATTGGCTAGGTGCTGATATGTTGCATACTAAAGTAGGTAGGTAGCAGTTGGCTAGTATGTTGCTTAATAAGATAGGTGCTAGATGGCTAGTACGCTGCATACTAAGGAAGGTAGAGGCGAGTTGGCTCATCTGTTGCATACTAAAGTAGGTAGGTGCGAGTTGCTTAATCTGTTGCATACTAAAGTATGTAGGTGCTAGTTGACTAGTAAGATGCATAATAAGGTAGGTAGATGGTAGGTGGTGGTAGTTGGCTAATATTTTGCATACTAAAGTAGGTAGGTGCTAGTTTGCTTGTACGCTGCATACTAAGGAAGGTAGGTGCTAGTTGGCTAGTACGCTGCATACTTTGGTAGGTAGGTGTTAGTTGGCTAATATGTTGCATACACCGGCAGTTTGGTTGTAGTTGGCTGTATGGTGTATTCTGAGGTAGATTTATGCTAGTTTGCTAGCTAAAGAATCTTGGCGTTAGGTAGCTAATATGGTGCATACCAATATAGCTTGATAGTAGTTGGATAGAATATTGCATAATAATATAGCATGGTGCTATTGACTAGAATGTTGCATTCTTATTTAGCTCGGTGCTAGTTGACAAGAATGTTGCATTCCAAATTAGCTTGATGCTAGTTGGCTTGCATGATACATCGTAATAAAACTGGGTGCTATCCGAGTAGTATGTTGTATTCTAAATTGGCTTGATGCTAATTGGCTATTATGTTGCATTCTTACAACACTTGGTGCTAGTTGGCTAATAGGTGGCTGATTAAGGTAGCCTCATGACAATTGGCTACTTTGTGCTTGGTATATTGCTTACTCAGGCAGTTTGATGCTATTGTGTCAGTATGTCGCTTACAACGATTTCTTAATGATAGCAGTCTAGTATGTTGCTCACTGAGTTAGCTTGATGATACCTGGCTAGTCTGATTGATACCAAGGTAGCTAGGTGCTAGATGGCTAGCATTTTACATACTTTGCATGCTGCGGGTTGGCTGGTTTGTATCGTTGCGATTTTGCATGAAATAATCTTATGTAAAACGGACCAAAATGGAATATATCATTCCTTCAGCGGATGACTCAATCTGTCTTCGTGATGCTAACGGCTTGGAATATAACGGCACGTTGTCCGTGAGTTCAACTGGCAAGAATTGTCGACAATGGAATTCTGACTACCCCGAGTACGGACACAAGTTCTGCCGTAATCAAGCGGAATCACCTCTGAACCAACCATGGTGTTTTTCGGCTCAAGGTCAACCGGTGACTTGCAGCATTCCAATTTGCTCAGGTACTGATGATACTGACTAAAACAAAAGCGATAAATGATAAATAGAAAATATGTTGTATGGAATTAAATAAATTCGTTCGAGTACTTACATTTAGTGTAAAGCATATAACGTAACAGCCATCAATGTTTCAGATCTGAACACAGACTAACTCACTAACAATGACAAATACCTACACGCACCTGGATACTCATTATCCCCTCACTCTTACTCCCTCTCTCCCTCACACACACACTCGCACTCATTCATTCTATCGCTCTCACTCACTCTCCCACTTACTTTCTTGCTCTCTCTCTATCTCATCCATCCACCCCCTCGTTCTACAAATATATCAATAGCGTAGATAGTCTACCAATCCGCCAAATAACTGCCAACCAAGTACTTTTATCAGCTTTTAAAATATCAACCTTGAGAGACATTATATTTTAGAGTTGGACCAGTGTGCGGATGATAATGGGGGATGTCAACAGGAGTGCAGCAGTTCTACACAAAAACCCCATCACTGTAACCACTTTCCTGGTTATCAAGGAGTTGGTGCCTTAATTAGAAACTATGCAGGTGGGTACTTAATCCATCTTATCATTAAACACATTAAAATGGAATTAAGAGTGGCGCAGCAAATGCTGGTGAATCAAATTGCCCTCCGTTACCATTAACCGATCACACGACAGATATCGACGAGTGTTCAGAAGGCAGTCACAGCTGTACGGATGGGGAATGCTGTGTCAACACTGACGGTGGGTATTACTGTGAGTGCGCCGTCGGATATCTCCTCGACATGGACACGTATCAGTGCACAGGTAAAGGAAGAAATAATGGGGTTTATCAAGGTAGAAGTGAATGTCATTACCGGAAATGCATCATTCGACTTATAAGTGTCACATTGCTAATAATCGAGTCGACTGTGTGGTGGGTTGGTTGATCGACAGTGAATATTTCATGTTCATATAACTGCCCCCTTTCAATACTTCACAACATTGTATTATTCGTTTGCGTATGCAATTGGCCACTAGCCTGGTATTTTTACATGGGCAGCTTCGGCAACTGATTCGGCATTAGGCGGATGTGGACATCATTATGACACAAGTTCTCTGGCTCGGGCAGGTAAGTATCAAGTTCATGAAACTGTAACTGGCAATACCTTACGAAGAGATGAGAGAGTCCAAAAGATATGATGTAATATTCATTGATAAGTTTGGCGATCTACTTCCACTAGTTCTCAACAAGTCTTACCACGGAGCAGTCATCGGTGGAGGGCTTGGTGGATTGGCTTTCATCGTTCTTCTTGCTGCAGTGCTGATGATGGTCTACCGCAAACGTCGTAGTCAAAGTGCGCAATCAGGTAACGAATTCTAAATGAAGATGATAAAGTAGATGTCAATGTAGCTTTTACGTGCCCATTTATTATGTTCTTGTATTGTTGTACTGGTCAATCGACACGTGGCTATTTTTGAATGTATAATTCTAATTTCGTTTGTAAAAGGAATCGATTTACATTTCATTTCTCTCATAAAGTTATTATCTTATGATACTATAAAGACAAATGACATTAATGTTTAAGGCAACATAAGCAATAAGTGGAAATAAATTGCTATTCAAACATTACCGATAGACGCATTTACTTTGTGTTGGTAATGCAATCTGCCTTTGTTTGGATGTGAAGGATCAGACGGGGAGCAAAGGGTTGACTATACTAGCGTCACTTCCAATGATCAAGCAACCGATGGCAAATATGAATCGCCCATGCTGCATTACGAGATGGTAGAAAGTGTGTATGATGAGATAGCAGATCGACAGCCGACGAGAAGTTCAGTGCTTGGTACTGAGCCCGAAGAAGGCATGTACACGGTGCCTCCTATTTCTGCAAGCTCTCCTGTCCACAGCTGTTACGATGCTATTCTCCATGCACCGATTGCTGATGCTCAGCCTTTTCAAACCTCCGTCGTATAGATGTGATAGTATGTCCAATAGCATCTGTAGTATTGTTATTGTAAGGCACTTCACTTCATTTCAAAATCACGTTATGAGGAACCTCAACCTGATGCAATGCTTTCTTAATATATTTTATTTCTGATGAAGAAGAGTTTTATTTGGTGTAAATATGGATGCTTTTAGGCTCATTAATGTCGCATCGATTTTTTAATTTGTCAATTGGTGAATTCTCGTTTGGAGTGCTATTTGTAGAATAACAAATATATGTACGAATAAAAATTCCATCAATATTGTCAGGCAATGGATTCGTGAATACACATATCTTACGCACGTGTTTGTGTGAGTTATGTTTATTTGAGTAAATGACATGCACTCTCCTTAATAAATTATAACCGAAGTGCCATCGATATGTAACACTTAACGGGTGCTTTCTTGTAACCTAGATCAGGATCTAGGGCTATGGTGCATCTGTTCGCGTTGTATTGTTGTATGTGTTACATTTCTATTGTTTTTTCTTTAAACATACTGTATAGCTTAATATAATTGTTATGATTATTGGATGACTTTAAAGCAGACGTACTCCGTGGCTTCATATGTCTTTGTTTTCCATTTGGTGATGTTATTCGAAAAGTATCGTTATAGACCGATGTTAAAATAATTTGAAACAATAACAACCCCATTTGTGTTTTGTCCTGTACCGTAACAACATACCACTTTATATTTTGAATTTTGGAACTTAATTATTTTCATCTTTGATACATCTGCTCTCAATCACTTCATTTTGAATTGAAGAGTGCTATCAATGTGCGCAATCAAAAATATCGGATAATGGCCTGAAAAGTTAGTACGTATTATTCTTTGCTAATGCTGTACATTACGATTGATATCATTGTAAAAAGAAATCAATCAATCAATAAGAGTGCATGTATACTCTAGTGGGTTTAGTAATAAGGGGTGTAAGTGAGTTTGAAAACATAATATCAAGACATTTGGCTGTATCAATGTGCCTGTAATTGTTTATCAAATTAATTTTGGAAAAAAACCATGCAGTAAATACATTTTCTTTCTTTTGTTAGCGCATCCAGAATCATTTATTTGTTATAAGTATTTATATCTGTATTCGGTGTGCTGCATACCTCACCGACAATTACATTCCTTAAGTAACCAACAGATTTCCCCTATACTCAATCCCCTACAATCAATTTCCTTCATGATATCGAGGTTAACCCTTCTAGTAAGCAAGACACCACCTGTCACATAAAGGGAAACACCATACCTTTTTCTGTGTGGTCTACAATTATATATATCGCCATATCCTGGTAGATTATATAGGTCTTTGTTTACATATGTAACCACGTCTCGCAAGGTCCAATAATAGAGAATTGGTGATTGACATTATGCAAATAGTTTGACTATTCATCAAAAGTAAGCTACATTCATAGGCAGCACGCGTTGAGGCTATCCATAATTCATTTTCTCTCTACCTCTGGACGTATTATTTGGACGTACCACATCCATCGGATATCTACAAGGAGGACACTGTCAAACTCAAATAGACGCCAGTGGGGAGAACATTGGTTGTTAGAGCCAATTGGATCTCCATCTGGAGACAAACTAGTGCAGTATATTGCTTTGGATGTCACCACTAGGTAGCTCTATAAATAGCTGATAGATGCCTCGTCGATGGGCAAACTATTGACCGTTGGGATCAATGTTTGAGTGTGAATTATGTTCAGTAGAAATAGAGTTGAGGAAATGATCGAGTTATTTCCATTGGTTCAGTGGACTGAAAGTTGAGGATTTGATCGAGATATTTCCAATGATTCAGAGACTCTGAGTTATATTTGGGCATCTGTTAACTTTCAAGCATCCAGTAGGCTCGTAGCTAAGAAATCCCATGAACGACATACCGATGCATATTAAATTCACAGTTAAGCAAGTTAAAAGGTTCGCAAATCAGGACGTAGGCGGTTTAGGAATCCAGAGGATGGTTTCCTCTCTTACGCTGATGTGTTAATCCTTAGGTCCACCAAACTTAAACCTTGCTCCACTTAAACAGTTTTATAAATCATATAGAATCAATTTATGTGTCTGCGTGTACTAGTTTAATTTTCATTGTACGCAAGCAAACCCGCCTCCAATATTTGGCCATTATATGCTCTTTAAATATTTTATCAACAAAGTCTACAGACAAATTGGTGCAGAGGATCGATCGAGCTCTCTCAATTAACGCGGCCAACAAAATAAAGATTCATGTATAATTGAGCACACAGTGATTCTAGAACTTTTGTAAGCACCGCCTACTGCGTACAACACAGTTTATTGCTTGTCATAATGTTACAATACACGTTCAAACGATATATCGACATCCAGGCCTGTCATAGATTTTGGAGCATTTAACCATAAGTAGTGGGGCTGGTTTCATCACTGACGGAGAACATATTAGATGCAAATAATACACTGAAGAACTGTCTTGTAGGAAAGAGCTTTAAAGAGGATGGTAGAGGACAAGTTCAAACCGACCAGAAGATGAAAAGGCAAGAACGTCCTCGGTATCAACCACGCTTGTTGCTCTGACCGGCATCGACAAGGATTTCTATCAGAACGGCTACCCCATCAGCGCGTTCGTGGACGGTCTCTATACCATCCACGAGCCAGATCCGGTCAACCTCAAGCTATTATGGTAAAGTGAGCTCAACTGCATTGCTCAGAGAGAGGTGGAGCCCTATGGGGCCAGGGGCTCAACACAGCAAAGAAGCAGAAAATAGAGGATTGGGAGGACATGGTATATCAACCAAGAGCCCATAGTACTGAAAGACATAACTGCTGAAGACATTTACAATAATGGCAGATACCAAGGATGGCACAAGATCGTAACGCTCATGGCCTACAACAGCTAGTCTGTCCCGAGACCCTGCACTTCCCGGCCTCCAGACAGGTTCAAATCCACAAAAGCAATATATAGCAGGCTATCTGACACAAGACATGCCAATCGCGGTTTGGCTTCTTGGTAGATACAACCACTTCGACGTAACCCAGTTCGTCCTACAGGTTTCAGCTACTACAGGACGCACAAGGACCACCAAGCCTTGCTAGCAGTGTGTAAACACCTGAGAGACTTGTCCCTCGCTGGGCCTTTTGAATCAACAACACAGCCAACATCAATCAGCCTGCTAGAGGACGTCCAGTGAGCCTGCGTAGAGGATATGCATGGCGGGTTATGGCAAGCCATGGACTACAACATCGGGGACGTCGTCACCTCGACATGAAAAAAGCTGCTACCCGGCCAGTCAGCCGGGTCATGGCGAAGCTGCGCCAAACTTCAAACGATTTGACCACCCCACCCATCAGTAGGTCAATGGTTCTAACCTGCCTTGCATATAGCTTGACTAGGCAAAGAAACTCCGCCTCTGACAGATCCGCGCTATTTACGACTTTCAATCTCTCACATCCGCGCTGTAGAGGCGAAGAGCCGCCTGTGAAATTTCCGAGGTTCTGAAGTCAAAATGACTTTGGAAATCGTGGAAACTTACAAAAGACCTCCATGGCAAAAAAATTGTGACAAAATGAACGATTATATGACAAAATGCCACGAGGACTGTTTCTATTACTACAGTTTTATTTAATTGTTCTGTTTGAGCACTAAAATACGGTACATCATGAAACTTTGTTCAAAAACTTAACATGGCCGACTCCCACAATACAACATAGTTTGATGGAGCTCGTGATTTGAAACAGAAAGCCGAACCAATACAGGTCATTGTTATATTCAAACCTGCAGTATGAAACAGTATTATATCATCTCTGACCCATTTTCTTCGTACATCACCCGTAGACGCGCGTCCAATTGAAAAGCGCGAGTTGCTTGTTGGCTCCTCCACTCGACCTCGCCCCGCAGACACAACATTCTGCTACTTCTGTGATATCTGTCACGTTTTCGATTCTCAGTGTAGCCATGTTGGACAACAATTTTAAAATTGTGTTGGATTTCGTATATTCTGTTGATTAAAGAGTATGAATGTTGTTGCACTCTAGGCAAGATTGATGTCAAGACATTTATGGATATGAAAATCTATGTTTTTTAAACTGTCCCTTGTCTGCATTGTGAGAAGGAGCAAATTTGCTTATAACCCTAAAGATTCTGCCATACGGCCCCTCGCCCCTAAGGTGGCATCAGATCACCAAAACACCAGGGGCGAGTGCCTTGCCTAATTGCTTGACGAATCACAAGAATAATGAATGTCACCTCGTGTCCAATTTTGGTAATCTGACAGTTCAAAGGAGTCTGAAGCAGAGGTTTGGGATCCAGTAGCTCAAAGTAATGACCAAGAAGGTTGCAAGAGCAGTATTGAGCTCGGAATTCTTTGCTAACATTCTTACCTGTAAGACATATGTAATTAGAACAAGCCATTCAGGCGCTACACACGAAAGCACTAGACGAGAAGTCTAGGGCTAACTAGCCAGACTCTGCATTTCAGTTGGTCGAAGGAGTTGGAGCTTTCCACACCTTGGTAAATAGTTCTCAACCCTGATGGAATTTTCTTAGTGGTTGTGATAGTTCTCTTGGGCTTGAAGAAATGTTGCTGACTGCGACAGGCATGACTCGGCTAGAGGCTGCAAGAAGAGTCACCAGAAAATCCTGGAGTCCATCATTAGACAGAGGCTGGGGCTCTGCTCTATGAGTAACCTTGCCCTTTGGTTTGTCACCATAGAAGTTGAGGTTTTGTGGGTTGCACCCCTTTCATATTGGCCTCATTCAAAGAGCAGAGCTGATCAGTGCAGGCAGGCTCTCTTGATCCACCAGCTCTAACCACCATCTCCACCTTGTAGAGAAGTGCTCCAATGTGGGAACACGCTTCAACAAGCCTATGCAACACGCAAACACACATAACTCAACATCAGAGTACTTACTGTAATATACTGCAGATCAGTAATGTTGTTTTCATAACAAATACACCAGTAATTTTTCAAATTAAAAAAATTGCCTCTTTCTGAGTTCCTCCTGTTAATGGAGTATTCACAATAATAAATGATAAATAAGCTATTAATTGTCAGATACAGATGTCCCATAAGCCATTTTAGCTTATTATTCCATTATAGTGCATCAAATATAAACCAGTATTTACATAAACAGCTTTGCAGTCACAGTGAGCAGCATCCACCTCGCCAAACTGTGTAATGGCAGCCCAAGGATGGTGAGGCTGTTCATTGACACGAAAGGGGAGTGTCACATCAGCTCTCAACACAGAAATGCTGGTGCCACTGGGGTTCATATATGTGACTGTCTGCACCCAGCCAGGTTCCAGCAGCTTGAAGGAGGCCAGTGCCTTGTAATTTTCCATAGCTTCTCTGCTGTGGACACCTGGTTAAAACATAACCATAATAAATCAGAGGGGCTGCCAAATGATAATCAAACATTGAACATTGCAAATTTATTTGAACTTCAATGACGATGGGCGACACAACTAAGTAACAAGGGAATGACAGTAGTTACCTGGTGTTTCAATGGCGAAATCCACACAGGGCCATTTTCTTGGGTCGCTTCTCCAAATATCTGCAGGCAGTCTGTAAGGACAATCTGATAACCCACATAGCTCTAGTTTACGCTTGTAACGATCTAGAGTACTACCTTCAAGCCCTTAGATATATTCAGCCGACATTGTGATCAAATATTGATCAAAAATTAGAGAAAACACATTACGCCTCGTCCACCTGCGACAAAAAGGCGGATTTCGCGCGTTGCATTGTTGGTCGCGTGTGACGTCACTGTGTGTGAAAGAATCAGCAGATCAGGAATTACATCAACTATGTTTCAAAGCATCGTAAGTTGATCAGGCAATGACATATTGAAATATATTTATTGGGTAAGAAAGTGCGTACTACTTACCGCGTATCATTCTAATTACACCTTTTGTAACACTTGCTAGTGTTCTTGAAATGAAGAGACACATGTTGAGGTGATGGCGTGTCAGGCCGAACTAGTTTTATTTGTATAGTACAGCCGAAGATGTAATATATATTGCCACATCCCCCTTTCTCTATATAGTTCTAGGAAAAGATTGCAACAATAAAGGGAGAGAAACAGTGTTATGATACAACTAAACTTCAAACCAACTGGTTCTGCATTACATGTCTTAACAAAATAAAATAGGCTTACAATAGAGCTAACTTCGTGTAAAATGCATCAAGGTACTGAGGAGCCTTCACTACTCTACGACTTGTCCGTCTTTTCGTCGGAGTCATTACTGGAGCCTTAGGGTTGGTTGGGTCTAACGTGTCTGATACTGATTTCTTTGGTGGCTTCGTTTCATCGGAAACCTGATGTTTAGTTGATTTTGCCCATTTAGCTGAGTCAACTATCGGGTGTGTGGCGTTGATGGGTGTTTGAATATGTGTCGTCTTGAACGGACATCTGGCCGTCTGTGTTTTAGGCTGATGTGTTATTTCATCTTTTATTTGGGCTGGCACAACAGTGTGTCCTGGAGTGATGTGTTGTGATTCTGTCCTGATGTCAGGCTCTGGCGCGTCTTGTGTCTTGCGTAAATCAACCCTGTTTCTGATGTTTCCTTCTCTGGTCTCCACTGCATATGATCTTGAGTTAAGACTTTCACTAATGACGACTCTCCTCCATTCGGCTTCACCATGCTGGGGTTTCATTCTCACTGTATCTCCTTCATTCAACTTTGGTAGGTCTTTCGTGCCTCGGTCAGAAAATTTCTTCAGCCGAGCTTGTCTGTTCTTGAGCAACGTCTTTTCCTATTCATTGTATGTGGTTCTAGACATCAGGAGCTTGTTGGACATAGGGATGAGTGATCTTGTTTAGACGTTGCATTGGGTTGGAGTCCATCAGATGGGCAGGAGTGTTCCTTATCTTGAGGAGTGCTAGGTAAGGATCTTTGTTTGCTTTCTTTCACATTTTAACATCCTCTGCTACATTTACAGCAGATTCTGTTTTACCATTTGAGCAGTTGTGGTATGGACTACAGTTCACGTGTTAGAAATCCCAGTCAGCAGCAAACTGTTTGAATTTTCCTGATGTTAATTTGCTGGCATTGTGGCTGATGATTTGTTCCGGTATGCCATGTCTTGCAAAGTGGGATTTCACTTTCTGTATGATAGTGTAAGAATTTGTTTTCTTCAGCATATCAAACTCCCAAAAGTCATTAAGTAATCAACTGTGACCAAGTAGTCTTTGTTGTTCTAGGTAAAAAGGTCTATTCCTATCTTCTGCCATGGTTGAAGAGGAATGTCATGTGGTATTAGAGTCTCCTTGCATTGCCCTCTCTCAAAGGTGCGACATTCATCACATTGAGATATGCATTGCTTCAGCTCATCGTTCATTCCAGGCCAATAGATAGCTCCCCTGGCCATTCTCAAACATGCTTCAACACCTAGATGCGAGGAGTGGATTGCTTTCTTCATCTTCTTCCTCATGCTATGTGGCACGACTAGTCTCCCATCACGAAAAATTAAACTGTCTTGCACACTCAGCTCGTCTCTCATTCTGAATAACTGTGTTATGTGAGACACATACTCATTCTTACTAGGCCATCCCTGTAAGATCGTCTCTTTTAGTAGGCAGAGCGATTCGTCTGTTTCAGTGGCTGCTTTAAGCCTTTGAAGTCTTTCTTTTCATATTGGTAAGTATTCCACCATGTTCACATTTTCCATGTCCATTGACTCTCCCACTGATTTCGGGTTTGAACGGGATAGTAGATCAGCTTTACTGACTTCCTTTCCAGGCATCCAATGTATTTGTATGTAATATTCCATAACCTTCATCAGGATACCTTGTAGACGTCTTGGAGCTCTGTGCAATGGCTTTAGCAGTATAGGTTCAAACGGATTTTGATCAGTGTGAACAAATGGTCTTCCGCCCATACGTGTAATGACGAAAGTGTTCAATAGCCCTTGCTACTGACAGGGACTCTTTTTCTATCTGGGCATATCGGGTTTCACATTCAGTCAGTGCACGGCTGGCATATGTAATAGGTCTACATCTTGCAGAATAGTTGCTCCCAGAGCGGACTGACTGGCATCACACTGTAATACCAATTCTGCCGTAGAATGCCAGTACTGGTGTCATAGTCATGTCCGTCTCATATCCAACCATGCCACGTAGTGTTCGGACTTCAGCTACATTTGTGGGTGACTGTATATCACGTACAGCTCTGATCTTTTTAGGGTCTGGTTTAAGTCCGTCCTTGGTGATTAAGTGGCCTTGGAATTCAGTCTCCATTGTCTTGAATTCACACTTGGACACTTTGTATCTGTGGCCATTCTCCATGGCTTTTTTTTAACTGAGCCTCCAGGTTCTTGTCTTGGTCAGCTTCAGCTTCCGTGACGGTGTCACTGGATCCCCAAACAAGAATATCATCTGCAATGCATTCCACACCTCTTAGCCCTTCTAACGTTTGTCTCAAACGTTTCTGAAAGATCACAGCATTGACATTCAATCTAAAAGGGGTGCGCTTCCAGCAGAACCGTCGAAACGGGTGGTGTTTTCGTCTGAGGGCTTTGTTAAGGGGTCTGGGATCTATGCAGTTCCTTAGATCTCCATTCTTCTTTGTGGTTACAGCCATTTGGCTGACCCAAGTAGATGGTTCATCAGCTCGTTCAATGATATCTTTCTTCACCGTGTCCTCTAGCTTGTCTTGAACTTTCCTCTTAATGGACACTGGTATACGTCTGTGAGGGCATATGACTGGTGGTATGGTCTGGTCTACATCTAGACATACTGTACCAGGGAACTTTCCCATTGTACCACTGAATTAGTCCGGGTACTGTTCCTGTGGGCTGGTTAGGGCTGTGACACTGTTGACATTCTTGAAGTTGTCATAGTTTACTGTCAACAGATTAATCGCTTCTGAAATTGGTCTTGCTGATTATGGGCGTGAAATTTTCTTCAACCCAATGAAGTAGACTCTGTGTTTCTTCTTAGTCTTGGGGTTGTTTAGCTTCAAAGTTGTCTGACCAAGAGGTTTCACAAAAGTCTTATTCCACATTCTGAGCTGCACGTCAGTCGGCTTCAGCCTAGTTGAAACAGTAAGGAGCGAATATGGTACGACATTGACAGTAGCTCCACACTCATGAACTTTTCGGGTTTGTGATTCATCTTCATCTCACAGCAGACTCCTTTACGGGCCATTACTTCCTCAGTGTCCGAGTTCTCTCCTGAATCCATGTATGAAGAGTAGAAGCTATTGCACGAGCTGGTATCTTCCTGGTCATCTACCATGTGCACTCGTCTCTCTTTGCCTCGAAATCGTTTCTTGTATCTTGGACACATTTTGGTGTTACTGAAGTGATTGAAGTCTTTGCAAACATTACACCTTTTTAGGCGAGGCATTCTTCCTTCACCATTTCATGGTATTTGGAAAGAATAAACATTTCTTAGTCTCTGAATTGATTTCTGTTACATTTTTCTTGGGCTTGTGGTCTTGTCGGCTATGGTGGTCATCATTATTTTTTGTTCTGCCATGTTTCTGTAGTTTGTCGTACCTAAGCTTCTTACCATGTTGTGTCTTGGAAGTGATCGTGTGCACTGCTTCCTGTGTTGAGTTCATTGTTTTCAGGTAGTTTGTTGTGGCTTCACAGGCCTTTGCTATTTCAATAACTCGATTCGGCTGCCTTCATCGAGCATCTTCTCTTGGGCCTCCCTATCGAGGGTGCCACACATGATCCTGTTTCGAAGGGCCACCTGGTCTGGTGTCATAGTTTGGTGTGTGAAGGATGCAGAATTTTGATTGATATGGAGGTCGGCTATCCATGCATCCACAGTTTCTCCCTTCTTGTAGTCTCGCATGGCGAAGAGGAAATGGGATATAGCATCATTTGATGTGTCAATACAAAACGAGACCATCTTGGTTATGGTGGCTGCTACATCATCAGTTTCCTGTATACCAAGGGTCTCTGGTCCCAAGCTGTTGAAGAAATCAGCACATTGTATTTGCTGATCCTCAAGCTCAAGGCGAGATGCTATGCAATAGTTTCTCCACATTGGCCAGGTAGTTTGGTGTTAGATCTGTAGTGATAGCTCCTTCAGATGCAGGAGCAGTCCCACGCGGAGCATCCTGTGCGGGTTGTGGAACATCTCAGCATCAGTCATTTTTCTCAGTAAGTCACCCTAGCGATCAGGACTGTCAGTCAGGTAGAGTTCAAACAGTGTCAAAGCTACAATGTTACACAGGTACATGCACTATGGCAACAAGAACAAGAAGTTACTAAAATAAAGGTAAGTATAAATAACATATGTATATAGGGGTACACATATCATGAGTGTAGAAACTAAATGATGAGGAGCGATTTACAAGCATGTGTCAGTACAGCTGGGTAGCATTAAACGTAGATGGGCTTCAACTCAAATGTGTCAATATGAAGCAGCAGCAGGCAGTTAATAAACATAGTAAGTGATATACAGAGAATTACAGCAGATTGTACAACGATCAAGGTCAAAACACAGAGCAGCAGAACAACAGTATCATTAACATCATAACCTCACATGTCAAAAAACGTTATGAGACCATACAGCAATTTAGTGTCTCAATTTAAACAAGCAGATATTCGTGCAGCAGTATGACTGGCAGTTTATAGTTAACGATAACCGGGTGACGTTACAGCAAATTGAAACAACACTGACAAACAGTGGAGGAGCAGCACAAAGTCATAGAAGAAATGTCCCCGAACGCAGTAAGTTGTAAAACACGTTTAGAGTAAGCAGTAAATCAGTTAACTAGACAGCTACCTTGGTCCGACACAGGTCCAGGTTATGTCCACGTTAGATGGGGGAAACGTCATCCACTCTGTACCACGAGGAGAGACGCCATCTTATTTAGACCATGCGGTCGCGAGCCCCAGTCGAGAGATTCAGTAGAATACCGTGCGAAAACATCTCACGACAGACAGGTAGGGCGAGTCCGAGGAGTCTGGCAGGTCCTTAAAATTAAATAAGTGACCGCTGCCACCATGTAACATTTGCTAGTGTTCTTGAAATGAAGAGACACTGTTGAGGTGATAGCGTGTCAGGCCGAACTGCTTTTATTTGTATAGTATAGCCGCAGATGTAACAAATATTGTCAAACCTTTCCATTGTCCACGGTATCCAAGCACTCGACCCTTGATTGCTTCTCCTTCTTTTTGTATTTTTTTAACGGTTTCCTCGGGTCAATAATACATGTCAGAGAGGCCACAGTACTGGTGTCGTCCTCCCAATCAAACCAACCACACAAACAAGAATGCTCCAGGATCTTTTTGGGTGTTAAGAATCAAAAATCAACAAAATACTCAACCAGCAGCCCGTTCAGTAATACAAAACGTTCGTGATCGTTCTGTAACGGTTTCCGTTTTGCTTACTGAACGATCGCGCTCGCCAAAAACGTTCGCAAGCGCTCGCGACAGTGTTTGGGTATGGCTTGCTGTGAGACTATCACGTGACATCAACATTGCAGACGTTTAGAAATGTCAGGATTGCGCCAGATTTATTGTCAGCATGGAGTTGTTTGTAGGACATAACTATTGTGAGAATTATTTTAAATGCTTACATTGATTTTCTACTTATAATTAAATATTCACTGGCTTATGATATCCAACAGTTGGATGGGAATTTATTGATTTCGGTGGTGATCACTTGATTCTTTCTGGCGCCAAATATAGAACATCATCTTGTTTGTCAACAAATGCACGCTGTACCGAGGGACGACCACTTCAATGTAATTTTCGATGCAAGTTAGATCATCTGAATCTGAATCTATCACTAACACTTCTATACACTAACAAATATTCGCTGAAGGAATTACACTTAATTCAGCAGTCGTCAGTTGAAGGAAATTGTCTCCGTCATCCGTAAATTCTTCCATCAGTACAAGAAACGCCACACCGCCGATACTCGCCGCCATTTTGAAAACGTTTCCGTTCGCCAATTGTTCATAATGTGTGTATCATAATGTTCCGCGCGAATGTGGCAGAACGTTCTGTGTCACTGAAGATAAGCTTGAAGAAAATGGAAAAGCGCACGATTTGATTACGTAACAATCTCTCAAAATAACAGGCAAACACGCGGAACCAGCAGCGCGCGCTGATGTTGCTGTTGATGGAAGACCATTGCATTTTAAACAAAACTGCTGCGGAGACTTTACTGCGCTCTCTGGGTTGCGAGCTTCAGCTACGGCCAGTGTGATGCTGGCGCAAAATAGTAGAACCACATAAGACGAGATCTCTTGAGATCAAAAATAAGCAAATACCTTATTGCAGATATTGTTATACTTCCGAGATAGCTTGATATTCTCGTCTGCAACAATATGCTTTTTTAATGCAGCAATTATCGTTTTATACTGGTAATTGTGCCCAAATGTTGAATATGACTAGAACGCTGTGAGAAATAATAACCAGTGCATCTACGATCACCCGTGTAGTTGTTCTCATACTAACATAGTATGTATATTGAGTTGCAAAAGTTCATTCGAAAGGGATCATGGTTCTCGATGGTGCTTAATTATAGTTGCTTATTTATGTTAGAAAGGAAATAAAATATTTCGACTTGTTATATTCGGTTCCAGCGATCGATCAGCTGATCTATGTTTACATGGTAAAGTTCGGCGTAAGCTATTTGCCGCTCATCTGTACCAGATATAGGTTGTCCCGACGGGCTCTTATTTGGTTCTACTAGTAGTACTATTTTGCGCCAGCTTCACACCGGTTCAGAGCTTATCAAAACACATCGCCCCAACCTGTCAGCCCCTCCCTTGCTTTCCCCGCTTAAACAATCGATGATAAAGCGAAGTTGAAACTATGGTCATACCTGGTGATTTTCTAGGACGATGAGGTTAGTCCATTTCTAATATATTACTTACCAGCGCAGTTATAAAAGATCACGAAAATATGAAGAGATTTGATTTGATACGGACTGGGTCGATGCATTGGGGTTAAGACAAGTGGGTGTGGTCCTACGCTCGTAACCCAGTGTTGTTTACCCAACAAAAAGCTACCAAAAAACTCAAGCAAGGCAAGATGTAAACTTGTTCTTAGCTATTGCTGTACTGTATAAAGGTTGTCTTATGGTCATGTGCGTCCGAGTATAACCTTGTGATTGGAATTAGGAGTCTTTATTATTCCACTGATGCTTTTATTTCCATTCTCTCACATCCGACATCTATGCATGATAAATCGTAGCATCTGAGCACCGTGAATCTAGAATACAACCAAAATTATACAATGAGTGCGCTTACAAATTCAAACCTAGAATTTACATCGAAGACATTTATACCATCGAAACTTACTGATTACAAATCAAAACATCAAAACTTACAGCACTGACTCCTGTCCTTACAATTGTATGCACACGACTCCATATTGGTAAATATCCATGTCACATATTCAAAATAAAAAATGTCCTTGTTTACTCTTCTGGTTTGGAACTACTCTCTCTTTCGCGGGCTTCCCACTTCCGCTTCCTACCAAATAGCCTACGGAGGGGCAACTGCACAGAATATCAATTAATAACCGGAGGGGTCACTAACCCAAAAATGTGCCATTTTACACACCCCACTTTAAATCTACTAAATATTTAACACCACTATAATCATGCCCCAAGATAATAATAATTAAAAAACACAAAAAAACATTCAAGCGAACCCACATTACCATTTGCATCAACATCATATATACGTATTTAGTGGACAGTTTAACAAAATACCAATACAAAACGATACAATATCATCTCATACTTATGCATTCAAATGACACTGCATTCGAGATATCAATATAAACTGCCTTCAAGCATAACTAGTTTAGAGATGGGTCTAGTAAGCACAGTACATTTGGTTTTCACCTTCACCGATCGCACGAGCTCATCGTCACCTTGAAACACCTCAATAACTCTCCCCATTGGCCACAGGTTTCGTGGAACGTGTTCATCTGTTATGAGCACAAGGTCACCAACAGAGACATTGGGGCGTCGTGTCAACCATTTTTGCCTCTTTTGAAGCTCGGGCAGGTATTCTTTCAACCACCTCTTCCAAAATATATCCGACAAATATTGGACTTGTCTCCAACGCCTCCGATAAACATCCTTTGGATCAGATAAACAAGGTGGAAAAGAAGGGTTTGCCTTCACCATGAGCAAATGACTGGGCTTCAGCACCTCAAGGTCATTGGCATTGACCTTTGCAGGTGTGATGGGACGATTGTTAAGAATGTTCTCAACTTCACACATCAATGTATTTAGCGTCTCATCTGTCAACCTTTGTTCCTTCAGGAGTGCCATGAGGACCTTACGTATTGACCTGATGTGCCTCTCCCAAACTCCACCCATGTGGCTTGAGCTGGGAGGAAGAAATTGCCAAGTAATTTCTTTCTGAAGCAACATGTCTGCAATTTTAGTTTGATCCAATTCTCTTAGACCTTTTGCTAGTTCTTTATTACCAGCCACAAAATTACCGCCATTGTCTGATGTGATAGACTTGGGCTGACCTCTTCTGGCCACAAATCTTCTGATGCCATTTAGGAAGGAATCAGTATCAAGACTCTCAAGAACCTCTACATGGATAGCCCGCATAGTCATGCAAGTAAAAATGCAACCGTATCTCTTTACATCTGATCGACCCCGTTTGATGAGGAAAGGACCGAAACAGTCTATGCCTGTGTGAGTGAAAGGCATTTCATTGGATGCGAGTCTGGTTTGAGGCAAATCGCCCATCATTTGCGAGCACAGACGCCCATTTAACTTCTGACAAATGAGGCACTGCTTGATAGCAGCTCGAACATCCTTGCGCCTCACCCAAAACCTTTCTCTCAACATGGCCAAGGTGTACTCAAGCCCCATGTGACACTTGTTATGGGTATCCTTTGCTAGCAATTTCCCAACAACTGGGTTTGTGATGACAATTTGGTTTTTGATGTTGGTGTCTGGCCTTATACGCCCACCAACCCTTATGATCCCCTTGTTGTCAATATAAGGGTTCAACTGATGCCAGAACTTGTTCTTAACAAGTTTCCTTTTCAGCTCACCTTTCAATTCCCCTTGTGAATACTTCAGAATTTCATCAGCTGCATTACGGAGGTCCCCAACATTAAGCTTAGGGATACCACGATCAGCTCTCCCCCTGAATATGTCCTTGAGCTTCAGAAGTAACGCAACAGCGCGCTTCAAACGATACCACGAGGAGTAATGACTGATCAACCTTTGCATAGGATCCCAATCCGGTATGGTCTTATCCAAATCAGCCTTCAAAACAAGGAAATTTCCTACACCTCTCTTCAGTTCAACATCATCTTTGTTCAATTCAAATTTGGTTTCATCGAGATCCCAGTTACATTTGGGAGTCCTCAGGAAGATTGGTCCCATGAACCAATCGCTTTCCAACAATTGTTTTGGATTACAGCCCCGAGACACTATGTCAGCTGGATTGTTGTTCCCCGCAATGTGTTTCCACTGCTCTGGGGAAGTGTGTCTGTGGATGATGCTCAACCGATTAGCAACAAATACATTAAAACGGTGATGGAAGTTCTGGATGTACCCGAGAACTATTCGGCTGTCAATCCAAAATGTGGATGGATTAAGAGGCATCTTAAGCTCATTTCTGAGGGTGTTGTCTGCCATTGTAGCTAACACCGCTGCTTGCAACTCAAGCCTTGGCACAGTGAGCTTCTTTGCTGGTGCGACACGGCTTTTGCTCAGGAGCAGTGCTACATGAATTTCCCCTCTCTTGTTAATGCATCTTAAGTAAGAACAACAGCCATATGCACTCTCACTAGCATCACTGTAATGATGCAACTCCATAGCGGCATCAGCAAACCCGGGAGGCTGAATACACCTGGAAATTTGTACATTTTGAAGATCCTTCAAGGACCTGCACCATTCAAACCATTCTTGTGCCACATCACATGGCAATTGCACATCCCAGGAAAATCCCCCCTTGACAACAGATTGCAGCAGCAACAACTTTCCCTTCACAATGACAGGACCAACAAGACCAAGTGGGTCATATAGAGATGAAGAGTAACTCAACATCTTCCTTCTTGTGACCTCTGAAGGGATAAGGCTCAACCCACGTGCCTTGAAGTGTAGGGTGTCAGTTTTGGTATGCCATATGATACCTAATGCTTTGCTCTGACCACAATCATCAATATTCTTGACTTCCTTTGCAATGTCATGTTCAGGTATCTTGAAAGGTATCTCTTCATCATTGCTTGCAAACTTCGTGAGCCTAAACCCAGCCTTATTCAGACTTTGTCTTAGTTCTGAGACAAGTCGCACTGCCTCTGACTTAGACCCCACAGATGCAAGACAGTCATCTACATAAAAGGAGGAAAGTATGGTATCCTTCACAGCAGGTGAGACCACTTGATCACAAACTATCCTTCGAAGAGCATAGATAGCAGCGCTGCCGCACCACATTCCACCAAAAATGTGTGATGTCATCCGAAGGTGTTGGATTTGACCTTGTCCATCGTACCACAAGAAGCGCAAGGCATCTCTGTCACACTCCGGAACCTTGATCCTATTATACATCGCCTCAATATCAGCCATCAAGGCATAAGGCTCCCTTCTAAACCTCAGCATCACATGCATAAGCTTACTATTGAGGTCTGGTCCTTGGTACACCTTGTCATTCAATGATTCACCCTGAAATTTAGATGAGCAATCAAACACAACCCTCATTTTACCAGGTTTGTTGTCAGATAAGACGGGGTGATGAGGTAGATACCACGTCTTTCCCTGGTGGTTGGCTCTATCAAGGGCAACGGGCTCAGCATAACCCTTTGACAGTAGCTTCTCAATTTCTTGACCATACTTAGAATACAGCCCTTTTCTAATCAAGCTTCCCTTTAAGCTGTTCAATCTGGGAATGACAACTTCCAAGTTACTGTTGACAACTTTATGCTCTTTCCAGGGTATTGGAATCTGATACTGACCATTGACCACTTCACAGTTTTCCTCCCAGAATTTGATCACTCTTTCATCATTCATTGACAATCCAACCCTGTCAGAACAGATGTCATCACTCTCAAGGTTCAACATCCTTTTTACCTCAGAACTGTCAGCAGAAATAGGTGTCATACTCGAGATAAAGTAAGAAGTCACTTTCTGGTTCACCACAGAACCAACGGGACCGTTCAAGGACCAACCAAAGATGGTTCGGGTAGCAAATGGCTCTCCCTTTGCCCCACGCCAGACTTCGAGTGGGATCAGGGCTTCGGCATTGTCCTGACCAATCAAAATTCCTATTTTAACTTTACCCTGTACCAGAGATAAGTCACTGAGGTGGGGGTGGCATCTAACATGAACAGATGGAAATTCTACTGGTATACTGTCAGTGACAAATACATTTGACATATTCATGGCATCCACACCATTGCAAGAGTCAACTGTCAGGTCAACACATTGAGCATTTCTTCTGACATCACGCTGATTTAACGTGCTCAGCTCATAGCTTACATCCCTACCACTAACACCAAGCTCATCTACAACCTCTTTAGTACAGAAGCTATTTGAGGAAGCTGTATCCAGAAGAGCATGGGTATAATAACTTTGATTTACCCTCACAGCTACCACAGGCATATAAACATTTGTTGGCCCATTAGCAATAGCATTGTTCGCCACAGTAACAGGGCTTTCACCACTTACATGAACAAATTTAGTGTGTTTCTTACCACACCCTGGCACGCTGCAGACGGATGGCTTTTTACAGTCGCTTGTTGTGTGGTTATTCATGAGGCAATTCTCACACAAGCTGTGGAGTTTTGTGATTCTCAGCCGTTCCTTAGGCTCCATTCCGCGGAAGAGCTGGCAGTACCATAAACGATGGCTATCCTTGCAGAGAACACAGGGTGGCTCTGGTCGTTTTGTGAAAGCATGCCTGACATGAGGACCTCTTGGTTGATCGGTTGTCTGGCCCGAGGCGAGCTGTGCACCAGTATGAAAAGAAGCTTGCTTATATCTCCTGGTATCCGACTCATGTGCTTTCTTGGGAAATATCTTGCCATATACAGGATCATTCGCTTCTTCCGCAACCTCTGACACAAAAGAAATGAACTGACCAAGATCAGGGTACATATCCTTCTCTCTTTTCATATCGAGGGCCCTCTTTTTCCAACGCGTTTGAAGGTAAGGTTGAAGACGACCCATGATTTCCACGATGGCGGATTGGGAATCGAGCTCGGGCAGCTTTCCCATTTTGGATAAAATGATGTGGCTGCTTCCTAAGTTGTCTGCAAAACGCTGAAGCTCTGTAGGAGACTTGATAGGCCCACCAGTGCGAAGATCACAAATTATACTCTCAGCTACAAGATGGTCGTTGCCAAACCTTTTCGAAAGGATGTCGCGAGCTAACTTGTACCCCTTCACTACCGCCCACCAGTGTGCATCTTCGAATCGCTTCCTTAGCTTGGCCAGAGGTGTACTGCAGGAGCCTGGCCAATTTTGCATCATCGTCACAAGTTAAACAGCCAACACTTCCATCAAACACGGAGATGAATGAATGGAACTTCATAGGATTACCATCAAAGGTATCAAGTGATAGATGAGGCAGATTCATCAGCCTAAACAGTTCGTCCTTGGTTGTTTCTTTGCCCTGGGAATTGTTAGCTTGCTCTTGAATTTTATTTCTGTCACCAACCTTGAAAGAGTTCAACGCGTCAATGTAGTCCTTTTGCACAGCCGCATAGTATGACTCACATTCATCAATTTCCTCATCTGTCTCTAACTTAGTTTCATATTCTTCATTTACAGCAGTGAACTTTTGAAAATGATATTTGAGCTTGTCAAGTTCGTCGGGAACTGAATCATGGTTTTGTTCTGCCTGTAGCTGCCTTAAATAGTTGACTTGTTTTGTTATCGCTCGCTTTCTCTTTGTACGTTCAGCCTTGAGAGGGTCAGCCATGATGCCTTTTTACAGGATTGCTATTCACTATAAAGGTTGTCTTATGGTCATGTGCGTCCGAGTATAACCTTGTGATTGGAATTAGAAGTCTTTATTATTCCACTGATGCTTTTATTTCCATTCTCTCACATCCGACATCTATGCATGATAAATCGTAGCATCTGAGCACCGTGAATCTAGAATACAACCAAAATTATACAATGAGTGCGCTTACAAATTCAAACCTAGAATTTACATCGAAGACATTTATACCATCGAAACTTACTGATTACAAATCAAAACATCAAAACTTACAGCACTGACTCCTGTCCTTACAACTGTATGCACACGACTCCATATTGGTAAATATCCATGTCACATATTCAAAATAAAAAATGTCCTTGTTTACTCTTCTGGTTTGGAACTACTCTCTCTTTTCGCGGGCTTCCCACTTCCGCTTCCTACCAAATAGCCTACGGAGGGGCAACTGCACAGAATATCAATTAATAACCGGAGGGGTCACTAACCCAAAAATGTGCCATTTTACATACTGTTCTTATTTTGCTAAATACTTATTGGGCTAAGAACACCCCTGAAGAAGCTTCGCCTCCCCGAAACCTGCGCACTGTTGACATAAAGCTCCCAATGATAACGTGCTGTGTGAGGTGACATCTGATCTTCGTAAACCACCAAGAAAAGTTGACTGGTAAACACTGAATATGGCTGGCAGAGACGATACTGCAGCATGTGTGACAGAACATCTCAACGAAAACATAGCATATGTAAATGAAACTAAGAACAGTTTAAGAAAGAATCCCCAGAAATATCCCATTGATCAGAAGGATAGTGTGGAAGCAATGCAGCGTAAACCACCACCTGCTAAAAACGGCAAGGAAGTGGCTTCCACAGAGTGTCATGCCACTTCCATTTGTACTGAGGCTGTTGAACAAGAAGTACATGTGGTATGTAACTGAATTAATGTGATTATACTAATATGCACATACTATATATATATCCCCCCACAAATACACATGCATATATATACACATGTACTTTATATGTGTGTGTGTGTAATCAATTAAAGTTTATCGTGTTAAAGAGTACTTCATTCAGTTTCTTTATGTAATCAGCATTTGCATGCAATCATCCATTAGCATGTTTTCGTACATTTATCATTTGTTATCTTTGATTTATTGTGACAAAATGGCCTGCTATGTATTTTTCTATAAGTATATTTTTAGATTGAACCCAGAAGCAAGAAAAAACAAATTCCTGTAATCAATAGTCATGAATTAGCTCTTAAGTTACTACTTGTGATTGGCTTTGTTCTCATGGTGACTTGCATAGCCATCATTTTCCATTTCTATAACCAACAGCAGTATGATCTCAGTGTTGGCCGCCAGATCCACTTCAATGAAATGACGCGGGTGATCAGCATTATGAATACAAACAGAGACCTACTACTGCTCGGTCACCTTGGCCGTAAAATCACAGACTGGAAGCGACCATTTGTCTGCACAGATGAGATGGAAACATTTTCCACTTTGTGTCTCAATTGGCCTGATCAAGCACAACTCAGGATCATATACCACGAGGAAAATGACACTAATTGCTATGATGTTTCCTGGATCACTCATGATGTTAATGTAACCCCAGAAGATTGTTTTGATCTGGATTCGGGTTTGTGGTATGGTGGAGCCTTGTTACCCTCTCAGCCCTGGGCCCTCAACAACTACACCCTTCCCAAAACACACTTTGTACCTGGGTCCGAGTTTGTCAGCAGCAGTCTTGGGCCTGTGATTGAGAGATACTGGCTCATGTCAAGTGGTGTTGGGATCTACATCCACCTTGTATCTCCCCTCTCCTTCAGCATCAATGATAAGGACCCTGTAACTAACACCAGCAATACCAAGATATGCTTTTTCTCGGACTACCCACCGCTTCCCTTTCAAAATCTCCCTGAAAGCGCTGCCAATCTAAACTACACAGTTTGTGTTGCTAAATCAATGCGGCAAGTCCATGATGTCTTTCTCAAGCAAGTTACACAACAACCTACCCGATCACCACCTCCTGTTATATTCACATCCCCAGTGTGGTCCACTGAAGTAAAACTAAGACCCAACATCAGCCAAGATAGTATCCTGCAGTTTTCCTCGGACATATTCAATCATGAATACACACATGGATTACTGCTTATTGAGAATCAATGGGAAAAAGCTAAAGGAGATTTTATATTTGATGACTCAAAGTTTCCTGCACCCTCTACGATGGTAGAGCAATTACAATCTGATGGATTTATGCCTTGCTTTGCCATGCACCCTTACAGCAGTACTCAGTCCCTGTCATTCCAACATATGATCCTCAATAAGTATTACTTGATGGATTTGAGTGGTAAGGCTCCTGGTCTGATCCAGTGGGACAACAGCCTGCCGGGTACCCTCAACTCGGAGGCCGACATTGCTGCTGTTGTTGATATGAACCCAAGATCACAGGCTTGGTTTAGGGAGAGACTGAATCATTTCCAACACAATTTCTCTCTGAATACTTATTATTTAGCAGGGGGTGATGTTGATAATTTGCCATTTCTTACTGGGCTTGGAGGTACTGACCCCAGTTTATATGTTTCTGAGTACATCCAATTTGCATCTGAGTTAAGCCCAGCTGCTCTGATGCCAGTTGCTTACCGAGGACAAGGATATGGCATAACTATTGCTCTGCGTGGATCCACCTCCTCCTGGGATGGACCATCTGGACTGGTCACTATCATTCCTTGAGTACTCACCCTAGGCTTACTCGGTTATCCCTTCATTTTATCAGATGTTATTGGAGGATCTGCATACAGCTCCCCACCACCAAAAGAGCTTTACATTCGATGGTTACAGCTTTCAACATTTTTACCCACAATGCACTTCTCTTTTCCGCCCCATTTCTACACTGATGACGTTGTGGTAATAGCTAAGGAAATGATAGACTTACATCAAGCTTATGTGGCCAAAGAAGTGATGAGAATTGTGAAGGAATCGGTGGGATCTCTTCACCCAATCATACGCCCCCTCTGGTGGATTGCTCCACACGACAAACAGGCCCATCTCTGTGACTCACAGTTTCTCGTGGGCGATGATATTCTTGTTGCACCTATCCTTGTTGATGGAGGCAGATCACGGGACATCTATCTCCCACAGTCACTGTGGACTGATCATCTCACTGGCTCCACCCACCAAGGTCCTGTATGGCTCTACAATCACTCAGTGCCTATCCACAAAATAGCCTACTTCACCAGAAATTCATAACAATATGAGAGATAATATGCCTTTGTCTTGCCTATAAAATGTATCATTGGAATAACAAATGTATCAATTTCACCAGAATGTAATTCTCTCTGATAAATTCAACTCAGTATCATGACCAATATTGTGCTATTTTTCACATCTATGCTAAAACCCACTTCAGATCTTTCTTCTTATGAGACACTATTGTGTTCATTGCATTTTACAGCTCAAGACTACCATAGTTTTGTTTTGTACGGTTCATTGGGGTTAAATTGTATGTTGTAGTCTTATGCTAAATGATTTTATATATCTACCATAAACATATGCATTTTTTTCGATCATAATAGTTCAGTGAATATAACAGCATTTTAAGCCTGTTTTGAGGCTAGATATTCTATTTTCACTGGAACATGGCACATTCCTGAAATTGCTCTTTCTCTTGAAGCCTATAATAAGTCCCGACCTTGAATTGGAGCACCAGATGTAGACTTTACATGTGACGAATGTGACAGTACATTCCCTGATGTGACAGTACATGTCGCAATGTGACAGTACGTGGCCCAATATGACAGTGCATGTCCTAATGTGACACTGCATGTGATGAATGTGACAGTACATTCCCTGATGTGACACTACATGCCCTGATGTGACAGTACATGTGCCAATGTGACAGTACATGCCCTGATGTAACAGTACATGTGCCAATGTGACAGTATATGCCTTGATGTGACAGTACATGTGCCAATGTGACAGTACACAATCCAATGTGACACGACATTTCCCAATATGACATTACTTGTCCCAATGTGACTCTACATGGCCCTTTGCTGTCCACCATATCATCTCTGTGGTAACTTGTGTTTCTTGAAGCCTTAAACCGTTAAACGTAAACCCTTTTCTGCAATTTCATGTTTATTGTGGCCTCTGATATATATAGTCTGCATCCATTTTGTTTTCATTATTTGGTCCAATTACATTCTCAATGTTTTGATAGGATGTAATTGTCTAATTGTCAAAACAAATTCTAGAATTGAAAAGGGTTTTTATCTGTAAGACAACACTGTCACTTCACATTTATACCCTTTATTGGACATGTGAGCCCAAAGCCAACATTTGCTTGTAGCACATAAGGGGATTTGTCGGGCTGATTAATTATTTTATTTTGATATTAAATTATTGATATCTGAGTTAATTCATTAAGTCGTTGATTAAGTATCCCAAATAAGATTCTGATTGCATTCCAATTTCTTTTGTTGATATTTTGTTATGTTGTTAGTGCTTATAATTTGATGCTGTACTGTATATTACCTGTGTGATTTTGTTTTAAAGATTATGTTATTAATTGGTCACATGTTTAACACCTTGTCCACGAGGAATGCCACCTTTGGTGCTATCAATATTTAATATTGTACGTTTATTTGGGATTTGCGCAAACCATTCTCTGTTTTGCCAACAAATGTAGCTAAAAATATAAGTGCTCTGAAATAAACAGTTACCATATTGAACAGATGGCATATCATTAAGTACAAAAAGAAATATAGCTGTCACAGGGGTGCTTGATAATCATATTGTACAAAGGTGCAGGTTAAAATGCTTTTGGAGAGGATATGGCATAGATAATGGATAATGTGAGTTATTTCAAATGATGAGATTGAAAGAATTCTTCCAAGATGGTAACATGGGACTTACTAAGTAGAATGAGGCCGGGGATGAAATGCTAGCACAGCTCTTGAGTTCTATTGCATATGGCACCTTGTAAGACTCCGTGATTGATTTGGCTTGAGAAGATAAAATGAATAGCCACTGAGAAGCGCGATGAAAATCTGAACTACCAATGCAAAGTCAATTAATAGATGAGCAATTCTGTGCCGAGTATTATAGAGGGTCCTGGTCGACATTGTGCTTCTGGATAAAGGGTCACAGAGAGTCCTGTCCCACTTTGTCTCTGTCGATAAATAGTCACAGAGAGTCCTGTCCCACATTGTGTCTGTTGATAAAGGGTCACGGAGAGTCCTGTCCGACATTGTGTCTGTTGATAAAGGGTCACAGAGAGAATTCATGAAGAGAAAAAAGAAAAGTACTTTTGTTCTTCTTTGCGAGTTATGGCAGCCGGTTAGTATTGCGCGCGCTGTCATAGAGCAAGATCACGATCTGCATGGTCTTAGGAACTAATTAGCCGGTGATTTACGTAAAGTGTAAGACTAACTAGTTGAAAAACCAATTAAGGCAGACAGACAGACGACCGTCGCATCGTGGCAGCGTGTTACAAAATCTAAGCGAGGTAGTACATATGGCTTAAGGCTTATTCATTGCGCAGTTAGCAAAAAACTGGAGCGGAATATGAGCAAGTTGGGTGGGTCAAAATAGAGGGTCACCGCTTCAAAATCGGAGAGGACGAGAATATATATATATATATATATATATATAATATATATAGATATATATATAGAGATAAGATATATTATATATAGAGATAATATGATATATATATATATAGAGAGACGATCCCCCCCCGACCGAACCGATAGATAGACGACAGACCCCCCCAGATAACTACACCACAGACATACCATTACACTACCCCATAAGAACAGACAGACAGACAGACAGACAGGACTACACACATACAGACAGACACCACACACAGACACGAAAGACAGACAGACCAGGCATACAGCCGATCCAGGACAGGACAGACAGTACAGACATACAGACAGACATACAGACATACAGATTACTAGAACACATACATGACACACTACATACATACATACAGACATACACATATACACACATCATACATACATACATACATACATACATACAGACATACAGTACAGACATACATACATACATACATACATACATACAGACATATACATACATACATATAACATACGATACAAGTGATGTGACTTACACTTTCAAAGTTAGTCCTCATATACATGTTGTTACAGTATACAGGGAAGTGTGTATTTAACTTTGATGTTTGACTGGCCATGTTATATTTGCGGTATATTGTAGACGTCCTTAGGTCCGCGTCCTTCGCTGAGGGTGTGCAGCGGTAGATCCTGGTTTGTATAATCTTCTGACAAAATGACGTCGGATGTAAAATGATACCGCTTGCAGTTACAACACACATCTCACATCTCACATCCTGATAGCGAGTAATATTTATGGTAATGTCGCGGAAGTGCTCACATTAAGGTTACGTTAATTGGTCACATATCAATGGATATTGGGGAATCAAGGAGCGGTTTCTCTTGGAGAACTTTAGTTGTCACAGCTTACATTCTACAGAACGTGAATGGTGAGATTCTATTTTGCATACAGCCGCTCTTGTTGTGACAGTGGATCAGGGGTGCTCGTTCCGCTTTGATGACATGACAGGACATATGACTTACATATGATGAGGTGAACCACAGGGATTCCTTAATGTTTTTGTTGAGTACAAACATACATACAACTGTACATTCAATGTAGCTGCCATTGAAGTGATGTTACTATGTTTTGTTCAGGGGGTCTTTCCTGTTTTATATTCAGAGAAACTTTATAATCAAGAGTACCCATCTACCAACGTGAATGTATTTCGACCCAGTGAATTATTTTTACACGATCGCTAATGTTGTGGTGTATGTGTGTGTGTGTGTTTGTGTGCGTCCTTGTGTGTTGGGTGTGAAAGTGTGTAGTCCTGTGTTTGTATATGTTTTGTGTGTGTGTGTGGGTCGTGTGTGTAAGTGATGCGCATACGCGCTTATGCGTTAAAATACGAGTGTACCCGCATCGCACGTGCGATTGCGAATGATATTCAGTGTATCCCGATGGAAGTTCATGCGGGTTACAACTATGATTAAAGATCATCTTCATTGACACTCTGACAATCCATTGGTAAGCTGTGCCTCTGCAGCTAGACAGTTGTCACAGCTTACATATACAGCCTGTTAATGGTGCATTAGGATTGTGTGTTGGTCTTGACGTTCTACTTTGTGTGACAGGAGATCAGGGATGCCTCGTTACGCTTGGTGTCCCGATTATGCCACAGTGTGACGATCTGGTTTCCAGACGGTTCTGCCCATTAACCTGCGGCGTCTGCACCATCACAAATGCTTACACTACACAGCAGCAGTTCATGTCGACCACCGCCAGGTCTGGGACAGGGTATCATGTATCATTCAATGTGCAAAGTAATAGAATCATACTTCGTATGTACACCGAAAGTATTTGCCGCAACTTTGCGAGTTCTAGGAGCTTCAAATTGGAAAGATATAAACCACAGAGAATTCCGTTAGGTGTTTGTATAGTGATAAAACAATGTATGTGGTTGTGGTGTGACAGGTGAGAGCCAGGTGTATGTTGAGCAGGTTGGTATGAACTGGTGAGAAGGAGAGAATTAGTTGCCAAAAGTGAGGTGCAGATGAAAGCACTGAGGAACTCACAATTGGGCAAAGACAATGGAACTGATGGTATTGTGGGGCGCGTAGTGTTTGTTAAGATTGAGAAATACCATGGATGTTATGGGGCAATGAAATGTGGGGGTATGCCAATTTGTGTGGGTCGTCGTTGTGTCCGTGTTTGATCCTCATTGTGTGTGTCAGAGATAGGTGTAAATGTTTGGAGTTGGTGAGTGGGTCGATGGGTGAGTGCGTAAATCAGCACGGGAACAAAACTTGACTGTTAAAATTGACTTTGCCTCTTAAAAATTAGGTTGCGAAAGAAATCATTCAGGACAAATGCAGTGTAATCCATTTTGCAGTGCAGGTTACAAGCAACACAAGTGATCTAAAGACATCTTGATGAAATTGATCCTGATAGCGAGACTGTATAAGGTCACGCTTGGCTATACTCGCGGAAGTGTCACATTAGTTACGTAAATGGTGACAGTGTACAGGTACTTGACCGCTTATGAATTGGGGAATAAAGAGAGCGGTATGTTACTGTGGCAAAAGTGCCGCAGAACTTTAGAGTCCACATTGCAGACATTCTGCCATTAAAGAACTGGGTCTTTTCTGTGGTAATATTCTATTTTATACTCAAGACCATTTTACATTACAATCGTGATTGTATTTGTGACCGGATGTTATGGTGTCGTTCAATGTGATGACGTAGTGAATCCAAACTGTGTGTTGACATGTGAGGTGAAGTGTGTGGGACTTTCCCACTAATTGGTTTTGTTGTGAAACATTGTGAGTGATTGCGCAACGCTGTTTATGCGTTAGTGTTGCGATGAGCATTGTTCTGTGGTGATTTCTGACAAAATGAGGTTCACTGTTTGATCAATATGTGACTCATGCGGGTTACAGGTGATGGAAGTATTCGACATTTGACAATGACAATCCATTTAGGTGGAATTGTTGTTTTCACGTGTTTCCCCGTGATATTCAACTTGCCTATCTAACATTAGTCAATGTATTCGCACCAGTGTCTATGGTATTTTCCACGTGGATGCCGGTGTTGTGTGAACTGGTTGCAGTTATAGTGTGCAGTGTGACAAGCTCTGTTGTTCGCAACATTTGTGATATTAACATGCGGCATTGAAATGTATTTCCGTATTTGCATATGTGCATGTATCGACATAAAACATGTGCGCACATACTTGCAACAATGCATATGTAATCGAATCGTCTATTATATGTAAAGATGTTATTACGCAGAAGCGATTTCGCGCATTAGATCCACGACACATATAAGCCAGATGGTAGCTCTGCGGGCAATATTTTGCCTACAACTATGTGATTCTTTTGACGAAAGCTTGCGCCTCCATTTTGATTGAACTTGATCCATGTGATGAATACCAATTATATTAGATCTGTGCCGCTCAGCCACTCAGCATATCCACCGCGTCCATCGGCCTCCCGTTATGGGCGCTTGGTGTGTTGGTTATATCCTGTTATACTATATATATATATATATATATATCTATATTCTCCCATATATTCCATATTTATGTATGTCCGATTATGACACAGATGTGCATGTGTGTGTGTTGTTCCCATTTAAGCGCGGCGTGGTTCAGCCACCATCACCGCTGCCACTATGCATAAGTCACGGGGTTACAACTATGATTGTGAGAGGTACTTTATTCAAACAATATGCAGCTGTGATGGAAGTTTTCAGTACTTAGTTGTAGTAACCAAAGTTTAGCGGACCACTTTTCGAGTTCTATGTTGAGTCGTTGGTAGTCTACGCTTGTATAACCCCCAGGAGGTGCCGAGCGATAGCGCTACCTGGTTTGTCCCCAGTCGGTGCCAACAGGTGATTGAGTCTTACCGTCTCCAGTTACAACACTGCCCATTAATCCTGATGCGCATGTATGCATGACAATGCCACGGCCAGTGCTAACTACCAAGCGTTACGTGCCAGCGGTACATATCAATGGACGTTGGGGAATCAACGCCGAACTGTGACAGGTACTAACATGATTCATGCCCCAATGTGAACGCTGGTCTCGACATTTTCCATTACGCACGCTCACCATGCATTTCAGAAGTTTGTATGAACTGATCGAGTTCATTGTTTGATACGCGTTTGGTACTTATTATATGTGAACAGAGGATTGCGAGTTATGTTTGTTGTTGGTAAAACAACACAAGACTATTGTTCGATATTGTCATCGAAACAAATTTATGTCTTCGAATTTCTTTTGTGTATTGAAAAATTTGACATCTTAGTGCATTTGTCATTTGAAGAAAAGTGTTCAGATATCAAACGGATCGATGGATGAGCGACAAATCAGCGAGATGCACTTTGCATGAAGCAATATTTTGCCTCTATTATATGTATTTTGTGATAGAAAGCTTTCATTCAAATTTAAGTTGTAATCCATGTGATGGAAACTCTTTATACTTGCAAATATATGTATATATATATATATATATATATATATATATATATATATATATATATATATATATATATATATTATATATATATATATATATATATATGTATATATGTATGTATGTATGTTTATGTGTATGTGTGTGTGTGTGTGTGTGTGTGTGAGCGCATTCAGTCGATCCCGATGATATGCTTACGTCATGCGGGTTACAACTATGATTGAAGATGATCTTTATTGAACTTTATTGGCAGCTGTGCCTCTCAGCTTTCAGTATTTTAGCGGCGTATCCCGCCTGTTTAGCGGACATTAGGACGTGTGTTGGTCTTGACGTTCTACTTTGTCTCCCCAGGAGAGTGCCGAGATAGCGCTACCTGGTGTCCCCAGTACGCCCACAGGTGTGACGAGTCTGGTCTCCAGACATCCTGCCCATTAACCTGCGGCGTCTGCACCACCACCACCACCGCCACTACTACCAGCAGCAGCACGACCACCGCCCGAACTGTGACAGGTACATGATTCATCAATACGCCTCGTTATTACGCAAGCTCATATGCATAACCGAAGTTTGTAGGAACTGATCGAGTTCAATGTTGATCGTTGGTTGTATATAACCACAGAGAAATCCGCGGAGTGTTTTTGTAGGACAACAAGACTATTCTTTGTATATTGTCATCGAAACAAATTTATCTTCGAATTTTGTGTATTGGAATTTGACATCTTAGTGCATTGTCATTTGAGAAAAGGTTCAGATATCAAACGGATCGATGGATGAGCGACAAATCAGCGAGATGACTTTGCATGAAGCAATATTTTGCCTCTATTATATGTATTTGTGATAGAAAGCTTTCATTCAAATTAAGTTGTAATCCATGTGATGGAAACTCTTTATACTTGCAAATATATGTATATATATATATATATATATATATATATATATATATATATATATATATATATATATATATATGTATATATGTATGTATGTATGTTTATGTGTATGTGTGTGTGTGTGTGTGTGTGTGAGCGCATTCAGTCGATCCCGATGATATGCTTACGTCATGCGGGTTACAACTATGATTGATGATGATCTTTATTGAACTTTATTGGCAGCTGTGCCTCTCAGCTTTCAGTATTTTAGCGGCGTATCCCGCCTGTTTAGCGGACATTAGGACGTGTGTTGGTCTTGACGTTCTACTTTGTCTCCCCAGGAGAGTGCCGAGATAGCGCTACCTGGTGTCCCCAGTACGCCCACAGGTGTGACGAGTCTGGTCTCCAGACATCCTGCCCATTAACCTGCGGCGTCTGCACCACCACCACCACCGCCACTACTACCAGCAGCAGCACGACCACCGCCCGAACTGTGACAGGTACATGATTCATCAATACGCCTCGTTATTACGCAAGCTCATATGCATAACCGAAGTTTGTAGGAACTGATCGAGTTCAATGTTGATCGTTGGTTGTATATAACCACAGAGAAATCCGCGGAGTGTTTTTGTAGGACAACAAGACTATTCTTTGTATATTGTCATCGAAACAAATTTATCTTCGAATTTTGTGTATTGGAATTTGACATCTTAGTGCATTTTCATTTGAGAAAAGGTTCAGATATCAAACGGATCGATGGATGAGCGACAAATCAGCGAGATGACTTTGCATTAAGCAATATTTTGCCTGTATTATATGTATTTGTGATAGAAAGCTTTCATTCAAATCAAGTTGTAATCGATGTGATTTTATTTTTATAGCAGCAGAAACTCTTTTTCGCAAAAAAATCTCCATTTTCTCAAACTATAAGCAACTTATTGATCAAGTCAAATGGCTTCCGCAGCGGTTGGTACGGGGTGTATTGATGGAAATTGCGACCAACAATGTCCTTGTTACGACCGGAAGGATTGTCCAAAACGAAATGACCGCTGTCCATATGGTAGATGTGCCCTTGGATGGCGCGGTTTTCCTGACTGTTCTCACAGAGGTGAGGTGGAGATAACGAATCCAGCCACTCTTTGTTAACAATGAATAACCGAAAATAATTAACTGATCTCCGGGGCTCATGTGGGTTTTTTTTACTTCGCACCCTCAGAAGTATTTGTTCATTTGTACCCCGTAAATTGTAAGACATAAAGTTGCGCATCTGATACTTTGACAAGATGTGTGATATATAAAGCTGGATGTATCCGTGTTTACTATGAATACCTGTGCTTTTCTTCCTCGCAGACTGTTCCGTGAACAACGGCGGATGTCGACAGAAATGTGTCAGTGGTCGGGTATCTAACGGGTGCGCATGCTGGGAGGGCTACGTTCTACAGGATGACGGCGTCACCTGTGTTGGTCAGTGCTGTTTCATGCTATGAATGGTGGCATCATCTCTAGTTACGTTATGTTGATCAATGTATATGTTTTATTTCAGAGAATGACAGTTTATGTCTGAGGGACAGGAAGGGCAGTGAGTATAGAGGGACTGTGGCTGTCACCTGGGTAGGAGAGACATGTCGCTCATGGGCCGAGGTCAGCGGTACTCCGTACGACCACAACTACTGTCGTAATCCACCCGGAGCCACGGATCCTCGTCCATGGTGTATGGTTTCACCATACACCTATCATGAACCATGCAATATCGCCTTATGCACAGGTACAACGAATGTATCAAGCCAGTGCTTATCGTGCTAGATATAATTAATTACATAGTAGAAAAACCGTCATCCACCGGTTTTCTTCTCTTTTGGTTATGCTGGCTATTTTTGTGGCCTTTGTAGAGTCCCATCGCTTATTTATAACGTGAAGTGAACATTAAACCAAATATGGCACACGATAGACGCAACAATACACCCAAAGTGGCAAGTGGCAGAGTTCGAGTGATATAACCAGAAAATGGTGCAGTTGCTCATGCGTAGTTACTGGTCCAGGCCGCTAATATGCATACCATTGTAAACAAAGTTCGGAGGCTTTTTTTAAAGTGCCACTGTCAATGAATTATCGATAGTTCGGTGTTCTGATACTATGCATGCATTCGGATATTCTCTATAATCTAATAATAGATCTGCCGTTTACACATGACTGACTCTTCACTGCTGATAAGTCATCCATTTCCATATATGGTTGTTGGAGAAATATTACGACCAGAAAAACTTATGTAAACAGGGATCCTCTTGGGCTTAGGTAACCCGGATAGGCACAAATTATGTTACAATTCGTGAATTTATGTGCTTTGTATATGCTTTAAGTCCAATATTTGGTATTAATGTTGGTTGACGGTGCAAAATTTGACAACCTTTTTTGATACATACACGAGAAGCGTTTATGAAGCTAACAAAGCTGTTAAATCTAGCATCGCTGATAACATCACACCTTCCCCAACATGTAAAATACATGGACAATTGTTATATCGTTGGGAGACCATTCCTAAGACTACATATAAGTCGACCGCTCTATACACCACTCAAGTCGTCACCATCCATGTTCATATGACAGCACCAAGTCAACGGGGGCAGACTGCTGTTTGATCTGTCATGCCAATCAGTCAGCTTTTTCAGTGTTCGCAGACGATAATACACATCCACAATTTCGTTATGAGGACAGAGATTAGTGCTTGTTTCAGCTGTTGATCCATGTCATTCCAGCAACCATGAGTGCCCCCAGGAGTGTGTAAGTCTCCAGGCCACGTCGTATTCCTGTCGCTGCTACCCCGGCTATAGCGGTAATGGCCGAGTCTGCAACGGTGAGTGGCACTCTATTATAAGAGCATATCGCCAATCAAACTGCTATCTATATCTATCCAATTTTTTCTTTGAACGCGATTAACTGTGTGTTCCACAGATATTGACGAGTGTTCCGGAGACTCTCACGAGTGTTCATCCCGTGAGCAGTGTGTCAATATAGCCGGCGGGTATTACTGCGAATGCGCCACCGGATATCACCTGGATACGGACACCAATCAATGCACAGGTAATGATCAAAGCACTTCTTCTTATGTTCGTTCGCAATTACTACCTCACTTTACCTTGTATAGAGGCGGTAACTTCTACTTATTCTGCCTGGCATAGTTTGATTTCCATCCGTTGCTTAAATTTTCTGAATTATGGCGATAAACCTGTCTTACCACGATCACCTATGATGTACCCGTATCACTGCGCCTTTCTTTATGACAATAGCCTGTACGTCTGGGACCTTCGGGGAGTCATGCAGCGGGACGTGTCACTGTCTTGATAACTCGAGCTGTAACCATACTACTGGAGTATGCCTTGACGGTCAATGCGCAGCCGGGTGGACCGGATACAATTGCCAAAGTCGTGAGTTTCTATCGCTCACTGGATCTACCTGAATTTCTCTGTCGTATTGCTTTGATTGCGGTTTATCGCATTATCATATGTTGACCTAATGGTTATCGGTATAAGAGCCCCAGTCACAAATGTGTCTTGTGTTTTACGTGTAGCGTGTACGCAAGGAAGCTTCGGGCCGTCCTGTGGAGGCGTATGTCACTGTCTGTACGATCGTTACTGTGACCGTGTTGATGGAGCTTGTTCTCTCTACGGCTGTGAGGCTGGCTGGAGGGGCGATACGATACGAATTATCGCTCTCCAGTTTAGAACCGGTGTTCGTATTTACATTAACCAGTTGTTTTCGTTTTGTGATGTAGATGTAGATGAATGCGCCGATAGAGAACAACACGGAGTTGACTCGCGATGCCATGTATGTATCAACACAGACGGAAGCTATACATGTGATTGTAATACCGGATACCAACTCCACAGAACAGGGAGATATTGCGTGGGTCAGTGACACGAGATGGGTTGTAGCCCGGCCATCTTACTCATTGTTGTACTGTTTATGTTTTTATTTTGAGATAAACCCCATTGTATGCAAGGATAATTGATAATGATGAATACAGAAGCTTGTAATTCATATTTGTTTTGTTTTTATAGACATCGACGAGTGCAACAGCAAAGAGGAAAGGGGTGTCCCAGCAAGTTGTCACAGATGTGATAACCTGCAAGGAAGTTACCAGTGTCGATGTGATACAGGTTATGAGCCTTCAGACGACCGCAAATCTTGCGTTGGTGAGTTGGGATTTGGTAAAACGGGAACGTTTTCTACATATTAAGTTCTGAGTTTCAGCGTGATACTATGACCATTTGGGTCACGGTGCTTGAGTCGGGGATGTTGATGAGAGACGAAAGACGATTATTCGTTGGTCGCCGACGTTGTAGGTAGCTGAGGGTTGATGTCCTGCTAAATAATACCCGAGACTTTATATGAATTTCTATTTTCTTTATTCGTCTCTGCTGGCTGGCACGTTCGGGTTCTGATTCTGGTACTTGTTGTGGGATGGATATGTCTCTGGAATACTGTATATATTTTGTGTGTCTGATGCTGTCGTATTTATAGTGAAAGATGGGGGTGGCTTGATGTGGTGAGCTGTGATTGGTCAATCGGGGGCTTGGGGTCATTCGGAGCTTTTAATTGGAGATCAAACGGGTCTTAGTTTATTGTTAAGGGAATAGACAGGATTCGAATGTTTACATCAAAGGGTTGGATTTAGTAAAGGACTATATAATTTGGAAACTGACCCGTTCGGAACTTAAAGGGATTCTAAAGGTTTATGTAAATTGGGCAACAATTAATCTGATACGAGTGAAAAGGGGTGAATTTCATTTGCTTAATTTGGTTTAGTGTTCCTGTCCCGAGTGGCCGAGAGGTTGTAAATCGAACTTAAACTTTTGGGGTGTGGCGGGGGTGGGGGGGGGGGGGGGGGAGAGGTGGAGAGGTGGTGTGTGTATGTGTTCGCAAGTTCATGCGTGCATGTATGCGTTTGTTGGGGGTGAAAATACATCCAAATGGATTGTAGCTTCCATTTGTTACTGAATCATCTGGGGAGGTAGGGGTTTTTCCTGGGTCATCAAGAGGGTAACTGGATCATCGGGTTGGTTTGTTACTGGGTCATTGGGACTGTGACGAGGTCATCATGGGGGAATGGGGCTGTTACTGGGTCATCGGAGTGGGGGTTGTTAATGGATCATAGCTATGCAGGAATATTTTATAAAGCTGAATACAGGAGCTTGTAATTCTTAGCTGTTTTGTTTTTATAGACATCGACGAGTGCAACAGGAGAGAGGAAAGCGGTGTCCCAGCAAGTTGTCAGATATGTGAAAACCTGCCAAGAAGTTACCAGTGTCGATGTGATACAGGTTATGGGCTTTCAAGCGACCGCAAATCTTGCGTTGGTGAGTTCGGAATTGGTAAAACGGTATCAGGATCCGCTCAGTCATGCACGTTTTCTACAAATTAAGTTATGAGTTTCAGCGTGATACATCCAAATGGACTGCATTTGTTACTGAGTCATCGGGGGAGGTGGGGGTTGTTACTGGATCATCGGGGTGTGAGTTATTACTGGGTCATTGGGGCTTGTTACTTTGTAGCGTGCGAGTGGGAGGGTTCAAATAGCGAAATGGAATCGTTATCAGACTTTCCGTTAGCTTAGCTACAGTTAAGATTCAGCCACAACTATTGGCGATAATACGAGGCAGTCGATGATGCCGTTTATACTTCCCGCTTTACAGGACCTCCATAACACCTCTGACTTACCCAAATACCCGCAATATGGTTCCACTTAATGGAACTCACCAATAAAACTTCAGGAAGGCTTTCGCGACAAACTGGCGGGGTCACTGGCCTTGATGGGGTTGTTTTTGGTCGTTTTGTCATACTGCTCTTTCATTTTTGGTTTGTTGTTCGACTAGGTGCTGTTCAGCAAATTTAGAAATTTTTGATTGTGTTTACAGCATTTCGACAATCTGATCATTGTATATGTTAGGCGAATTGAGGGGATCTGGGAGATCCATCTCCGCTGGTAACACGGGCATTCTGCCAAATACCAACATTTAACTTGAGTAGCCCAGCGATTGATTGTCAGAAGTGTTGAGCCCAAATACTAATGGCATTAGGTGGTGGCCCCAGTCTGTTTGGTTAGGACTGACATAATTCCTTGGAAGATTTAGTATCGAGCGCTGACAACATTCCGTTTGCCCTTGACTTTGAGCATGATACGCCGAACAGAAACATTGTTTGATTTTGAAAAGGGAACATCATTCCTGAAATAGGGAGCTAATGAAAGCAGAGCCGTTATCGGAGAGAAGTGGCTTGGGTGCACCATACACACAGATGACTCTCTCATAGAAACCCATAGCAATCGATTTGTCTGTAATGTCACGAGTCGGCCATGCAATGACATAGTGACTGTATTGGTCCGTAACACACACTATGTGCTCGTTACCAAACCGCGTTTTTGGTAATGGGCCGATAATTGATGATATCATTGCGTCAAGTTTGCCTGTTTGGAAGAAGACAATGTAAAAGGCTTCTGATAACTTAACCTGCACTTACAGTTTGGGTGGGTTTTGTGCGATAGCGAAGGATCGAGATACTAAGTGTAGGTTGAGATAAGTTCCTTTGTAGCGTTGGCGTATTTAATTACCAAGCCCGCATGTAATCAGTTGGATTTTGAGATAGCTGTGTGTTTTTGAAATCGTTATAGAGCATGTGATTATTAATAATTGGTCGACCCAATCAATGAGGATATCTTATTTGTATGGATGTCAGAGTGTAGCATAAGGAGTTAAACTTCAAAAGCCCAGTTCTTGTGTACAGGGGTAGTAATTTCGTATCTGGAGATAATCCTTATCTGGAGTGGTCGAATTTAAATCCAACCCAGTTGTTATAAAGCGTATGTAGGCTTAACTGGCAAGAGATTTTGTATTGCTATCGCTGTCACTTAAGCTGTTTCTTTGTCAGTTGACTTGATTGCAATCTCAACTTGTTCAACCGTCTGGTTTTAGCTCTGAATTGGTTTAAAATGTGGGTGAAATCAAGCATAGTTTCTATGGCATGGTCGTGTGGCTGGTCAAATGGTGTATGATTGGAGTAATGGAAAAGATATATATGGTGTGTGAAATAATGGTACAAAAAAAGGATTATTATACTCACAATATGAATGTAGACGTCCTGTTTTGGGATAAATAGTACATAGGTAATAATGAGATGACATTGGTGAGAATTCTTTCATGAAAGAAAAAAAATGTGTGAAGAATACTCTGAAAATGAATAAATGAGGTTAGTTAGACATAAATCGGTAGAGCTATACTCTGAAAATGAATAAATTAGATTAGTTAAATATTGATTGGAGATGGTGAATAAATCAGTAAATGGAGTGTCAAATTGGTAAATGATGTCATACATCGGTAATGCGCATCTTCCGCGTCTGACGCTTGGTGGCGCTGTTAACTCTGTCCTCAAAAATCCACCCTGATTTTCCGCAGGCAAACATGATGTTAAATTTCACTTTATTTGGAAATCGAGGAGCCTTTGATCCAAGTAATTTTACAGCATCATAAGTCTTCCCATCCTTACGTGCGACTTTTGGCTTGTGGGAAGTTTTGGTTAAGGCAGCTGTTGGTGGGATGTTTTGTCGAGAGGAAGTATTTGCATGGGCAGGGGGAGTTTCGAATGTCTGTTTGCATGTACCGTGTCGGGGAGGAGACAGTGTGTTGACAGTGTTTGCCGCGGAGGGTGTTGAAGGGGTCGTGTGGACAATGCTGGGGGTGGCGAATTTGTCAGAATTCCGATCGACTCGGGATTGAGGGGATCTGGGAGATCCATCTCTGCTGGTAACACGGGCATTCTGCCAAATACCAACATATAACTTGAGTAGCCCAGCGATTGATTGTCAGAAGTGTTGAGCCCAAATACTAATGGCATTATGTGGTGGTCCCAGTCTGTTTGGTTAGGACTGACATAATTCCTTGGAAGATTTAGTATCCAGCGCTGACAACATTCCGTTTGCCCTTGACTTTGAGCATGGTACGCCGAACAGAAACATTGTTTGATTTTGAAAAGGGAACATCATTCCTGAAATAGGGAGTTAATGAAAGCGAAGCTGTTATCGGAGAGAAGTGGCTTGGGTGTAGTTGAACGGCATGAGGTTTCTACGTAGAATATATAACTTAAATTTCCAGCTGGAACCTCTGTTGGTCCACTTCTCCAACCGCTCTTGGATAGTTGTATTGCTCTCGTTCGGGATATCGCTAACATCTTCTGCAGAGAGAACCACCTCCTGATTATTACGCTGTACAGACTCAACATAATCAGTGCTTCATGAGTCTCACCTGCAGGGCAAACTGATACTTAATTCCGTTCAGCTCCTTAAGCTCATCAGTCAAAATTTTACACATCTGTTTATGAATCCTCTTAAGAGCATGATAGCTTCGGTGACGAGGGGGTGACCCTCAGAAACGCTCATCACCCACCCGAGCAAATAGTTTTTCAGAGTCCACTTAGTCTTCTTGAACTTCAGGCGTGGTGTGGAAACGGGAGGCGCTTTGCTTGAAACCACTAGTTTCAGATTTCGTGTGAGAGTTGGGCTGGAAGCTATGCTTCAAATCAAATGTAGGGCGGTTTAATCCTATGAGCTGCAAGGTAATTGCTTTGGGCTTTACGCGCTCGCATATGGTGAGCCATGTTTGAAACTCTGTTTCCTATACAGATCTATGTGTCTAAAAGGGAATTGTTTTTAATAGTGAAAGCAACAGCAGAGCGAAAAGGGTTCTATTGTTCTACAGTAGGGACGTTTTGTTGAAAGTGGGAAGTTTCACTTCTATTTCTAGATAATGGCCTAAACAGTGGCGCTAGTAAACCAACGAGCCATTGTACACTGGGCTGTTGGGCTTTTGTGCAGCAATTTTTTTCTGTTGGCACACAAGCCTGTGGTTGATCTTATCACACCCACAATCCATGCACACTCCTAGTTGATTTTTTATACCCTTCTGACAAACAGTACAAAGACGATTAACGACACTGTGGTTCATCTTATGTCTGTGTCAGTTACAAAACTTTTGTGTACTGGGTATTTCTTTGCGAGCAATATTCAGGGGAGCTTGTTTGCAAATTCTACCATTCTTTGGAGTTTCCTATATAATGTCTTATGTCTATTTGAGAATAGCGGCAGCTGAGGGTAAGGTGGCACCACAAGCAGCTCCTCCTTTACAAAGCCACGGGTAGGTGCATCCAACAAATAGTAGGTAGACGGTAGACATTGAGTGACCATACAGGGTCAGTTGCAAGACGGCGGCCCTGCTCCAGCTCACCAGGCTTGTAGAGGCTAAGGCTAACACCAGAGGGAATCTTTTGCTCTTTGAGCCCTACCAAGCATCTGGGGACCAAAGAAGAGGGATTTTGTGCGACTTGTTTTGCCTTTATAGCATCTTTAGGGTTTTTCCAGTCAAGTGGGTGACTTCATTGTTTATAGCAGAGACAACAGCTTGCATCTGAGAAACCACTCGATCAATCATTCCCCAGATGAAAGTTTTAACTCCACAGTGTATTTCAACAAGAGTGTGGTTAAAGCATTCCACTATAGCCTGGTCTCGAAGGACATCCACACAACAATGCCAGACGGAGATCACACAGCTGATCCTTAATGTTAGGCTGTGCTTCTATAACAAAATATATATAGACGTTCAATGCACCAGCTGTCTCTGCTTTTTTTTGTGATCTGAATGGTGACACCTTCATATGCAAACTCCACGCACCTACCACTACCATGGAGCTGGTCGTCGTCACTCGTCCTCAAGTCGAGCCACAGGGCATACTTGCTGGTTAGGAACTCTCCTAGGGACACGTCCGCTAATGCCAGGTCTTATACAGCTATTGCCACACTGGGGTCTCGTTTACTCGTTGCCGCAAAGGCCTTCTTTACCTCATCCCACTGCTGGTAGCCAGGCATGCCCTGGACATGGAGTCTTGTTGGGTAACCATGCCATACTCGAAGGAGACGCCATCGATTGTGTAGCTGGCGTTGGTGACACCCGATGCGTGAATTACACGGCTGTAGTCGTTGAATGTGAGCTCGTAATACAGTCTGTCATCAAGCTCACTCTGGTAGAATGGCATGTGGCTCTCGAGGAGTTCAAAGTTCCACTTGATATCAAATCGGTTGAAATAAGTATCGGCTATTGTCCTTGTGTCCTTCCCCCACCCGTATCTTAGTCAAATTTTCGTCATCTGATGTGTCAATGCCCTGATACTGGGCCTTAGCTCTCTCCTGTGCATTTTTCCATAGGTCGCCATAAGAGTGGTACACATCGCTGTCATCGATCAACATGACAAGATTGCCAGAAATCTTGATGGGCGTTTTCTAAACCACGGTGCGACCCAAGTTTTGCACAACGCTGCAGTAAGCGTCGGTCGAGGTCAGTGTTCTTGTAAAGGCAAGCCGGGCTGTACCCGGAACAATAACGGCTTCTGCTCACAGGTTGGGGAAGGGGACCAGCAGTTGTTGGTTCTGTTTAATAGTGTTTGGGTTGTTAGTAATAACCACACACTGCCGCATACCCTCTACCACAAGAGACTCGCACACCGGCGATATGGATTAAGCTAGCCTACAATGTTTTAGCTGAAAAAAATCAGACACCAGCCCTCGGCCGTGAATATATAAAGTTTGAGCTTGATGGAGGAGAGTTACGATTGTTGGACTTCCCTGACATAAGGATCGTAAATTCTCGTGACAGAAAACCGCTTACGCTTGGAACAATAGCTGGGTTTGGCGAGGCTAGGGCTAGGTTATGGGGGTCATGGGCATGATCCTGAGGTAGAGGCGCTTGTAGTTCTGCCAGTAAGCGCCGCATCGTGTAATAAACGTAAAAGATGAAGAGAGCTTGGACGAGGGAATCCTCAGGCTCAATGTGGTCGTTGAATGACACGCCGCAGCCGCGTGTTGCACACCACACTTCCAGAACTGCATTGGCTTTGACGACCAGGCTTGCATTGTCTTATACGTAGTTACCGGCGGCATCTTATAATAACTGAGCACCTCAGGAAAGTTTGCTCTGAATGTACCACTGCTGTGAACTGCCCTCTCACTAGCCGGATATACCCCACCAGCTTTATATGGGTTTTTTCTATTGAATTGATAAGCCAACATATTTAACTATGTATCAAACTCTGACAAATGTTCAAAGCGTCGAGGTTGTGTCCCTGCAAAATCCTATTGACAACACTGCCGGCAATCTATGTGTTGGCCTAAGGTCAATCACATATACTGTGGGCTGGTACAATCTCGAATCCAATGAGAGCATTGTATGGCAGTCAAGGCCTGTAAGAAGTGGAAAGATTGTTCCATTAAAACCAGGCCTCTGGAACCAATGGACTGAAGTAAAAATGTGTGTCTATATATATTTTCTTTTATCTAGGTATAAATACATGTATATATGTATATATATACATATTTATATATATATTTATGTGCATATATATTTATATATTTTTATGTTTACAATATATATATATATATGTATGCATACATAGTATATATGTATTTGTATATATATAATATATATATATATATATATATATATATATATATATATATATATATATATATATATATATATATATATATATTTATGTACATATGTCTCTACATTAATATTTATTTTTCAGCCTGTTCACGTGGATTCTACGGAGTGAACTGTACATTCAGTTGCCATTGCCACAATGGATCAGCCTGCCTGGCTCAAGATGGCCGATGTCCGTATGGGAGGTGTTCCCCTGGATGGCAAGGCTTTCCCATCTGCAATTACCGAGGTGAATATATGTATAGTACAATGTTATACTTTATCACAGAAATCTGTAACTGGTAATTCCTTCGTTGTTTTCATTCTTAACACCTGTGCCACAGATTGTGCGTTAAATAACGGCGGGTGTCAGCAGAGATGTGAGAGTGGGCAAGAATGGGACTGGTGTAGTTGCTGGAAGGGCTATACATTACTCGACGATGGCATGACATGCACAGGTAAGTAAGGGCTTCTCGAGGGTAACTTATTGCCAATTGGCTGACTCAGTGTGTGCTATATACGACGATAGATTGATGCGAGCTTTCACGTGCATTTCATGCTTCCTAATAGGTTGCAGACTATATTGGCTAGGTGCTGATATGTTGCATACTAAAGTAGGTAGGTAGCATTTGGCTAGTATGTTGCTTAATAAGATAGGTGCTAGCTGGCTAGTACGCTGCATACTAAGGTAGGTGCGAGTTGGCTTATCTGTTGCATACTAAAGTAGGTAGGTGCGAGTTGGCAAATCTTTTACATACTAAAGTATGTAGGTGCTAGTTGGCTAGTAAGTTGCATACTGAGGTAGGTAGATGAAGCTAATTGGGTAATATTTTGCCCACTAAAGTAGGTAGGTGCTAGTTGGCTTGTACGCGGCATACTAAGGTAGGTAGGAGGTAGTTGGCTAGTACGCTGCATACTATGGTGGGTAGGTGCTAGTTGAATAATATGTTGCATACACCGGCAGTTTGGTTGTAGTTGGCCGCATGTTGTATTCTGAGGTAGATTTTTGCTAGTTTTCTAGCTAAAGAATCTTGGCGTTAGGTAGCTAATATGGTGCATACCAATATAGCTTGATAGTTGTTGGATAGAATGTTGCAGAATAATAAAGCTTGGTGCTATTGACTAGAATGTTGCATTTTAAATTAGCTTGGTGCTAGTTGACTAGTATGTTGCATTCCCAATTAGCTTGATGCTAGTAGGCTTGCATGATATATCGTAATATAACTGGGTGCTATTTGAGTAGTATGTTGTATTATAAATTGGCTTGATGCTAGTTGGCTTGTATGATGCATTCTAATAACACTTGGTGCTAGTTGGCTAGCAAGTGGCTTATTAAGGTAGCCACATGACAGTTGTATATCAATAATATATTATTCCTTCAGCGGATGACTCAATCTGTCTTCGTGATGCTAACGGCTTGGAATATAACGGTACGTTGTCCGTGAGTTCAACTGACAAGAATTGTCGACCGTGGAATTCAGCTGACTACCCCGAGTACGGACACAGATTCTGCCGTAACCAAGCGGAATCACCTCTGAACCAACCATGGTGTTTTTCGGCTGAAGGTCAACCAGTGACTTGCAGCATTCCAATTTGCTCAGGTACTGATGATATTGACTAATAGAAAATATATAAGCGATAAGTAGAAAATACCACTTGTATACTCATTATCTCCCTCACTCTTACTCCCTCTCTCCCTCACACTCACTCGCACTTATTCTTTGCCATAGCTCTCACTCACTCTCTCATTTGCTTTCACCTACTTTTCTCTCTCTCTCTCTCTCTCTCTCTCTCTCTCTCTCTCTCTCTCTCTCTCTCTCTCTCTCTCTCTCTCTCTCTCTCTCTCTCTCTCTCTCTCTCTCTCTCTCTCTCTCTCATCCACCCACCCTCATTTTCTACAAATATATCAATACCCTAGATTGTCTACTAATCCGCCCACTGACTGCCAGCTTTTTAAATATCAAACTTGAGAGTCATTATATTCCAGAGTTGGACCAATGTGCGAATGATAATGGGGGATGTCAGCAGGAGTGCAGCAGTTCTGCACCAAAACCGCATCACTGTAACCGCTTTCCTGGTTATCAAGGAGTTGATGCCTTAATTAGAAACTGTGCAGGTGGGTATTTAATCCATCTTATCATTAAACACATTGAAATGGAATTAAGAGTCCCGCAGCAAAAGCTGCGGAATCAAATTGCCCTCAGTTACCATTATCCTATCACACGACAGATATCGACGAGTGTTCAGAAGGCAGTCACAGCTGTACGGATGGGGAATGCTGTGTCAACACTGACGGTGGGTATTACTGTGAGTGCGCCGCTGGATATCACCTCGACATGGACACGTATCAGTGCACAGGTAGAGAAATAAATAATGGGGTTTATCCAGATAGAAGTGAATGTCATTACCGGAAATGCATCATTCGACTTATAAATGTCAAATTGCTAATAATCGAGTCTAATGTGTGGTGGATGGGTTGATCGACAGTGTATATTTTACGTAGACATAACTCCCTCCTTTCAATACTTCACAACATTATATTATTCGTTTGCGTATGCAATTGGCCACTAGCCTGGTATTTTTACATGGGCAGCTTCGGCAACAGATTCGTCATTAGGCGGATGTGGACATCAATATAACATAAGTTCTCTGGCACCGGCAGGTAAGTTTCCAGCTCATGAAACTGTAACTGGCAATACCTTACGAAGAGATGACAGAGGGGTAGCTAGCTTTAGGACAAAGATATAATGTAATATTCATTGCTATGTTGTGCGATCTACTTCCACTAGTTCTCAATAAGTCATACCACGGAGCAGCCATCGGTGGAGGGCTTGGTGGATTGGCTTTCATCGTTCTTCTTGCTGCAGTGCTGATCATGGTCTACCGCAAACGGCGTAGTCAAAGTGCGCAATCAGGTAACGAATTCTAAATGGAGATGATAAAGTAGATGTCAATGTAGCTTTTACGTGCCCATTTATTATGTTCTTGTATTGTTGTTTTGGTCAATAGACGCGTGGCTATTTTTGAATGCATTCCTTCTATTTCATTCGTAAAAGGAATCGATTTACATTTCACATAAAGTTATTATCTTATGATACTATAAAGACAAATGGCATTAATGTTTAGGGCAACATAAGCAATAATGCTTATTATCTTATTCAAACATTACCGATAGACGCATTTACTTTGCGTTGGTATTGTAATCGGCCTTTGTATGTGATATGAAGGATCAGACGGGGAGCAAAGGGTTGACTATGTGAACGTCACTTCCAATGATCTAGCAACCGATGGCAAATGTGAGTCGCCCATGCTGCATGACGAGATGGCAGATAATGTGTATGATGAGATAGCAGATCCACAGCCGACGAGAAGTTCAGTGCTTGGTACTGAGCCCAAAGAAGGCATGTACACGGTGCCTCCTATTTCTGCAAGCTCTCCTGTCCACAGCTGTTACGATGCTCTTCTCCATGCACCGATTGCTGATGCTGTAGAGACCTCCGTTGTATAAATGTGATAATATGTCCGACAGCATCTGTAGTATTTTTATTGGAAGGCACTTTATTTTATAATCGCGTTATGATGAAGCTCAATCAGATGCAATGCTTTCTTAATATATTTTATTTCTAATAAAGAAGAGTTTTATTTGGTGTAAATATGGATACCTTTAGGCTCATTAATGTCGCATCGATTTTAATTTGTTAATTGGTGAATTCGCGTATGGAGTGCTATTTGTAGAATAATAAATATATGTACGAATGAAAAATCCATCAATATTGTCAGGCAATGGATTCGTGAATACATATATCTTACACACGCGTTTGTGTGAGTTATGTTTATTTGAGTAAATGAAATGCACTCTCCTTAATAAATTATAACCTAAGTGCCATCGATATGTAACACTTAACGGGTGCTTTCTTGTTACCTAGATCAGGATCTAGGACTAGGATGCGTCTGTTCGCGTTGTATTGTTCTATGTGTAACATTTCTATTATTTTATCTTTAAACATACTGTATAGCTTATAATGATTTTTATGATTATCGGCTGATTTTATAGCAGACTTAATCCGTGGCTTCATATGTCTTTGTTTTCTATTTGGTATCATTATAGACCGATGTAAAAATAATTTGAAACAATAACAACCCCTTTTGTGTTCTGCACTGTACCGTAACAACATTCCACTTTATATTTTGAATTTTAGAACACAATAATTGTTACCGTTTTTCATTGATACATCTGCTCCCAATCACTTCATTTTGAATTGAAGAGTGCTGTCAATGTGCGCAATCGAAAATATCGGATAATGGATGAAAAGTCAGTAAGTATTATTCCTTGCTAAATCTCTACATTATGATTGATATCATTGTAAAAGAAAGTCAATCAATCAAGAAGAGTGCATATATACTCTGGTGGGTCTAGTAATAAGGGTGTACGTGAGTTTGAAAACAAAGTATCAAGAAATTGGCTGTATCATTTTGCCTGTAATTGTTTATCAAATTAATATTTAAAATACCTATGCAGTTAATAAATTTTCTTTCTTTTGTTAGCGCATCCAGAATCATTTATTCGTTAAAAGAATTTATATCTGTATTCGGTTGACTGTATACCTCACCGACAATTACATTGATTAAGTAACCAACAGATTGCCCCTCTATTCCAACAATATGCATCAATCAATTTCTTTCATGATATCGAGCTTAACTCTTCTAGTAAGCAAGACACCACCTGCCACATCAAGGGAAACACCATACCTTTTGTTGTGTTGTCTACAATTATATATATCGCCATATCCTGGTAGATTATATAGGTCTTTGTTTACATGTGCAACCATGTCTCGCAAGGTCCAATAATAGACAATTGGTGATTGACATCTACAATGATGCAGAGACTCAGAGTTATATTCGGGCATCTGTTAACTTTCAAGAATTCTGTAGGCTCGTAGCTAAGAACTTTTAAAGAACGACATACCGATGCACAATATACTCACAGTTAGGCAAGTCATGTGGGTCAGAAATCAGAAGGTAGGCGGTTTAGGAATTCAGAGGATGGTTTCCTATTTTACGTTGATGTGTTACTCCTTCGGTATACTAAGCTTAAACCTTGCTCCACTTCAACAGTTTTATAAATGATATAGAATCAATTTATGTGTGTGCGTGTATTGGGTTAACTTTCATTGTACGGAAGCAAACCCACCTCCGATATTTGGCCATTTTCATAAAGTAAACATGCCATTATGTAGCGGGCTGTAGTATCAGGTGTGTTCTTCGAAATGCTCTCTGATATGCTCATTAATATTTTATCAACAAAGTCTACTGACAAATTGGTGCAGAGGATCGATCGAGCTCCCTCAATTTACGCAGCCAACAAAATAAAGATTCATGTATAATTGAGCATTAAGTGATTCTAGAACTTTTGTAAGCACTGCCAAATGCGTACAACACAGTTTATTGCTTGTCATAGTGTGACAATACTATATAGATATAAATACACGTTCAAACAATATACCGACATCCAGGGCTTTGATAGATTTCGGAGCATTTAACCGTAAGTAATTGGGCTGGTTTCACCACTAACGGACAACATATCAGATGCAAATAATACACTGAAGAATTGTCTTGTGTGTAAGAGCTTTAAAGGGGATGGTAGAGGACAAGTTCAATCCGATCAGAAGATGAAAAGGTTAGAACGTCCTCGGTATTCACCCGCGCCTGTTGCTCTGACCGGCATCGACAAGGGTTTCTATCAGAACGACTACCCCATCACAGCGTCCGTGTATGGCCTCTATACCATCTGCGAACCAGACCCGGTCAGCCTCAAACTACTGTGGTAGGGTGAGCTCAAATGCATCGCTCAGAGAGTAGTGGAGCTCAACACAACAAAGAATCAGCAAATAGAGGATTGGGAGGACATGGTATATGAACCAAGCGCCCAGCTTGACGATGTTGCCAAGCTCGAGAAGATTCTCACGCGAGCAATATCTGCTGAAGACATGTACAATAGTGGCAGATACCAAGGATGGCACAAGATAATAACGCTCATCGCCTACAACGGCTAGTCTGTTCCCAGACCCTGCACTTCCCGGCCTCCAGACAGGTCCAGTTCGTCCTACAGGACGCACGAAGACCACTTAGCCCTGCTTGCGGCGTGTAAACATCTGAGAGTCTAGTCCCTAGCTGGCCGGACCTTTTGAATCAACCCCACCGCCGACATCAATCAGCCTGCTGGAGGACGTCCAGTGGGCCTGCGTCGAGCATATGCATGGCGGGTTATGGACTACAACATAGGGGACATCGTCACCTCGACATGAAAAGCTGCTTCCAGGCCAGTCCGCGGGGTCACGGCGAGGCTGCGCCAAACTTTAAACTTGACCACCCCACCCACCAATAGATCAATGGTCCCTGCCTTGCATATTGCTTGACGAGTCTCAAGAGTGGAACTCGGGAAGACGCCCAACTAGTGGAGTCAGGTGCGGGATCCAGTATCTCAAAGTAATGGTCTATGACCAAGAAGGTTGCAAGAGCATTATTGAGCTCAGAATTCTTTGCCAACATTCTTAGCTGTAAGACATATGTAATTAGAACAAGCCATTCAGGCGCTATACACGAAAGCACTAGACGAGCAGTCTAGGGCTAACTAGCCAGATACTGTAGAAATGAACTCAACGTAATAGATGATACAGATGAAGCCACGAAGTCTTCAACAAAAGTTGTTGGTTCATAACCGCCTGCTGAGGACTATTTATACATAAAGCATTCCATGTCGTATGAATCAATTGATATTCATATTTGTTCAGCATATATGAGAGAATTTAGCCATTCAGATGATATCAGAGAGCGTCGTTAAATTGCCGAGTTGGCTGGCAACACATGGCTTTTTGGCTAGAGTGATGTATAACTTATCAGTGATATTTCAATCATCCTTTCCAGCCAGTATTTAAAATATATATTATCAAAGGGAGCCACCAAATGCTAATTAACTTAACTTTCTATTGTCGACAGATGAAGGCAAACTTATCTTTGACATACATTGTGGGCTGTGGTCATATTGCAGTAACGCATCACCGCCATATTTGCATGAAACACTAATGATTTTGAAACACAGTGATACATGTACTGACGTGAAAACCCTCCCCAAGCACTAGAAGTTGATCAATTATGAAACATTACACATGCTTATTGACAGCTTTGAGTAATACAAGATTCCACAAAGGCGATGCGACATTGCTGGGTAGAATCGCATGTTTGAAATGAGTAAGCCAAAAGGATCACAGCTTGTGGGCGCCAAGCTACTCTGCTGGCGACAATAACCCCCACATGGACTGGCAAATGAGGCTAATGCAGTAATAAACACCAAGGTAAGGGAGTTGCAATGTTTGATTTCAAACGTTTACTATTTCCGTGGTCTAAATGGACACTTCCATAAAATGTACCCAATGCCATTATACGAGTTGCTATTTATGAAAACGACACCCATAGCGGACATACTGTATCACACGAATCGTTGTCATCGACTGGTAAACAGACAATGTAAGGAACTGCGTTTGTTATCACAACATATGCACTTATTTCCAAGTATTTACTAAAGGTAAATATTATTAATGATTATGTATATAATTCTACAAATGGATAGCATATTTAGCATAGTTAACTGATGCAAGAGGCCGTGATGCAATTTTTATCATTATACGCTGATGAAGACGTCACTGATATTGACATTTTTTGAAATGCCATAGTCGGGCAATTGATATGCAGTACTCGGAAACCGGCATCTCGTAATAGTCACGATAGTATCATAAATATTGACACAAATAACCAGATTTAGGGATACCTATAATAATTAAGCCCGTGCAATATGGCCATAAACCTTTTTATTGTATGGCAAATCTATGTCTGGCTGTGCAATCTCTATCATGTAATAACGAGTCAACGAACAAATAGGAGATTAACCAATGAGCAACACATTAACTTGCAGCTGAATTGTCAAAACCTTCTAGTGTTGACAATAAAGAAATTATATCGCTCTAGTAATGAATATTATCGCTACTGCGTAGCTTAATGTTAACCGTACGCTACTTTATAACCAACACCTTGACAAATCCCACCTGCTGACGACGCATATTGGTGATTAAGACCCACTCGTCACCATCAGTAGGAGACCTATAATAATAGCCAGTCAATTACCCATTCTAGCCTAGCAAAGTTTATTATTCGAAACTGTAATTTTTTTTTGTAGCTGACAGTTCAGAGTTTGGATGGAGTAATATCAAATCAACCAATGCCTTTGAAACTGCAAAGCTTATCAATTACAAATAATTACTTGCAATGCTTCTCGCATTAAAGTTGTTCTGTAAACTAAAACCAATGATCATGTTCACATTGATCTTGATAACTCCGTATATTATCCATCCAGATGCCCGTAAACTACAACTTAACGAACTAAACCTTGATATCTGACTAAGTGGCACTGAGCAAAATATATATGATTAAGTGATGTTAACATTTTACTTCCACGCACCCATACACACACGCATAAATACTCACGCGTAAACACATTCAAATTAAACTTCGTACTGAGAATCCCCAAGAATATTCAATGTATCTAAGGTTGCTTCAAAAACATCAGGTTAAATTAAGACGAAACTAACACTATCGGTCGCACTAGGTCAATTTGGACAAGAAAAGCACACACACCCGCACAAACACACACTTATATATTTATACCCCAGATCCCACCCCTTGTTGTGTCATTGTAGCGCTGTTGCTAATTAACAAGTAATACAGGGCCAAAGTTTGGAGAGTGCCCTAATCCAAGACCCTTAGCATCACACAACAGCCATACCCCGGGCATTTGCCTTAGAGCATGGCGCTTGTGCAAGTGACGATTGGACATCCAATAATTATATATATCATCATGTTGCTCAACACAGTAGGATAAAAGAGTATCATATATTATATATCATACTTAACCATTCTGTTATACAAATGATCAAGTGATTGTGTACCTTGGAGTGGCTTGGCAGTCTTGCTCATCTAATGATGACGACCTGGAATAATAATTCACATGTTACACTGGTTTATTGTCCAATCAGGACTCACCGCTTCCCGGACCCTTGAGAGATTGAAGATACACTTGGTGTAGTGCTGTTACACTAAATAAAATATCATAAAAGCAAATTGCATGTGGCCATGGTTCTCTCATCATTCTTTCCCTGTTCATAAACTGCAAGCAGGGGTTATACTTATCAGTAGCACTGCTATAACCTTTCCATTTTTCTACCATACTATAAGTATGCGCCAGAATATAGTTTAGTAGAAGGTTTAAATTATTTGTGATTATTTAATATTTCTATATATATAATTGGTTCAGAAGGGGTCATGAAGGAAGGTGCCAATAAGAATTCACTGGTTTTGCTTGCTGGACCCTGGAGATACTGAGCATGAATTGGGAGGAGTGCTTTAACATTCAATAAATAGCATAAAATAAATATACTTATGGTAATGACCTTAGTAATTGTCATTCTACATGGGTTTATTGTCCAATCAGGACGCACATATTTTACACAGCGAATTTCATGTTTCAAATATTATATTTAAACGTTCTATAAAATTATTCAAGTGTTTATGCACTGGGAGTGGGTTGCCATTCGTAATTACTCAATAGTGATGACCTAGAACGGTAAAAAAGACAACATCAAATTGACATTAACTTATGAATTGACAATCAGTGCAATATTGTGTGTTTCAACACATTGGATCATGGCACAGCCCCAAAGGGGCCACAAAGAAGGTATTAATTGATTATATCAACTTCATCCAAGTCCAGATAATTGTCATACTTTATTCATTTATTGCCAACACGGACTCACCATGTCTGGTTCCTGGACCCTTGCTAGACAGCAGATACACTGGGCATAGTGCTGTTTCTTTCAATACTATAACATGTTTCGCATTGGTACAAAGTTATCCCAATATCTCTATCAGATTCTGTAACAACAAACTGGGGTTATACTCTGTTGCATTGTTATAACCCAACCACTTTAATTTCTACAGTTATGATATTGGTAAGCAATACATAGTTATCGTTATATATATATAGTAAGGATAATGTAGAATGTTTTAATATTTCCACCATGTCACTCGTTCAGAGTGGGGAATGAGATGGAAGAATAATGATCCTATCTATTTGTACATAGGCAATTACCATGCCATACTGATTTATGATGCCAATCAGAACTCACCGGTTCTCCTGACATGGGAGGGACTGGTAGTGTACTGGGTGTAGTGCTGCTACTGCAAAGTAAATATTATAAATAAATGCAACAATTGCATTTGTAACAAGATTCGACGATCATTCTATTCATGTTATTCAGTAACAACAAGAAGGGATTATCTTACCTGCTGCAACATTTCTTAATCATATAGTTTTAGTAATTGTGTGCCAAAGCATAGATGAGTCAAAAAATTTATATCTAAGAAATTGACTGGACAATCCTCATTAGTGCCTATAGGAAACAATCGTTGCAATAAAAAAATCAAGACTCACTTATAAAGCTTGGCACTCAAAATACGATCTAATATCACATGTGAAACACGGTTCAATAATAAAAAAAAATTCTAATGGATTCCAGCATCAATTCCACAAAATCTACTCTAATTTTCACCATTGAATGACTGTCCGAGCATGTATCAAAATAGCTCCGGTCGAACGGTAATATAACACGTCTACTCGGACATCTTGTAGGGCTACTCGTGCGTCTTGTAGGGCTAGTATCAATATTGACGTATATAGAGTGGGCTTAGGTTAAATTTGCATGGCAATAATTGATTCTTTCACACAAACACCGTCGCTGCGCCTGGTAATGAATCCGCCATTTTTTTTGGGGGGATGGAACCAACCGGAGGGTTGGCTGTGTAACAAATAATCCAAGAGCTTATGGGCTTTTGCAGCGAATTTTTTGTTTCGTATCTAGTACGAATATAACGTGGTGCAGTGCTGGAACCCACATTTGATGAAAAATGGCAAGGGAAAAGCCAAGGTTTCTTTTATTAAGTTCCCCAGTCAAAACAAACAGTCTGAACGAAGTGTCAAGTGGACGAAAGCTTGTGCTCAAACTGATCCTGTCACCCTAAAGCCATGACAGCCGAAGGATGACGTTCTCCACACCTACATTTGCTCAGCATATTTCGTTTCTTGTGAGTTGTTTTTTTAATAACCCTTAGATTGTGATGTATGGGTACGTTTGTGATACATGTATCCACGCCCGGCGTGGTCTTTAGTTTTGATTTGGCGAGAAGAAGGCTTTGTCTTGTTTGGACATTTGTCCAACTACTGGAGTGCATAAGGTTTATCATTATATAAATTGAAAAGTCCACTAAATCATGTGTAACGCTTTGCCATTAACAATAAATTGTTGTGCCATTTTCAGGGTTGGGAAAGAGGACCTCATCAGGGTCATGTCAAGAGCAGATTTGTTGTGTGACAGTTGACAGACAAATTGATGTGTGATGATGTATTATTAATCTCATTTTACAGGTCAGCCATCAAAGGAACCTAGCCGTCCCGACTAGATTCCCACAAAATTTCTAAAGCTGACAACAAAGACAACCCTTCGATTGACAAAAGTTACAAGCAACTTGAAAAGGTGTGTTGTCATTCAGGTGGATTATTCGCTTGCTTTATTTTGATTACTACATTTTGACATGGTATTCATCATTCGTATTTGTAATTGCGTTAAATGTGATGGTTATGTGTGTTTCAGATTCCAGAATGCGATCTCACGTCATGGCAACAAGTTGCTAGGAAAGGAGAACCACACCTTAAAACGACGCAGAGTAGCATATGCTGCTTCTGTTGGTGCTGAGGATGACAGCTGCCCTGTAGATTCTAAAATGAATGTGCCGCTATCAGCAATTGATAGTTATCAAAGTGTCCCTGCAACAGTATCATCGACTGAGTACCATCTGCAGTAAGCCTGTGTGCCTGATCATACCCCCTCAACGTGTCATCACAACTCTCCATCACACATCGTCTTCCCTCACAAATAGCATTGTCTCACAAGGATCAACTTCTACCCCCACAGAATGCAGTGTCCAGCAAGGCATCTCCTTAAACAAACCATCTCAAGAGGATATATCCAGTCCACCTCCCTAATGGGTGCTTTGAATTTTAAAGGCTTCCCTTCTGTTCCCCACATTGATCAATTCTTTTACAAGTTGGTGAAATTGAAGCATGGCATGAATTTTCAATACATGGTAGACCTGGTTTGCATTCCTCAAAGCACTCTCATTGATCATTTTTGGAAGTGGTTGGACTTGTGTGCAGCTCAAGGGTCTTATGATGTGGCTGGAAAGGGAAAGCATCTTCATCATAATCCCCCCAGCATTTAAGGCACTGTATCCAAGGATGACTTGTGTAATAGACTGCTTTGAGGTTTTCCTCGAGTCTCCGGGCAATCTACACGCTCGTGCCCAAGTTTGGTCAAATTATAAGCGTCATACCACCATGATATTTTTAATTGAAGCGATTTGTTTTTTATCAGATACATGAGGTGGGAGGGTTAGTGATGTATAACTTGTAAATAAGAGTGGTTTTTTGACCAAATGTGATCATCACCCAGGCGACCAGATACTTACAGACAAAGGTTATGAAGACGATGAAGGAAGAATTTCGGGTATCGCTGGCATTGAACTATGTGTGCCTGCGTTCACTCAAGGGCAGAATCAGCTACCAGCCAAAGACCTTGTATCCTCTAGGAAACTGTCATCAGTAAGAATTCATGTGGATCGTGTTTTTGGTCTTATGAAAAATAGATTTTGTTATTTTACAAGGTACTCTACCAATTAGGCATATAAAATCGCTCAAAAATGAGGCACATCAGGTTGCTCATTGAAGTGCAGACAGGCTTGTTGGTGTATGTGCTATCTTGACAAACCTCGGTGCTGGAACTGTATATAAGGAGTGATTGTTCAGGTGAGCTTATTTGTTTTTTATGTATATTATGTGATTGATTCAAAGTATGTAGTGTGTGTTATGTAATCCGTGTAAAATAAGATTCGAGGTGGATGTACTGTGATATCCCATACATGGTTTCCTTATTCGTCCTTCTGTTCGTGCAAGTAATATGGTTCTATTTCTATACAATATAGAACATGGCAAACACTTTCTGATTTGTCTACCTGGATTGTTTGGTTCAATGCTTTAAAAAACAACTTAAAAATGTTTGATCTGTTATGAGAAACATCCATTTAATTTCAACATATATACAGATATTGCATCAACATTAGGAAATTCATATAGGAAAATAACAAACATGAAGTTACTGTCTCCTCTGTCGCTCTCTGTTTGTGTTCTTTTGTTTGCAGTTGTCGCAATACCACATTTTGGATCTCAATTCTGTTGGTATCCCGACGCAAGGCCAATGACACCATTGGTGAGGGCAATCAGTAATATCACTGAGTTTGAGTATAAAAGGGATGGAACTCCTTTAGCTTGAGAGCCAGGTCCAGGTAGCTGTCTTTCTCTTTGACCATTTCCAGAATGGTCATGTCACGGAATTTGTATGAACACTTCCAATACTCCCATCCAGTGACATGAACACACCACTTTGCTATCTAGTGAGATAGCCAGGAATGGCTGTTCTCTCAAAACAGTTAGACGACAGTTTTGAACCTGAAGCTCACAGTGTCCCGATGGAATGACAGGGTCTGCGTATTGCTGTCTGGCAACACTTTCATGGGTATTGCCCCATGAAATTTCGCTCGTCTTCAAGTTTGAGGGACGGTCACTACAGATCGATCCGATGAGAGACGGTGACGGTCTTGTTGTGCTGGTGTGAAGGGCAGTGTGAGCAGTGGTTGAGGTGATAAGGCCTGCATTTCAGTTGCTCAAAGGAGTTGGAGCTTTCCACACCTTGGTAAATAGTTCTCAACCCTGATGGAATTTTCTTAGTGTTTGCGATAGTTCTCTTGGGCACAAAGTTGCAGTTACTTGAAGAAATGTAGCTGAGTGCGACAGGCATGACTGGGTTAGAGGCTGCAAGAAGAGTAACAAGAAAATCCTGGAGACCATCATTGGACAGAGGCTGGGGCTCTGCTCTATGAGCTGGTGGGTTATTCTAAGTAATCTCACCCTTTGGTTTGTCACCATAGAAGTTGATGTCTTGCGGGTTGCACCCCTTTCATATTGGCCTCATTCCAAGAGCAGAGCTAATCAGTGCAGGCAGGCTCTCTTGTTCCACCAGCTCTAACCACCATCTCCACCTTGTAGAAAAGAGCTCCAATGTGGGAACACGCTTCAACAAGTCTATGAAACACGCAAACACACATTACTGTAATATACTGCAGATCAGTAATGTTGTTTTCATAACAAACACACCAGTGATTTTTCAAATTAAAAAAATTGCCTCTTTCTGAGTTCTTCCTGTCAATGGAGTATTCCCAATAATAAAATGATAAATAAGCTATTAATTGTCAGATACATATGTCCCATAAGCCATTATAGCTTATTATTCCATTATAGTGCATCAAATATAAACCAGTATCTACATAAACAGCTTTGCAGTCACAGTGAGCAGCATCCACCTTGCCACACTGTGTAATGGCAGCCCAAGGATGGTGAAGCTGTTCATTGACACGAAAGGTGAGTGTCACATCAGCTCTCAACACAGAAATGCTGGTGCCTCTGGGGTTCATATATGTGACTGTCTGCACCCAGCCAGATTCCAGCAGCTTGTAGGAGGCCAGTGCCTTGTACTTTTCCATAGCTTCTCTGCTGTGGACACCTGGTTAAAACATAACCATAATAAATAACAGGGGCTACCCAATGATAATCAAACATTGAACATTACAGATTTATTTGAACTTCAATGACGATGGGCGATACAAATAAGTAGCAAGGGAATAACAGTAGTTACCTGGTGTTTCAATGAGATAGATGTAGATGTTTCCGAAATCCATGCAGGGCCATTTTCTAGGGTCGTTTCTCCAAATATCTGCGGGCAGTTTTTAAGGACAATCTGATAACCCACATAGCTCTAGTTTACGCTTGTAACGATCTAGAGTACTATCACAGCCCTCTATCACAGCCAGACCCTCATACATCTCACAAGACTCTAAGGACCTCTAAATTCACGTCATATACACTAATCCCTTTGAAACAAACAGAACTTATTTCGATCTAGCCATAGCCCTCACACAATTAACATTCCAAGCTATCAACTTCAAACCCCTTTTACTCCCGAAACGTATCAGAATTACAGGTATTTAACACCAGGCCCTTTGATCTCAACTTTAAACCTTATCAATATTCAACCTTAATCCCTTTCATGTTTAGTCAGTAATTGCGGCAATGTCCAGTGCGGGCAGATGCCAGTGGACATCCAATCAGAATGCGCCACCTATGTCCAGCCCACATTTTGCCCTATAAATACAACGACAAACCTCATATATCAGACTTGGAAATATATATCGTGCACATCTACAACTTCGAACATCTCAACATCACAGTTGTAGTAAAGACCATCCAAACATCCCCAGAGCGTGCCGATCTACAACTTCGTAAATAAAGGATTACATCTACAGTTCGCCGTATCAATTACTCGCTACACCTCTCGCAAGTCATCGTCGAATCCCCGACGGTCACAGTTGGTGGAGATCCCGGTTTCAGACCTCCTTTAGGCTGGTCAGCTTTTAATGCCAAATACCCGTCTACAAGCGCGAACTGATCACCAATCTACTATGGCATATTTTCACGCCATACTTCCTCCTCGATTTGCTTAAGGACACGCAGGTGAGTGGTTTGACACTTTGAAACTGCACGCTAGAGCAAGTAAGTGGGACGAAGGACAAAAACTGGGATTTATCCCGTGTTTACTGGATGACCCTGCTAGATCCTGGTATCATACCCTACCTGATTCCGTTAAAACGGACTTACAAAAACTGGAGGACGCTTTCAAAAGTCGTTTTGACTCTATCGACGGCCTAAGACACACGTACATCAGACGTTTTAACAACCGTCAGTTACAGCGAGGTGAGACACTGGACGACTACCTCGATGACATCAAAAAGATGGGAAAACTTTTGGGTCGTTCAGACCAAGACGTACTGGACACTTTCATCTGCGGCCTACCGGATCACATTAAACCTTTAGTGCTTCAACACGACCCCCAGAGCATAGACATTGCATTAAGGCACGCACGCTTGTGTGTCTCGGGCTCCGCAGACCATTCCAACAGTGATGAACAACCGTCACCTAGCACAAAGGAACCCCAACTCATCAGTTTGGTGGAAACGCTGATTAACAAAATCGAACTGTTAGGAACCAACATAGCAGCTGCCGACGCCACACCAAGACACCAGCAGAAAAGAGAGAGCAGGCCAACTCAATGGAACCACCACAACTCAACAAAGTATGCGCAATACAATGGTCAGTCAGTTTATTGTAACAGGTGTGGTAGTAGCAATCACAAGTCACATCAATGTTTACACATTACATCCATTTGTCATTTTTGTAAGCGTACTGGGCACATCGAAAGAGCATGCCGCAGCAAGCAATTTTCGCGCCGATCATCCTCCCACCCCTCCCGTCCACCAACCCCACACCCCAAATAGGTTAAGGCGCCTATCTCAAGGGTTCGTTTTTATGACTCCGGGGATAGGCAATCCAATAAGCCCAGTAGCGATGTCACAATGTCAACTGGAAAGTTAAATATTGATGATGCTAAGTCCATCTCACATTCTCCTTCCCCTGTTTCAGAGAATTGTAAATCATCCCATATGCCATCAATTTCTTTAAATACCCTTGAAGTGGATTTGGCTGGAAATTTAATTGCAATCCGCGTTGGTCAATGTAGGGCACTAGCATTGCTAGATACTGGTGCAAGCGTATCATGCATCTCGCCCAAAGCCATCAAGATTTTTTTCGAAACAAACGTCGAGCTTCAGCCTTGTAATATTCAGTCAGTTACAGGCGTAGGCGGACATTTGATCACTGTTTTAGGACAGTTGTCCCTTACGTTCAAAGTAGGTACCATAACAGTACAACACACATTCCATGTCTTAGAAGAAATGAATTATCCCATAATACTAGGATTAGATTTCCTCCAGTCACAAAAAGCTACAGTCTGCTATGCAAACAACAAACTTATAATGAAGGATGGTCAAGTATCGGTAAATATGTTCGGAGTGTCAGATCAAATTGTAATGAAGTCCGTCAACCAGTGCACAATCCCAGCGCGAAGCGAGTCTCTCATATCATTAGCTACAGGTGACGTCACTCTACCCAATCAGCCGTATTTACTCCAGCCCTTAAACACTTTTTCAAAGACATCTTGCCTAATAGGCGCTACTTCAGTCACTAAAGCGAACGAAGGCCTAACAAGCTTTAGGATTTTTAATCCGCACTTCGAGTCAATAACCATTCGGGCAGGTCAGAAAGTTGCGTCTCTTACTAAGCTCAACGACAATGACATTCATATGTGGGCAGACGAAGTTAATGTTAACAGCTGTAACGCCGACTGTTCAAGTGGCAAATCAGATGACGAGTTAATAGCGACAGCGAAGGCACTCGGCTTTGTCAATCCGAATCCAAACCTCACGGCAGAACAATGTCGTGAAATAATGATATTGATTGGTAAAAACAGAGATGTTTTTGCCTCAAACCTAAAAGAACTTGGATCTTCAAATATCCACGAACATTTCATAGACACTGGTACAGCGAGTCCCATTCGTTTAGCTCCCTATCGCGTAAGTCCAGAAAAACGGGCAGAAATAGAAAAACAAATAGAGATTATGAAAGATGCCGATCTTATAGAACCTTCAGTTTCCCCGTGGCAGGCCCCTGTAGTACTAGTCACGAAAAAAGATGGCACATTTCGCTTTGCAGTCGATTACCGCAAACTGAATCAGGTAACAAAGCCCTTACATCAGCCATTGCCTCACATAGAAGACGTTTTTGACACGATTGGCCAAAAACAAAGCCACTATATTCTCAACACTGGACTGTGCCAGTGGTTTTTGGCAAATCCCACTCGACAAAAAACAACGGCACATAAAACGGCTTTCGTAACCCATCAAGGTGTTTATCAGTTCAAGCGTTTGCCATTCGGAATGATGAATGCACCTAGCGTTTCGCTATGGTAATGAACCATGTTCTGCGAAACCTATCAACTAAGTACGCAATGGTTTACGTTGATGACATCTTAGTGTTCAGTTCAGATTTCTCTCAACATCTGCAACATCTCTCAGATATATTTCACCGTCTGCGTCAAGCAAATCTCCGCCTCAAACCAGGAAAATGCAACTTTGCCATGCCTAAGGTTACATACCTCGGCCACATGATTTCTGGCACCGGTATAGAGATGGAACAGGCTAAGCTTGACAAAATGATAAATTATCCACGCCCCACCAATCTTAAAGCAGTGCGAGCGTTCCTTGGTTTATGTAACTACTACCGACGCTTTGTCAAAGGCTTTGCCGATGTCGCACGACCGCTTAATGACCTCATGAAGAAAAACGTCCATTTTCAATGGACTGATGACTGTCAAAATGCGTTTCAGGTGCTTAAGGACAAACTCACATCAGAACCCGTTGTTCTGAAATTTCCTGACTACGAACGTCAATTCATCCTCTATACAGATGCCTCTGACTATGCTATTGGCTATGTACTCGGTCAAAAAGCGAGTGACGATAAAGAACATGTCATTGCGTACTCCGGTCGATCGCTTTCCAAAATTGAACGTAATTGGCCTGTTCACGAAAAAGAGTGTTTAGCAGTGATCCAGGGTATACGCCCATTTTAGAACTTACTTGGAAGGTAGCAACCAATTTCTAGTGTATACGGATCACAAAGGCTTGGAAAGCCTATTTGACGCTAAGCAAAACAAATCACCTAAGCTGCTACGGTATAGTATCGAGCTACAGGGATTTAATTGTAAAATAGTTTACCGCCCTGGCAAAAACAACGGCAACGCTGATGCTCTGTCGAGAATGGAACACGTGTACGATATTACGTACGCTTTTCCAACGGCAGCGCAGGTACCTAAGCACAGTGTAAACGCCTTACAAGCTCTAGCGAACAGCCAAGACGCTTACCGCGAGGCTGATCCCGTAACGTTGATCTGTGAATTATCAACATCGACCCCCAAATCACTCTCCGATCTCCAAAAGGAAGACGATCATTTTGGCCCCATATATCATTACTTACAAGACAGAAAACATCTCCCTACTGATGTACAAGAAGCCCATAGAGTTGTTGTCGAGTCATTTGATTGCAGTCTCGAAGAGGGCATACTTTACCATCTGTACGCACCCAGAGGTAAAGGTAAGCGCATAGATCGCTTGATCAAACAGGTTGCAATGCCACATTCACTAAGAGATGACGTTCTGCGTTCTTACCACGACTCACTAGCCGGCGGAGGACATCAAGGAGAGGAGCGGTGCTTAGAGGCTATCAGGCTTAAATACTTCTGGCCTAACATGGCATCCGATATCAAGGAATACGTGAAGTCATGCCTAACATGTCAACAATCAAAGCGCCATATACATGCCCATCCAGCTCCACTGCATCCTATACCACCCGATGAAATATTTTCTAGGTGGCATATGGACATACTGGGTCCACTCCATAAAGCAAAAGATGGTAGTCAGTACATTCTGCTTTTCGTGGATTCGTTTAGCAAGTGGTGTGAGGCTTTTCCGTTAAAAACACAAACCGCCTCTGAAATTGCAAACCATCTTTACAATGATATAATTTGCAGATATGGAGCGCCGCGGAAACTTGTATCTGATCGTGGAAGTAATTTCATGTCAACCCTCATAAAAGAACTTTGTAAGCTTTTCCAAGTCGTGAAAGTTGAAACCAGTAGTTATCATCCTCAGTCAAATAGTACTTGCGAAAGAATGAACTCCGTTATTGGTACAGCTTTGCGTGCCTATATCAATGAAAACCAGTCGGACTGGCCTGACATCCTTCCAAGTATTATGATGTCATATCGAGCCTTTCCGTCCACGCAATCAACAAAACATTCGCCATTCTTCCTTTTGTATGGGACTGAATGTAATCTTCCGATTGACACTGTATTACTCCCACCGAACAATTTAACCCAAACAGCCGACCAGCACATGCAGTCCGTTCACAAAAATCTCACAACTGCTCGGACCCTTGCGAAAGAAAATCAACTTGCCGCTCAACAGAAGAACACGCGAACGCACGATCGTAGGGCCCGTCAACCAAAGTACCAAATTGGACAACGTGTATGGTTGTTTTGTTCTAAAACGCCGAAAGGTAAATCGGCCAAATTAATCAAAAGGTGGATAGGACCTTATTACATATGCCACAGTAGCGACAACCACACATACAAGCTCGCTAGTTGTAACACGCATCGTCTTGTACGCTCGAGAATCCATGCCAATAGACTCAAACCCTACTACGATCCAGCCAACAGACCCACAAATCCTGCACTTGATGAGCTGATACACAGAACAACCAATGACATAACCACCCTTCCCCGTCACATCCTTCCACTTCTACTCAGTCGCAGCAGCCGCAAATGACACCATCCTCAATCCCACCCTCTCAAATTCTTAATCCATCAACACAATCTCCTCCATCACAAAGTAGTCAAACTTCAACACCCCTCGCTCCCAACAGACAAACAAATACTCAAGCTGTAAATGAGCCACAATCGCAGCTATCACAATTCCCCCCTGGTGATCCAATATTTAATCAAATTGATAGCTTACTCAAGAAACGCAAAAACAAAAACGGACTACCAATATACAAAGTCAAGTGGAAAGGACCTATGACGTCCAGCTGGGAATTAGCTTCGCACATACCGGACCACTTGATTGAAAAATTTCATATAAAACGGACAAATCAAGGTAAAATAAGAAAGCACAAAAAGTGAATAAAACCAAAGGTTACTTCAGTTCATCCACAAGCTCGCCGTTATGATAATTATTGATCTTGAACATTATGGATTACAATTACTGGCATTGTCAGGATCGTTTGATAGTTGTATTTGCACTCTTGTCTTGTTTGTTTTCTTCCCGTCTATCTAGTCATTTAAACAACCGATATTGATAATTTTTTTTTTATTTAACTCTTTTGAAAGAAATTCTGTCGACACCTTCAGAGCCAAACCATAAAATGTCGGTATTGTAAATCGGCTGGAGATAGGATAAACATATATATACTGGATAGCAGTACACAATCGATATACGGTTTTTTCATTGCAGGTTCCCTCACAAACTAATTTCTACGACGCTCGTGAATCATTCAAGATGCGTGTTGATAAAGTAACTGTAGAAATTTCTAATATGATACCGGACGTAAAGCACACGGTGATAATTAAGAAACGCAGAGCCAATATTAAGTTTATTGGTGATTTGTCTAGCTCCCTATTCGGGACAGCTATGTTAAAGATGTTAAAACAATATGTCAATGCTATGGTTAAAGTGTCAAACAGACTGACACTTGCGTTTGAAACGCATGAGTTCCTACATGTCGCTTGTTAAACAGTAGGCTAGACAATGCCCTCACTCAAATACAGCGAATCATGATGAGCTAACCAAATTGGCTAAGGGAATCGAGAGTATTATCCATTATGTTCAAGGGAATTGTTATCAATAACCAATTTACCAATAATCAATAACCAATTTATTATAATCCAGAAGCCCCATAGCCCCATCCTCTACCCCCTGCTCGAAAAAGCGCGCCGACACTAATAGCACCTTGTAGCGGCATACTGTCTCGAACGATGCTCTGGTTTGCCCAAGTATAGGCTGAATCTCTTTACATTAACAAAGTAATTGTATGTTTATTATAAAATTACTGTTTACTTTAATGCAACTTAACTTTGATTTCATATATTTTGAATGTATAATATTGTAATTATATCAAATAAGATGTTAAAAAAAATGCTGTTTAATGTAACTAAGTTTAGCATGTATATAGGTATGTAAACATGTCATCGTCTAGATACTTTTTTTTATACCCTACCACATCTGTAATTTTTCATTCATGTACAATACAAAACGAAAATGATTGACCTAAATACCGCGCATGCGTTGCCACCATCGAATTATAATTAGGACGCAGGATCCACTAATTTCATTATCTCAAATGATTAAATCCTTGAAGAACATTTGAAACATCATTAAGGACTCGAAATTTCAAGTTTCAAGTAATTGAGCCATTTTTGTTTGTGTGGTTCAAATCGCATATATTTAACTTGTTGAAATTCTACATCGTTACATATGTATATAAATTTTTGTCTTCATAATGTTTTGCTTGATCAGTTGTCACTGTAACTGTCTTATTGTCATTGGTTTATTTACTTGTAGATAATTTAGAATATTATTGTAAATAATGCATATTGTATTTTGGTCAATTGATTGACATTGTGTTTGAATCATAACTCTCTTATCTTAAAAGTATTATTTACTAAATAATTCAAAATATTATTATCATAGATTATACATATTGTACTTGGTATTGATTTGTGATTATTATTTTGTGTGTGTTCTGGTATTGTTCTGTGATTATTTTTATGTATACAATATTGTCTTTGATTGGCACGCTCAAACACAACATACACATGCATATCTAGTTTTTAACACAAGGACACGGAGTGTCCTCTTTCAAAGAAGAGGCATATATCACAGCCCTCTATCACAGCCAGACCCTCATACATCTCACAAGACTCTAAGGACCTCTAAATTCACGTCATATACACTAATCCCTTTGAAACAAACAGAACTTATTTCGATCTAGCCATAGCCCTCACACAATTAACATTCCAAGCTATCAACTTCAAACCCCTTTTACTCCCGAAACGTATCAGAATTACAGGTATTTTTAACACCAGGCCCTTTGATCTCAACTTTAAACCTTATCAATATTCAACCTTAATCCCTTTCATGTTTAGTCAGTAATTGCGGCAATGTCCAGTGCGGGCAGATGCCAGTGGACATCCAATCAGAATGCGCCACCTATGTCCAGCCCACATTTTGCCCTATAAATACAACGACAAACCTCATATATCAGACTTGGAAATATATATCGTGCACATCTACAACTTCGAACATCTCAACATCACAGTTGTAGTAAAGACCATCCAAACATCCCCAGAGCGTGCCGATCTACAACTTCGTAAATAAAGGATTACATCTACAGTTCGCCGTATCAATTACTCGCTACACCTCTCGCAAGTCATCTTAGAATCCCCGACGGTCACAGTACTGCCTTCAAGTCCTGAGATATAATCAGCCGACATTGTGATCAAATATTGATCAAAAATTAGAGAAAACACAGTACGCCTGTAAGATTTAGTTGTAACGCTGTTTAAATTCCCACCTCCCTTAAGTTGATTAGGCAATGACATATTGAAATATATTTGTTGGGTAAGAAAGCGTGTACTACTTACCGCGTATCATTCTAATTACACTTTTTGTAACTAGTGTTCTTTAAATGAAGAGACACGTGTTGAGGTTATGGCGTGTCAGGCCGAACTACTTTTATTTGTATAGTACAGTCGCAGATGTAACAAATATTGTCACATCCCCCTTTCTCTATATAGTTCTAGGAATCAGCAAAAGATTGCAAAAATAAAGGGAGAGAAACAGTGTAATGATACAACTAAACTTCAAACCAACTGGTTCTGTATTACTAGTCTTAACAAAATGAACTAGATTCGGCAGGCACGCCATCGGCAAGTCTTCCAATGGCAAGCAATCGGGTCTGTGATTGCGCCTTGTTAAGAAACCCTATGCGCAGCACACGTTTACGATAGATGTCAGCGAGGGGAGTTGGTAACGCGCACTATTTTGGATAGATGTCACAAGCTGCAGCCCCTTAGATGTTTTGATATGACCCCTTAGCAGATGTTTTGACATGACCCCTTAACCAAGTCAATACAAAGCGGAGGGAATGGCACTAGGACGGTCTCAGTGGCTTGGTGGTTTTATTTTACTCCAATAGATTTATTCAATATCACGGGGAGCAACCCCTTCTAAAATAATAGATCATGTACATATTTCTTTCAAGGGAGAGTATCCCCACCATCTCTAATTAGAATATTAATCGCCGGCCTGTAATTGGCTCGTTTGCTACAACCAATAGCAAACGACGACGATGTGGGCTCCCTCCAAAACCTGCCTAGCAAGGCAGTCCAGGGAAGGCGCTTCGAATAAAAACATCACTAAGACATCTCTTCTCAATACTTTTGGATCTCAAAATTACTTAATAGTTTTACCAATAAAATATTATATTTCGGCCTCATCTCTGTGTTCGAGTTTTACTAAAAGAAGTCGTCAACATCACACACGACAACTGGTGGAGAATCTCCTAAGATCCCGGCGCCATGCTACAAGGTCAGTGATTCAGTTATTCTCATTTTAATTAGTGTGCTAAATTTCTGTCTGTCAATATCTGTATTATAATGCCTGTGACTCAAACATCAAATGAGACTCAAACTGAGAAGTCTGTTTCACTCAACCCCAATAGTGAGTTAAATAGTAACATTTTGGCAATGGATTTTCTTCAACGTATCGCCCTCGATATAAGTGATACGCTTAAAGCTGTTAAGGACTTGGTTAGTTGTATAAGTTCAGGTTCCCAATCTCCGCGCCATGCCAATTTCCCCACAATGGGTCAGCCCCAGACTTTTGATGGTATTACCGGTAACTGGGAGACATGGCTGGCCACATTCGAGAGATATAGCTATTTGGCGGGTTGGTCTGAATCCACACGTGTCACAGCTATGCCGATATTCTTGTCTGATCGCGCATCTGCTGAGTATCGTGAAATCACTAAAGCAACATACGACGTCGCCTGGCCAACATTGTGCACTCGTATGACTCAACGTTTCGGTAAAAGTAAATGTGCTATTGAAATATTGACACCCCAGCAGGACGGCGAATGCGTTGCCAAGTTTTGCACGCGAGCCCTTGATTACTTTTGGCGTTATTCACTCCATGATGAGAAGGTGCGTCTTCAGTTATTCGAGGCTAATTTGCGGCCAAAACTAAAGGCACAAATCATTGGCGCAAACATCACGTCACTGGCTGCTGCAGAGGAGTTAGCATTAACTTATGAAAAACGTTGGGCGGCTGAGAATGGTATTTCACACGACAATGTTTTCTCCGTGATGAACAATGCTCATCAGGGCAAACGTTCAAATTCTTGTAACTTCAAATACAAGTCGGACAACTATAGAGAATGTAGTTCCCCTGATGCATGTTGCAATGTCAGCAGAGGTAAATCTCCTGACCGTTCTGGTCGTCATAATGAGGAATCGTCTTCTAATAGGCTACATTATGGACGTAAATCCCTCAGTGCTTCTTCACATGGCCGCACACGGTCACGAAGTCGCACGCGAGACAATTCCCCAACTCCACATTACAGCAATCATGTTCATTTGAAAACTGACAGCCGCGCCCATTACGATTCATTTGACAGTAATAACAGTCAAAGTTACCACAAGCACCATGCACGTAGCGGTTCTTTAAACTGCTGAGGCACCGGGTGAGCTGCGGGCAAAAGGCTCGAAAGAATGAACGAGTTCTGTCTGTTAGCACCACCTTTTCCCGCGATCAAACGGTGCGTATTAAGATTGGTAAGTTGAAGTGCACTGCTTTAATAGACACAGGTGCTAATATTTCATGCATTCACTATGACCTTTTTACAAGAGTTTGTCAAAATAGACCACCCGTAGTTTATGCCTGTACCACAAAGACAATAACCGTCGCCAATGGAAGTAGCACTAAAGTTCTTGGCAAAGTGAATCTGAATGTAAAAATTGGTCAAAGTCAGTTCCCAATTCAGTTTCATGTTATAGAACATTTACAACCAGCTTTGATTCTTGGCGTCGATTTCATGCGCAAGTACGAGGCGAAAATCAACTTCGCTACCACAACCTTCTCCCTTAGACAAAAAGCTAACATAGTCGCGTCAAATGATATACACATTCCCGCCCTTAACACGCTACACTGTCGCGGGGAAATTAGGGCTCCAAAGAGCATATTCCCGACGGGGCTAAGAGGCGATGTCTGCAAACATTCTGCTATTAAAGATATAGACATTGAAATCACAGAACAACATGCATGTGTGGACAATAATTACGTGGACCTGACAATTAAAAACGTATCTAAACGACCGCTTATTGTCAAACGCGGGTCTAAATTAGTTCAGTTTGACCCAGCTGTCTCTGACGGTCATTGCAATTCAAAAGTAATCCTTCCCAAGACAATGAAAGTACAAGATTCATGCGACATCATAGACGAGCTGACTAGACTGTCTGATGAAGTTACACAACAAAGTGTTGGTTTAAAGCGTCCAATTAACCAATTAGCACTTGACCATGACGCGGATGATCAAAAGATTACCATGCTGTCGAGACACCCGCATGTAGGGGTAAAGATGACTGACGCAGTGCAATTATATCCACGCATCAATGAAAATGCATTGTATGACACAGACGACTTAACTTTCCGACTTGACAATTCTCAGCTTTCACAAGAACAACGGACAGCTGTAAATGGTATGCTACAAAACAACGCAAGTGCTTTTCTTGACAAAACTGGCAATTTGGGCAAGACGAATCTCGCAGAATACACGATAAAGCTAAAACCAGGTGCCAAGCCTAAGAAATGTCAGCCTTACAGAACAAATCCCAAAATGAAACAGGAAATCGACAAGCAGATTAAGGAGCTACTGAGACAAGGCATTATTGAACGATCTCATAGCGAGTGGCAGTCACCTGTTTTTTATTGGTTACCAAGGGCAACAAAAAGTCCCGTAAACACATGACGAAAGGCGTAACTGCTAAGAAACAATATCGTATGGTAATAGACTACCGCTACCTTAACAGTCAGACTGTGTCATCTAGTCTCCCCCCCATACCCCGCATGGACTTCACCATTGACGAAGTGGGCAGTGCTAGACCTAAATACTTCTCATGTTTAGATTTAGCTTCAGGTTTCTTTCAGGTAGGCCTCTCGAAAGACTGTCAGCACTTAACGACATTTACTACCCCAGATTACAAGTCATACAAGCTTACAAGACTTAGCATGGGCCTTCAGCAGTCGCCATCTCTGTTCCAAGAGTTAATGATGCTGGTTTTTGCTGATTATCTTGGCACGTTTGTTCTTGTCTACATTGATGACATCATTGTTTATTCAAGTAGTTTCGAAGAACACGTTAAGCATTTGGACCTTGTCTTTAAGGCTTTGACCGCAGCAAACCTCAAGCTTCATCCTAAGAAATGTGCACTGTTTAGAGAGGAAGTACACTTTCTAGGAATGAAGTTAACACGTTCAGGTGTAAAGCCTGGTGACGAGCATTTGCAAGCTGTAATGACATATCCAGTGCCTAAGAATGTCAAAGGGGTGAGGTCATTTTTGGGTTTGGTTAATTTTTTTCGGAAATTCGTTCCGGATGCTGCTAACATAACCCGACCTCTAAACCAGCTGACCAAGAAAAATACACCATTTACGTGGACACAAGAATGTCAGGTGAGTTTTGATGCCCTGAAATCTAATTTGACCTCACAGCCGCTGCTGGCATACCCAGATTTCTCGTCACCTTTCATCTTGTATACTGATGCAAGCACCACTGCTATTGGTCACTGCTTAGCTCAGGTCGATGACAACGGTAATGAGAGGCCCATTGGATACGCAGGTAGGTCACTCAACGTACATGAGTGCAACTATTCTATCACTCATTTAGAGCTATTAGCGGCTGTACATGGTGTAACGTATTGGAAACCATATTTGGAAGGATCCAAATTTACACTCGTAACTGACCACAAAGCCCTGACCTCAATTCTCACGACCAAGCAGACAGTTCCAAAACTGATCAGATGGGCTCTCGTGCTTCAGTCGTTTGATTTTGACATCCTATACAGAAAAGGTAAGCTCAATAGTGTAGCTGACGCTCTCAGCAGACGTGAGTACGACTCATCTCACTGCCCAAATGACGATGACATTAACGCCTATCCTGACCTTGCTCACATCTTCGCACAAACTCAAGCCATTGCTTGTCCCATAACGAGATCAAAATCGCGGACACAGGGTTCAGTGACTGCTGCAGGCCCTGATCAACGTACGACAGGTAGGTCAATCAGTCATAACGCGCAGCAAACGCCCAGCGCCCTCAGTGACTCCATCAAACGTGTGTTGGAACATGGCGTTATTGATTTGAAGTCCCCAGCAATAAGAGCAGCTCAAGAACAATGTGAGTTTAGTAAAGCATTAATGGACTGGTTAGTTCATAAGAAGCTGCCAAGCACAGCAAAAGCCGCAAGACAAGTTCTTTTGCGTGAAAATGATTACGTGGTTGAGAATGGCATTTTGTTTCACATGTTTAGACCTGTGGTTTCCAAACCAGGTGAGTTTTCACTGACGCTGGTCGTGCCCGAGAGTCTCCGTCACACAGTGCTGTCACAATGCCACGACTCCGCACTCGCAGGTCATGTCGGCGTAAATAAAATGCTTACCGCACTAAAGGAACGATTCTCATGGCCAGGTATGTACAAAGATGTGCGTGAATATATAGACAGCTGCCCTCAATGCATTGCAACCAAACGATCCCACCGGCGTGAGCGACCAACAATGACACTTTTTGAGCCTGTCACGGCACCTTGGCAGAGAATATCAATGGATAACATAGGCCCATTGCCACGAACTACCACAGGCAACCTATACATCACAGTTGTAATCGACCATTATTCGAGGTATGTTGTGTCTTGGGCCACCAAAAATCTGGAAGCTGGTACTCTAGCAAAGCATTTTTATGAAAAGATAATATGTACCCATGGCATGCCCTTAGAAGTACTCACTGACAAGGGTACGGACTTTACTAGTAAGTTATTTAAGGAGCTAAATGTTCTTTTTCAAGGTACCCAAAAGTTTACTTCTGCTTACAAACCGTCAACAAACGGCAGGACCGAAAGAGTTAATAGCACCTTAATCAACCTACTACGCACTTTGTGTCACGACAAACCAAATTCGTGGGACAGTTATCTTTGTTCTGTTACATTTGCTGTCAATACTACGATCAATAGGGTCATTAATTTGTCCCCTTTTGAGCTTGTGTTTGGCAGAACAGCTCGAATACCAGTTGACTCAGAGCTTCGTACTGCAGCAGATAATATCCAGAGCAGAGGTGACCACTTGGAAGACATCGTTCAACGTCTATTAAGAGGAAGAGCCTTAGCGCTGCAAGCAGCCAAAGAGAATGAGGCTAAAATGAAATCAACTTGGGACAAGACTGCTAGAGCAGACCGCATCACTGTTGGCACGGTAGTGTATTTGCACTGCCCCGATCTGTCCACTTTAGGCAGCGGCAGTCAGAAGTTTGCGCAAATGTTCAAAGGGCCCTATGTTGTGATAGAAGTGAGAGAACATACTGCTAAACTAAAGGACTTAAGCACTGGTAACTTTGTTCCAGGCATGATTGCTTTTAACCGACTGAAAGTTGTCAAGCAGCGGCCTTTTCTCTCATAACTGTTTTAAGTGCAATCTGTTGAGCCGGCTTATCTTGGACATGGATTTTTATTAAGACATTGCTAATTAATTCCTCGTCAACAACTTTTCCGATTTAACTGAATATGTAATCGCCTTTTCTCTACAGCTATTGATTGAGTCATTCTGTTGTAGTTTTATTTGTTATCCAGCAACATTTTCAGAGACAACCGCCCGTTATACTCGCGTGTGTTGCACACGGCGTGGGACGTTGCAGTGGCTCGGTACAGTATTGCATTAGGCATGGCGATTATAAAGCACCCTCAGGGACTATATACGTCTGCATCACAAGCACTTGTAACGACCAGATAACTGCACAGTGTGTTAGTCATGTCGGGTCCTGTGGTTGATTTTCTCAGCTACAAGTCAGTTCAGAAGTCGAGATGTCACAGTGTCTTCCTGGTCACTACTGATCACCATGTTCCATGTTTGTCCGGCCCACAGTCTTAACTGCATTCTTCGCCTTAACACTCGATCTGACCACTTATGATGTATTCTTTTTTTCAGAACACAACAATGCTGTGTGCAACCGAAATAGATTTGTGTATAAGCTTGTTTATTTTGTACTATAGGCTGTTTGTTGTATATATGTAAATACCTCTAGCATTCTGTGTCAAGTCAGGTTAATACCAATGTAAATAGATGTAACTTCTAAAAGTAGTCTGTGTGTAGCATGAAGCGACGGTTTCGCAAGCAAGGTCGTTTTACAAGCAAGAGGTCAACTCGACAGTGCTATTTACACAGAGAGACTCCAGGACAACTACAGCCTTATTTGTTTAATAGTAGTTTAACAACTTTCAGAATATATAGCACTTATATTGTAGTTATTTTGACTAATTTGTATATTTTCGTTTTGCATGTTTGTTATCATTCATCCACGTCATTCGTATTAGTTCTATAGTGTCAGGTGGGAAGAGACAACTTCCTCATTTACCAGTGTGCCAACGAGCACGAGAGCCGGCCTTAAGCCATTGGTTAAACCTACCTCCCCCTCCTATCAAAACAGGAGTTAGGGTTAGGTAGCCCGCGCCTGGCATGTTACAAACAAAACCCAAATTCCTCAACACGTTCTCCTCATTATTTCAACTTTTAACATCTTTTGGCCATTTTATTGTTTGTAATCCTGGCACAGGTCATTTTTCTGTCTAAAATATACATCTTCTATAAGTCATAAAAATTAAAATTGCATCTCATCTCATTTTTATACCCAAGCTTTAATTCCCCACTGCATTGTAAATTATGTAATTATTTTTGTGGATGTTCATCCACCTTAAAGGGGAGGGAGATGTCGTAAACTATTTTATCCATATTTTACTCCAATAGATTTATTCAATATCACGGGGAGCAACCCCTTCTAAAATAATAGATCATGTACATATTTCTTTCAAGGGAGAGTATCCCCACCATCTCTAATTAGAATATTAATCGCCGGCCTGTAATTGGCTCGTTTGCTACAACCAATAGCAAACGACGACGATGTGGCGATGTCAAGGGGCTCCCTCCAAAACTCTGCCAATAGCAAACGGCATGTGGGTCCCTGGGCAAGGCAGTCCAGGGAAGGCGCTTCGAATAAAAACATCACTAAGACATCTCTTCTCAATACTTTTGGATCTCAAAGTTACTTAATAGTTTACCAATAAAATATTATATTTCGGCCTCATCTCTGTGTTCGAGTTTTACTAAAAGAAGTCGTCAACATCACACACGACAATGTAGACAGTACTAAACTGATGCAAAAATTAGTTGACTGCAATCCATTTGCTGAGGATTCTTCATTAAGAAATGTTGTAGCTGGTGTAGTGGCCAACGCAGATGTCAATGTACATGAATATGGAGCTGTCGGCAAGGCCATAGTACAAAAAATGGTTGGGCAGCCAATATTCACTTATTCCTTTAAACGAAAGGACAAAGCCAAGATTCTTGGTGACGCATCGTCAGTGAACGTGAATACCGAACAAATGATAAATTCTGAACTCCTGTTCCAGAGATTTCTTGTAGTTTCACAAGCTGGCGACTTGACACTGCAAGATATCATGGACTACGAACTTAGTCCATATCCTCCTGCCCTATTTGCGGCAAAACATGTGTTCCAGAAGGCTGAAAAGCCACAGTTGGCTGATGCTACATGGGATTACGCAAATGAATCCTCCAGCTCCAGCAAGGCCGTACTAACAGATTCGAGGCCAGATTCCTAACATTTTGTGCTTGACGGAGGCTCCTTACTTCACCGTCTGTCTTGGAAAAAAGGGATGACCTGCGGGGAAATTTCCGAGGAGTATGCCAATCTCACCCTTTCCAAGTATGGACAAGCCACAGCAGTTTTTGACGGATACAGTGAAGAGCCTAGCATCAAGGACAATGAACATCAGATACGACAAACGAAATCACACCCGCTTGTGTCTTTTGAAATAAATACCGTCTTTTCCTCTGGCAGAATTTCATATCAAGGGACTCTAATAAACAGAAACTAATCCTCCTCATCAGTGACAAACTGAAACAGAGGGGTTGCGAAGTCATCAATGCGCATGGAGATGCAGATGTTCATATTGTGAAGACAGCAACAACATCTGCAAAAGTTCGAGACACAACTTTGATTGGGGAGGACACGGAGCTTCTGATTCTGCTACTACATTACACTGAGAGGGACAGCAAGAAACTCTACTTTCGTTCGGACAAAAAGAAAGCAAAACATGTTTATGATATTGTCCGTCTGAAGGAACTCTTGGGCAATGACATATCTTCACAGCTGCTGTTTGTACATGCTTTTACAGGTTGTGATAGCACTTCCAGGATTTATGGTATTGGCAAGAAATCCCTTTTCCAAAAAGTGATGAAAAATGATTCTCAGATAAGAGCTTGTGCAAAGACCTTCTTTACAGCTGGTCAGGATGTGGCAACAATAGTTGATTCAGGATGCAAAGTCGCCGTTTCTTTGTTTGGAGAAAAAGCTGGCATATCTCTGGTAACCCTTATAAATACATTGCTTGCTAAAAAAATTTCATCTGCGAAATCATTTGTGAAGCCCGAGAAATTGCCCCCAACGGAATCTGCGGCAAAGTTCCACTCTCAACGTTCATTTTATCAGATCATGGTGTGGATGGGATAAGGATGAAAATATGGACCCAAAGGACTGGGGTTGGAAGTGTGAAGACAACATTTTGTCACCTGTTATGACTGACCAGAAAACGGCTCCAGAAAGGCTTCTCAAGGTTATCCATTGTACCTGTACAACAGGTTGTAGTAATACTCGATGTAGTTGCAGGAAGTACGGTCTTCCATGTACTTCTGCTTGTTGACCCTGCCAAGCTGAGTCATGTTACAATCCGCATAATAGTGATTCTACCATAGACGGTAGAAGATTGTGATGATAATAACCATGCTGTGTTTTGAACAATTATATTGTGTGAATGACACTTGAACTTGATAAGAAAATTCAGGTGTGTACTATGTCAATTATTTGGGACATTTTGGTAATTTATGATGTGTGACGTATGGCGTATGACCATGACGTAGATGGTTCAATAGCCCATAGTTGTGGTTCCTTGTGTATGTACATCTGATTGATTATCAAGAGCCGAAATGTTGGTTTTCTACCAGTTCTGGCGGACTTGATCTATTCAGCAACCCACTACGTCATGATGATTCAATACCACGTCATAGGGACATCCAGGTGAATTCATCATGACCTTATTTGAATCTAAGGTATCACATTTATATATGTTTGTAATACATTTATGGGGTCTAAAACCAACCATTAAAAAGTTTGCTGTACATTCATAATTCAATGGCGGCCATATTTGATATTATGTAATTTCACCACTTTCCGGTGGCTCAAATTTGGTAAACTTTTAGGATGCGCTATGGTACAGCTAATTGAACACAAAAAGACAAAAAAACCTTTTCTTGCAATTTTTTGGGGGTCAAACCTTACTTTGACTCGCCTATTTGGCCTACTTAGAGTTGGCACAAGCGCCAACGGCATGTCTTCCAACGGCAAGCCTGGACGACCAGCAATACGGTACCAACAATATAACACAAACAATATTATCTCTAAACAAAAATATATATGAATATATATATATATATATATATATATATATATATATATATATATATATATATATATATATATATATATATATATATATATATATAGATATATATATATGTTATATATATGTGTATATATACATGTATCTTTATACATATATTTATTTTTATATTTATAAATATGTGTATATGTATATTTATATATATATGTTTATATATGTATATATATCTGTATGTATATATATATGTATATATACATGTATATATATCTATATATATATATATTTTATATATATTTATTTCTAAATCTATGTATATATGTATATATATATATATATGTATGTATATATATACATATGTATGTATATATATATGTATACATGTATATATATATGTATACATGTATATATACATACATGTGTATATATATATAAATATATATATATAGATATATAAATATATATATATATATATATATATATATACAGATATGTATATATATATGTATATATATATATATATATATATATATATATATATATATATATATATATATATAAACACTCACACTTATAAATATACACATATATATGCTATTTATAGATAGCGGCTCGGCGCTCGGAAACTTGGCATCGGAAACCGTGTGTATATATATATGTGTGCGTGTATGCGTGTTTGTGTATATATACCCGCTTTGATTGCACGGGGACATCCAGTGCACACTGTCGCTGAGACATAAAGACAGTATAAACACGGACCGAAAAGAGCTGGTAACGCGCAATATTATAAGCTGCCACTTAGATGTTTTGACATGACCCCTTTGCCAAATCAATATTGAGCCGACGAAAGTGATAAATGTCACTGGTCGATTACGTAATGTTTAGCCTGTTTTGACATGACCCCCTACCCAAGTCAATGCGAACCCAGCCAAAGCCTCTGGTCGATTACGTAAGGTTTGGCCTACTTAAACACGAACTGCTGTTAGCCTGCAGCTAAGCTGCTGCAGTAGAAAACCTTGAAACTAATCTTCCTTTTTACTGTTTTTTGTTACTGTGAATGCTAAAAATACTGTTACAATCATCATCACGAGGCCAAGTTCTAAATACTGACAAAATTTCATGTGCGTAAATACAGCCGTTTCGGAGATATCAGCGAGGAGAGAACTCGTAGCAAAAACTATCGTTGGAAGACATAAATAGGCTTACAATAGGGCTAACTTCGTGTAAAATGCATCAAGGTACTGAGGAGCCTTCACTACTCTACGACTTGTCCCTCTTTTCGTCGGAGTCATTACTGGAGCCTTAGGGTTGGTTGGGTCTAACGTGTCTGATACAGATTTCTTTGGTGGCTTGGTTTCATCGGAAACCTGATGTTTAGTTGATTTTGCCCATTTAGTCATCTATCGGGTGCCCGGCGTTGATGGCTGTTTGAATATGTGTTGTCTTGAACGAACATCTGGCCGTCTGTGTTTTGGTCTGATGTGTTATTTTTCATCTTTTATTTGGGCTGGCACGACAGTGTGTCCTGGAGTGATGTGTTGTGATTCTGTCCTGATGGTAGGTTCTGGCGCTTCATGTGTCTTGCGTAAATCAACCCTGTTTCTGATGTAGGTGTTTCCTTCTCTGATTTCCACTGCATAAGCTCTTGAGTTAAGTCTTTCTCTAATGGCAACTCTCCTCCATTCGGCTTCACAAATGCTAGGGTTTCATTCTCACTGTATCTCCTTCATTCAACTTTGGTAGGTCTTTCGCGTTTTGATCATAATATTTCTTCTGCCGAGCTTGTCTGTTCTTAAGCAGCGTCTTTTTCTATTCATTGTATGTGGTTCTGGACATCAGGAGCTTGTTGGACATAGGGGATAAGTGATCTTGTTTAGACGTTACATTGGGCTGGAGTCCATCAGGTGGGCGGGAGTGTTACTTATCTTGAGGAGTGCTCGGTAAGGATCTTTGTTTGCTTTCTTGCACTTCTTTAACATCCTCATTGCTGCTTTTACAGCAGATTTTGCTTTACCATTTGAGCAGCTGTGGTATGGACTACAGTTCACGTGTTCGAAATCCCAGTCAGCAGCAAACTGTTTGAATTTTTCTGATGTTAAGTTTCTGGCATTGTCGCTGATGATTTGTTCTGGTATGCCATGTCTTGCAAAGTGGGATTTCAATTTCTGTATGACAGTGTAAGAATCTCTTTTCTTTAGCTTATCAAACTCCCAAAAGTCACTAAAGTTATCAACTGTGACCAAGTAGTCATTGCTGTTCCAGGTAAAAAGGTATATATCTATCTTCTGCCATGGTTGATGAGGAATGTCATGTGGTATTAGAGTCTCCTTGCATTGCCCTCTCTCAAAGGTGCGACATACATCACATTGAGATATGTATTGCTTGAGCTCATCGTTCATTCCAGGCCAATAGATAGCTTCCCTGGCTCTTCTCAAACATGCTTCAACACCTAGATGCGAGGAGTGGATTGCTTCCTTTATCTTCTTCATCATGCTATGTGGCACGGCTAGTCTCCCATCACGAAAAATTAGACTGTCTTGCACACTCAGCTCGTCTCTCATTCTGAAGAACTGTGTTAGGTGAGACACACTCATTCTTACTAGGCCATCCGTGTAAGATCGTTTCTTTCAGTAGGCAGAGCGACTCGTCTTTTTCAGTAGCTGCTTTCAGCCTTTAATGTCTTTCTTTTTGTATTGGTAAGTATTCCACCATGTTCACATTTTCTATGTCCATAGACTCTCCCACTCGGGTTTGAACGGGATAGTAGATCAGCTATACTGACTTCCTTTCCAGGCATCCAATGCATTTGTATGTTATATACCATAATCTTCATCAGGATACCTTGTAGACGTCTTGGAGCTCTGTGCAATGGCTTTAGCAGTAAATATTCAAGCAGTTTTTAATCATTGTGAACGATGGTCTTCCGCCCATACGTGTAATGACGAAAGTGTTCAAGAGCCCATGCTACTGACAGGGCCTCTTTTTCTATCTGGGCATATCGGGTTTTTACATTCAGTTAGTGCATGGCTGGCATATGCAACAGGTCTACCGTCTTGAAGAATAGTTGCTCCCAGAGTGGACTGACTGGCATCACACTGTAATTCCAATCCTTTGTTGCTGTTGTAGAATGCTAGTACTGGGGTCATAGACATGTCCGTCTCATATCCAGCCATGCCACGTAGTGTTCGGACTTCTGCTACATTGGTGGGTGACTGTATATCACGTACAGCTTTGATCTTTTTAGAGTCTGGTTTAAGTCCGTCCTTGGTGATTAAGTGGCCTTGGAATTCAGTCGCCGTTGTCTTGAATTCACACTTGGACACTTTGTATCTGTGGCCATTCTCCGTGGCTTTTTTAACAGAGCCTAGAGGTTCTTGTCTTGGTCTGCTTCTGCTTCCGTGATGGTGTCACCGGATACCCAAACAAGAATATCATCTGCAATGCATTCCACACCTCTTAGCCCTTCTAACGTTTGTTTCAAACGTTTCTGAACGATCTCATCATTTACATCCAATCTAAAAGAGATGTGCTTCCAGCAGAACCGTTCAAACGGGTGGTGTTTTCGTCAGAGGGCTTTGTTGAGGGGTCTGGGATCTATGCAGATCCGTAGATCTCCATTCTTCTTTGTGGTTACAGCCGTTTGGCTGACCCAAGTGGATGGTTCATCAGCTCACTCAATGATATCTTTCTTCACCATGTCCTCTAGCTTGTCTTAAACTTTCTTCTTAATGGACACTGGTATACATCTGTGAGGGCATATGACTGGTGGTATGGTCTGGTCTACATCTAGACGTACTATACCAGGGAACTTTCCCATTGTACCACTGAATATGCCCGGGTACTGTTCCTGTGGGCTGGTTAGGGCTGTTACACTGTTGCCATCCTTGAAGTTGTCATTGTTAACTGTCAACAGATTCATCGCTTCTGAACTGGTCTTGCTGATTATAAGGGCGTGAAATTTTCTTCAACCACTATGAAGCGGACTCTGTGTTTCTTCTTAGTCTTGGGGTTGTTTAGCTTCAAGGTTGTCTGACCAAGAGGTTTCACAAAAGTCTTATTCCACATTCTGAGCTGCATGTCAGTCGGCTTCAGCCTATTTGAAACAGTAAGGAGCGAGTATGGTACGACATTGACAGTAGCTCCACAATCTTGTACTTCTTGGGTTTGTGATTCATCATCATATCGCAGTAGACTCCTTTACGGGACTGTTCACCATCAAAGGCCATTACTTCCTCAGTGTCCGAGTTCTCTCCTGAATCAACGTATGATGAGTAGGAGCTACTGCACGAGCTGGTATCTTCCCGGTCATCTACCATGTGCACTCGTCTCTCTTTGCCTCGAAATCGTTTCTTGTATCTTGGACACATTTTGGTGTTACTTAAATGATTGAAGTCTTTGCAAACATTACATCTTTTTAGGCGGGGCATTCTTCCTTCACCATTTCATGGTATTTGGAAAGAATAAACATTTCCTGGTCTCTGAATTGATTTTCTTTGTTACATTTGTCTTGGGCTTGTGGTCTTGTCAGCTATGGTGGTCATCATTATCTTTTGCTCTGCCATGTTTCTGTAGTTTGTCGTACCTAAGCTTCTTACCATGTTGTGTCTTGGATGTGATCTTGTGCACTGCTTCCTGTGTTGAGTTCATTGTTTTCAGGTAGTTTTTTGTGGCTTCACAGGCCTTTGCTATTTCAATAACTCGATTTGGCTGCCTTCATCGAGCATCTTCTCTTGGGCCTCCCTATCGAGAGTGCCACACATGATCCTGTTTTGAAGGGCCACGTGGTCTGGTGTCATAGTTTGGTGTGTGAAGGATGCAGAATTTTGCTTGATATGGAGGTCGGCTATCCATGCATCCACAGTTTCTCCCTTCTTCTAGTCTCGCATGGCGAAGAGGTAATGTGATATAGCATCATTTGGTGTGCCAATACAAAACGAGACCATCTTGGTTATGGTGGCTGCTACATCATCAGTTTCCTGTATACCAAGGCCATTTACAGTATGTAGGGTCTCTGGTCCCAAGCTGTTGAAGAAATCAGCACATTGTATTTGCTGATCCTCAAGCTCAAGGCGAAATGCTATGCAATAGTTTCTCCACATTTGTTTGGTTTTCTTTTGATCTCTAGTTATGTTATCTTGGCCAGGTAGTTTGGTGTTAGATCTGTAGTGATAGCTCCTTCAGATGCAGGAGCAGTCCCACGCGGAGCATCCTGTGCGGGTTGTGGAACATTACTCTCAGTATCAGTCATTTTTCTCAGTAAGTCACCCTAGCGATCAGGACTGTCAGTCAGGTAGAGTTCAAACAGTGTCAAAGCTACAATGTTACACAGGTACATGCACTATGGTAACAAGAACAAGAAGTTACCAAAATAAAGGTAAGTATCAATAACATATGTATATAGGGGTACACATATAATGAGTGTAGAAACAAAATGATGAGGAGCCATTTACAAGCATGTGTCAGTACAGCTGGGTAGCATTAAAAGTAGGTGGGCTTCAACTCAAATGTGTCAATATGAAGCAGCAGCAGGCAGTTAATAAACATAGTAAGTGATATACAGAGAATTACAGCAGATGTAACAACGATCAAGGTCAAAACACAGAGCAGCAGAACAACAGTATCATTAACATCATAACCTCGCCGTGAGACTATCACGTGACATAAACATTGCAGACGTTTAGAAATGTCAGGATTGCGCCAGATTTATTGTCAGCATGGAGTTGTTTGTAGGACATAACTGTTGTGAGAATTATTTTAAATGCTTACATTGATTTTCTACTTATAATTTAATATTTACTGGCTTATGATAGCCAACAGTTGGATGGGAATTTATTGATTTCGGTGGTGATCACTTGATTCTTTCTGACGCCAAATATAGAACATCATCTTGTTTGTCAACAAATGCACACTGTACCGAGGGACGACCACTTCAATGTAATTTTCGATGCAAGTTAGATCAACTGAATCTGAATCTATCACTAACACTTCTATACGCTAACAAATATTCGCTGAAGGAATTACACTTAATTCAGCTGTCGTCAATTGAAGGAAATCGTCTCCGTCATCCGTAAATTCTTCCATCAGTACAAGAGACGCCACACCGCCGATACTCGCCGCCATTTTGAAAACGTTTCCGTTCGCCAATTGTTCATAATGTGTGTATCATAATGTTCCGCGCGAATGTGGCAAAACGTTCTGTGTCACTGAAGATAAGCTTAAAGAAAATGGAAAAGCGCACGATTTGATTACGTAACAATCTCTCAAAATAACGAGGCAAACACGCGGAACCAGCAGCGCGCGCTGATGTTGTTGTTGATGGAAGACCAATGCATTTTAAACAAAACTCTGCTGCGGAGACTTTACTGCGCTCTCTGGGTTGCGAGCTTCAGCTACGGCCAGTGTGATGCTGGCGCAAAATAGTAGAACCACATAAGACGAGATCTCTTGAGATCAAAAATAAGCAAATACCTTATTGCAGATATTGTTATACTTCCGAGATAGCTTGATATTCTCGTCTGCAACAATATGCTTTTTTAATGCAGCAATTTTCGTTTTATACTGGTAATTGTGCCCAAATGTTGAATATGACTAGAACGCTGTGAGAAATAATAACCAGTGCATCTACGATCTCCCGCGTAGTTGTTCTCATACTAACATAGTATGTATATTGAGTTGCAAAAGTTCATTCGAAAGGGATCAAGGTTCTCGATGGTGCTTAATTATAGTTGCTTATTTATGTTAGAAAGGAAATAAAATATTTCGACTTGTCTGTAGTAGATCATTCTGTTTAAATATGTTTTGAATCCTTATATTCGGTTCCAGCGACCGATCAGCTGATCTGTGTTTACATGCTAAAGTTCGGCGTAAGCTATTTGCCGCTCATCTGTACCAGATATAGGTTGTCCCGACGGGCTCTTATTTGGTTCTACTATTTTGCGCCAGCTTCACACCGGTTCAGAGCTTATCAAAACACATCGCCCCAACCTGTCACCCCCTCCCTTGCTTTCCCCACTTAAACAATTGATGATAAAGCGAAGTTGAAACTATGGTCATACCTGGTGATTTTCTGGCACGATGAGGTTAGTCCATTTCTAATATTTTACTTACCAGCGCAGTTATAAAAGATCACGAAAATATGAAGAGATTTGATTTGATACGGACTGGGTCGATGCATTGGGGTTAAGACAAGTGGGTGTGGTCCTACGCTCGTAACCCAGTGTTGTTTACCCCACAAAAAGCTACCAAAAAACTCAAGGAAGGCAAAATTTAAACTTGTTCTTATCTATTGCTGTACTGTTCTTATTTTGCTAAATACTTATTGGGCTAAGAAGCTTCGCCTCCCCGAAACCTGCGCACTGTTGACATAAAGCTCCCAATCATAACGTGCTGTGTGAGGTGACATCTGATCTTCGTAAACCACCAAGAAAAGTTGACTGGTAAACACTGAATATGGCTGGCAGAGACGATACTGCAGCATGTGTGACAGAACCTCTCAACGAAAACATAGCATATGTAAATGAAACTAAGAACAGTTTAAAAAAGAATCCCCAGAAATATCCCATTGATCGGAAGGATAGTGTGGAAGCAATGCGGCGTAAACCACCACCTGCTAAAAACGGCAAGGAAGTGGCTTCCACAGAGTGTCATGCCACTTCCACTTGTACTGAGGCTGTTGAACAAGAAGTACATGTGGTATGTAACTGAATTAATATGATTATACTAATATACACATACTATATATATCCCCCACACATACACATACATATATATATACACATGTACTATATATGTGTGAGTGTGTGTGTGTAATCGATTAAAGTTTATCGTGTTAAAGAGTACTTCATTCAGTTTCTTTATGTAATAAGCATTTGCATGCAATCATCCATTAGTATGTTTTCGTATATTTATCATTTGTTATCTTTGATTTATTGTGACAAAATGCCCTGCTATGTATTTTTCTATGTGTATATTTTCAGATTGAACCCAGAAGCAAGAAAAAACAAATTCCTGTAATCAATAGTCATGAATTAGCTCTTAAGTTACTACTTGTGATTGGCTTTGTTCTCATGGTGACTTGCATAGCCATCATTTTCCATTTCTATAACCAACAGCAGTATGATCTCAGTGTTGGCCGCCAGATCCACTTCAATGAAATGACGCGGGTGATCAGCATTATGAATACAAACAGAGACCTACTACTGCTCGGTCACCTTGGCCGTAAAATCACAGACTGGAAGCGACCATTTGTCTGCACAGATGAGATGGAAACATTTTCCACTTTGTGTCTCAATTGGCCTGATCAAGCACAACTCAGGATCATATACCACGAGGAAAATGACACTAATTGCTATGATGTTTCCTGGATCACTCATGATGTTGCTGTAACCCCAGAAGATTGTTTTGATTTGGATTCGGGTTTGTGGTATGGTGGAGCCTTGTTACCCTCTCAGCCCTGGGCCCTCAACAACTACACCCTTCCCAAAACACACTTTGTACCTGGGTCCGAGTTTGTCAGCAGCAGGCTTGGGCCTGTGATTGAGAGATACTGGCTCATGTCAAGTGGTGTTGGGATCTACATCCACCTTGGATCTCCCCTCTCCTTCAGCATCAATGATAAGGACCCTGTAACTAACACCAGCAATAACAAGATATGCTTTTTCTCGGACTACCCACCGCTTCCCTTTCAAAATCTCCCTGAAAGCACTGCCAATCTAAACTACACAGTTTGTGTTGCTAAATCAATGCGGCAAGTCCATGATGTCTTTCTCAAGCAAGTTACACAACAACCTACCCGATCACCACCTCCTGTTATATTCACATCCCCAGTGTGGTCCACTGAAGTAAAACTAAGACCCAACATCAGCCAAGATAGTATCCTGCAGTTTTCCTCGGACATAATCAATCATGAATACACACATGGATTACTGCTTATTGAGAATCAATGGGAAAAAGCTAAAGGAGATTTTATATTTGATGACTCAAAGTTTCCTGCACCCTCTGCGATGGTAGAGCAATTACAATCTGATGGATTTATGCCTTGCTTTGCCATGCACCCTTACAGCAGTACTCAGTCCCTGTCATTCCAACATATGATCCTCAATAAGTATTACTTGATGGATTTGAGTGGTAAGGCTCCTGGTCTGATCCAGTGGGACAACAGCCTGCCGGGTACCCTCAACTCGGAGGCCGACATTGCTGCTGTTGTTGATATGACCCCAAGATCACAGGCTTGGTTTAGGGAGAGACTGAATCATTTCCAACACAATTTCTCTCTGAATACTTATTATTTAGCAGGGGGTGATGTTGATAATTTGCCATTTCTTACTGGGCTTGGAGGTACTGACCCCAGTTTATATGTTTCTGAGTACAACCAATTTGCATCTGAGTTAAGCCCAGCTGCTCTGATGCCAGTTGCTTACCGAGGACAAGGATATGGCATAACTATTGCTCTGCGTGGATCCACCTCCTCCTGGGATGGACCATCTGGACTGGTCACTATCATTCCTCGAGTACTCACCCTAGGCTTACTCGGTTATCCCTTCATTTTATCAGATGTTATTGGAGGATCTGCATACAACTCCCCACCACCAAAAGAGCTTTACATTCGATGGTTACAGCTTTCAACATTTTTACCCACAATGCACTTCTCTTTTCCGCCCCATTTCTACACTGATGACGTTGTGACAATAGCTAAGGAAATGATAGACTTACATCAAGCTTATGTGGCCAAAGAAGTGATGAGAATTGTGAAGGAATCGGTGGGATCTCTTCACCCAATCATTCGCCCCCTCTGGTGGATTGCTCCACACGACAAACAGGCCCATCTCTGTGACTCACAGTTTCTCGTGGGCGATGATATTCTTGTTGCACCTATCCTTGTTGATGGAGGCAGATCACGGGACATCTATCTCCCACAGTCACTGTGGACTGATCATCTCACTGGCTCCACCCACCAAGGTCCTGTATGGCTCTACAATCACTCGGTGCCTATCCACAAAATAGCCTACTTCACCAGAAATTCATAACAATATGAGAGATAATATGCCTTTGTCTTGCCTATATAATGTATCATTGGAATAACAAATGTATCAATTTCACCAGAATGTAATTCTCTCTGATAAATTCAACTCAGTATCATGACCAATATTGTGCTATTTTTTACATCTATGCTAAAACCCACTTCAGATCTTTCTTCTTATCAGACACTATTGTGTTCATTGCATTTTACAGCTCAAGACTACCATGGTTTTGTTTTGTACGGTTCATTGGGGTTAAATTGTATGTTGTAGTCTTATGCTAAATGATTTTATATATCTACCATAAACATATGCATTTTTTTCGATCATAATGGTTCAGTGAATATAACAACATTTTAAGCCTGTTTTGAGGCTAGATATTCTGTTTTCACTGGAACATGGCACATTCCTGAAATTGCTCTTTCTCTTGAAGCCTATAATAAGTCCCGACCTTGAATTGGAGCACCAGATGTAGACTTTACATGTGACGAATGTGACAGTACATTCCCTGATGTGACAGTACATGTCACAATGTGACAGTACGTGGCCCAATATGACAGTGCATGTCCTAATGTGACACTGCATGTGATGAATGTGACAGTACATTCCCTGATGTGACACTACATGCCCTGATGTGACAGTACATGTGCCAATGTGACAGTACATGCCCTGATGTGACAGTACATGTGCCAATGTGACAGTACATGCCTTGATGTGACAGTACATGTGCCAATGTGACAGTACACAATCCAATGTGACACGACATTTCCCAATATGACATTACTTGTCCCAATGTGACACTACATGGCCCTTTGCTGTCCACCATATCATCTCTGTGGTAACTTGTGTTTCTTGAAGCCTTAAACCGTTAAACGTAAACCCTTTTTCTGCAATTTCATGTTTATTGTGGCCTCTGATATGTATAGTCTGCATCCATTTTGTTTTCATTATTTGGTTCAATTACATTCTCAATGTTTTGATAGGATGTAATTGTCTTATTGTCAAAACAAATTCTAGAATTGAAAAGGGTTTTTATCTGTAAGACAACACTGTCACTTCACATTCATACCCTTTACTGGATATGTGAGCCCAAAGCCAACATTTGCTTGTAGCTATACACATAAGGGGATTTGTCAGGCTGATTAATTATTTTATTTTGATATTAAATTATTGATATGTGAGTTAATTCATTGTGTCGTTGATTAAGTATCCCAAATAAGATTCTGATTGCATTCCAATTGCACTAGTTGATATTTTGTTATGTTGTTAGTGCTTGTAATTTGATGCTGTACTGTATATTACCTGTGTGATTTTGTTTTAAAGATTATGTTATTAATTGGTCACATGTTTAACACCTTGTCCACGAGGAATGCCACCTTTGGTGCTATCAATATTTAATGTTGTACGTTTATTTGGGATTTGCGCAAACCATTCTCTGTTTTGCCAACAAATGTAGCTAAAAATATAAGTGCTCTGAAATAAACAGTTACCTTATTGAACAGATGGCATATCATTAAGTACAAAAAGAAATATAGCTGTCACAGGGGTGCTTGATAGTCATATTGTACAAAGGTGCAGGTTAAAATGCTTTTGGAGAGGATATGGCATAGATAATGGATAATGTGATGAGATTGAAAGAATTCTGACAAGATGGTAACATGGGACTTGTAAGTAGAATGAGGCCGTGGATGAAATGCTAGCACAGCTCTTGAGTTCTATTGCATATGGCACCTTGTAAGACTCCGTGATTGATTTGGCTTGAGAAGATAAAATGAATAGCCACTGAGAAGCGCGATGAAAATCTGAGCTACCAATGCAAAGTCAATGAATAGATGAGCAATTCTGTGCCGAGTATTATAGAGGGTCCTGGTCCACATTGTGCTTCTGGATAAAGGGTCACAGAGAGTCCTGTCCCACTTTGTCTCTGTCGATGAATAGTCACAGAGAGTCCTGTCCCACATTGTGTCTGTTGATAAAGGGTCACGGAGAGTCCTGTCCGACATTGTGTCTGTTGATAAAGGGTCACAGAGAGAATTCATGAAGAGAAAAAAAGAAAAGTACTTTTGTTCATCTTTGCGAGTTATGGCAGCCTGTTAGTATTGCGCGCGCTGTCATAGAGCAAGTTCACGATCTGCATGGTCTTAGGAACTAATTAGCCGGTGATTTACGTAAAGTGTAAGACTAACTAGTTGAAAAACCAATTAAGGCAGACAGACAGACGACCGTCGCATCGTGGCAGCGTGTTACAAAATCTAAGCGAGGTAGTACATATGGCTTAAGGCTTATTCATTGCGCAGTTAGCAAAAAACTGGAGCGGAATATGAGCAAGTTGGGTGGGGCATAGAGGGCCTCCGCTTCGAAATCGGAGAGGACAATATATATATATATAGAGATATATATATATATATATATATATATATATATATATATATATATATATATATATATATATATATATATATATATATATATATATATATATATATAATATATATATATATATATATATATACTCATATATATACATATATATATATACATATAATATATATATGTATATATATAAATAAATATATATACATATATGTATGTATGCATGCATGCATTTATACAATCATACATGCAAACATACATACATATGAATACATAAATATATATATATATATACATATATACATAATTATACATACATACATATGAATATATATTTACGTATATATATACATATTTACATGTATACATACATACATTCAAACATACATACATACATTTAAACACACATGCATAGGGAAAATCGCATCGCAGTTATTTAAAGACACATTACGCAAATTCGTTTTTCCCTAAGTTATGTACGGTTTTCTGCTGCCTTCATTTGACGAAATTTTCAAGGTGCAATCCAATAACTATGCGTCTTTCCTTAAATATTCGGTATTGTATTTTCGTTCAGAATTGTGGGATCCCCGTGATGAATAATAAATTTATTACAGCATCATATAACAGACAGCATAGCATAGCACAGCACACAGGATAGCCCACTATCCCGTTAACACTTTGACACCTGTTAGCATCCAAATCCCTAGCCTATACATACATACATACATACATACATACATACATACATACATACATACATACATACATACATACATACATACATACATACATACATACATACAAACATACATACATGCATACATGCATACATACATACATACATACATACATACATACATACATACATACATACATACATACATACATACATACGTACATACATACATACATACATACAAACATACATACATGCATACATGCATACATACATACATACATACAGACATACATACATACATACATACATTCATACATACAGACATACACACACACACAGACACACACACACACACACATACATACAGACATACAGACAGACATACATACATACATACAGACATACAGACATACATACATACATACATACATACATACATACATACATACATACATACATACAGACATACATACATACAGACATACATACATACATACATACATACATACATACATACATACATACATACATACATACATACATACATACATACATACATACATACATACATACATACATACATACATACATACATACATACATACATACATACATACAGATACATACATACATACATACATACATACATACATACATACATACATACATACATACATACATACATACATACATACATACATACATACATACATACATACATACATACATACAAGTGATGTGACTAGTACACTTTCAAAGTTATCTGTCCTCATATTCGAGACATGTTGTTAACAGCATACAGGGAAGTTGTGTATTTAACTTTGATGTTTCACTGGCCATGTTATTTCTGCGGTATATTGTAGACGTCCTTAGGTCCGCGTCCTTCGCTGAGGGTGTGCAGCGGTAGATCCTGGTTTGTATAATCTTCTGACCAAATGACGTCGGATGCAATGTGATACCGCTTGCAGTTACAACACTCACATCTCACATCCTGATAGCGAGTAATATTTATGGTAATGTCGCGGAAGTGCTCACATTAAGGTTATCCTTAATGTTTTGTTGAGTAAAACAATCGCAACTGTATGTCAATCTAGCTGCCATTGAAGATTGTTACCATGTTTTGTTCTGGGGTCT
>CM067354.1:19571523-19858193 GCA_034190875.2 Urechis unicinctus
TAAATGTAACCCGAAATTCTAGATACGTCATGTTAGCTATATTGGGCCGATCGTATATCAACAAAACGCTCTCAGTCATACCTGATGCTGACGCGTGCAGGTATCAACTGTTACCAATTTTGTTATGAAGCTATTGTGCAATAACTTGTTGGAATATTCCGCATGTCACGAGTTAATTTTGTCATTCGACACAACAAAGGCCTGTTAGGTGCGTCATAGTAGGACCATCAACATGATTCTGCTCGTTAATGATTCCCCAGGGGCCATGTAATGGCTTCCAGTGAATCAAAAGAATGATGTATCTCAAATACGCATAATACTTCCGAAACCAGGTGGATAGGGCAATAAGCGATGAGGGAACTAAAATGTTCCTAACGATTCGATAGAGTATGTGTGTGGAGGGGGGTTGACTGATAAGGTGATGCGGTGTAGAATATGATAGACAGGCTCGGTAAAATAACAGGTAAGGCAAGGATACCTGTAATGAGGAAAGAGGTGAAAATGTAATAATGTCTCGTGTTATGACATTATGACAACAATACCATGTCCTATCCAATATTACAAACTACCCTTTTTATCTTCTACTTCTATGGCTGCAACGAATCACACTCGCACTATAAGCAATGCTTTGTTCATACTCATTTGGTTTAACAGTATAGTCAATTGAAGTATAATTTTTTCTATATTTAGATTAATAGCCATCAGCCGCCGTATTGTAAGACACGTCCACAAATTTTTCCACAAATATCCAATTAAAATGTAGTTGAGGGATTTGTTTAATGACTTTTGTTTAGGCAGGGTCAGCAAAAGAATTTATTGAGTTGAATTTGATAGTATGCTACAGGCATGCTTATGCTTTCTATACCTAACATCCTCGTATATTCAATAGGCCAGGTATGTATACAGCGCGTAAAAAGTCCGTGCCATAAAATCATTGAGGTGGGTCGATATCATTTACCGTCCTTTGGTCGGTGTAGAAGTAGGTGCACACAATATTTTTTTGATGCTAATGCTTCGTCTTTCCAAAGTTGGATCTGTGCGTTTTGTCATCGATTGAAACAGTCTGGTACGCTTTGACAGATCTAGCCTTAATTTCTCCCTTCATTTGAGTACATTTTGTTACCTCAGCTAAGACGAGTTTATACGCATGATCCGAGATTTTGCTGTCGACATAATGTCAGCAATTGTATTTAAATTGACTCTGCGCAAGAACGCGGATCTGGTCATGTTTTTTTTTACATTGAATGTCAGTCGCCAACACCAGAAGACAACCCCATACGAATGATGTTACCACTTGATAACATGGTATATCCACAGCTTGAGTCTCGTGCGGTTTGACCCCTGGCTCCATCACCAAACGACCATTGATATCCTCTGCACAGTGGCCCACTTGCTTCTGCCCAAATGGTAACCAGGGGCTTCTTCCGTTGGACTATATATTCTCCCATGTTCCCGTGCTGCTGTCTATGTCTGCCATCAATATACTTTTTATTAGCAGCATTCTTTGGCGATATTGGGTGTTTTTATGATCTCGCATTTCAAGATTTTCAGTCATAGTACCGCCACCTTTATCCACATTTGTTTGAGTCAACAAAAGATACATAGGTTGTTGTTGCATATTTAGAGAGGTCGGATTGAGTTCTCGCCGTTTTGAGTCATCGATCCATAGATGCTCGTCTTTATTGACATCTTGTAAATTTAAAAACGATGCTAACAGGAAAGTCTTGGTTATCAAATATCCTTCCTGTCGCGTAGCAGAATATTCAACCCATGCACAGTTCCGCTAGTAACACACTAAGTGACAGGATAAGCGATACTCGTGATTATAATATCGCCAAAAGAGCCCACAATTTCAAGAAGCGTAGTGGTGCACCATCATGTTGTGCGTGGTACTGACTTGATCGAGGTGAACACAAAGCGTGTTGATGGGCCGGTCACCCGTGTAATAACCTGAATAATAACCTGAATAAATTAACTGCCCGAGTCCGTCATCAAGACGCCAACATAGTCAACACTCCATCGTCAAAACGCGCAGTCCCATCTGGAATTGTGAGGGTAATAACCCCATTTACAGCATCAACTTCCAAACCAAGACCCAATGATGTAATCTGCTGCTGAAGGAGACTGAAACTCCCTTTCAGGAGCAAATGGGCGCTGTTCCACACAGCAGAGGGCTCTGAGGCAGACGAGGCCTTCATCCTGGAAACATCTGATGGTTTCACACAGCCCGGCGTTGAGCGTATTGATGGCAGCACTAGGACCTATGTCTGGGCACCGCTGGGGGCACAGTACTTAGCCAACGATGAAGCTGCGACCAGAATTAACAACTGCTTGTCTGCCTCCCCATCTTCGGTGCAGAGCCCGGTAATCAGGGCATTGACACACCAGAGGACGGAAATGTGACTAAGATACGAGTGGGGACAGGAAACAAGGATGAGACTGAGGTAGCAGACAAGGCAATAGCCGATGCCTGTGTTTACCGATTTTGTATCCTGCTGGACTTTGAACTTCTCGAGAGCCACATGACATTGTACCAGAGTGCGCTTTATGACAGACTGGAATACGAACTCACACACTGCAGAACACCGACCTGAACATGCTGGCCCGCAGTCAATGCCTCCTTTGCCACGAAGACAGAGTCATTCGACAACCCGAGGATTACAAAGGTCGAGGTGAAAATTGAGGGCATCCCAAATCTATGCCAAGGGCATGCGGGACTACCAGCAGTGGAATGAGGCGAGTTAGACCTTTGCGGCAATGAGTAAACGAGACCCCAGTGTGGCAATAGCTGTAAAAGACCAGGCATTGGCGGACGTGTCCCTAGAAGAGTACCCAACCAGCAAATATGCCCTGTGGCTTGGTAGGCGCGTGGACAACGCGTCTGAGGGTGTCACCATCCAGATCTTTAAAAAAGCAGAGGCGGCTGCTGCATTGAACGTCTTTATGTATGTTGTTGTGGATGCACAGCTTAACATTAAGGAATGCAGGTACGTCAACTCTGTCTACTAGTTGTTCCGACTTATTTACATTTCCAGATGGTCCCAGCTCAGCTATTCTTTGCGGCCAGACTGGGTGTGGAAAAACCGTCTTCAACAGGCCCCTTCATTGGCGCTTTTGAGCAAGCTGTGATCCTCTGCCCTACCATCGGCTCCATGATCGCTTGGGGTTTTTGTTACCATATGTTTAAGGGCGAGGCTATCCTGTACATTATCGATGACTGCACGCATCAGCACGCGATATGGATCCTGATATCATCATTGATCACCTCCTGGCAGAGTGTCCTCCTCCTCAGCGACCTGCTGCCCAAGATGACGAACCCAGAGCAGACTCAAAAAAGAGAGACATGCTTGCTGCATTCATAGAGGGTGGTCAGGCCCGTCAGTACGTGGGTGCGCAGTCAGGAGGACGCTTGACAATTGACCAGCTTGAATAAATGTCTGACGAAGAGATCACCAAGCTGTATGTAAGATACGAGGATCGGCTAGGTCCTAGTATGCGCGCACACTTGAACAGACAGCTCTACATCTATTCTCAGATATTGCTTGTTTCTTTCGATCCCACCAGAAAACCTACCAAAGCTAGTTGCAGACTTTGAAACCGACCCGTCTGTTAGGCACGCGCTAGGCACTTCTACTTGTGAGTTTTAACACCGCTATGGCATGTACATAGCTCCGATAACCGCGACCTTAACAACAGCACAGTACATTTGGACAAACAAGTTTAGTAAGCAAACATATCATCAAAGGTAACAAACCAGCCACTGGCAGAAGAGACCACATATCGACAGGGCCTGATGGGCTCGGCGGAGCTAACATCAACGGAGAGGGTGACTAGCGAACCTACAAAAAAACCCAAAAAATGTTGCCACAGCCCAAAAAGCCAATCAGAATGAGCTTCTGAGTGAGCTCCTCGAGGCCAAGGTCACGCTTAGAGATGAAGCCACAGTGAAAAGTCCTCATTCTATTGTAGTCTTGAAAAGGCCTTCTCCGCCTCATCATTTTTGTCCAACTGCTACATGGGCACCATGGTTTGCTGGTGGCGTTAGGTTGTTTGGGCTAGCATGGTGGTACAGGATTTATACAGCACCTCCACTGCCGCTGTTGTTCACAAAAGTCAACCAAGGATCGCTTTTGTATGGATTGATTTAATCATGACAACACCAAGTACGGATGGCAAAATGTTCGTCAACACACTGTACCACGGTGCAGTTGTTTCTGGTATATATATAGGTTACGCCAAATTGGGTTAGATGGCTCTGGGTGGGGCATTCCCCAAACTTTAATTCATGCCACGCGACCTCGGTATGGCTGTTGCCAACGTTGCCCTAGCCCTGGTCGCAAAGGACATGCTAATTAAACAAGGGATTATATAATGAAATAAGTTTGAAAAACAAAATATGGCCTCGATTACGCTACTTGCTGGAGATGCCCTTGTCAACGCCGTGGTGTTCTAATGGAGCAACATCTTATTCTCTAGATTACGAAGCAGTCGCGTGGACGCGGAACGTAAACGCCATGATATGGCAACTGAGCAGCTTCATTCAGCACAGGCATCATGGGCCACAAAGCGAATTGAGCGGTTAGACTTCATCAATGAGCCGCTCCGCCGCCAGGGACATGCCGAGCATACTTTCTGGGATGTTGACGTTGCTATGCACGTGTACTACCAGATTACAGGCAAATCTACCACTACATATTGTTCAACTACTACTTGAAGGCTTGTAACCAGCTACTACATATTGTTCTACCACAGCTGCTGCTATTTCTATATGGGCTGCTTCTTCTTCCAATGCATCTACTTCTAGAAGTTCCTTAATCACGTCCGTGACAACCACTGTTATCTTCACTGCAACTCATCTACTTCCTCTTTGTCTTTCACTGCCATTAACTGCTACTGTTTCTACTACAAATCCTACTGCTTTCGCTGCTGCTGCTGTATCTTATACAAATTCTATTTCAATCATTGTAACAGATGCCAATACTGCCTTTACTACTACACCTTCTGCTATCATAGCTTCTGCTGCTACTACTCCAGCAACAACTGCTACTGCTGCTGTTGCTTCTACTTGTGCAGCTACAACTAAACTAGCTCTAGGACTGTAACCAATACTATAGCTACTACCAGTTCCACTGCAGCTTCATCTCTTACTGGATCAGTCACTCTATCATCATCAGTAATGCTACTCCTGCTATTACTGCGTCGGAGATAATTACGTCTTTCGACTTCATTGACTATTCATATGCTTCCACTCCTTACATGTATGTCGTATGTGTTTTTTAATGCCTCTTTTATGGTGTAAAAAGTGCAGCAAATCATGTTTACACATACGTCTAGGATGTTTTGTGTACAAAGCCAGAGAGCAGAAATCATAAATGTTCTTTATAGACTTGTCATTTCATTCTTTACCGTAGACGTTTTTTAGTGTTATAGGGTAACGACATTTGCTTTGTGTTAATGGTGGTTGGTATATGCACTGTAACACTTATTGTAGCTATTTCCGTCCCCATCAAACAGAACCATTCAGGGATCCAGCGAATCTACCATAGCTCTTAATGGTGGTATCAGGAGCAGCATCAGGCATAACAGCCTCTAGTGTGTTTCCTGTCGTAGGATGTGGTGGTATTGATAGAAATGGCAGCATAAGTCACAATAGATAACTTTTTGCAATATTACAAATGAAAATGGACGCTACACCAGGTTTTTTGCTGATCGTGGCAATAGTAGTTCTCTCCGTGTGTCATCAGTCATTGAGTATAGTGGGTAGTAGTGAGGCGAGGGTGTTTATGGAGCCACCACTACATACGATGTTTTTTAAGTGATTTGTTATTTGTCGGTATGTAGCAATGACACCGATGAGACTTGTGCATGGCATTTACCACACTCATACAATGATAAAAGACTTGGTTCACCCATTGATACTACTACTTTGACTGCTACTATCGCCACATTATAGGCGCTTGGTTGACCTACTGACTACTACTACTCTGACCACTACAACCGCCACATTACTGCTATTTGTAAGCTATTGGAAGTCATCTATTGCCATTTTCTAACACAGCTACAGCCACTAAGTCTTCTCCGATTGCTAGTTATTCCACTAATTACACAATAGCTACTGCCACTACTATTAAATCTGCCACCACCGCTAATGTTGCATCCTCTCCTTGTGTGTGGCATGAAGCTTTACACAAATCTGCTTTGGCCATCCAAACATCACATTGCTCTAAATAATAAGGTACTGCCTCTAAGGTCTTCGAGAGCGCCATTCACGCCATTGGGCTATATTGGTTCTGTCATTAAGCGTGGGAACATTGCTGGCTGAAACCACCCATAGCGCCAAAGGATTTGAGCAAAACACACAATAACATGTCGATGATATTTGTATACCCTATTCAACCGCTCAATATATTCATTGTGAAGATCTTTCATAAGCAGGGGTTGTTACTGTGAAACAGCTATGCTGATAACGTGAGCGGGCTCTTGTCCAAAGATTAATGAATACAATGCACTTAATCGTTTACAATATTGCAATCTGAAGCATCCAGATAGTGCCATTTTTACTGAGGTATTGAAGTATATGATATTGTCAAAGAGCAGCACATTATACCTCGTTAGTCCTTGCATTTCATGTGACACTCTATACGAACTTTGTTCATTCTGTTTCCATTACTAATATAAACCAACGTTCCCCTATGAGACGTGCGCAAATCTCTCAATCGCTTTATGACATTTGATGCATTAAGAATCATACAAATTTGGTGATTCAACCAAAATGCTTTAAGTTCAAGAATGAGTTGCCGGATGCTTGAATGGGTCGTACTTCCTAATCGTGGAAAGCACACTCGACTGTTCTGTTAGCTGCTATTAATATAATAGACTTATTGACGCTGTAGATTGAGACCTAAAGCAAGGAATATCGTCAATACTGACACTAAAGTAAGGAACTATTGACACAAAAGAGATAATCAACTCGTTCGCTGTGTGATTAGCCGCAAATGGTTATAACTTTTTACAGATAAATATTTGCTTTCATAGATTTTTCCTATACTATATAGCCCAACAGTGGGACACACAAACACACACAGTTTCATTTCTCCGTTCTATACTACATAGCCTGTTACAAAAGCTTTCTCCCGTATGATATTTAAATTAAATATTTAACGTTTATCACTGATGACTCATTTGAGTAGGACAGACAGTGATAGAATATAAGCGCCGATACTATTTAATGTCAATCGCAGCGAGGAAATCACCACAATTATTTCCAGAAACTCAATACTGTAGTCGGTTTCAATTTGTGTAGTCTACTGGAATTAATTCCTGTTGATACGGTTTGCATTAAGCTTCATCAGCTGTTACCATACAATGCAATAATTCATTTGTAATAATGCAATTTTAGTTCCTGCTTTGGAGCTAATATACCGCGCGCAGAGCTATCGCTTGCAATGATTCAGTTATCGTTTCCCTACACAACATTATTCAATCGATGCAGCTTCATTTTGTCATTGAAGCCAAAATACTTCATTTGTGCAGTGGAAATATCTACGAAAGTAGAAGCGAAAATGATGTCATTGAATGAAGCAGAGGATATATTGCGTCGATGGTTTATCGACACACGCGATGCTGTAGCATATCGCTTTTGGAATATCACTCATGCAGGACAAGTTGCACTTTTATAATACTATATATAACAGAGGCACGGTCCTCATTTAAAATGTCACCGTTTAAATCAATTGTCGATGATTTATATATAAGTGTACATATATATATATATATTTATATATATATATATATATATATATATATATATATAAATATGTAAATCTATGTTTATATATAGATATATATAACGTTATATATAAATTTATATATCTACATTAGCATATATATATATATATATATATATATATATATATATATATGTTTATATATATGTTTATGTATACATATATATACACATATGTATTTGTATATATATATATATATATATATATATATATATATATATATATATATATTTTATAACGATATATATATATATGTAGATATATATTTGTATATATATACATATATATATTTGTATATATATATACATATATGTGTAGGTAAAGGCAGGCCAACGAGGGGTTCTGAGGCCTTATGTTTGCCGCAATTGACATGGCTGTGGATTAAATTGGTCAGACTCAACCTCTGATTACCATGGCAATAATAGCAACCCACGTTCAGCTACTCCTGTCATTGGGGTTAAGGATGAAAATATAGGTACGCTGGTATAATCAATGGTTTTAATCACAGATGATGGTCGGTTCTTTCTGCAATGTATTACGAAAAGGACAAAATGGGATATACCGATTTACAGCATATTGCAAGCATGCAATGATATTATCATATTGATGTGCGTTGCCTAATGGAGCGTCGTTCGTTACTGCCAGTGCTGCCAAACGTCGAATAATAAAATGTACTAATGCAACTTAATCGGTCTCTCATGAGAGCTCTAGTAACTTATGACTAAAGAGGTTTAATTAGTTGCCATCGATAACACATGTGTCGACTAATCCTTTGGGGTAATTTGTTTAGGGTCATAAGTGAATAGAAGTCTCATTAAGGCATGATGAATTATACACTACATGTCACACATGTTTCAATTATTGCGGCCGCTACCGCTCGTGCACGTTCACCTACTTCTACCCGCGTAGTAATACACAAACTATGCTAAGATATCATTGCTTCAGTTCACTGCTACACTCCGGAGTTATTAAACATTCTCTTCCTTTGATAAAGTGTATCCCAAAACGAGAAGACATTTGCATTTCAATAGTTCTTTCGTCTTAATGCATAACAAATCCTGCACGCATGAGCCTGGTGTTTAGTGTTGACAGGCTTTCTCATTAGCATCCATTCGCAGCAGTGAAACCCTAAAGTTCGCACTCATAATGCATCGCCCTAATTTTTTTAGGTCACAGTCCTTGTTCCAGTCCATCAAGTTAACTTCGTTATAGAGTTTTCTGAAAGTAATTTCAAGGTAATTTACACACTGATGAATGTCCAGTTGCAGGTTTGTGGTGATTTTGTAAACGAGGAACGATTACTGCCTCTGTTATGTTTGTCATTATAGAAGTAATGCATAAAGCAACATATCTTAATCCTAAAGCGGTAAGCTACAGCATCGTTTGTATCGAAAAAACATCAAACTAACACAATACCATCGTAGCTACACGGCAAGATGACGTGCTACAGGAGCTGAAGCAGTCTGTGACCCAGCCACAAAAGTACATTAATACCAATTAATCAAATACCTGTTTGTGTGTGGTTTGCTACTTAATAATGATGTTTTAGCGTCTTAATTCATTCAAACACCTGGAGAAACACTAAATTCCTTCGGGTCTAGAATTTTTACCGACTGGAAACAATATGCATGCACCAGTTGAAAATAGTGCACCAAGCATGCCTGATGCAATACTGAGATTAGCTATAGTTATTGTGTATAGTCACCCTTTGTTGGTGTACATATTACGTTTGTTTATTCATGCAAACTATCTATTTTGTGATCGATATTTTACTTATCAAGGAAGCGACAAACACTGCTTTGTCTGAAGGCTTAAAGCTCCAACATTCCTTAGTTCGAAGAACAAGTCGCAATGGTCCATGGCCCAGAGGTTTGATAGTTCACATAGTCATTTATACAAACTATAAGCAAAGCATTAGGGTGCAGTTTCATGACCACGTTGCAAATGGTGGCTTCTATTATCGTCACTTATCGGGGATCGGGGGCTGAGATGGTTCTGTCATACACCGCGGGAGTTCTACACTGTTATAAAACCTTGGTTACATCACGCTTTGAGCACACTACAAAAGCAAATAATGCTCGCATAAACCTTTCAATCGAAATTCCACAACGATGCTAATAAGCTGTTCAAATGTGAACTAGACACGCGAGATGAAGGACGGATGGACCAAAATTCTGGAAAATACATCGTCTACGTCAAAAAACCTATTACAATAAACCCCCCACACCCGAAACAGGTGTTAGTTCAAGCTGCTGTAGACATGTGAACGGACGCATTAGTGCAGGTAATTGCATAATGTTCAACTCTCAATTCGAGAGAGTTGTTCCTACATCGTTGCTTAATGTTAAAATTATTTCCACCTGCTTTTAATTTTGCTTCCGGAGTTTCTCAAGCTGCTACTACTATTCTTCTGTGCCTGCTTGCTTCAATAAACAACTACTATGACCACTACTTCCGGCATGTTGTTATTCTCGGACGTTCTTTATTCATGGTCCCAAACGCTTATTAGGTGTGTGACGGAAAGTCTACAGAAAATAGATTATTTGATCTTTGGTAAACTCTTAAGTGATGAATCATGTACTAGCAAATTTTCCTCAACCTCATTTGTTCTGCTTTTTGTACCATTTATGCGCTATTGATGTGGAGTGCATTGATCGCGGTGTGCGATTGTAAATATCCCCCTAAACGTCAGGTGGCTTGTAATAAGTAACTCTTGGTAAACAAAGTCAGTATCAAATTTACATTTTAATTTCCGCTAATGAATCTGAGGAGACCTAGAACCAAATAATATCAACAATTCTGGAATGTCGATATAGCAACTAGGAGTGCGCCCCCTTGCTTGAAAGGGATACATTGTGTTCTGTTTAACAGAGTGGGAACGCTGCAAGCTGATAACACAGATAGATACTTAACAAGTCAATAGTATTTGCATAAACCCAACGGACACAACCCCTCGCAATAAGCTTTTGCACCACATAATTAACCTGTCACGGAAGCCACCCACGGAGGGTGTTGTTATTGGCTTCATGTAAATTCAAATAGAAGAAACCGGGTTGAGGGGTTGTACAGTCAGAGTGAGGTGAGATGCAGGACTAATTCGGTGAGGTAGATTTCAATGCTCCATCTTGATTGTATAGCGTAGCACAATCTTATACAAAACAAAACTCACCTGCCTGCATAAATCAATCGTTAAGAACATAATTCATGTGTAAACAATAATAGCAAACGTGGCGAATTCATAAATGATATGAGTCCATGGAAGCAGGATCGTGCTCTTGTCAGGTGCGTGTGATTGGTCGCCTCTTAGCTAGTGGTTATGACGATGATATCTGGCATGAGGCGACCATGAACCATTAACATCCTGCACCATGTACATAATGCATACAATATACTTCAAGATTTCTGTACACTATTTCAGTTGACAAATAAGTTTAAACACGGATTGGCTATCATAAATCTGAATCGCGTCAGAATTATACAGGGAATGCATATACCTTTTGAATAATCAATAATCCATTTACAGAGGACACGTTCACGACACCTTCAGTGATCAAAGCTCAAGAACGCTAACACTTATATAAAAGAAGCTGAATCTTTGACAGATAGCACTTGTACCCCCATAAAGACTAATGTTCTTTATAACGATAAAGTATCGAACTGTCCTGTTTTTTCATCTTAGTCTTGTGTTTTGCTTTTTACCAATTTAGAGGTTGTCACCTCTGTAGTGGTTTACACACAGCATATATAATGTACAATTAGTGACGTGTTAAAACTGATCTACGGTTTATAATTGTGTATTGCGCAAGCGTACTTCTGGCCCTCGCCTTTGTAAATTCAATTGTAAACACTGCTTTGTCAATTTCGTATATAATTCTACTGCCTTAAAAACAAACGGCTGCTTAATCCGGAAGGCGCTCGAACCTTACCTAGTCCTTGGTCAAACATTGTCGTTTGTAGCATAATACCGAAACCACCTCTTCGTTTTGATCTTCAATGTGACACAAGTTCACATGATTGCATTATGCAGTTTTGTCCTGATTGGTGAAGCATGTGAATACAGTTGCTCCTCAATCGCACAACCAATGTTTTCGTTCATAATAATCAGCTGCAATGCTATCAAGTACGATTATCTGGATTAGTACATATAAACGAAAGACCAAATGGCTTGCCCGAAGGTAATCTTAATGACACACAAATAATATTGTCGTTTATCCATTTGGGTAAGCCATTGAGCGCTTTGTCAAGCAGCGTGGCGCAGCAACAGGCCAATAACGCAAAGCGAGGACATGAAAACACAATAACATGTCACTGGTATCTGCGTAAACCTCGCATACAATAACCCCCACATTAAGCTGATAGGCCATTAGGTTACTGAGCAGGTGTGTTGCCATGGGCTACACGTCGGGTCGAATAAAGGGTAGGCGTCACAGGGGTCAGCAGAGCCAGGGTGGGATGAGGTGAGGGAATATATTATGGCGCTATGGTGATTAAATGTTCCATTATGATAAAGCCAATTACGTGTCGTGTGTCAATGTAGGCAATACATTCATTCCATTGTGCATCACAAGATAGTGTAGCGGTTGGACTGCTGTGTACGATAGCTGGCTTGTACTGATATCGAGATGGATACACCGTAAGATCAGCAATCATCACTTGGCACGAATCTGATATATGGTAACCTAGCACGGAAGGTCGAAAATTCCTTTTATGTGGTACATACATTATGTATGTCAGCTTCCCACAAGCACTAGAAACATCAAAGACATACAGATCAGGGTAATAGTGAAAACATTTATCAAAACATCCCATCGCCTCTTACACCAAAGTAAATACACGGCGCATTTTCAACATGTGCATGGACATGTTTCCAGTAGGTAAGCTCCAATGACCCCAAGGATGTGATTCTAACGCATACCCACATATATTTAAATGACATATTTCTGCTATGTACAAGTTCCGACAAGTCTTATCATTTAAATCAATAATGTAATAGGACGACATCTTCAAATAGGGTACAACAGACCTTGGTACTTGTAATGTACTACTAAAAGTAGTTATTGATGTCCCCGTAGAACAATAACGTCACGGGATTCGGGGATTCATGACAATCGTGTCGTTTCACAAACCGCCATCGTTTACGTTCTATCGTGGGATGTATCGCTATTGTATGTGGAGTCTGAAAGGCAATGGTCTTGTGCAAAACTGTTATTACAAATGAACCGTCCGCATGTCATTAATAACCTAGCTCAGCGACACGTGTGATTATGATTTATGCCCATGGTAATTCACACATGCCCTTATTTTCCTGAAAACGTTACCTCTCTGCACCAATAATAAGCATATGCAAGATCACATTATTATGGTGTCCACATGATCAAAACTAATAGCTAAATCATGGCATACTATGGGTCATCACGCCGCGACGCACACAAAAACAGAATTGAAGCAGGTGACATAAACATGTGTTAGAGTACCACTAGCTCGCCAGATTCTTCTTACAAACATAGCCGGTTTTATATCATAGACAAAGTGCAAATTCAAGATGCCAATACTTCCTTATCTACAGACACACATACGCCAATGTTGAAAGCTTTCTAGTTTGTCGTAAGCGTTTTTACACAATAAATTACACTTGAGTCTAAAGCAAATGTTTTAAGGTAATGGCAGAAATGAATAGATTCGACAACTAATAGAGTTTTCCAACCATTATTATTGATAAACGAGTTCCTCGCGATACAAAGTGAGATTGCCGTGCAAGATGCTCCATTGCTTTACTGACTCCTGTCAGAAGCAGTTGTCACATTACTACAGGACGCTGCTAGCTTAACAGAAGCCGCATATTCGAATATACGTCATTGAATAGTCAAACTTTACCTAACTTTGGGGGGTATATATATATATATATATATATATATATATATATATATATATATATATATATATATATATATATATATATATATATATATATATATATATATATATATATATATATATATGATGTAAAGGGGATGAGTTCAAACATATCGTGTTTAAAATACATTGCAACCATAGCGCAAGGCTTTTTTAGTTAATCGACCTAATCTACCATATAAGATGAATCGGTTTAATCCCTCAGTAACAAATATATCCCTATCTGGCTGTTTGATTATATTGCAACAACACAACGCATTATGTACTATGTATTCATTAATCCTTAGATAAGAGCAATAATTCAGCATAGCGTATGTTTGACTGAAGCCCTCCTGTACATTTATGGCTTATAATTGTTGAACATAAAAAGTTTTGTTGACCCTTATGGTATCGACAGAACTGTTTTGCAGAAACCCCCGCTCTGCCGACTTTGAATAACTACTCATGAATGATCCTGGAAATGACTAAGATTAACGTGAGTGTTGTGCGCTTTGTGATTTGTGTCTCGTCATTTATGCGTGACCATAATCAATTGAACCAGAACTAAAATCGCGTTGAAATCGATCCCACTCCCATTAATACCCGGAACAGAATGTTATGGGCATCCTGTTGAGGTACAAAGATTATAAACAATGTTGATGTCCGTTTTGTCTCAAATGAGTTGCAACGTTTTCCATACATTTAACACATATTCATCCCTGAATAGATCATAAATGCAATAATGAATCTATTCAGTACTTCCATGTCGCACTTATTACAATGATGGTAATATAACGCTCTATTCTTGCTTGAGCATTGCATTAACCCTGGTGAATGACACCTTTATTACTGTCGATTAAACGGTGATATATAATTTTGCTTCATTTCATATCTCCACGAAAGCTGTTAAGAATAACTCGCACCAATGTTCAGGCTGGATCTTTTCAATAAGAACATTAGCCTTCTCAAGCAAACATGATCACATTCGAAAAGCAACAGTAACAAATGGCATAATTGACCCAGCGGAAAATGGGTTTGCGAGTAATGACTGTCATGATAAAAAATATGCTTATATGCCGGATAAAAAACTTGCCTGGATTTATCCACTTGTCATTCTTGATCACAGGCAAAATATCACCGCCCCCACGCTCTGGCGGCGTCCATGGTAACCAATCATCACGTAGAAGGTAACCCACCGCCACTTAGGCATCAGTGTCGACCGCATCACTCAACACTGAAGAGCTTACATCGCCATTGATGACGCATTGTGTTGGTCAGAGTAACTGATGGTGCTTGGGGCATTTAGCATCCTACCATGATTCCATAAGAAAACAGTGATCAATTAGCAATTGTCAGGGGTACAAGTAGCGGCTGTAGAGAGGAAGTCATAGAGGAAGCTGCAGAAGCCGTAATTATTGTATTACTAGATCAGATGGTAGGTGGTGTTGTTATTGACAGTACACTCCCAATCCTCCTTCTCCACCACAATGTGTACTGCTTCATCAAACCATAGCATATATATATATATATATATATATATATATATATAGATAGATATATATATATAGAGATAGATATATAGAGAGATATATATATAGATATATATATATCTATATATAGATATATAGATATATATATAGATAGAGATATAGATAAACATAGAGAGAGATAAAGAGATATATATATATATATATATACATATCTATCTATATATAACATAATATATATCGATATATATATATATATATATATATATATATATATATATATATATATATATACATATATAATATTATATATATATATATATATATATATATATATATGTATATATATATATATATATATATATATATATATATAATATTTTCCTGCGCACAATGAAATAATATATATTATTCTGCATCATTTAACTCAAAATATATAATTTCACAGTCAAAATGAATAAATACTCTTCCAATCATTTTAACAGGTTAATTGGATCACATTGCTCAGAATGCAATAAAACGCATAACATCATAAGGGAGAGTAAGTGAGCACAGTTATATTATATGTGGCGGTGTCTGACATTGTTGCAAAACCCTAAATATATCAGCCGATTAATTGATAAAAGGTATCAAAAAATTGAAAGCAGTTTCTTAAAGAACACATAATCGCAGTGACAATGGCTTCATAGCGCCAATATATATCATCATAACCTGTGATCCGATCTGATTGACAATTTAGTTGGCAAATGATAGTGTCGAACGCGCCGCGGTTTGCTATAATGCTCTGGGAAATTTAACTGCTATATCGATTGCAACTATAGCATCTGCGTTGATAATATTTACTTGGATGCGCTAAGCATTGAGATAATTTCTATTGGTCAGGAAGACTGGAAATCAAAATATAGTCGGGTGTTTGCGGGATCAATCACTTTTGAGACGCTACCATTGCTCATTGTTAGTAACTTCAAAATGATCCCTTAGCCATAATGGATTCCGTTATTAGGATAACCGATGTCCATTGAAAAGCACCAGAACAACTTCATTTGTATATGAATTTAAATAAACTTTCTTGTCTCAGCACATTCCATTGTACTCGATGCCTGAAAGGTCGACGATTTTCACTCGGAAATTCACCAATGCTTGCTAGAGTCCACTTGTAATTACATTACTTATTATTATTGCCAGCACCTACGGCAGGCAGTAAACATTGAGGATTGTGCGATGCAGCGATAACCATTGTTGGGTCCCTGAATCCCTAAATGATTATGTAATGTGCAGAATCACAACAATGATTACATTATAGTACAAGCACAAAGGGTCATTTCCCCTGAGCGAAAGTGCGGACTTCTTGGTTAATCACCAGATCGATCGGTGAAACATGTTATGAACGGAATACTGCCGACTAAGTCATCTATATAGTGCCTTGAGGACGATGCTAGTGTTCACTGGAGCTGCACCACTATCGCACTTCTGGCAGCGGAGTGTTCGCCTTGATGTCAGTCACGTAGAATAATTGGGTCACATATTGTTCCAGGCTGCTGATATAGGGTGTGGCACTCTGAATCAAAACCCTCGGGTCGAACTTATATGTGTTTCAATATCATTAACATCGTGCATGAGGCAATATGGTCAATGACATCTTTAGATTCAAATCAAATAAAAAACCTTTGAAAACCATGTGTATATCAAAATGAAAGCAATATTGATTGATACCGTCTTCGTTTGTGTAATAACAATGATGTAGAAATGGGCGACAATGATGTATACTAGGAGACAGGTGATTGAAAATGATCTAAATGAAGGAATGAATACGCCATATAATGAATACTATGTATCAATTGACTGTTTCGTCACTCAAGAATGACGTTTGCAGCTGTACAATGGAGCCCTGATGGCAACCATCGCTGGGCTGTTCTTGATGCCTGGATGTAGATGTTTGTTGGCTCTTTTTTGTTTATTGTCGCTGTTAATATATGGCAATATTACAAAGTGTTGCTAGTATTTGGTATTTAGGTCGATCTAATGTGTTTTGTTTCCGCCATATCCAGGATAGCTATAATCTCAACCGTATCCAGTTTCACCTGATAACTTTCTCAACAATTGTTTATGGATTCGTAAAGTAGTCTTTTATTGTTCGCCATATGACTGACTTGTTTTTATTTCACGGATGTGTGAGTTATGATATATCCGAGTATGCTCTTAATGTCATATGCTTATTTAATATTCATAAGAATGCATTAAATGAAAAAAGATGATTGCTAATTTTGCGAGCACAGTTTATTAGTCTATGTGACAAGAAAACATTCCTAACCATATTCAAAATTTCACGCCATTACGATTGAAGTGAGCATTTACACAACGTTAAGCTGCCTCGCGATGCATAATGTAATGAAATTATTGTGAAGTGATACACGGCCACATGACGGAATTATGTTTCTCATAATAGAACATGTAATTGTGAATATCCTGAAGCATTTAAATAATCCGTATCTTTGGCAACATTTGTCCAGCGGTGATTAGATTAACATTTCACACAATGCTATTACTTATTTATCCACTCAAACAAAAGCACAATGAAATCACTGTTTAATTTCACATATAATCATACATAATTAAAACTAAAAACTTATAATAATTCTCTTTATTTTATTAATAGTGTATAGGTGAGGTTAATTAGATGGCTCACGTCATTTATAGAATAGCCGTGAGTGTCGATTTCACATAGCAGATGGATAAATGTTAACATTAATGGAAAATTCGTATTATATATTATTCCATTGAAAGTGAGGAAAAACAAATCATCACTTAAGACGGTGAAATAACTTACGACGTTATACATCTTCCAGATTACCACCGACATTACCCCATGCTGCAAAATCATAAGACGATATTTATTCAAATAATGTGCAATTAAACATGCGCATGCGCCATGCCTACTTCTCCGGTGCTTCTTATTCAACATAATTCATTAAGCGAAATATTGTAACCTTTATCTAAGCTTAGCAACATTTTCAATCCTGACAGTATTTTTGTCTTTGGAATGTTTTTGTAGATAAACGGTCGTCCCATAATAGCAATCTTGACGTGGACAATGGCTTATCAAGAATTCTAGTCCGTCCTTGAAGTTTATGATAATCCAGACATTAATCTTGCATGACAAAGTCGCATTTATCAATCCTGCAATTAAAGCGACCTGGTGTTTGGATAGCATATCGGTTTCTTGTTGGAATTTGTGATGAATAGGTTTATACAAATGCCATTGACTTGTTATTGTGTGTTTTGTTCACATCCTTAGGCCCTATGGGTGGGTTCAGCCCTGCAATGTTCCCACGCTGTATGACAGCCCATTGTAAAGGCGCCCAAGAAGACCTCATTATTTAGTAAATACGACAAAGTATGTGTATAAACCGTTTATTTTATTTGGCACGGGGTTCTTTATTTCATATCATTATTCAAATATATGGGATAAATAAAACGTGAGCTTTTATATGACACAACTTCCACCAGCAAAGTGATGTTTCGATGATCATTACAGATTACCTAGTGTCCAAATACCGAATAGCATGGTTGCACCAAAAAATATGCACGACAATATTCGAAGTTTAGAAGCTTTTTGTTATGCATGTAACCCCATGAATAGTGTTGGGAATAAAGGAAAATTTGATGTGGTACCACCCATTCATACACCTGAAATAGTATACATTAGCATATACAACGCAAGGAATGCTAATGCTGATGGTACTGCACTTAAAACGTATGTTAATGAAGCTTTCGTTGCGATATATTTGCTAGAAATAGGATAAGACGTAGTGGTAGAATATTGACAGATGATATTGCCAGTGGAAGACTACTATTAATAGAAGTAGCAGTATGCATAGTGACAGTAACAATGGAGGTACTAGCAATTGTACTATCAATGCGAGTAAGGAGAGGAAGCTTATGGAGCAGTAGAAATGACTCGTATAGTGGGAACAGAAATGTTTGAAGAATTAGCGCTAGTATTAAGCAGTAGAATTTATAGCAGCAAGTAGATTCTAAAAGCAAAGTGGCTTTTACAATGCGCGAATGTCGTGATTTAGCGATTTATTATCGCGCGCTGACCAATGATTGGCTGTACCTTAACAATTTTCTTTATTTATTCGCGAAGCTAGGCGCAGTCACCCGACTGCTGCTTGCTGCAGCCAGCCCCAAATCGGCGGCAGCATAAAAAAATGACTGTATATATAACACCCTGGTGGCTATTAAGAAATAGTTGCCGTCACATGAACCAGGATAGTAGGTACAGCTCATGCAATCACTACATAGAGCTCATTATAATTCGAGCTCGTGCTTTACTTAAATATCCACTGACAAACACAAATGTTGATTACTTCAAATGGGGCCATCGTAATAGTAATATATTATCTTGCAGGTCAATTCGCAGTTTCTGGAAACCTTCCTTAATTACCGTAAACCTTGTCAGCGGGGAAAACACGTAGAGAATTCATTGTATAGGGATATTTTTTAAAATGGTGATTTGCCATTACCAGAGTGATATAAGATACATGAAAGACTGGGAAATATCTGGGAAATATCTACTTCGTTGAGTAAGCGACGATAGCATCTTACTTTTCAGTTAACGTCTTTTTTAACATCCTCAATAAAAGCATATGATTAATACAAATATGGCTGCTTTATTGGAACTTACATTTTAAACCGTCATTCTATAATAATGCCACACGGTGAGATTTTGTCTCCGCCCTACCATTGCCTTACATTTCATAAAATCGACCTCAAGGGCAAAATTTGAATCACTTAAAACAAATAATTTTAAAATAAAACGTAGTAACACCCTGCTTTCCCGCACACTGCCATTATTCTTATGCCATTTTCTGTGTTATCAGTATCTTCTTTTCTCTTCTACCAACTGCATTTCATGATGTCTAAGGATTGAAACATATAATATCTTCCTGTGGCTGCGTTTTCATGATGCCATAGATGTTCCTGAATCATTAGCGTAAATGGTGTTATTAACATATATTGACCCGTGTTTCTGTGGTATATAAGGATCAACGCCACTGTTGGCATGTAGCTTACGTAACGTAAAATGTAACGAATTCACAAATTTACGACGAATGGCTCCAATTGAAATTATTTATTAGCAAGTTAATCCCTTCAGCGTGATGTCCTTGAACGGTCATATGGATAAGCAATATCGACAAATGATTCATTTTAACGCTTGCCAAAATTGGTCAATTAGCTCCCCCTCACCTATTTCGATCCTAATACTTTTAGTGCATAAAAGTCATAAGGCTCAAAATACACCTCTGCAATAAAGTGAGAAGAAACTGACGGAATTCGATCATTTTGTGTAGGAGGATAAAAAGATATTCAACCAGGGAGCTCGAACTGCATTTACTTGGTCGCATTAACGTCAGTTATGAAATTACTTTGTAATCATGTGAACCCTAATCCAATAACGCAGTAAAGCTTGCGGAACTCGACATACCCCATTTTATTGCCCACGCACAGACATATAGGCATTAGCATATAGATTTATAGATATATATATATATATATATCTGATTATATATATATATATATATATATATATATATATATATATATATATATATATATATATATATATATATATATATATATATATATATATATATATATATATATATATATATATATTATATATATATATATATATATATGCATATATACATGTATATACTTATACATGAATATGTGTAAATGTACATATATTTATATATATACATGAATATATATATATAATGTATATATATATATATTTATCGATACATCGATACATATATATAAGTATATAATTATATGCATAAATATATATTTATATATATATATTTGTATGTATGAATATATATATATATATATATATATATATATATATATATATATATATATATATATATATATATATATATATATATATATTATATGCATACATTTGTATGCTTATATTTCCGTTTGTATTTTATCATTATAAAACCCGAGATGCTTTTGATTATTTACTTACCGGTAATATCAACTAACGTCCGACATTCGAGGTTATTCCATTGCTCATTAGAAAGGTTAATGAGTTAATGACAGGTCATGCTTTGTCATATATCCTATTGTGTCACAGATTTCATCCATGGTTAAGATGATAAACAGCGATGCTGCAGATCATCATCGTCATCATCATCATCATTATCATCATTAATACAATTACATCATCAATACAATTACATCATTAGGGCGACACACACAATATGAGATTTTGACAAACCAAAAGCGTTTTTCGTTTTGAGGCCACTATGCTACATTGACATCGGATGGCAACACTACACTACCCTAACGTTAGATTGCTTTCTATTAAACAAGATGTTTGGTAGCGTTGGAGATGTGCTTGAGCCAGGTGAAGTAGGCTGATAGACTCCTAGCCTTGGTCGATGCGAATCATCTGAAGATCTACCTTTTATATGGATGATGCATCGTGTGTCCTACGACAAAGGCTGCAACTCAAAGGGTTTGGGTTAAGACAACCACTGGAACTTTGATCTGACATAGGAAATAGCTACTGAAATGCAAGTTTTGGCGTACCCAATGTAGCAATGCGTGTTCTTAGACTTAATAATATCATCTCGTTTATTCTGCGGTCGCTTAAGTGCATGAAATACTTGTATTGCCATTGAATGAATGATCAGAATGAAGTAACCAACTACATACCTGCATTATCACAAAATCATACTTAGCATTCATTTCTATATTGATAGCATCTACAATGTGCATATAATAATCCTCACAGTCGGCGTATTGAAGTGGAAATCCATGTTAAGCAGTACGACAAATGATGCAGACCCATTAGCCCTGCATTATTAACGGTCTACAAGACTCAACATAAACATCCATAATTATGTTAAGAGTCTCCAATAATCCAGTTTCAACCTAAAAGGACCATAAACACTGCACTGAATTATGGATTAAGGGTAATACGTTATTTACCGTTAATCATCATCCAACTGTACCTTACTGCGGAAAATTGTCAGGCCAGCCTAATCATATTGCATGCTCATCAGCATAGTTAGCATGGTTTCTATGTATGATCACCTATTCTGAAACTATGGGCCTCACATAGTGAATCATTTTCTACTTTCCCGACTTCGGCTTCATAACCCCCCAAAAAGATACGAAAATCTGCTGTTGGGTTGGCTGTCTAATAATCTATGGTCATAGAATAACATATCCTTTGTGAAACGTGTCCAAACCCTGTGACTTAGTGGGCGTGTTTTCGCCAGACGTCAGTAGTTATTGAGCCCGTTACATCTTTAATTGGGGGAAATTGAATACTTGGGTTCAGATTCAATGGAACAATGAATAATTTTATTAGCCAGAATAAAATCACATATTGTGTGTGTCGCCCTCATTGCTCAGCTGTATCGAAGTCGGATCCTCGCCATTGTTGCATTATTGCATGTGTCAGTCATATGAGTAATGCACATCACACACACCCACCATTAACTCACACCTAGCGGTCACCGCCGCTTTGAAGTCTTGTGTCATTTAAGGGGCATTTTGAAAAAAGCAAAGAGTTTTTCTTCGGCACCGGATTAATCTGGCTTCTGTAGTAATGGTGTGCAGTTGTCGACTCAGTTACCGATAATCACAATCACAGTTTCTTCATTTATTGATTGACCTCTGATATAGAAGCATAATGCGTTTCTTGCATAATAAACAGAATATGATGTGCGCTTTTATATAGATACAGATCTACAAGACGCTATATAATAGGGCTAGATCGGTAAACCTTACGTGGTATACGGACTGTTTGCTATGGAATATATGCTGTTTTTATATCATGACCTATTATGTATGCCATTGCTGGATTGTATGTTGATTTCAATGAGAAAGGAAACCCACTTTGTCGAATACATATCTCCATCCCTCCCATAAATGCACCCTGAAAAAACACGCCATCATCTGTCTGTTTGCAGGTAATGCACATTATTTGTCAGCGACGGTCAATATGTCTGATATCTTTAATCATTGTATAAAGCTGCAATTTCAATAATGTTTAAAAATCATTTTCATAATTTTCAAGTGCCATATATAAGTGGTCAACAATATAAAACATGGGCCAGGCTTTTCTTCTGGCAGCTTGTGGCACCTTTGTGCTGAATATTCCTCTTGTAAACGACCTGTACGCGACACCAAGAACACATCTACTATATTCGTCATGCAGCCACTTTGTCTTTCAGGGTTCATATTTATCTTTATCGGTCTTTATGAGGTCCCCACACGAACTAGGCAATCAGTCTGATATGGTTTGTCACCCTTGAGACAACTTTCGTAGTTTGCAGTCACCAATACCAATGACGCGCAACTGTTACTAGAAACCTGTTCATGTGGAATCACCATTTCAGTCATCGATGTCCGGACATGCTCAATGTTGAGGTTATTTTTCAACAGAAATACCAGATGCCTTAAATTTGTTAATAACTGACCACAAAGAAACATGATAGTCTGTACAATAATCTTATCGAACAAAACTATTGACCAGCAGAAAGTACTCATGGTTAAGCAGCAGACAATGTGAATTGTATGGTTGTTCAATAGACGTCTCATAATCGCTTTTATTGACAAAGACAGTAGCTTCAACATTACTGTCGTCCTACTAGCCTCCTGACTATGTGGAGAAATACCATGCTGAGTTATTTTTGGTTTCATCGCTTCTGCTAGTATGGTTCGCCACAGGACCCTCTTGCTTAAATCAACACTGCTCATCTTAATGACAACACTGTACAAACGTTATATTAAATCGATCTTTTCTTCTCAAATTGGTTGTTTTATCCGAGGCAGTTCTTAATTTCTTAATGCACGATGGTGATAGGTGATTTTGTGAGAATGAGATAAAGCCTTCATTGTAGTACCGACATTACATTATTGCATGGTGGTAGATCGTATTTTTATTCACCCACGGATCCATTGAATTTATGGCAGTGAAGTGAGTCATTGGCATATGACCGAAGTAGATTTATTGGACAATCTAATCTGTCCTGAGCGCGATAAACTATCCTCATCCCATTATGGTAGTGCAATCCAGCGTGACGCTGATCCGTTTGGTACAACCCTACATGCAGCCCTTGACAATATCCCTGCTCAGTGCTTCATTGATTTTGTAGGTTGATGGCTTATCAGCTGATTGCGGGGGCGTTTGTCGGTTAGGTTTAAGCAAATTTTGTTGTTGTGTTTTTCTGGTATCACATTTTGCTATGGGTGCTATCAGCCTGCAGTCCTCTCTCGATGTTTGACAAGGACAAGTGATGATGCACTGATATCTCTGTTAAACTGAACAAACGTCTAGTTTATATGAGTCATTCTAACGACATGAAAGACCCTTCATTCGCTTTCATTATTCACAAGGCATTGACAAAGAGGTTCAGACCTGTGGACTGTGACGATATTATATCTTTATGATCCACTCATTGGGCGGTAATAAGCACTTTCTCTGAATACGGGTCAGCAAAATGATGAAGCTGTAAGTGCCATCTTAAAACTCAGCCTATAATTGTGTCACACGGGAGCCGTACGTCTATAGACATCGTCAGACAGATCCAATTATCGTCAACACTATTCACATTTGCCATTACCATCGACATAAGACTTTCTACGAAGAACACAGAGGCAATTTTAGACGTGTGAAAGCCTATTGCCTAACCAGGTGCAGAGGCACACCGGAAGCTCTCAGCCTGTGTCAGTTGATATTAAAGTACAATTTTATCACGAGAATCTAAAATACTTACAAACACACGTTTTAGTTTTGACATACCTTCGATGTGTTATCAACGTCGCGTCATGACACATTGTCAGTTGCGTATTGCTTTTGATTACATTGAAAAGCATTATATCATATTATTTTGAACATGATGTGATGTGTGAAAATGCGAAATATATATATTATATAATGATAAGTGAATACGAACTACAAATCTATGACTATGATCTGATATATGCTAACTGTTCACATTTTATTTAGAGAAGTGCTTCAAATAAAATAAAATGGCTGTCATTTAAATGCAAGAAACTGTTTGAAAAACAAAGGGCAGAAACTGACATCTGTTACAATGTCTAAGGATAATGAAACAGCTGAGCTCGGAAACGCTGTGTAAAATTGGCAGGGCAGTGAAATCTGTCAAAGCTTATTTAAGTGCATGTGTAATTGTTGAATTGCAATAGACCAATTATATAAAATATCATAATTCATATAATTCTTTCACTGCGACATATACCATGACAGCTTGAGACCATCATTAAGGGACATGATGAAGGTCATTTGACCCCTAGATGCTTGTGTTTATAAGAGAATGGATTCAGTAAGAAGTACAATACAACGGACTCAACATGAAAGGTTAAACTACCCTGTTGTGATAAGGTAGTACAACCACATTAACTTTTTTTGCATTTTCAATTTATAAGGGGGTATCGCCCACTGGTTATGCCTGGTAAGCATTCATCCTTCGACAAAACGATAATTCGGTCACATATGTAAAAGTCATAATATTATTGTTCTTTCCATTCCGATTACCAAGTCATTTTATAATTTTGACAATGATCCCCTATGTCAGCCCAGCACTTGCGCGTTGTATTTTGCCGTGACTTATGATTAAAAGGAAAATATTATACATTTTCACAAATAGGCTCTATACCTCATGTATTGAATGATGTGACAATCAACACCTTAAATAGGACGGCATTCCTGACGAACTACAACAAAAAGCATACTAAAAAATGGTCTTGTTTAGATGATACCCGATGAAAAATATTCATGTACTGAGGGAAAAGCTGTAAAGATCTCTTTATATTGCAGGTTATTCCGATTCATGGCATATCGGCAGCTAGTACAGTGGTGCTGGGGTTATTTAGACAGACATCACAGAGTGCCACTGGCAGCTTGTGAAGTTTATCCAAAGGACAGTTCAGTTAATATTGGTTTCAAACTGCCAGCAATGAAATAATAAAGGGACAAAACAGCATAATGTGTCTTATTCTTTTGTTTAAATTAAGCTGTTGCTCATAAAACATTATAGCCTATAGATGTTGCATTACACTGATGACAACCAGTATCTAAATTCAGTTAAGTACGTGTTGTCCATCTAATTCATTATTTCATTTGCATAAAATGAAAGGAATCATCAATTCCAAAATCATGACATTCTGTATCCTGTACAAAAGATGTTATATTACTAAAATAAAGATATGTTAACAGTCATTTAATATTTTCGGCAGGATATTTTATCCTTCGTGTCTCATTGTACAGCAATCATCAAGATTGAACGTTTTACAATTAATGCTTATTCCATTCCGCTCACAGATTCCAACAATGTCTGGATCTTATTCACTTTTCTGTGATCCGGGGTCTTCCGTTTCTGGTCACAGCCTGTATTCTACTACTGTTGTGGTTGAAGTGTAGAGCAGGTAGACAATATATTGAAAACATAGCCATAGAGCAATTCATTTGATTGATAGACTTGCAGGTTAAAATGCTTCTTATGTGTTCATCTTTAAATACATCAATGGTCAAATACCACAAAGAATGAGCCAAGTGAACAAGTGCAATGTAAAATATATTAAGACAGACCAGGATGCACAAACAGTTTTGTGAACATAATTACATATCAAACCAACACACCTTGCATACTGACAGAGCCACATGAAACCAATGTGTTTTGGTGCAAATTTGATTACTAAGCTATGAAAGAAAAGCCTTTAGGTTAGATGTTTGACATAGTGAAGAGGTCTTTGATTAGGGCTTTGGAGAGGATGACATCTTTAAGTAAATCATCAGGCATTATTCATAAATGCCATTTTCAATACACAGGATAAGAGCAAGCTACTTTCGGGGCAAGCATACATCTCCATATGGCTGCCTGACGGGACAAGTCTATATTTCAGATCTGTGGAACAGCCTTATCAAATTGTACCGCCCCACACGGATCACTACCGGCCATGTCAATTTTGTCAACGGGCAAGTGCAAAGTGACCCTCTATCCAAGCGGACAAGCGGTAGCTAGAGTTCCAGTAACGGAGACAATTTTTCAAAGGCTACGGATATGTAAATGTCTTAAATTAATTGTCTACAAGGGAGAATAATAGCTTAAAATCCCTTTTCCATATATTCCACCACAGATGAAATGTCTCTCGAAAGGAAGCTTTCCACAGCTGCGACCATTTTCACTTTTGTTTTGTTTTCAAAATCGTAACTAATGAATTCGACTGTCATGTGGGAAATGTAAGGATGAGTATACTTACAGAAACTCAAGAAACCATGGATAATAAAACGCTGAGGAATGTCTGTAAATAACGATTAATTAGTACGGCAGCTAGCACGCAAATAGAGACCGCGTCCGTGACAACATCTTCTGTTGACATATGACGCGACAACGCCTTCGTTTATCTTCGGCGTGTTGTCGGGAAGTTCCGGAGTGTGTTGTTTGTGTTTGCTTATTTCTTGTTTACTTCGTGTCGGATCGGAAAAAAGGAACAGCAAGTTATTGATAAGAAAATCGCGTACAATATAATCCCCAAAATTCATATTTTAGCCAATAATTGCCCTTTAAGATTGTGCTGAGGAGTATGTTATACGACTATGTTTACCTTGCAATTTAGAACCGTAGGATGCGGTTTGTGCGATGAGTAACGGTCAAATGATACATTTCCCTGAACCCGTAATTATGGTATCTGGCGTCAAATAAGTATACTGAAGACAAATGGAAACCTTTCTCATTATGAAGTACAAAATAGATTGAATGGATCTGCATCAAAAGCCGTATTGCTCTATGAATATCATATACTTCCTTATTCCTATAGTGAGGATTATCGTATGCAGATTTGTTAATGCTTTTATATCCTATATAGCAGTGTATACCTAACATTAGTGGTGTAGAAACCAAACCTATTTACGTGATCTACATCGATGAAGGCAATTAGGCTAACAGTAATCAAAGACCATTAAGCGTAGCATAGCACGAGCAAATCCTCCGAACAATAGCTACTATCTAGACATCGCTGTGCGAAAAGTACGAGCGGCAAATAGCACATACTTGAGCAAAGTGTTTAGTACGAGAAGGCATGTAGCCATTTCGGTCACATCCGTAAACACATCAGGCCGCATGATAACTGAGTCAAATTCCATTCATGCAAACTATATATTATATTATATCTATATATTCCATCCAACTATTGACATCGATTTCCGTATGCGATGAAAATAGCTTGTTATTGGGATACCAAATAACTGATTTTAGCATGTGTTGAATATAAATTATCTGTTGATATTTCTTCTGCCGCAAACATGGTTGTATTGATGAAAGAATGTACTGGTCAATTATTAACGCCCAGGTAGATTTGCATCCCAGTTCGCGAATTCGTTTCTTTAATTGACCGACAGTCCCATTATTTCTTATATTGCACGTTGCTATGTGTACGCTAATTGTGGATCGATCACACTGTCTTATTGTTGAATGTGGATTACGCAACAAGCGGCATTCCACCCTACACGCTTAATTGCCCATATTCATTCTAATATATTCATCTAACAATCGAGCAATTTATAACCTCTCTCAGACAGTTACCATCACACCGTTGACAAATATCATCCATAAATTAATTATAACCGTCAATATCTCTCACTTTTTTCATTATATTTATCCTTTATTTACTGTGAAACGGTTGGATAGCGTGTAGATTTCAACGACGAATGGAAACGTTGTGTGTCCATTGTATATTCCCATTCAATGTTCCGTTAGCACAAAGTACCAAGGTTAATCACTTTGCTAACATAGGCATCATGAGACTAATTAATGATGAAAATAATAATGATAATAGTTTTTATCCCATAGTATATAGTCGTTTTTAGATTAATGCAGAGGTACTGGAAGGTGATCAATCCGGATGATTTTGTTGACAGTCTGGACAACACATTCAATAACCGTGCTACTGTTTAAGGAGATGACTTTGGCCCAAAATATAGGACAGCTCGAAATACTCTTTGTGCAAATCCATTTACTGTTTACACTCAGATTGTATACCACAAAGTTATTGCTGTAGTAATGAATTGAGAAGGCATTTCAGTTAGCCGTTCCGGTTAAAGTAAGCCTGCCAAACAGCAAATGCCTAACATTCAATGCGACGGAACAATAATATATTGCAAGTGAAGACTTGTTCACCAAAAGACTACGTAGCCAGTTGTATCCACTCTTTTAATGTCAAAAACTGATGCAATGTCATAAATTACATCAGTATTTATCAAATGCTACATTATCAGTGACGCCTTATGAAATAATTGATCGATTGGGCATCATTAAAAAAAAAGTGTTCTTATTATTTGGCTATATTTCAGGGACTCCTACTGAATCAAAGTCACGCCAGCACATCATTAATAGCTGAAAATCTATCATTCATCAGCCGATTGATGGGCGCAATATCAATTGATACATTACTATGCAAAGCTGTGAAATACGCTTGACGTCAAACTAAGACCACAGCATGGGAAGCCATGGTAAATTGGTTTTCTTGAATAAAGGTTTAGGCAGCATACTGGGAAATAATGCGAATATACTGACAAACATTGGAATCCTTTCCTGGTATGCTTTGTTGCGTAATGAGTCTAAACGTCGAACACACAGCAAAGGCAAATATATAAATAATGAAAGACGAGATGAAAGAAGTTCAAAAGGTAGTTATTATCGAGAGTGAAGCAGCTGCTGATGCTGCAGCAGCAACAATGGCAGAAACAATCATAAAATGTAGCAATAGTATAAGACGTAGCAGTAGTCGTAGTTGTGGTTGTGGTTGTGTCTCTGAAACTATAAAAGTAATAGTAGCAGTAGTTTATGTTATGGTAGTAGACTATTTCTTTATTAGCAATGAAAACGCTATGCACTGTTACACATTTGCTATTAAGATGTGAACGATATGTTAATTGACAGACTAACAGTCTAATTATTTTAAATCAGTAAAGCTGTTTGTGGGTCGTCTACAGACTCCCTGCTCTCCATTGAGGACAATCCTTGAGGATCGATTTACAACCCCGAAATATGGAGCTTCCGTGGACACAGGAATGACGCCATATATCACGTGACGACCTTGTAACACCAATCACGCCTCATTTGACGACCAAGTAACCGCCATCATACGTCATATGTTCGCGATCTGTTGACTCGCTCGGTAGCACCTGCTTTTGCGATGACGTCATCAACTATACCACGTTCGCAATTACAACCTACTTCGTGAAATAAAATAACGACGCACATTCACAAAAAACAACTCTTCTAGTCTCGAGAGCTTTTATAGTTTACATTGTTTTATTAAGCGATAAACCCGAATGGTATGAGTGTTTAATGAGTGTTATATGCTGAAAGACAAAAATAACATTCATATGTTTGTCGCGATATGAGTTTGTAACTCATCTTGCTACAATTCTCATATTTGTCATTTCAATTTGACCCCATGTTGGTATCGAAGGTGCTCAGAATCAAGAAAGGTCAGTACAAGTGGAATAATCCTTCAAAGCTCATTCAATGAAGTTTCAATCGTGAAATGGAGGTCCTTTTTTGGTTACTTAATTTAATGGTCTACTTTTATTCTATCTTTATCACGTTGAACCAAAGTTCTAAAATCATATCGATTCTCACCATTTTCTTGCAAATTGGAAAATTAGATTGTCGATATAATGCATTGAATGGGACCAACTGTTGATATGACAGCTTTAAGTTCGTTGCCAAAGTCTAAACAAACCTTATCAATTTTAAGTTTATGATTAAATACATGTCGTCATCGGGGGGGGGGGGGGGTATTATCAAGCAATATATAAATTATCAAAGTTTTGTTATAAACAATAATATTCAATCTAGTTGAAAGCTCTTGAAGATGGTCAAGTCGTAACATGTAAATATCCTGTCAATTAAAAGCGATTTGGGGAAATTAATCATGTGTATCTAACATGTTTGAAGGTATGTCATCAATCAATTCAAAGCAATAACCCAAACAGTGGCAAGGGTATGGATACTGCCTTCAATGCTTGTCAAACTTGTTCCTGGCGGTTGAAATAGAAGAAAAGACTCGCTCCCTGCATCACTCGTATAATAAGCAAAATTTAAGTAACAACTAAGGATACAGCCAGACAACTGTTTGCGCGACATGAAGGTATATAATGTCAGTGGTTATTTTAAGAAGTCATAAACATTGTAAATGTATTGCTGGGGACCAAAGGAAAACATTTGACTAAGACGAAGAAACATGACAATGTAATGCAATATATTATGTTGCCGCAAACGATCAGTGTTCATGAGTGAAACGAGTGCTACCTGTCAAATGTTCAGCTTCTCTTCTACAATATGAACAATTATGAGCAGGTTCTGTTGTACTAATGCCGTGATCGATTTCATTTGCCAATATGTTTTCTTGTTTCACCATTAAGTGAACAGTTTATTGAGAAACAGGTAAAAACAATTCTAGTTATTTTTGTAAACAAAATCTTTAACTACAAAAACAAGATTAGCAAGAGACATTTTGTACGAATAAGATGTTCGTTACACGGTATATGTACATGGTACACCAGGCAATGGAATATTAATAACTCATGGTCGGTTCACGATAGCTGTTATTGACGTAGACGGTAGCCTCATCATAAACATTAACTCCTTGGACTTCTGTTTCCTAGAATCCATGTTGTTTATGGATATTTCTGCTATAATCGTTGGCATATGCATTATGGCCATTTCGATTGTTCATGTAGGTCATTAAGCTATGTCTTCATAAAACAATGTGTTATGCTACATAATTGAATGACCACATCACTATGGTGGAAAATCGAATCCACCATTAGCACAGTGCATTAGTCCTTATTCTCATCTCATTCTCGCTGTAAAATGCGATTCCTTTATTTGAGCCTACATGTCGCTCATGGGTCTCTGTATGAAGAATTTGTGAGTATCACAACACGCCAAACTATGGACCCAAACCATCAATACGAGCTGGGGGCATCTTGAGCCTAACGAGGATCAGGGCACACCCACTGAGAAGGATATTTAAAGGCGAATAAGGCAATCGCATGAACAGTGACAAAGACATAATATGTTGCAGCATCAGTTATTGTATAAGTAGTGGTAGAAGAAGTGGTTATGTAATATTTTGTACAAGTCAACATGGTAGCATGCGCATATGCATTAGGATCATTGGTGGTAAGTTAAGGAGCAGCGGTGGGAGGGGTGAAAGCAGCATAAGGTGGAAGAAGGTGGAAATAGTATGAAGTAGTGATAATAGCACTAGGTGGCAATAGTATGGAGTATGGATAATAGCAGTAGGTGGCAATTATATAGAGTAGTGATAATAGTACTAGGTGGCAATAGTATGGAGTATTGATAATAGCAGTAGGTGGCAATAATATAGCGTAGTGATAATAGTACTAGGTGGCAATAGTATAGGGTGGTGATAATAGCAGCAGGTGGCAATAGTATAGAGTGGTGATAATAGCAGCAGGTGACAAAAGTATAAGTGGTGATAACAGCAGTAAGTGACAATAGTATAGAGTGGTGATAACAGCAGTAGGTGGCAATAGTGTAGGGTAGTGATAATAGCAGTAGGTGGCAATAGTATAGAGTGGTGATAACAGCAGTAGGTGGCAATAGTGTAGGGTAGTGATAATAGCAGTAGGTGGCAGTAGCATACAGTAGTGATGGTAGCAGCAGGTGCCAGTTTGAATATTGATAAGAGTAGTAAGTGGTAGTAGCATAGAGTTGGTATAATGAAAGAAGGTGGCAGTAGTGTAGATTAGTGATAACAGTAGTAGGTGGCAGTAGTATAGAGCAGTAATGATACAGGTATGTGGCAGTAGTGTAGATTAATGATAACAGTAGTAGGTGGCAGTAGTGTAGGGTAATGATAATATTAGTAGGTGGCAGTAGGTTGCAGTAGGTGACAATAGGTGGCAGTAGGTGGCAGTAGGTGGCAGTAGGTGGCAGTAGGTGGCAGTAGGTGGAAGTGGTGGCAGTAGGTGGCAGTAGTGTAGAGTAGTGATAATCTTAGTAGGGGTAGCACGACCTGGCCTACTCACAGAGGCGTTCGATGACGATGTTGTGCTGTTATATACATCCAAACCAAGAAGTTATTAGCTCATCACTCTTTGCCTTTTCCCGAAATCAAGTGATGTAATCAAACGATTACAGATGTCTATTCCAAGGATAAGATTTGCAAAAGGATCTGGAATGTTACCCTCATGAAAAGTGTCATTTAGCAATACATGTCAGCATTTCGAACTGCAATTGTTTTGATTTCCAAAGCTTAGAACAAGCGCATTGAATCGGGTAGGAACCTTATTATTAAGAGTGGGTAGAATACTCTTAATTTAAGCGACAGAGCTGCATCCGAATCACCTAAAAACCTAGATAATGGATTATCAGAAAGATCAAGTTTGCGTTGACACAGACATTTCCTTGTTCACACAAAATAATAGCCATCGTAAATCACTTTATGGCCGATTATCTGATCTCGTACATCACGTGTTAACGATCGGTGTTCTCATTTGGCACCAACTGCTTCTTTAATGACGTCATCAACTATGCAACGCCTTCCAACCACCATCCCCATCGTAAACGAATGTACCATGGACAAAGTTGAAATAATTGGTCAAATACTGAGTCATTATATTGCATTTTCAACACCATGTTTATTGTCCGTTAGCAATTCTTTGTTAGCATCATTGCATGTCCGTCTATGTCTGTTCGCCTCATGTCTGAGTCACATTTAGTGACAGCCAGTGCACGTTGGAATTCGAAAAACTTATCAGCTTCATGTAATTATTTGCGACGATACGTTAATACAAATACAATTTTGTTTTAATCGTATGTTCGACAACATGGGCGGTATTCGTTTAACTTCACAGTAGCGTACAGGAGGTAGCGGGGTGGGGGAGGCGGAGGAGGAGGAAATATCTGTACAGAGCTCTTACACGTTTAAAAATAATAATATTAACAAAGAAAACATGCGCACAGCGATGGATTGTGGTTATTTAATACATTAAACTCTTGCATTATAACTAAAAATAATCACCAGCCTAGAACCATTGTCATGTATGCCTAGTGACAAAACCATTTCACTGCTCTAAGAAATTGGCAAGGAATAGATAGTAGGTGATATAAATACATTATTGGATGCAATCGTTCTCATATCACATTGACAGATAGCAGCTTTGATAGCACGATTAACAAATGTGAATGGTACAATTTAGCACATACCAAATCGTTCGAGATGGCGTATCAATACTATGATTATCATACTATGAGCAACAGTTGTCTAATTATATTAGGATAATAAAAAAGTGCAATATTGGGTGCCTGTATTGCATATGTAGCCTTGCTCATAACCACGCATACATTGTGTGTTCTAGACTGTGGCTTCATTAATGTAAAAAACAATATCCTTCAAGTCATTGAGTAGCCAGTATGAAATTAGAATAAGGTTACTGATACAATATCCGTCGCAGCGTAAACTATTTAATTTCCACGCAATACATTGGGAAATGAAGCGTAATGATACAGGATATCAAACTGCTGATGCTGATAATCTAACAAGATGCTTTCTGCTTCGTGCCTTTAAAGTCGCTTGACACGATGGTACTTTCAGAATGACGACACCGACTCATAACCATAAATAGTCAATTAGTGAGTCATTGTTCGCGTACGGATGACACCAAAATGTAGGCGTCTTACGTCGTGAATTAGTTCTCTTTGTACATCAATGATGGAGTGTTGACGCCAAGAAGTAATGTCTTAATAGCTGCGGTTGGCAATGTCTTCGGCATAATCATTTTTCTACATAAATGAGGCTCATTGGTCAGTCTGATACACCTTCCCCCCACCCCCTGTACGTTGGGTCAGCTCGACCATAAGCATGTCCGGACGTCCGCATTTCGCAGACGATACGGGGCAAGGAAATACAAAACAATAGATTGAAGCCCGCAACTCCTATATACTTCGTTGGTAGACAAATATTAAAATAGAGCTATTACAAATTTCGTAATTTTGGAGATATTCAAATTAATATACCAAATTGCAACAGAACTTTCATCTTGAAGGATCAAAGGTTTACAATACAGAAAAGGGTATATGTTTAAATGCTATAATAATCTTAATTTCAATGAAATTTGTTTGTCTTTTCTGAGGCTATTGAAACGTCGGACCATATAACAATTGTACCAATCACACACGTTTGTAACTATAAGACCTATGAATTATGGAATATTGTTATTCGTTCTTTTGATAATGACATAAACGGACCAAGCATCGACAGTATTATCTTTGATTCATAGCGTGCCAATAAGAGATAATTTGCATCTGCTGTTTAACCCAGTCCATCGGTATATCAACACAGATCGACTCTAAATAAGAAGTGTGCTTGGGTGTTGAATTATGCATTAGGAATGTTAAGCATTCTATTTCAGGTGGCGCCTTCAATCACGCAAGCATACTGCTTCCTGGTTAATCTTATTTAAGATCCCAGTGAAATACATTTTTCCTCTCGGGATTTGAATGAAAGGAACAAGTTAAGCACATAGTTATCGAGTGGCACATCGCAAACAAAGAGAGGGTTGATTTACTGTAGTCGATTGTCGTGGACGTGTGTGGCAACGGACGCCCTCTTGGCACGACAGTTCAGCTAACTTACGCCATCATTAATTTACGCTAATGAATATCTTCTCGTCCAACGATTATGTAATTAATATAACATTTGATGAAAAATTGGTGTATACATTGTTCAATTGAAACTTCATAAACATTGATATTGGTCATTAATACACACACTGTATGGCATTCTTTAACCTGAAGATTCTTGACTCGGACACACATCGTCTCGTTTGAACAAATCATGACAACATCATTGGCTTTCATGGTTTATTTCCTTCATGATTTAATTCCTCCATGGTTTAATTCCTTCATGGTCTATAACATGCCATCGCTACATACGTGATACCTGACCTTTTGTCATGCCTTCAATGATAAGTAAAGCTCTCTTAGTACCCGGACATTTGCAAAACAAAACAAAAATAGTCACCTAAGCTGTTAAAGGCTGAGGGACTCAACCCACCAATGCGCCCTGACATTAGTGAAATGGGTGAAAATGACGACCAAAAATATCTTCATAATAATAGTGACCCCGGTACCATCATTGGAGAAAGATATCTCCCAAGAAATCATCCATAAATTTAGTCACGCAGCTGACTCGCACATATGAAGCTGAACCTACGACACGTGATGAGACACACGATGTCGATACTGTAATTCTGACGAGCCTAAATGCCTAGAGAAGAATCGACAAACAAGCTTTTACAGATTGGTCAAATCATGCCAGAGGTAAACATATTCCGTCGCTACACCCCTTCTGGTTGGCAGATGTCGATGTCAATGGCAATATGGCCGAGTGACGTCACTAGGCTGGATGTAGATAAGGAACAACCATAGCAGACCAAACAAATGGTTAAAAAACCTCGGTTGCTAGCGAAAGTAATATTAACAAATCTTTACAATTGTCATATTGAATAGGACAACCACGCTAAGGGATTATAATCAGCTCAAATAGAAATTGTAACATATAATCAAATCTAACAATAATCACCCATCGTGAAGAGTATTCCCCTTGAGTTGTAATGACTATATGTGTTTGATTCTTTGTTGTACTCTATTTTTTTCTTTTTTAAATATTATTCACTTCATTTTCTTGGTAAAACAATCTGGTATTAGCTATTCTCAAGACCTAGCTGTTTTACATAACAATGACATTTACATTCTTATAGTCCTATCATAGCGAACTTCCCTTTTATATTGATGATACAATCCAATAATTGTGCTGTAAGTAATATGTTTTCTCGTTTTGTCAGACTGATTGGGCAAACCCTAAATGCCGAAACTGACGACTGACGGGAAATATAACAAGCAATTTACAAAACAACTAACTTGTAGTACAGAATGCTCCACATAGCAACGAACAAAAATCTGTTGATTCAAATAATCCCAAGGGGGGCGAATGTTCTTTAATGAGAAGATAAACAGACATAGAGGTATCCTTGATGATAATAACTCGTTAATCATGGCAAGATATCTTAATATATCTCTTCTAAACATTCACAAGTAACCTTCATATTCAATGTTTTTGGTAGAAATAATTTTATTCCCAAATAGTGGTACAGTTGATGTCATGAGCAACGGTTAAATCAATCATTTCCCTCAATTGGCGATTCGACCTCTTGTCCTATTATGCAGAAACTTGACTTACACAGACTTTTAGCCGTAATGGTTTACGTTGATAATAGAATATATATGTGCGTCAATTAAGCTGCTGTCTGAAAGAAACCCTCATGCAATAAATGAAACAGCATCATTAGTTGTACTGCTGGCCTTGAATATACACTTAAGTTATTCGATTGTGAGGATTATTTTATGTATGCCATAATATCCTGTTTAGAAAAGTATACCAATCCACCCTATTCAGATGATCCACATCGATTAAGACTCTAATGCTATAAGCCCACCTACATACACACACACATACAAGATGTATGCTTTTATATTGATCACGTCACTACAGTAGAATGGAGCGCTTTCGAGCTGCAGATAAATCAGCGTCAAATGTCCCGAGAAGAAGAACTGACCAACAAGGGTGTTGGTGTATCTCCTCACTAAAAACTCTATTCAGAACAAACACTTTACCTTGACCGAAATTGTTTCTTAAATCAATCAATGCAGAGCACTAAGTTAGGCTTCATCAAAGATAATAACGATGAAGACGTTTTTTTAGCAATGACCTCCTCTGTAGCGGGACTGATATGACCGCCACGTACCTGTTTGTTGGAAAGAAATCTTGGAATCTTATTATCTGATTATCTGAGAATGCAACGAAGCTCGTCCACAAATACCATACTCCAGTTTTGAGAGCTTAAATATTCAACATACTGAGCACAGCACAAAATACTTAGCAACATACCTAGCTAGTGTATATCGTTAAATTAACAACTAAACCCGAAAGGTTTGGGTGTATGATGATCACTATATGCTGAAAATAAGCAATTTGGACAGAAATAGCAATTCCTTGTTTGTAAAGATGTGAGTATGCAACTCAACAAGCTGTAATTGTCAGATTTGTCATTACAAATGGACCACAGACATCAGATGTACAATCAAGAAAGGTCAAAGTGAAAGAATCATAAATCTTTCAAAGTTCACTCAATGATGTTTTCATTGTGAAAGGGCGGTTCTTTTCTGGTTCCTTTGGAATAAATTGTTCCATAATATAAATGGTTTTCTCCAAGAAACCAGTTCCAAAAGCATTTCGAAATAAGAAAATTAGGTTATAAATATTACGCACTGTATATTCATGAAAATGAGGCCAATTGTTGAAATTACGTGTCAAGTTAAAAGTGAAATTTCATTGTAAAAACGTTTCATAATTGACCCGGGTCAATTTATATTTGTTGTCTTCTTTCATCAATGCATTAAACGGTCAATTTAGAAACAATTCAAAACATGAATCAAACTCGAAATGAGCACAGGGATAGTGTATAGACAGCACCCCCTGATCCGCTGGCTTTATACAAATATTATTGACTTGGTAAAGTGTATTTTTCTGTCTGCGCGGTTTGCTGTCTGTTCGTTTGGTGCTGTCGGTGTTATCAGCCTGAAGCGTTCACAAGCTGTTGAATGGAACACAAAGCAGTCAATTTCAGGGGGTTGCGCACTTCTAGTTGTAATATCGACTTTGATATTGTCCTCGTCAGAATCATTCATTGGTGAAATATGTAGGGTAAATTTAATATGTTTAGTGTTGTTCATCAGGAGTTTCTTTTTGTGACAAGCCATTTGACGCTAGAAAGACATTTACAAATACTCGTGCTTAATGTATGTCATACCAATAATGCATACATAAAGTGTTACAACAAGCACGTGAAATGAGATTGTACAGCATTTGCTAACGCATGATACATCACTTAAGAGTTTCGGAAACATCAAATAATCTACTATCTACAGGCCTACCGTCACACTTGTTTGAGCAATTTATGAATAATTGACTTTCTTAAAGGTCGTTTTGGAGCAACTGATATGGCACGCGATGCTACTTCCATTTGTACTGCTATTCAGATAACCATTGTGGTTAATAATGCATGTAGATTGATCCATTTGAACTCCATTGTTCTTCCTTGTCTAGCCAGCAACACAAGCTAGACGCGTATTTGGTGTGAAAAGGTGCAAGATGCACACAAAGAGAGGGATGTTAGAATACATCGAGTGTATAAAGGTAAATAGAACAATCCCACGAACAGTGACAGACAAAGAACGTTCTATTGAGAGCATTGGCTATTGTTGTGGCAGTTGCAGTTGCAAAGGCCGTTGTATGAGTGGTGCTGGATGAAGCAGAGATAATGGAAGTAATAGCAATTGTAGGAGTGTTATGAAGAAAAGGTAGCATATACAAAGGTATTAGTTAATCGGTAAAAAATGAAGAAGTAGAAGTTTGAGAGGCTGGCGAAGAAGCTGTTACAATAACAGTCGGTGACATTAGTGATATAAATGGTAGCACGAGTTTGAAAGTTTGGAAGGCCTGCTCACTGGGCGTTTGATGACGATGCTATAACATCCGAACAAAGAGGTGATTACTTCAACACTCAGAAATAAATGTCATCTTTGTAATATTGAAATTGTTTTCAATTTTATAAACTTAAAATGGATATATTGAATTTTGTTAAAGCCGTCTTATAAAAAATGGGTGAAATAATCATAATTTAAGCGACAGAGCTGCATGCTTATCACCCATAAACCCCTTTCCGACCAACAACGATGGTCCTTGAGAGCAGATTAACATCTCAGAAAGATCAGCTTTGTGTTTTGACAGATGGATCCACAAACCTAGCTCATGTGATGCCCAGACAAAGGTGATCACACCTGACTCTAGGACTGATTACCCGCAATCATACGTCACACGTTAATGATCGGTGAATCCATTCGGCACCACCTGCTGCTAAAGTGGAGCCATCAACTACCCAACGTCTTCCACCCAGGATCCTCATCATGACGAAAACCATATTATATGGTGAAATATTTTCCTTGTTTGTAACATGCTATGTGCATCAATCAGTGATCATATACAATACTTTTCATCCACATTAAACGGCAACAGGTATCGACGACAAGCATCGTTTATCGTTAATCCAAACAAAGCTCGGTCAATGATGCATGGATTGTGGAAATCATTTTGGATTACAGATTGTTAATCAGTGTCCCTGGTATATAAGTTGACAATGTAGCATTGTGATGGAGGTGACAGTTGTAGACATTGACAATTGGGGAAGGGATAGACAAATTACCATTGCAGTAAATTCAACTAAAATGTATTCATCTGATATGTGGCAAAAAGACACAGATGCAATTCTTTATTGCTGACAAATGGATCATTATTTTCAGCATTACTATCTTAGCTATACACTTGCTGGCATACAAGTATACTTTAACCATACACAGGAGCCTTCATGATGAGGTAGTATGCTATCAGTACCATCCTACCCCTTTGATATATTTATATATAAATGTGCATGTAAAAATGGAAAATAGCAACAGAACACTGATTTAGCTGAGGCTTCCATGTGCATTATTGACAAATATCTCTCATACAACAAACAAACAATACGGACCATTAGGGCCCGTATGAGCAGATCACACAATGGTATTTGTTTCGGCCAAATCCCCACGAGAAACTGATAATTCCAACTCGCACTGACAGGGTTGTCGATAAATGTGACTTAGACAAGAGGAATCAAATCACGAGTGGTTACTCTGTTGTTGAGGGAGGTATAACAGCAATAACTAATTCGTTACTTCATCGGAAACTCGATCTCCTTGGGATGTAAATCATTTCTCAAGAACAGCATGTAGTAGACGGCAGATGATTCACTCTGTTCATTCTTACAATTCCATCGTATCACTTGATAAAAACAAACTGTTAAGGAAACTGTGCTTGTATTAGGCATTTTTTTTGAGTGAATAATATTTTGTGAGACTCTTACAGTGCCAATTGCCAATTGTCTGTCGTTTTGTATAGATTTTATTCGCCATGAAACACTGTAACTCTGCCAAACCTATATGCATTTGAAATACTATGAACAATTGGAAAATCTAGTGCGTCATAAAATGCCTATTTTTCGCAGAAGCACTGGACGAGGAGGTGGTCAGTCAGAAGGAAATGTAGGAGCATCTGATGCGTCGTGACGCGCAGCGCATGTCTCCTCCAGTAGACATCTGATGCGTCGTGACGCACAGCACGGGTCTCCTCCAGTAAACATCTGATGCGTCGTGACGCGCAGCGCGTGTCTCCTCCAGCGGTCATCTGACAAGCTACTCAGCCACACAGAGGAAGTATGCTAATAATCAAATATCAGTTTGCTTGAGGTTAGACCCATGAAAGTGATGTTCCTAACGTATTTGTTCAGTCAAACTTTAGGAACAACATTTATTCCACCGGGTTCTGAAAATAAATATTGACCCTAGAAGGCCTGAAACATTATTAACCATCCAAAGAAATCCTCGTTGAGTTGAGATTATTGATAGTGCACCTGTGCAAATGCACAGGTATTCATTAATGATACCAAACCAAATGACAATCACTGCTGTGTTTTAAGGTTGATAGCTCCAATATTGCATTGGGTAAAGCACGTAGTGTAGTACTTAATGGTCGAACAGTTCAATAGTTTAAAATGTGTTATAGTTCAAATGTTCAATGTTGCAAGTATTTCACAGACTGACATTACCATAGCCACAGAATGGAACAAGCAGTGATGTTCCAATGATTGACTGCGATTTATAGTGTGTACCCCTTACCTCTGTCAATACATGACTACATTGAACACCAACGCCGCCGAAGCCAATAAGATCTACTTCTCTACGTCTCCTCTGGACGTATAACGTCTTCAGGACGGGAGAGCATTTTACAATCAATGATGTCGTCATCTTACAAATAGTCCATGAGATTCTGCTAATTTTACAGCTAAAACAGCTTAACAACGTTCACTACAAGTGATGTCATCAAAAACTCAACCTGTCACAGCGCGTGACATTCGGCTCCGTGTGATAAGGATGCATTTAGCTTGTTGCGATTGTTTTGCGTGGGAGGTAATATAAATTGGAAATGAATAATGTACCAACCAATCTATATGCGGCAATGAACAGTAGCGGTCGGTGTTCATGATTTATTCACCTCACATAAAGCAACATTTCAGCAATCGATTTATTTATAGCTGCCCACGCCACTTGGTTCGCTGTGTCGCCATTATCCGTCATGCTTCATGACGGGCAGTAAATGCAAAAAGCTTCACAATCCAGGATGTGTATACATTATTATATATATATATATATAAATATATAAATATATATATATATATATATATATATATATATATATATATATATACATATATATGTATGAATAAATATCTATAAATATATATATATATAAATATATATATATGTATATAAACATTTATATATATAAATGTATATATGTACATATATATAAATAAATATAATCATATACATAAATAAATAAATAAATAAATAAATATAGATAAATCTCGTTTGGATGAAAACAAGCTTCCCACGGATTCGTCACCCATGAATAACTTAATGACATTGTGTTGCAGCTGTTGAAATGGCGACATCGACATCCATGATATCTTACGAATTATATGTCACTGTCAATTAAAACCATAGTCCTCATTTCAAGAGTATCAAACATACAATTCCATAATATAAGTGATGAGAATTTCTTAGGATTTTTAATGCCATCCAGTATGTCGCATTAGGGCAATAGAAAGCATGAATATTTCACAATTTTGACCATTGATTTAGGACGTGGTGGAGCTCATGACGTCATCAAAAAGCAGGTGGTACAGAAGAGTGGTCTGTTCCCTTACATGACGCATGTCAGTCAATCCTTCTGCTTCTTCGGAAACGCCATCTTCCTGAGAAGTGCACAGCCTCTCATGGTCTTTCCTGGGTTGACGGCGAACACCATATATATGATTCGCGGGCAGCTCTGTAGATTCAAAATAAACTCATTTCTCCCAGTTCATAGTAACTTTTCAACGCCAATCTTTTCAATTGATGAAACCAAAAACAGTAAGAGCATTGAACACATGTGATGAAGTGCTAAAGGACACCTTTGCTAGTGGAAAGAACCAGCGTCTTCCTGCATATCAAATTTCTGGGCCAATCCTCCCTGGAAATCTGATCATAACATTTAAGATATCTATCAAACAGACAGAGGGACTGAAATCACGACCTCCTTGAACAGAGGTTTTGACATTGAAAATTAATATGGGTAATAATGCGACTATAATGTGGACGTTGGTATTAACTAATGCAATTGATTTCCAACATCAGAAAAGGCAGAAATGAACGAATATTTGATGTTATTAGTTATTAACGAAACAATCGTGATTTGGGAGATAATGTATGACTATGAGTTTGCCAATTATTGCTATATGTAGTTGCCGCATGGAGTATTTGTTTGGTATCAATGACAACCTCTAGGGCATACCGTGCTATGAACAGTTGGATAGACGAGTTTTTCATCTGATGTCTTCTCAATTACAGATGCATTGGACGTGAGGATAGTTAGTTTGGAGGACATGATGGAGCAGCTGAATGGCCGTGATGCACAGCACCTGCTGCCCCCTACCGACATCCGTGATAAGCGCCTCAGCCGCACCAGAGGAAGTAAGCAATTATTCATCTCTGTCTGTGTGTGCGATGTGCCAATCAATAACGACGCACTTTACTGGTGCATCTCATTCAAAATCCCGAGCGGAACAATGGATTCCACTGGAATCTAAAATAAGAATAAGCAGGAAGCAGTATGAATGCGTGATTGAAAGCGCCCGCATAAAATGATAACACAAACTTGCCTAATGCATAATTAAACACTCAAGCACATCCCCGCACGACGGAGTTTGGATTGTTTATAGTTGATCTGTGTTAATGTCAATATGGACTGGGTTTATTCATAGAAGTAGTGTATTTTGTGATTGGCATTTTATCAATCACAGAAATGGAAGTCAGTGCTTTGTCTAAATGGTCACAACGAAAACATTCCATGTATTTTTTGATATATTTTATGGTCCAAATGTTTTAAAGTTTTAAATATGTTATGGTCCAAATGATTCATCGTTGCATTTGACACCCCCCCCCCCCTTACCTCCCACCCCACTTTGCACAATATTGGTTATTTGAAATTTGCCATGATGTATCTTAGTATTAATATCTTCAAACGTTCTCCTGTCACTATTGACAACAGAGACCTTTCTTATTGTTCAATTACTGGCACACATATCCAAGTTATTAATATATTTTGTTCCCTGTGTGGTCAGTGAAACGCGGACGTTTGGAGAAACTGATTGCCAAAGTGACCCGGCTTACAGGGGAATCTCGGGCTGACAGAATCGGCCTCATGCGATTTGGAGCTGGCAAATGATTAACGATAAATATGTGTTTGTGAGTAACTTTCCTGATGCATTGCGGCCTCCCTATATTACATCTTTATCTCTTTATCGCCATTATAAGATCATACCATTATTAGCCCTCTTACTACTACTACTACTACTACTACGAATACGACTACTACGACTTCTACGTCTACTATGTCTAGACCGTCTACTACGTCTTCTACTTCTACTACTACACGTACTTCTGCTACTATTACTACACTTACTACTACTACTACTTCTTCTACTTCTTCTACTTCTACTACTACTGCTACACCCACTGCTGCGTCTATTTATACTATTAACATTTTATTCCATCACGGACTTGACCCCGTATATTTGAAGAATGAACGTGTTAACCCGAGTCAAGGTCAATCGACATCAAATAGTCCATGTCTGCCACTGAGGCATTCGACGTATGTCACACACCAGGGGCTGCGTTGATTCTGTCATATAATATGAGGGGAATTTACGGGTTGAATGCACCCCAACGCAGTACGTGCACAGCATAAATTAACTACACAATGGTATTTGTATGAATCTTATCAACGCAAGCCCTAAAAAGGTCTCAACTACAAATTACACAGAACATTTTCTACGTCAAAAGAGCCTTTGTTGGTCCGTTAACAAAGCTGGTGAGGACACAAGCAGGCTTTAAAGGTCAGCAAGCTAATCATGAAGAGGATCAATGTTTACTGGAGTGGTCACATGCTAAGTCATAATTGTCACAATATCCAATTATAAAATACCTTGTTTATTATCATGCATGGTATGGCTTCTGTGGGACACCAGAGTTATTGAATTATCGTCAGTGGTACGCTAATTCCTTTCACAATTGAAGGAAATACTACTTAAAACTAATTCCTTTCACCTTTGAAGGAAATACTACTTCAAACATCTGTAATATTTAAACGACATGCAGTGCGTCGCATCTATGCATAGTTAAACACACCATGCGGCTGGTGTCATGTGGATCAATCTATAAATAAGTAATTGCAAGAGGTACAATCTATTCTGTTGTGATATTCCTACGACTTCGCGAAAGGATGGAATCTATTCAACAGATTTGAATGCTACACAGGTAAAGCAAATTTTGTGGAATGCAATATGATGAAAAAGGAAATTCAAACAAATTTGTTGCATTACTAGTGTTCCTGAATTATGGTTTTCTAAATAATTACTGAGCTCGATTACAAGTAACCAAGAAGAAATGAATTGAATGAATTGCGCAAAGCATTTGACCATTGTTCGCTGCGCCCACCTATAAGATAACATACTATATGTTCACTTGGCAAATCTTCAAAACCTGAATGACAAAATCCATAAGAAATTTGTCTTTATTACCGCCCATGGTTGGTAGTTGCACCACTACACATCTGTATAGGTCAACTGGCATAGCTTCAACCATGTCGAGGAAATACATCATTACATAGCAAGTCCTTTTATATATGGGCAATTACCAATCAATGGTGGTACCTATCATCCACTGTCTGAATCATGTATACATATATCATTGGTACGAAAGTCCATTAATGAAGATGCACCATGGGTTAAGCGATAGGGTATTATAGTATGCATTGGTTAAATTGGTAGCGTACCCCGGGGCTTCAGGTCCAGGGATACAGCTGGGGTATTGCCTCGTATTACAATCGTCTGGAGCCACATGTTATGTAAGTAGTATCCATTGCACGATTGATTCAGATCTTCAGTGAGTTGCTGGCAGCATGATAGAGGTACGTCATTGAGCAGAGAGACTATTGTGTCACCCCTATATTATCTCTTTACCGCCATTATAAGATTAAACCATTATTAGCCCTACTACTACTACTACTACTACTACTACTACTACTACTACTACTACTACTACTACTACGACTACTACTACTACTACTACTACTACTACTACTACTACTACTACTACTACTACTACTACTACTACTACGTCTTCTACTACTACTACTACTACTACTACTACTACTACTACTACTACTACTACTACTACTACTACTACTACTACTACTACTACTACTGCTACTACTACTGCTACTACGTCTACTACTACTACTACTACGTCTACTACTACAATTACTACAACCACTAAAACTATTAAAACTACTTCGAGAACTACTACTACAACTACTACAACTACCACAACTACTACTTCGAGAACTACTACTACGTCATTTACAACTACTACTACGTCTTCTAAACTACTTCGAGAACTTCTACTACTACGTCTTCTAATACTACTGCTACTACGTCTACTACTACTACTACTACTACTACTACGTCTGCTACTACTACTACTACTTCTACTGCTACTACGTATATTACGTCTACTACTACTATTACTACTACGTCTACTACTACTACTACAACTACTACTACTAGAACTACTACGAGAACTACTACTACGTCTACTACTACTACTACTACTACTACTACTACTACTACTACTGCTACTACTACTACTACTTCTACTGCTACTACGTATATTACGTCTACTACTACTATTACTACTACGTCTACTACTACTACTACAACTACTACTACTAGAACTACTACGAGAACTACTACTACGTCTACTATTACTACTACTACTACTACTACGTACTACTATACTACTACTACTACTACTACTACTACTACTACTACTACTACTACTTCTACTACTACGTCTACTACTACAACTACTACAACTATTAAAACTACTACTTCGAGAACTTCTACTACAACTACAACTACGAGAACTACTACTACGTCATTTACTACTACTACTACTACGTCTACTACTACTACTACTACGTCTGCTACTACTACTACTTCTACTACTGCTTCACGTCTACTACTACTATTACTACTTCGTCTACTACTACTACTACTATTACTACTACGTCTACTACTACACTTATTTCTACTACTACTACTTCTGCTACACTTACTACTACTTCTTCGGCTTCTACCAGGCCCGTAGCCAGGAATTATAGTGGGTGGGTTCTTTTCCCCTCATTTGTGGACCTTTCTCCTGACTCATAGTGATGCGGCTATAAGACCATAATCAAAGGCACCAACGACACACGATATATCTATATATACACAAATGCACTAGAGTAAAGCGGAAATTTCTGGACAAAGTGGGCGGTTCGGTCGAACCCCCCCCCCCCCCCCCCCCCCCCCCCCCCCCCCCCCCCCCCCCCCTTGGCTACTGGCCTGTCTACTGCTACTACTAGATGCATGGTGGGTAAAGCGATAGGGTATTATAGTAGGTATTGGTTAAATTGGTAGCGTACCCCGGGGCTTCTTGTCCAGGGATATAGCTGGGGAATCGCCTGGTATTACAACTGCCTAGCGCCACACGTTACATAAAGAGTGTCTTGTGCACGATTGATGAATATGGTTAGTGAGTTGCTGGCAGTACAGTGTAGGTACGTCACCTGCATTTTTCAATAATCAATATGCGCATATATCACAATGGAAACTATCAACTTAGCATGTAAAACTCGTTGCAGACGATACATCAGCCTCTTGATAAGTGTAGGGAACAAAATGCACAGATGCCTATGATTCATATTGCCAACAACTATAAAAGAAACACACGGGCATACTGTTACGGGATAAAGATACTAGCTTGTTTCCCTAGTCTGGAGTCCCTTGCATAAGCTTGTTATCAAGAAGTACGGTCGGGGGAGACACCAGAGCCTCTCTGTTCAGTGACGTACCTACACTGTGCGGCAACAAATTTGTTTGAATTTCCTTTTTCATCATATTGCATTCCACAAAATTTGCTTTACCTGTGTAGCATTCAAATCTGTTGAATAGATTCTATCCTTTCGCGAAGTCGTAGGAATATCACAACAGAATAAATTGTACCTCTTGCAATTACTTATTTATAGATTGATCCACATGGCACCAGCCGCATGGTGTGTTTAACTATGCATAGATGCGACGCACTGCATGTCGTTTAAATATTACAGATGTTTGAAGTAGTATTCCCTTCAAAGATGAAAGGAATTAGTTTTAAGTAGTATTTCCTTCAATTGTGAAAGGAATTAGCGTACCACTGACGATAATTCAATAACTCTGGTGTCCCACAGAAGCCATACCATGCAGGATAATAAACAAGGTATTTTATAATTGGATATTGTGGCAATTATGACTTAGCATGTGACCACTCCAGTAAACATTTATCGAAACATGATCCTCTTCATGATTAGCTTGCTGACCTTTAAAGCCTGCTTGTGTCCTCACCAGCTTTGTTTACGGACCAACAAAGGCTCTTTTGAATTAGAAAATGTTTTGTGTAATTTCTAGTTGAGATCTTTTTAGGGCTTGCGTTGATAAGATTCATACAAATACCATTGTGTAGTTAATTTATGCTGTGCACGTACTGTTTGGCGTTGGGGTGCTATCAACCCGTAAATTCCCCTCATATTATATGACAGAATCAACGCAGCCCCTGGTGTGTGACATACGCCGAATGCCTCAGTGGCAGACGTGGACTATTTGATGTCGATTGACCTTGACTCGGGTTAACACGTTCATTCTTCAAATATACGGGGTCAAGTCCGTGATGGAATAAAATGTTAATAGTTGAAATAGATGCAGCATTGGGTGTAGTAGTAGTAGTATAAGTAGAAGAAGTAGTAGTAGTAACTGTAGTAATAATAGCAGAAATACGTGTAGTAGTAGAAGTAGAAGACGTAGTAGACGGTGTAGACGTACTAGAAGTAGTAGATGTAGTAGACGTAGAAGTCTTACTAGACGTAGTAGATGTAGTAGTCGTGGTAGTCGTAGACGTAGTAGACGTGGTAGTCGTAGACGAAGTAGACGTAGTAGTCGCAGTAGTCGTAGTAGACGTAGTAGTCGTAGTAGTCATAGACGTAGTAGACGTAGTAGACGTAGTAGTCGTAGCAGTCGTAGGAGTAGTTGTAGTAGTAGTAGTAGTAGTAGTAGTAGTAGTAGTAGTAGTAGTAGCAGTAGTAAGAAGGCTTATAATGATATAATCTTATAATGGCGATAAAGGGATAATATAGGGGTGACACAATAGCCTCTCTGCTCAGTGACGTACCTCTATCATGCTGCCAGAAACTCACTGAACATCTTAATCAATCGTGCAGTGGATACTACTTATATAACATGTGGCTCCAGACTGTTGTAATACGTGGCAATTCCCCAGCTTTCTCCCTGGACCTGAAGCCCCAGTGTACGCTACCACTTAAACCAATGTGCATTTTCGGCCATTTCATTTATGCGAGTGCGTCTGTATGTTATTGCTAGAGTGAGCCGATGCTAATCCTCTCCTGCTTTAAGGAACATTCAATGGTCGACAGTTATGACTACCGGCGCAGTGAAACCAAATTAGTACTAGACGTAGTAGTGGTAGACGTAGTAGACGCAGAAATAGTAGTAGTAGTAGTAGTAGTAGTAGTAGTAGTAGTAGTAGTAGTAGAGTAGATGTAGTAGTAGTAGTAGTAGTAGTAGTAGTATAGTAGTAGTAGTAGTAGTAGTAGTAGTAGTAGTAGTAGTAGTAGTAGTAGTAGTAGTAGTAGTAGTAGTAGTAGTAAGAGAGCTAATAATGGTATAATCTTATAATGGCGAAGAAGTGAATCTGGTCTAATTTATTGAAGTGAGAGAACTTTACTGAAACTATCCCCAAAAGTGCGACTGTCATCGCAGCACAAAGACTTATATAGCACTAAGTCTTTTACGAAGTGCTTTACCTCTTTTACGATGTGATTCAAGCAAAATAACAATCACCACAATCTAAATATTCATAGCAATTGACTTAAATACAATGTATTGTGTAATGATTCGAAAATTAGTTCCCCATCAATGAAGCTTATGCAGAATCTTGTAGACATGTTTCTGCACCATTCAGTGCCGTAACTCGTTTGAATGATATCTAACTGCTGATGGCAATGAGGAGCACAAGTTGCAGAGTGGTCTGACATTCAGCTGGTACCAGCGTGCCGCCATTGACTCAGGAGCGCACATTATCGATAAGTTAGTCATTGTAATCATGTGAATGACAGAGCGGTGTTGTCTTCTAACTTCATGAAGTATTGTTATCTTTCATTGATTAATGAAGTCTTTGCTGGAAACTGTTTCCCTTTTGGGATGACGTCAGACGTTGAGTGTAGATGGTGAGAGATATTTATAAATGGCTACGGTAGCGAATGTCTTCAGTGTAATCAGGTATTGACCAATGAAAGGTGCAAAGATCGTTAATCATTTGCCAGCTCCAAATCGCATGAGGCCGACACTGTCAGCCTGAGATCCCCCTGTAAGCCGGGTCAGTTTGGCAATCAGTGTATCCAGACGTCCGCGTTTCACTGACCACAAAGGGAACAAAATACATTAATAACTTGGATATGTGTGCCAGTAATTGAACAATAAGAAAGGTCTCTGTTGTCAATAGTGACAGGAGAACGTTTGAAGATATTAATACTAAGATGCATCATGGCAAATTTCAAATAACCAATATTGGGCCAAGTGGGGTGGGGAGGAGGGGGGGGTGTCAAATGCAACGATGAATCATTTGGACCATAACATATTTAAAACTTTAAAATATTTGGACCATAAAATATATAAAAAAGTACATGGAATGTTTTCGTTGTGACCATTTTGACAAAGCACTGACTGCCATTTCTGTGATTGATAAAATACCAATCACAAAATACACTACTTCTATGAATAAACCCAGTCCATATTGACATTAACACAGATCAACTATAAACAATCCAAACTCCGTCGTGCGGGGATGTGCTTGAGTGTTTAATTATGCATTAGGCAAGTTTGTGTTATCATTTTATGCGGGCGCTTTCAATCACGCATGCATACTGCTTCCTGCTTATTCTTATTTTAGATTCCAGTGGAATCCATTGTTCCGCTCGGGATTTTGAATGAGATGCACAAGTAAAGCGCGTCGTGATTGATTGGCACATCGCACACACAGACAGAGATGAATAATTGCTTACTTCCTCTGTTGCGGCTGAGGCGCGTATCACGGATGTCGGTAGGGGGCAGCAGGTGCTGTGCATCACGGACATTCAGCTGCTCCATCATATCCTCCAAACTAACTATCCTCTCGTCCAATGCATCTGTAATTGAGAAGACATCAGATGAAAAACTCGTCTATCCAACTGTTCATGGCACGGTATGACATAGATGTTGTCATTGATACCAAACAAATACTCCATGTGGCAACTACATATAAAACAATTGGCAAACTCATTGTCATACATTATCTCCCAAATCACGATTGTTTCGTTAATAACTAATAACACCAAATATTCGTTCATTTCTGCCTTTTCTGATGTTGAAAATCATTTGCATGAGTTAATACCAACGTCCACTTTATAGTCACATTATTACCCATATTAATTTTCAATGTCAAAACCTCTGTTCAAGGAGGTCGTGATTTCAGTCCCTCTGTCTGTTTGATAGATATCTCAAATGTTATGATCAGATTTCCAGGGAGGATTGGCCCAGAAATTTGATATGCAGGAAGACGCTGGTTCTTACCACTAGCAAAGGTGTCCTTTAGCACTTCATCACATGTGTTCAATGCTCTTACTGTTTTTGGTTTCATCAATTGAAAAGATTGGCGTTGAAAAGTTACTATGAACTGGGAGAAATGAGTTTATTTTGAATCTACAGAGCTGCCCGCGAATCATATATATGGTGTTCGCCGTCAACCCAGGAAAGACCATGAGAGGCTGTGCACTTCTCAGGAAGATGGCGTTTCCGAAGAAGCAGAAGGATTGACTGACATACGTCATGTAAGGGAACAGCCCACTCTTCTGTACCACCTGCTTTTTGATGACGTCATGAGCTCCACCACGTCCTAAATCAATGGTCAACGTTTTCTAAATATATGAATTTGTGAAATATTCATGGCTTTCTATTGCCCTAATGCGACACGCTGGGTGGCATTACAAATTTTCTTAGAAATTCTCATTACTTATATTATGGAATTGTAAGTTTGGTGCTCTTGAAATGAGGACTATGGTTGTAATTGACAGCGTCATATAAATCGTAAGATATCATGGATGTCGATGTCGCCATTTCAACAGCTGCAACACAATGTCATTAAGTTATTCATGGGTGACGAACCCGTGAGAAGCTTGTTTTCCCCCAAACGAGATTTATCTACTTTAATTAAATACATGCATTTAGGTTAATATAAATCATGAATCTGAAAATAAACATATATGATCGAAGAGGTATAGATTTGGAAACCAACTTTTTAATCGCTTGTTACTTTCTCGATTAAAAGTTGCATCGATTACAAGCTACGATTATATATATTTTTGCAGAATTTACTTTTTGTAATGCCGCGGAATAAGCGAGCCGGTCAGCAACCACCAAGCCCATTGATGGGTTTGGTCATCAGCAGCAAATTGTACCCGTATTCTATCACATGATACCAAATTTATCCAGTATATAAAGCAAATTACGCACCTTTCATCGACGATGCATCTGTACATAGTCTGTATAAACAGCAAATTACACATCATTTATCGTCGATACATCTGCACATAGCCTGTATATAAAGCACATTACACACCATCGATGTAGGACGAAACGCTCATTAATTAGCACTGGAGTCAAAATGGCTATGTGACGTTGTGTCATTTCGTAAGCTCCTATAAAAGGATCTCACATTAATACTTCAAGCATTGTTACTCTGCTAATGTCATCAGTACAAAGAAGCCCACTTAAGAAGACGACGCTAAGGGGAGACACATTAGCCTCTGTGCTCAATGACGTACCTCTATCATGCTGCCAGAAACTCACTGAACATCTTAATCAATCGTGCAGTGGATACTACTTATATAACGTGTAATACGAGTCGACACCCCAGTTTTCTCCCTGGACCTGAAGCCCCAGTGTACGCTACCACTTTAACCAATATGCATTTTCGGACATTTTATTTATGCGAGTGCGTTTGTATCTTATTGCCAGAGTGAGCCGATGCTAATCCTCTCCTGCTTTAAGGAACATTCAATGGTCGACAGTTTATGACTACCGGCGCAGTAAAACCAAATAAACCGTTGCGTCATTTTGACAACAACTATGAAAGGGTCCTGGCCTCACAGTAATACAACAGAGGGGTGAAGGAACACGCTAGTTCCCACAGACTGGCCTCAGTCATCACTTCCGTCAAGTTACTCGAAAATCTTACGCACAATATTAGGTTGCATTGTGTGGGATATAATAACGGCGTGTTTTAGGGATGACATATGTGTTCAATACTTATTACATTATATTAACATGGCGAAGTTAATTATCTTGAATCTGGGCAGTATGATTTGCTGGTCAAACATGACCTGGTGTTAATCCTTCTGGGAAACAGAGAATATATATATATATATATATATATATATATATATATATATATATATATATATATATAGATATATATATATATATATATATATATATATATATATATATATATATATATATATATATATATATATATATCTATATGTATGTATGTATGTACATATATATATACATATATATGTATATAAATATATATATTTATATATATGTACATATATACATACACATGCATAAACATAGCAATGTATATATATATATATGTACATATATACAATGCACATGCATAAATATAGAATATATATGTTTATATATATATATATATACAAATATATGCACTTGCATAAATATAGAAATATATATGTTTATATATATTTATACATACATATATATATACATAATATATAGGGGATATATTTTATTTATATATATACAAATATATTTTGATATGAAGAACATATATATATACATGCATGAATATTGAAATATATATATTTATATATATGTATACATATATATATGTATACATATATATATAATTATATATATATATATATTTATATATATATATCCAAAAATATATATATATATATTATATATTTACATATATATATATATATATATATATATATATATATATATGTGTGTGTGTGTGTGTGTGTGTGTGTGTGTGTGTGTGTGTGTGTGGTGTGTGTGTGTGTGTGTGTGTGTGTGTGTGTGTGTGTGTGTGTGTGTGTGTGTGTGTGTGTGTGTGTGTGTGTGTGTGTGTGTGTGTGTGTGTGTGTGTGTGTGTGTGTGTGTGTGTGTGTGTGTGTGTGTGTGTGTGTGTGTGTGTGTGTGTGTTTTTGTTTTTTTCCAGAACAAAGACTTACACAGTTGGTGGCTTGTGGTAATATAAAGTTTTTTCAGTTGATGTACAAAATATAAGACCACGACCTGCGGGAAGTCGGTCGTAATTCTCTGACTAAAGCCCTGTCTGGGGATCGTCAGCTGTCAGAGTCACTCCACATTGGCTCATACCCAATATACAGAGGTACATGCTCATGTTATTTATTATACATGGTGAAAGTCCCATTAACAAGGAACAGCAAGTGCCGTAATTTGCCTAGTGTTCTCGAGGAGCAAGCATAGTAGGCAGCCACGTTTTGGGGTAAGGCAAGCAACATCATGAGCTATGTTTATATGTCTGGTTAGTCTTTAAATATTGGTAGGTCCCGTGACCTTGCCCTATAACTAAATTTCTTTGTTCATGGTAGCTTCGGATTCAGTCATATGCATCAATAATTCATCGAGGGACCTCTTAATGTTGAATGCAGTTTGAATCTATACAGTAGTATTAAGTTTGCGCCGCGAGGAATGAATGCTGAGGCGTTAAATTTCGGATCGGCAATAATTTCTGCTTCGATTTAATATCATGATCAAGGTTGATAAGCCTTTTGGATAATATTCAGATACTATGATATAGTCATGCAGTCCTGGGTCAGTAGGGTAGTCATGCGTCTGTCAGGAAGTCATCCGTCTGTCAGGAAGTCATGGGTCTGCAGGGTAGTCATGCGTCGGTCAGGAAGTCATCCATCTGTCAGGAAGTCATGCGTCTGTCAGGGAGGCATGCGTCTGTCAGGAAGTCATGCGTCTGTCGAATCGTCATGCGTCTGTCAGGAAGTCATGTGTCTGTTGGGTCGTCATGCGTCTGATTTGTTGGCATGCGGCCATCGGGCGTCCATATGATATGTGTACTCTCCTGTAGCACCTGCCTTTTTAAATGACGTCATCAACCATGTCACGCCCTCCACCCGCCGCCTTCATCGTGATGGAAAGTAGCCAACTACACCACAATTGCCTGTCTACTTTCGGGGTGTTTTTGATAATCAACATATGTGTGCATGGGAAAGTCGATCACATATCCTGATATTAAACAGCTAGACTCAAATTTCAAGTTGAAAGCGAAGCATCTTTATCTGTAATGTTCTGCAATTGTATTGCAATGCATCAATGTATCACATTTCGGATAATAAGTTGCATTATTTTTCATTACATTTGGACTACTTCTGTTGAGTGTTGAAAATTGAGATATCATCCCGAATGTAAGACAAAATACTTCAAAGCTCAGTCAATAATATTTCGGTCGTGGAAAGGATTACCTTTAACCTTCGCTATTTATGGAATCTCGTTGCCCCCATTCGAATTGATCTAAGTGGAATAGATAAGGAATTTGTCATTTAATCGCTTGTCACTATTTAATAATGGTCCGATTGTATAACTGGAAGATTGCATCGAATACAATCTACGATAACGTAAATTGTTGCAACATTTGGGTGACATATGTGTTGAGGACAATTGTTGAAATTACTGTGTCAAGTTAAAAGTGAAATTTCATTGTAAAAACGTTTCATAATTGACCCGGATCAATTTATATTTGTTGTCTTCCTTCATCAATGCATTACACGGTCAATTTAGAAACAATTCAAAACATGAATCAAACTCGAAATGAGCACAGGGATAGTGTATAGACAACACCCCCTGATCCGCTGGCTTTATACAAATATTATTGACTTGGTAAAGTGTATTTTTTCTGTCTGTGCGGTTTGCTGGTATCGTTTGGTGCTGTCGATGTTAACAGCCTAAAGCGTTCCAAAGCTGTTGAATAGAAAACAAGAAAACAAAGCAGTCAAATTTCAGGGGGTGGCGCACTTCTAGTTGTAATATCGACTTTGATATTGTCCTCGTCAGAATCATTCATTGGTGAAATATGTAGGGTAAATTCAATATGTTTAGTGTTGTTCACCAGGAGTTTCTTTTTGTGACAAGCCATTTGACGCTAGAAGGTCATTTACAAATACTCGTGCTTAATGTATGTCATACCAATAATGCATACATAAAGTGTTACAACAAGCACGTGAAATGAGATTGTAGGGCATTTGCTTACGCATGAAGCATCACGTAAGAGTTTCGGAAACATCAAATGATCTAATATCTACAGCCCTACCGTCACACTTGTTTGAGCAATTTATGAATAATTGACTTTCTTAAAGGTCGTTTTGGAGCAATTGATATGGCACGCGATGCTACTTCCGTTTGTACTGCTATTCAGATAACAATTGTGGTTAATAATGCATGTAGATGAATCCATTTGGAGGTCATTGTTCTTCCTTGTCGAACCAGAAGCACAAGCTAGACGCGCATTTGGTGTGAAAAGGGGCAAGATGCACAGAAAGAGAGGGACGTTGGAATACACAGAGTGTATAAAGGAAAATAGAACAATCCCACGAACAGTGACAGACAAAGAACACGTTCTATTGGGAGCATTGGCTATTGTTGTGGTAGTTGCAGTTGCAAAGGCCGTTGAGTAGTGCTGGATGAAGAAGAGATTACGGAAGTAGTAGCAATTGTATGAGTGTAATGAAGAAGTAGCAAAGGTAGTAGATGCAAAGGCATTAGTTAATCGGTAGAAAATGAAGAAGTAGAAGTTTGAGAGGCTGTCGAAGTAGTTGTAGTCGGTGGCATAAGTGATATAACTGGTAGCACGAGTTTGAAAGTTCGGAACGCCTGTTCACAGGGGCGTTCGATGACGATGCTATAACATCCGAACGAAGAGGTGATTACTTCAACACTCAGAAATAAATGTCATCTTTGTAATAGTGAAATTGTTTTCAATTATATAAACTTAAAATGGATATATTGAATTGTGTTAAAGCCGTCGTATCAAAAGTGGGTGAAATAATCGTAATTTAAGCGACAGAGCAGCATGCTTATCACCCATAATCCCCTTTCCGACCAACAACGATGGTTCTTTAAAACAGATTAACATCTCAAAAAGATCAGCTTTGTGTTTTGACAGATGGATCCACAAACATAGCTCATTCGACGCCCAGACAAAGGTGATCACACCTGACTCTAGGACTGATTACCAGCCATCATACGTCACACGTTAATGATCGGTGAATACATTCGGCACCACCTGCTGCTATAGAGACGTCATCAACTACCCACGTCTTCCACCCACGATCCTAATTGTGACGAAAAGCAAATTCTATGGTGAAAGTCATGTGTATTGATCTTCAACATTTTCCTTATTTGTAACATTGTATGTGCATCAATCAGTGATCATATACAATACTTTTCATCCATATTAAACAGCAACAGGTATTGACGACAAGCATCGTTTATCGTCAATCCAGCCAAAGCCCTTGTTAATGATGCTTGGATTGTGGAAATCATTTTGGATTACAGATTATTTATCAGTGTCTCTGGTATATTAGTTGACAATGTAGCATCGTGTTGGAGGCGACATTTGTAGACATTGTTAATTGGGGATGGGACTAGACAAATAATCATTGGAGTGGCATACAAGTAAGGATACTACGTTAACGCTACGTAGGAGCCTTCACGATGACGTAGTATGCTTTCAATACCATCCTACCCCTTTGATACATTAACATGTAAATGTACATGTATATGTATATATGATATATATATATATATATGAATATATATATATATATATATATATATATATATATATATATATATATATATATATATATATATATATATATATATATATATATATATATATATATATATATATATATATATATATATATATATATAATATATATATATATATATATATATATATATATATATATAACACCTACCGCTACTGTTCATTACCTCCCACGCAAAACAATCACAACAAGCTAAATGCATCCTTGTCACACGGAGCCGCATGTCACACGCTGTGACAGGGGGAGTTTTTGAAGACACAAGGACTGGTAGTCGAGATATTTGTTATCTTGGTAGAAGCAGCATCGCTAGTAGTGAACGCTGTTACGCTGTTTTAGCTGTAAAAGTATCAGAATCTCATGGACTATTTGTAAGATGACGACATCATTGATTGAAAATGCTCTCCCGTCCTGAAGACGTTATACGTCCAGAGGAGACGTAGAGAAGTAGATCTTATTGGCTTCGGCGGCGTTGGTGTTCAATGTAGTCATGTATTGACAGAGGTAAGGGGTACACACTATAAATCGCAGTCAATCATTGGAACATCACTGCTTGTTCCATTTTGTGGCTATGGTAATGTCAGTCTGTGAAATACTTGCAACATTGAACATTTGAACTATAACACATTTTAAACTATTGAACTGTTCGACCATTAAGTACTACACTACGTGCTTTACCCAATGGAATATTGGAGCTATCAACCTTAAAACACAGCAGTGATTGTCATTTGGTTTGGTATCATGAATGAATACCTGTGCATTTGCACAAGGTACATTATTAATAATCTCAACTCAACGAGGATTTGTTTGGATGGTTAATAATGTTTCAGGCCTTCTAGGGTCAATATTTACTGCAAACGCATTTACATTGTTTCGAGACGATTCCTTTTCAGACCCTGGTGGAATAAATGTTGTTTCTAAAGTTTGATTGAGCAAAGACGTTATGAACATCACTTTCATGGGTCTGACCACAAGCAAACTGATATTTGATTATTAGCATACTTCCTCTGTGTGGCTGAGTAGTCATTGATGTCTGCTGGAGGAGACACGTGCTGTGCGTCACGACGCATCAAATGTCTACTGGAGGAGACATGCGCTGCGCGTCACGACGCTTCAGATGCTCCTACATTTCCTTCTGACTGACCACCTCCTCGACCAGCGCTTCTGCGAAAAATAGGCATTTTATGACGCACTAGATTTTCCAATTGTTCATAGCAATTCATATGCATATAGGTTTGGCAGAGTTACAGTGTTTCATGGCGTATAAAACCTATACAAAACGACAGACAATTGGCAATTGGCACGGTCAGAGTCTCACAAAATATTATTTACTCAACAAAATTGACCAATACAAGCACAGTTCCCTTAACAGTTTGCTTTTTATCAAGTGATACGATGGAATTGTAAGAATGAACAGAGTGAATCATCTGCCGTCTACTACAAGCTGTTCGTGAGAATTGATTTACATCCCAAGGAGATCGAGTTTCCGATGAAGTAACGACTTAGTTATTGCTGTCATACCTCCCTCAACAACAGAGTAACCACTCGTGATTTGATTCCTCTTGTCTAAGTCACATTTATCGACAACCCTGTCAGTGCGAGTTGGAATTATCAGTTCTCGTGGGGATTTGGCCGAAACAAATACCATTGTGTGATCTGCTCATACGGACCCTAATGGCCCGTATTGTTTCTTCGTTGTATGAGAGATATTTGTCAATAATGCACCTGAATGCCTCAGCTCAACCAATGTTCTGCTGCTTTTTTCCATTTTTGATCAATCAGAAAATAAGCTTTCCCTATTAATGGAGCTCACCTGTACATTATCACAGGTGCACTATAACTAATGTCTTGGGAATATGAGCTTGGGTGCTTATTTATGTATCAGGCATGTTTGGGGCACTATTTTAGGTTGGTACCTTCTATTACTCATGTATAATGCTTTCTGTTTGTTTGTTTTATATCCCAAGGGAATCCACTGTTGTGCTCGGACAAGTTAGGCACCTCGTTATCGAGTGGCACATCGCAAACAAAGAGAAGGTTGATTTACTGTAAAGTTTACTTCCGCTGCTGCGGCTGAGACGATTATCGCTGACGTCTGTGGCAAGCGACACCCCTGCATCATGACAATTCAGCTCCGCCAACATTCAACGCTTCAAAAATTCAGTGTCTTGTCAATCATGATGTATGAACAAAAATAGTTGATTTCTCTTTTTATGCATTTTTCAATAATCAATATGCGCTCACAATGGAAACTATCAACTTAGCATGTAAAACTCGTTGCAGACGAAACATCAGCCTCTTGATTAGTGTAGGGAACAAAATGTACAGTTGCCTATGATTCATATTGCCAACAACTATAAAAGAAACTCACGGGCATACTGTTAAGGGATAAAGGTACTAGCTTGTTTCCCCAGTCTAGAGTCACTTGCATAAGTTTGTTATCAAGAAGTACGGTCGGGTGAGGTACCAGAGCCTCTCTGTTCTGTGACGTACCTACACTGTGCTGCCAGCAACTCACTAACCATATTCATCAATCGTGCACAAGACACTCTTTATATAACGTGTGGCACTAGGCAGTTGTAATACCAGGCGATTCCCCAGCTGTATCCCTGGACAAGAAGCCCCGGGCTACGCTACCAATTTAACCAATACCTACTATAATACGCTATCGCTTTACCTACAATGCACCTAATAGTAGCAGTAGAAGTAGAGGAAGAAGTAGTAAGTGTAGTGGTAGTAGTAGTAGTAGAAATAAGTGTAGTAGTATTTATAGACGTAGTAGTAGTAGACGTAGTAGTATTAGCAGTAGAAGTAGTAGAAGTAGAAGTAGTAGTAATAGTAGTAGTAGAAGTAGTAGACGTAGTAATAATAGTAGTAGAAGTAGTAGACGTAGTAGTAATAGTAGTAGACGTAGTAGTAATAGTAGTAGAAGTAGTAGTAGACCTATTAGTAGTAGACGTAGTAGTTGTCGTGGTAGATGTAGAAGTATAAGTAGTAGTAGTAGTAGTAGTAGTAGTAGACGTAGTAGTAATTCTCGTAGTAGTTCTCGGAGTAGTTCTCATAGTAGCAGTAGTATAAGTAGTAGTAGTTGTAGTTGTAGTAGCAGTAAGAGGGCTAATAATGGTATAATATTATAATGGCGAAAAAGGGATAATGTAGGGATGACACAATAGCCTCTCTGCTCACTGACGTACGTTTTCAAGCACAACAAAGGCACAATCTAGTTTCCCGTTTATGTTACTCTGCTAACATTATCAGTACAAAAAGCCCACCTAAGAAGACGACGCTAAGGGGTGACATAATAGCCTCTGTGCTCAATGACGTACCTCTATCATGCTGCCAGCAACCCACTGAACATCTTAATCAATCGTGCAGTGGATACTACTTATATAACATATGGCTCCAGGCGGTTGCAATACGAGGCAACACCCCAGCTGTATCCCTAGACCTGAAGCCCCAGGGTACGCTACCAATTTAACCAATGCATACTATAATACCCTATCGCTTAACCCATGGTGCATCTTCATTAATGGACTTTCGTACCAATGATATATGTATACATGATTCAGACAGTGGATGATAGGTACCACCATTGATTGGTAATTGCCCATATATAAAAGGACTTGCTATGTAATGATGTATTTCCTCGACATGGTTGAAGCTATGCCCGTTGACCTATACAGATGTGTAGTGGTGCAACTACCAATCATGGGCGGTAATAAGGACTGCCTGTCTGGATGCGACTTGCAATTGAAAAATTTCTTATGTTTTTTTTTTCTATTCAGGTATTAAAGATTTGCCAAATGAACATAATAGTATGTTATCCTATAGGTGGGTGCAGCGAACAATGGTCAAATGCTTTGCGCAATTCATTCAATTCATTTCTTCTTGGTTACTTGTAATCGAGCTCAGTAATTATTTAGAAAACCATACTTCAGGAACACTAGTAATGCAACAAATTTGTTTGAATTTCCTTTTTCATCATTTTGCATTCCACAATATTTGCTTTACCTGTGTAGCATTCAAATCTGTTGAATATATTCTATCCTTTGGCGAAGTCGTAGGAATATCACAACAGAATAGATTGTACCTCTTGCAATTTCTTATTTATAGTTTAATCCACGTGGGACCAGCCGCATGGTGTGTTTAACTATGCATAGATGCGACGCACTGCATGTCGTTTAAATATTACAGATGTTTTAAGTAGTATTACTTTCAAAGGTGAAAGGAATTAGTTTTAAGTAGTATTTCCTTCAAATGTGAAAGGAATTAGCGTACCACTGAAGGTAATTCAGTAACTCTGGTGTCCCACAGAAGCCATACCATGCATGATAATAAACAAGGTATTTTATAATTGGATATTGTGGCAATTATGACTTAGCATGTGACCACTCCAGTAAACATTTATCGACCTTTAGAGCCAACTTGTTTCCTCACCAGCTTTGTTTACGGACCAACAAAGGCTCTTTTGACGTAGAAAATGTTTTTTGTTATTTCTAGTTGAGACTTTTTTAGGGCTTGCGTTGATTAGGTTCATACAAATACCATTGTCTAGTAAATGTATGCTGTGCACGTACTGTTTGGCGTTGGGGTGTGTTATCAACCCGTAAATTCCCCTCATATTATATGACAGATTCAACGTATCCCCTGATGTGTGACATACGCCGAATGCCTCAGCAGCAGACATGGACTATTTGATGTCGATTGACCTTGACTCGGGTTAACACTTCATTCTTCAAATATACGGGGTCAAGTCCGTGATGGAATAATATGTTAATAGTATAAATAGACGCAGCAGTGGGTGTAGCAGTAGTAGTAGAAGTAGAAGAAGTAGTAGTAAGTGTAGTAATAGTAGTAGACGTAGGAGTAGTAGACGTAGTAGTAGTAGACGTAGTAGTAGTAGACGGTCTAGACGTAGTAGACGTAATAGACGTAGTAGTCGTAGTAATAGTAGTAGTAGTAGTAGTAGTAGTAGTAGTAGTAGTAGAAGAAGTAGTCGTAGTAGTAGTAGTAGTAGTAGTAGTAGTAGTAGTAGTAGTAGTAGTAGTAAGAGGGCTAATAATGGTATAATCTTATAATGGCGATAAAGAAGTAAAGATGTAATATAGGGAGGTCTCAATGCATCGTGAATGTTACTCACAAACACATATTTATCTCTTGACTTTGGTTGCAATCATGCAATAAATTATGAAAAAATCAATATCGAAATGTAGGCTCACAGAAGTGAATCTGGTCTAATTTATTGAAGTGAGAGAACTTTACTGAAACTATCCCCAAAAGTGCGACTGTCATCGCAGCACAAAGACTTATTCTTTTATGAAGTGCTTTACCTCTTTTACGATGTGATTCAAACAAAATAACAATCACCACAATCTAAATATTCATAGCAATTGACTTAAATACAATGTATTGTGTAATGATTCGAAAATTAGTTCCCCATCAATGAAGCTTATGCAGAATCTTGTAGACATGTTTCTGCACCAGTCAGTGCCGTAACTCGTTTGAATGATATCTAACTGCTGGTGGCAATGAGGAGCACAAGTTGCAGAGTGGTCTGACATTCAGCTGGTACCAGCGTGCCGCCATTGACTCAGGAACGCACATTATCGATAAGTTAGTCATTGTAATCATGTGAATGACAGAGCGGCGTTGTCTTCTAACTTCATGAAGTATTGTTATCTTTCATTGATTAATGAAGTCTTTGCTGGAAACTGTTTCCCTTTTGGGATGACGTCAGACGTTGAGTGTAGATGGTGAGAGATATTAATAAATGGCTACGGTAGCGAATGTCTTCAGTGTAATCAGGTATTGACCAATGAAAGATCGTTAATCATTTGCCAGCTCCAAATCGCATGAGGCCGACTCTGTCAGCCCGAGATCCCCCTGTAAGCCGGGTCAGTTTGGCAATCAGTGTATCCAGACGTCCGCGTTTCACTGACCACACAGGGAACAAAATACATTAATAACTTGGATATGTGTGCCAGTAATTGAACAACAAGAATGGTCTCTGTTGTCAATAGTGACAGGAGAACGTTTAAAGATATTAATACTAAGATACATCATGGCAAATTTCAAATAACCAATATTGGGCCAAGTGGGGTGGGGAGGAGGGAGGGGGGTGTCAAATGCAACGATGAATCATTTGGACCATAACATATTTAAAACTTTAAAACATTTGGACCATAAAATATATCAAAAAGTACATGGAATGTTGTCGTTGTGACCATTTTGACAAATCACTGACTGCCATTTCTGTGATTGATAAAATTCCAATCACAAAATACACTACTTCTATGAATAAACCCAGTCCATTTACATTAATACAGATTAACTATAAACAATCCAAACTCCGTCGTGCGGGGATGTGCTTGAGTGTTTAATTATGCATTAGGCAAGTTTGTGTTATCATTTTATGCGGGCGCTTTCAATCACGCATGCATACTGCTTCCTGCTTATTCTTATTTTAGATTCCAGTGGAATCCATTGTTCCGCTCGGGATTTTGAATGAGATGCACAAGTAAAGCGCGTCGTGATTGATTGGCACATCGCACACACAGACAGAGATGAATAATTGCTTACTTCCTCTGTTGCGGCTGAGGCGCTTATCACGGATGTCGGTAGGGGGCAGAAGGCGCTGTGCATCACGGCCATTCAGCTGCTCCATCATATCCTTCAAACTAACTATCCTCTCGTCCAATGCATCTGTAATTGAGAAGACATCAGATGAAAAACTCGTGTATCCAATTGTTCATCATAGCACGGTATGCCCTAGATGTTGTCATTGATACCAAACAAATACTCCATGCGGCAACTACATATAGAAACAATTGGCAAACTCATAGTCATACATTATCTCCCAAATCACGATTGTTTCGTTAATAATTAATAACACCAAATATTCGTTCATTTCTGCCTTTTCTGATGTTGAAAATCATTTGCGTGAGATAATACCAACTACCATAGTCACATTATAACCCAAATAAATTTTCAAGGTCAAAAACTCAGTTCAAGGTGGTCGTGATTTCAGTCCCTCTGTGTTTGGATAGATATCTCAAATGTAACGATCAGATTTCCAAGAAGGATTCGCCCAGAAATTTGATATGCAGGAAGACGCTGGTTCTTACCACTAGCAAAGGTGTCCTTTAGCACTTCATCACAGGTGCTAGATACTCTTACTGTTTTTGGTTTCATCAATTGAAAAGATCGACGTTGAAATGTTACCATAAAGTGGGAGAAATGAGTTTATTTTGAATCTACAGAGATGCCTGCGAATCACATATAGAGTGTTCGCCGTCAACCCAGGAAAGACCATGAGAGGCTGTACACTTCTCAGGAAGATGGCGTTTCCGAAGAAGCAGAAGGATTAACTGACATACGTCATGTAAGCGAACAGCCCACTCTTCTGTACCACCTGCTTTTTGATGACGTCATGAGCTCCACCACGTCCTAAATCAATGGTCAACGTTTTCTAAATATATGAAATTGTGAAATATTCATGGCTTTCTATTGCCCTAATGCAACACGCTGGGCGAGATTACAAATTTTCTTAGAAAATCCCATTACTTATATTATGGAATTGTATGTTTGATACTCTTGAAATGAGGACTATGGTTGTAATTGACAGCGTCATATAAATCGTCAGATATCATGGATGTCGATGTCGCCATTTCAACAGCTGCAACACAATGTCATTAAGTTATTCTTGGGTGACGAACCCGTGGAAAGCTTGTTTTCCCCCAAACGAGATTTATCTACTTTAATTAAATACATGCATTTAGGTTAATATAAATAATGAATCTGAAAAATAAACATATATGATCGAAGAGGTATAGATTTGGAAACCAACTTTTTAATCGCTTGTTACTTTCTCGATTAAAAGTTGCATCGATTACAAGCTACGATTATATATATTTTTGCAGAATTTGCTTTTTGTAATGCCGCGTTCTTGCTTTGCATGATAAACCTAAGCGCCTGTTTTTCGCAGCAGAAAGAATGAGCGGCTTTATGGCTCTATCTATAATACAGCGGAATAAGCGAGCCGGTCAGCAACCACCAAGCCAATTGATGGGTTTGGCATCAGCAGCAAATTGTACCCGTATTCTATTACAAATTTCTGTACCTGTATATAAAGCAAATTACACACCTTTCATCGACGATGCATCTGCACATAGCTTGTATATACAGCAAATTACACATCATTTATCGTCGATACATCTGCACATAGCCTGTATATAAAGCAAATTACACACCATCGATGTAGGACGAAACGCTCATTAATTAGCACTGGAGTCAAAATGGCTATATGGCGTTGTGTCATTTTGTAAGCTCCTATAAAAGGATCTCACAGTAATACTTCAATCACAACAAAGTCACAATCTAGTTTCCCGTTTCTGTTACTCTGCTAATGTTATCAGTACAAAGAAGCCCACCTAAGAAGACGACGCTAAGGGGTGACACAATAGCCTCTCGGCTCAATGACGTACCTCTATCATGCTGCCAGAAACTCACTGAACATCTTACTCAATCGTGCAGTGGATACTACATATATAACATGTGGCTCCAGGCGGTCGTAATACGAGGCGACATGCTTTCTCCCTGGACCTGAAGCCCCAGTGAACGCTACCACTTTAACCAATATGCATTTTCGGCCATTTCATTTATGCAAGTGCGTTTGTATCTTATTGCTAGAGTGAGCCGATACTAGTCCTCTCCTGCTTTAAGGAACAGTGCAGTGAAACCAAATTTACCGTTGCGTCATTTTGACAACAACTATGAAAGGGTCCTGGCCTCACAGTAATACAACAGAGGGGTGAAGGAACACGCTAGCTCCCACAGACTGGCTTCAGCCATCACTTCCGTCAAGTTGCTCCAAAATCTTCCACGCAATATTAGGTTTCATTGTGTGGGATATAATAACATCATGTTTTAGGGATGACATATGTGTTCAATACTTACATTATATTAAGCTGGCGAAGTTAATTATCTTGAATTTGGGCAGTATGATTTGCTATGCCTACATGACCTGGTGTTTGGTTTTTTTCCAGAACAAAGACTTACACAGTTGGTGGCTTGTGGTAATATAAAGTTAATTCAGTTGATGTACAAAATATAAGACCACGACCTGCGGGAAGTCGGTCGTAATTCTCTGACTAAAGCCCTGTCTGGGGATCGTCAGCTGTCAATGTCACTCCACATTGGCTCATACCCAATATACAGAGGTACATGCTCATGTTATTTATTAAACATGATGAAAGTCCCATTAACAAGGAAGAGCAAGTGCCGTAATTTGCCTAGTGTTCTCGAGGAGCAAGCATAGTAGTCAGCCCCGTTTTGGGGTAAGGCAAGCAACATCATGAGCTATGTATATACGTCTGGTTAGTCTTTAAATATTGGTAGGTTCCGTGACCTTGCCCTCTAACTAAATTTCTTTGTTCATGGTAGCTTCGGATTCAGTCATATTCACCAATAATTCATCGAGGGACCTCGTGATGTTGAATGCAGTTTGAATCTATACAGTAGTATTAAGTTTGCGCCGCGAGGAATGAATGCTGAGGCGTTAAATTTCGGATCGGCAATAATTTCTGCTTCGATTTAATATCATGATCAAGGTTGATAAGCCTTTTGGATAATATACAGATACTATGATATAGTCATGCAGTCATGCGTCAGTAGGGTAGTCATGCGTCTGTCAGGAAGTCATCCGTCTGTCAGGAAGTCATGGGTCTGTAGGGTAGTCATGTGTCTGTCAGGAAATCATGCGTCTGTCAGGAAGTCATCGGTCTGTCGGGTAGGCATGCGTCTGTCAGGAAGTCATTCGTCTGTCAGGAAGTCATGCGTCTGTCGGGTAGGCATGCGTCTGTCAGGAAGTCATGCGTCTGTCGAATCGTCATGCGTCTGTCGGGAAGTCATGCGTCTGTCAGGAAGTCATCGGTCTGTCGGGTAGGCATTCGTCTGTCGGGAAGTCATGTGTCTGTTGGGTCGACATGCGTCTGATTTGTTGGCATGCGGCCGTCGGGCGTCCGTATGTTTCAGTTTATATAGGCATTAGAATCAAGTTAACAAACACCACGTCCTACCAACGACATGAGCCGTGCGGATAACGACGCCCACATACATGTACCTAACGCTTATCAAGGTCATTCCCAAATACAGATCAACTGTGTGGCATATCTAAGCGTGATAGTAAGGAAGTAATCGAGGCGCTCGTGGAGTGCCGGTCGACTGATACCATGCGATCAGGTATAACGGATTCGGTGTTAGCTTGAATGTTAACAACGATGCAATGCACGAATTGACAGTTCACTTGAATTTTGTCCGGAAAACCATGCACTCGAATCCCATGCCAATGTCGAACCGGTGCGCTTTTTTCCTATATTGATCCTGAGGCAGGGAGCGGCCCTCGATAAGCCACTGATTCACACGCGTTTTTGACAATAATGCGTTTCGTGACCAAAACGCTGCAAATGGATAGCGAGTATGTTAGTTAATACTGCGTGTATGGAAAGGGGAGCGTGCCGAAGAACTGAGAAACAGATAGGACATTGAAAAAGAGCAGAACTCTTCGCCATACTTGCAGACACCTTGAAATGGTGGATTTATAACGGACACTTGTATTCAACGGACACTTTTTAAAAGCTAACAAAAAACAATATCCTCCGGGAGCGCAACTGTTTAAAGATATCACCATTAAAACAGGATTACTAGCAGGTCGTACGAGTGGCACTGCTATTAGGATCGGCGTGGTGGCTGTGGGTCGAAGTTTGGACACTTATGCACTCACCTTGTAGTTTTAAGTATTGCTCAATGCGGAGCTGCAGTTCCCCAACTCCATCCAAATTGTAGTCTGTCGCTAGAGATAGTTCCGGTGGCAATGAGTCTTCGAGTGTTTCATCTTCTACCGAGAATGCGCCTACTTGCAACGCTGGCCACGCAAGAAGTATAGTCAAATACACGAGTGTTGGTGATGGAAGATGAAGAACCGGTGAACGACCACACGACTCCGTTTGTGAATGCATGGCTAGTAGTTAGATACCAGATGAAGTGTACCGACCAAGTGTACCAGAGCGCGCCAAGTTGATAGCGCTCCCCGTGGTTGGTCTTTAAAGGGATGCAAGGCGGGGTGTGGTGATGATAATGATGCGCGTGGGAGTCGCGGGGGCGAGGGCGTGGAATGGGAGGAGTGACGGCTGCGGCGAAGCAAGTGGGTGGAGTAGGCAAGGGAAGCGACCTGTTGATGACGGCTTCGAGCCGTTGGTCGCGGACGTCAGTGAGTGCACGATGGGGTGTGGGTATAGGGAGAGTGAACGGGTGTTGAGGTACATATGATGATCAAACAAACGCGTCCTTAACAACACACACAATACCAGATGGTCGCGATAAGACGCACAACGCATGACGTCCGCGTCCGCGCACACACGCATGGTTAGCCGTCATAGACATAACATACGACCGTTGCACGCAATAAACTGTTTACCTGCGCCCAATTAATTCAACCAATCAGCATGCAGTTTTTCGTGCAATAATATCCCCCACACCGAGCACTTAATTTTTTTCATTTAACAATATAGTACGTCTAAGTTTCCTATACTTTACCAATCACGATACGGCACAATAACGATACGTCACAATCACGATAAGTCACAATCACGATACGTCACCAATCACGATATGTCACTTAACAAACTATGTCACCAATCACGATATGCAACTAAGCAAAATATATAAAGAGTCACGATATGTCACCAAGCAAAATAGGTCACCAATCACGTTACGTCAACATGCAGGATACGTCACAAGTCACGATACATCCGCGGCCCAATTTAATTTAGAAACTTGTTGGGACTTACTCTAGTCAACTCGTTTGATTACCATAGTGTTGGTTCATCAACGTTGTTAGTGATCTCTGTTTGAACACTTCTGGAGCGCTATTTTACTTCAGACTTATTGCTACAGCTATGCTAAGTAATGGTATTTGTACCATGACAACTTGTGGAGGACAGCGCAGTTCAACATGAACTGGAGGGTCAAGAGAGCCAATGCCAATCCTTGCCACAGTCTGGCAGGCGTAAGTCCTGCTTGCTAAGGTGGCCAACAAGTGTAAGTTATCAACGGGGTAGGGGAAGAGCCTGATATACCATTTGCTGCCTGATTTGCTGCCTCCCCCAATGGGTCAAGGCCGGGTCAAATCGCTTGCTCTTCGTTACCTATTGCAGAGATGTTACTTTAGCGTTGCACGTTGTGTTAGCGTAGCGTCAAACACGTCTGCCATGGAGTGTGACAATTTTCCTCCTACAGCGTCAGCTTGGGTCGATTTGGGTGTGCCTCGCCGGATGTTAAGTACCCGGATTAATTACTAAGATAAAGATCAGATATTTCGGATATTCTACAATCAGATATTGTATGCATTACAAATTGTTGCCTAGTACCTTGCGGCATGGGTAAACATCTGCCGTTTCAGCCACTTCTGTTGCCTTATTGACGTTGCAACTTACATGAACCGAAAACCGATCGCGATAATCACCGTTAACTCCAGGGGGGGTGGATCTCCCTGTGTGAAGGTCAATACGGACGTGCCGCCAATATGGGTCGGTTTTGGCATTTTGGTGTACGCATTGGTCGGTATTTGAGACTGCTAGGTATGACAATGGATCGATTATTCGAAATAGCTAGGTATATGAATGGGTCGGATGTCCCAAAAAGTATATAAATTTTCTGGTCGTTGAATGATTTGACTTGATCAATGCTAAAACCAAGGGAAATTTTGTAAACCTTTTACTGTCGTTAACTGGTAGGCATTATACGAAACTCCAAATCGACACTGCTTTACATATACGCTCGTTGAATGAATGGACTTTTCATTTTTACAAAGGTTGACAAAGACGACCACCCGAGATCACATGGTGACTGTTGGCCACAGAGCCAAAACCCGATTGGTCCGCATGGTTTGTAAGAAATAACAATTATCTTTTAACTTCCATTCATTATGGTTGTAGTGTTGAAGCTTTATCAATTTGGCGCGAAAGTTGTATTCTAAGGTGCTGTTATTTGGGCAGGGCGGTTAGAACGAAAGTAATTGCGAGAGCCGCCAGAGAGGAATATGGTTTGCGTTCACCGTTCACCGGAAGTACACTTGTTTGTATCTACATTAATTTCCTACAATGCGGACAGTGCCATACAATGGGTTAAACATTCATTAAGACCTGTGTTCTTGAGAAAAAAAATCTTGCACAGGGTCACTACGCGATGGGAAATGTTAGCTCTTTTCTAGCTGTGGGTGTTGTACGGATGGGTCTTGAGTTTTCAATACATTGAAGCTGAAAAAACAAATCAGCGTCAATATATATTATCTACTCCATAAAAATGTTGTATACCTGTATGCAACATCCGCGAGAACGTCCTGTTTAAAGGGGTATCAGTACCCACATGTGTAACTCTCTGCCTTCTATAACTGAGCCAACAGTTAATCCATGCTAAAACTTCGCCACGGGAACAACGCACCTGTGCCTGGATGTATATACACCTGATATGCATACCGAGTCCAAGCTTATATGAGATCTTGACCCGCATTCGATTACGAATCCTAGTTAATATTTGCATTATAAGCATTCAGTATTCACCAACAATTGCTGGATATCATGATTCACATGTGGTTATACTTTGATGAAGGAAACTAGCAAAATGATGATCGCTTCCTCAACATAAACGATAGCCAGTTCACTGAAGAAACAATGCCGAGGCCAATGTATACGCAAGATATCCATCTGTAAATGTTAAGATCGTAAAAATAGATTTCCGTACGAGAGCCCCTCTGCATTCTATTGAATAGCGTACCATAAAACAGCACTGCATGTGGATTCATATTGCAGAGTGATATCTATTTCCTGGTAGTAGCTATATCTCTAAACGTAATCAACCTTCCACAATATCCATCCCGTCAACTTGGCTGATATAGTTCTGTAAGCCACTAAATTGAACCCAAGCAGAAATCAGGGACATGTTCCCTTTTACCGTGTTTTGGTTACTTTTGAAATAATATGAAATTCGACGTGAGCACTTGTCCCGACTGTAGCACATTAGTGACCAAACCATCGTTGGTAGAAATAATAAGGTCATTGTTATTCCTGCCAAGTTCATACGGCGAGTTGACCTGAAACTGATCGAAAAGAGTTGCGCCTAGAGACCTCTGCTGAATAGTCCCGCCAGTAAATATCGGGATAGTTTTAATCACCGACAACCACACACTGCTTATCTGCAAATAATGGTAGCAATATGGTTGAAGTTTAACACTCTTTTCGGAAGACCTATTTAGTCACCAGTATGCTACACCTTAGTTAATAATCATGGCTAGACACCGCGTACGCGATGCAAAGCCACTGAAATCATCAAATGTGACATGACCCCAACTGATTCCCATTTATTGTAAATGCTTCTGGCGTACAAGAACAAACAGCCCACTCTTATTCCGTCATCTCATTTACAGTGGTCCACGCATTCCCATAAATACTTTCAGAGAGCTTGGTATATCCCCGGTGGGGGGGGGGGCACTTATGTGTATAGAGGTAGTATATATGTGTCGCGCGACGGGGTATGTTTTTTCGGCCTCTCGACTTGTACGACGGGTTTTTGGGCCTCATACTTGTACGACGGGGTATGTTTTTCAGCTTCAATCTGTGCAACGGGTCATACATTTGCATAATACCTTGTACGACGGGGTATGCTTTTGGCCATTTTGACCTTGTACGACGGGTACGGGTTTTCGAGGTCCCGCGGCACACCCCTATCCAGCATATGGCCAAGTGCCCCCCCCCACCCCACCCCCCCCCCCCCCCCGGGGGGTATATCAGGCATATATTCGCTGTGACTATTGGCACAGGTACTTGGACTAGACCAGTATGATCCTACTACCAAGACCGCATATAGAAGTTATATATTGAATACTTCAGTATGATAAGATCATTATTGTCTAGCCCAAGCACCTGTGCCCAATGGACCCATGCGTGCTGTCATGTGCGTACGTTTTATTTACCGTACCGTTACCGCTACCGTAAAATCCACGTAAGCATAAGGGAATGTTGATCCAACGTCCCGGGGTTCGGCGTCTGCCCGTTAATGTTGAAGATATGGAGTTTTCTGATTGGTCGAAGCAAAAGCCGGTTTAGAATTCACCTCCAAGCATTTTACACACAAAAAATAGTTCTGAAACAGAATAAGAGATACAGTCTTGATCCCTTCTCAAATGACTACATCTTACAATGTGGCAGAAATATACAAAGCAGCAGGTGCTGTAGTATTTATACACTACTGTGGAAGATAGCTGAGATCACAAATACTGGAGGAGTAAGAAAGGTTAACGGATCTAGATCCATATTCACACAAATAGTATCAAAATCGAACATTCAGTGCCTACGTAGCGAAAGTTTTCCTCCACAAAAGAAAAGTATAACCGATAATTTAAAAGAGCTCATCAAATAGTCTCTATGTAGTAACACCCGCAGAACAGCAATGTGCATGAATAGCTGCAAACGACATCAAAGAGAATGCCACCATCATTAGCAATTAGGTGTGAATGAGGACAATGTTGCAGATATTCACTTAAGTCCTTAGCATAATGTGGCAAACCATTGGGACAGTATATCGCTTCAACCTCAATGTCTCCATGTATAGCCTCCATCTACATCAATGATGCCGACCGTCAAGAGCTTTAACGATGCCTTCGCAGCCCTCAACGAGATCCATGACATCTTGAAAATCTTCAGCATCATGTGGTTCATAATAACAAGCTAGGGAAGGAGCAGACCTGAGCATTTCTCTGACTTGTAAGAATCCTCTTATTTGTGACAATTTTCAACACCAAAACTTTACAGAACCGATCATTGATTGGATGAAAAAATGGTATGAAGTCATGGTATATAACCTCACAGGAAATAAATCATCCGGATTATGGCTCTGATAGAAGTAGCAACGCGATGAGATAAATTGACAATGGCGTGAACTTCGTCCGGATCAGGGGATACGCCACTTTATCCAATCCTGTGAACGAAAAAGTGAACTTATGTTATTCAAATTTGCATTATACATTGTTCAGCTTTCGCTGATACCACATGACGGGCGTGTAGAGCAATAGCGACATGATGTGTGATGAACGGCGTCGCTTTCATTAGTCAATGATACCAGTCAACGCACGGACGTATGTTTCGTCATTCACGTTGTATGAATTAAGTCTATGGTGCAGTAAGGCCCACCCCGGTCCGACTATTACCAGCGTGTTTGTCAGCTGTATGTACGGACCGGGCGGTGTCATCGGGCTACTATGCAGCATGTACCTCGAGTATGCAGGATTTGCTTTGGGGATAGTGCTATAATCAACTTAGCACACTGGTTGATCCTAGTTAAAGAGGTATGGGGAAAGCTTTCAGCTTTCTCATTCACTGAGTTTATTAAACAATGATACCGTACGTTTTCTATATCTATGTGTAAGTTTGATGCGTTTCTATATCACTAAATTCGTCGAACAATTTTCGCAAACACTTGTGGCTTCACAAGTTTTCTCTTGGTCCTCGTGAGAGGTACGGACACTAGAATTAGGGGCTCGAGATAATCCACCGTTATGAACACGTTTTCCAATAAATGTATATTGGTAAATGTGGTCATGACGTTTGCACTAAACGGCGAAGCCTTGTGGTCTTTTTAGCATGATTATGCGTTATGAGTGTGCACAAAATATACTCTCTAAATATTCAGGGACGTCTAATAAATGTTATAGTTAAACTTAATTTTTATTTTACTAATATTTTCCTAAATTACTAAGTTTTTAACGAACTGAATCAATATAAATGATTAAATAGTTGTTGATATAACTTTAAAGTTATTTATTTGGCTTAGAGGGTAGTTTTATGTAGGCAACATGTTTCGTTTCGATTCGATGTCCAACCGTCGATCTGAGTTGTACTGTCGTTGCGTTAGAATGTGAAAAATCTTGTCAATGTCAGCTTCAGGAATGACAATACAGAAAAATGAAGAAGGTTGTGGTCAAATCTACAGACCCGAAGCCCGAGGCGGACAAAGCAAAGCGAGTGTACCGGTAAGATGACACTTGATTAGACTCCAGAAACAAGCCCTGAAGACGCCAGTTCCGTCTGACCCAATCCTTTAATTAGTTTTAAACCACTGACCATTTCCCGCTTGAAACTTCACTGCATCTCTAGACTTACTCCCATGACGCGTGTCATCTATTTTTTGTATAGAATAGTGCCGAACTTCACGTTTTCACATTAGTAATTAGTACGACGTTCCCTCAGAGTCTCGTCAGAGAAGGTCCAGTACACCAAAAGCTCATGGTTCTGTTGCTCCAACTCCTCTGGCATTGACCCATTGTGGCTTATGTTGAGAGAATGGAGATGTCTTATTCGTCTAAGCAACCGTGCCCTAAATTAACCTGAAACTTCAATGTGGTTTTGAAATAAACATTATGACAAGCAGTGTGCTGCACACTGATGACATTTTCACATGGTCCAAGGAGCAACACCTTAGACTTTGACAAAGATGATGATAGCTGAGAGGTACAGGGAGCAGGGAAGGTGATGAAGGAATGTCTTTTAGTGATATTGTGCATATTATGAGAAATAATGATGATCATTGACTGAAAAATCAGTGAGATGTCGCCTGGCATAGTACCCGACTTCACAGAAAGAGAAACATTAGTTAGGACTGGTGTCCGGCTGATTACAAAATGACGTAAGATGACCTTTCATTGCAACTGATGACTATATGGTTGTTTTATGTGTCCACCCTGCTGCTGTATGATTGTAGAGCGGCGGTTGACATCATTCGTCGACTGGATGAGATTCTCAAGCAGAAAAGAGCTTTTCGAGATGTCTTCCTTCCAGATGCTATCCACATGCGCAACAGGTATTTCGATACTTTCCTGTACTCCATGTTAGTGTCTGGACGTAAGATATTGATCACTCTAAAATGGTGTGCCACACTACTGTTACATTGTCATATAACTGTGCTTAATGTTTATTGTGGTGCGGTTTTGAATCAGATTTCTTTCTCTCTTTTTTATTATCTTTACAGCTCACTATAGTTATAATGTGAAATAGTGTTGTATATCAGTCTTTCTTAAAGAATGAACACTATTTACTCATAAATCTGAAAAATTCTGCTGCAAAAAAAAGTCCATACCATTTTTGGAAAAGATATCTAATTAGTCCCCCACTCATTTGCACGTTTTTAGGCTCTTCTAAAGGTGCAGATATCAATTCATGATCTTTTGTTGATTCCAATACCAAGAGAGGATTACAACTGAGTCATTTTAGCAACTATTTAAAAAAGGAAACAAGTTGAATGAAATGTTAGAAGAAAAAAACCGAGACAGAAGCCTAGAATCCTAGATAATCGCAATTCATAAAATTTGGTGTAGTGAATTGTGGCACTCCTTACAAGACCAGGCTCCAGAAATAAACTGTTGTGTGGTGCGGGGATATTGTGTGACATAGCCTCCAAGACTACTGTGAGAGACTCATGTTCTACGATCCTGTCGAATATGGACGTAAGGTCGAGGAGCTTATGTGGAGGAAGGTCTTCTACGATGTCATCACCTTGATGAAACACAACAGAAAGGTCAGCAAATCTTCTAGAAAGAAAACCGCACTAAACCATACAGGAAGAGACTAACTTGAGATGGAGTGAGAAATCTGTGGTGTGTCTGCTGCTTCAAGATGTTATTCAATGACTTTTGTGTTGGTCACAGCAAATGCGACCCAACAGCTCGCTGGAGAGTGCTTTCAGAACACATCTGTTGGCAGCGTCTGGCTTCTATCATCACTTGTTATTCAAACTCCAGTGTGAATTCTCTCTACGACTCGAAGGCATCCTCGACTTCTACTTCCAGGCCGAGTCTAAAGCTCGTAAGTATGCCTGTAATTACTGGAAAGTAATTACTAAATACTAACGTGAGATGTTTTCCATGGTTACGTTTAGGGCACTGATATCAGATGTGATGTGTCGTTGATGGTGAAGTTGATAAACGTGTGTTTCATGACAGACCAGAAGCCACACCAGCAGCGTAGCAAGGGGGACGTGGAGCCGCAGGTGAAGGACTGGGCCATCAAGGCTTGCCATCGCTGCCTGGTCTACCTTGGTGACATCGGTAAGAGTCAACCTCACTCACAACGCGTTGTGAATCTGTTCCAAGCTATGGTTCATGTCATCATGTGTGTTTGTAGCTCGTTATCAGCAGGATTATGATGGTATGCCAAGCCGTGTTCTTGCTCAGCGCTTCTATCATCAGGCTCTCATGCTGTGTCCAGACATAGGTCAGTCTTACTATTATCACAGCTGTCCTGTGACATCGGTCAGTCTTACTCTATTACAGCTGTCCTGTGACATTGATCAGTCATACTCTATCATAGCTCAGTCATACTTTGTCACAGCTGCATTATGGCATAGGTCAGTAGATAGAAATTCACATATGACTTGACCTCAATTGATGTAAGGTAGCATGTAACCTCTGTCCATTTCAGGGATGCCGTACAACCAACTCGGTACATTATCTGGGGGGCGGTACTACCACATTGACTCCGCCTACTACTACCTTCGATGGTAAGGCCCTCCTTACTCCTCTTTTATAGCGTTAGTCACTCCAAAAATGTGATGTTTCTATTTAATGAGCATCTTCATTGTGCGCAGTATGGTGAGTAGCCAGAGTTTTGTGGCTATTTAATGAGCATCTTCATTGTGCGCAGTATGGGGAGCAGCCAGAGTTTTGTGGCTATTTAATGAGCATCTTCATTGTGTGCAGTATGGGGAGCAGCCAGAGTTTTGTGGCTATTTAATGAGCATCTTTATTGTGCGCAGTATGGGGAGCAGCCAGAGTTTTGTGGCTATTTAATGAGCATCTTCATTGTGCGCAGTATGGGGAGCAGCCAGAGTTTTGAAGGAGCATCAGACAACCTGACCCGCTTGCTGGATAAGAATATACGTCGATACACAGAACTCTGTGTTCAACAAACGTCACCCCGGGAACTGCCCCCAGAACAGCAAAGGTGACTTGTGTCTGCCCTCAACCCCTCTCAATCAATCATATGTAATCACCATTATATCATCATCACTATATTTTGACCAATTGTATATATTTTCATAGATGGAGAGATATCAAAAAGTTTGCAGTGAAATTTCTTCACCTTCTTTATCATTTCTTCAAGAAGACCAAAGGGTGAGCCTTGCAGTCATTGTCATTATAATTGTGCTTTCTGTCTCAAATGAAAGCTTTCTTTCAAGTGGATCAAAGTGTATAGCGGCTGGTCTATTTGAATGTGTTTTTTTGACAGCAATTCTGGCAATGTACAAGAACTCTGCCAGAGTACTCTCCAAGACTTTCAAGGTGTCATGTTCATCCAGCCTCCCGTCGTCCATGACAACAATTTGTTGTCACGGCAGCAGTATGCCAGTGATGACAGGCCCCTGTTCATGGAGGATGAGTTGGTGTTTAAGGTGCTGGTCATCTGTATGTCAACTGTGCATCAACTCCAGAAAGCAGGTATGTCTTCTCCGCCATACACAGTAACCACCAGACTATTAGTCTAGAGAGTATAACTGATCGTTTCGTCTTGTACATTTCCCTCTATTATTTACAGTCAAGGTGCATTAAAGTCATTTCATATGAAATGGAAAGGTTTTGGCTATTTGAATTTCTGTATAGGCACTGGTAAATGTCCTTATATTGCTCTATGTAACTACACTTTGTATGATTTTCATCCGATATTTGAGTTTACCTCCCACCCACACTCCAGCTCACAGCCTGCAGCATGACCTGTGTGTGTGTGTTTGTGTTGCCAGGCCAGAAGCAGGTGGCTGCAGCCATTGCTCTCACATTGGCTCTCTTCTCGCATGTGCTCAACCACACGGTCATCCGCCTTCAATCTGCCCTGTGTGATGTGGAGAACCCACCCCACAAGCTCACCACCTCAGACAGCCTAGGTAGCATTAAGTCACTGGTTTTCCTCATTTTCTCTTGTCTGAGAAAAATTACCCGTACTAAGAGATTAAAACCTTGACTGGGCGCTCTCATATAATTCCAAATTCAAAATAAATGCCGTGTTAATTGTGTTTGGGTTTGCACCCCATCCATTGGTATACATACATAGACAAACATAAATAATATATCTAAGCATTATCTGCTGTAAATTAGAGATAATGATGATTTTGTTCCAATTATTTCTCATATCACATAGGGGATTGAGGGACATTGGCACTTGGTAATGGTACACATCGATTGTGCACGGCCACAGACAGAATGTCTATGATGAGTGTTTTATGCAATGTAATGTCAAATTATCCCCGCAAAATAATAATGATTATAATTTATTGAGGTACTCCCATTTACTGGAACCTGGCTAGAACAAAAGACATGAGTTATCCAACTTTATGATCAGGTATAAAGTGCTGAAGTTGGCGTTCCATCAACTGGCTCTGTTGGCACATCAAGAGGTAGACATTGTCCGAATAATATCAACTACAATATTAAGAGAAAAGTGTTTGTGCATCAGAAGTTCATATTGTAGGTCTCGGCTCGTTAATCCAGGAAGCCAATGAGTCCTGCTTGATTTACACTGAATTCTGAGTAAGATCAGTTGCTGTATTAAAGGATGCCCTCATAGCAATCAAGGTCCTTAGTGGATCTCCTTTATCCTTGAAGGAGATAAGTTATACACAATAACCAGTGATTGCTGCCTTTGGTCAGCTTGCAGTATCATAGGATGTGACTGTAGGAATCCAGAACCTTGGAGCTCCTTGTACTCCAGGTAGTCATTACGTAAAGTGTCAGATAGTTTGAATGTGGTCAGCATGGGATATCAAAGGATACTCACTTTTGTGAGCAATCCCATTATAGCTTGATGGAAAGATTTTTATTTATTCATTTGGGGAATGTTTCTTGGAAGAAGGCATGTTTTCCCTGCTCACAAAGGCACTGCCGGGTGGGGAGAACAATGCTCCAAGTAAAAGCTTGTGGTTGACCTCAGCTAACCGACTTGATCTCCGCCTCAACACCATCTCACCAAGTCGGAACCACCGGTTAAAAAAGCTGGTCTTTAAGCCAGTTAAGAATAACCTTTGATGGCATGTTTCGTTGCAAACAATTACACATGGACCCCTCTTATGCTGATGGCTTCTTGCAATCAAAAAATTATTTTTGGTCTCTGAGTAGTTTTTGGTGTTATTTACTGTATATGTCACTTTGAATATTGTTGTTTGTAATGACGATTGAGACTGGTATATCCATCCCCAAACCCCTGTTCATGCAATGGTGTGTTGTGTGGCAAGACAACCATCGGCCTCCATTGTCTTAAGGTTTGTACTAGGGTTGTATGTGTCCCTAGATGAGGTGTCCACAACAGACGTGGAACAGGAGAATAAACTTCATGACAGACGCAGCTCTTCATTAACCCCTAATGACAATAAGGACAAAACTGACCCTGACAGCAAGGTGAGCAACTACTTGTAAATCTATTACCTGATGTCTGTGTGTGTGATCCTCTATTACCTCATGTATGTGTGTGTGTGTCTGTGTGGTCCTCTATTACCTGATGTCTGTGTGTGATCCTTTATTACCTGATGTCTGTGTGTGGTCCTTTATTACCTGATGTCTGTGTGTGGTCCTCTATTACCTGATGTCTGTGTGTGATCCTTTATTACCTGATGTCTGTGTGTGGTCCTCTATTACCTGATGTCTGTGTGTGATCCTCCATTACCTGATGTCTGTGTGTGGTCTTCTATTACCTGATGTCTCTGTGTGTGTAGTCCTCCATTACCTGATGTTTGTGTGTGTGGTTCTCTATTACCTGATATCTGTGTGTGATCCTCTATTACCTGATGTGTGTGTGTGTGATTCTCTATTACCTGATGTCTGTGTGTGGTCCTCTATTACCTGATGTCTGTGTGTGTGATCCTTTATTACCTGATGTCTGTGTGTGTGTAGTCCTCCATTACCTGATGTTTGTGTGTGTGATCCTCTATTACCAGATGTCTGTATGTGTGGTCCTCTATTACCTGATGTATTTGTGTGTGATCCTCTATTACCTGATGTGTGTGTGTGTGTGGTCCTCTATTACCTGATATCTGTGTGTGATCCTCTATTACCTGATGTGTGTATGTGTGTGGTTCTCTATTACCTGATGTCTGTTTGTGATCCTTTATTACCTGATGTCTGTGTGTGATCCTGCATTAACTGATGCCTGTGTGTGATCCTCTATTACCTGATGTCTGTGTATGATCCTCTATTAATTGATGTGTCCGTCTCGGTGTAGAAACCAGGTCGATCATCAAGCCGGAAAATGAGAAGGCGACGCAAGAGATGTCGAAGTGGCAAGGAATCTTCCTCTGATTCTGAGGGTCATGATCTGTCTGGTCTGGATTCTGACCTCAGTGAAGGTACCGATACTCCATACCTACTGGCACTGGGATCCTGTTGTCTGTGTAACTGAGTTCTAATTAGATTTGCAGTTGAGTGTTGCTCAGAAACCTAACTAGGTGCCAGTAGTCCATACATACTCATGTGGGCATTGTCGCATTTGGTGACATCTTTGTGGGTCAGTGAAAAATGCAGTGAAGCAAGGAACAGAATATTTCCATTGCCTGTGACAGTGAAGTATGTGTTATCACAACTATATGTGTGATCAATGTGTACTCATTTAATGTATGTGTATTTGTTCACATCAATCATGGTTTACTTAGCTGTCCATGTTATCCATGCTAGCATTAGTGATCAGGACTAAGAGAAGGATAGAGAAGGTTGTCATGTCGGTTGGGTTATCAGCTTCCGTTGATATTCCTCTTATGATCGTGTGTAGGTGATGAGGCCGACCACACTGACTCTGGGGACGAAATCATCAAAGAGTATCTCCAGGCCTCCAACTCCAGTGACACAGACTCTGATGATAACCTCATGATCAGTCAGGAGCTCCGCCCAGGATTCTCTAGCACCTCTTTCATGACAGTCTCAGCCAGTAGCCTGGCTGGAGTGGCAGAAGAGGCAGAGCCTGAGGGAAGTGAGCCAGTCAATCATAGCCCTGCTGGAACAGAAAATGAGAATAATGCTGGTCTCCATGCACTGGACAATGCTTTTGAAAGGTACTGTAATATCGCCTGAGAAAGTGTTCTCTCTTTTCCAGGAAGAAGGATTTCGGCATTAGAATAATGTCGTGTTATATTTTGAATTGGGCTACTATGTCATTCCATCCTAGGTTGAATTTACAATTAGCTTTATCATTGATCATTGATTCATTGACTCTCTTGCAGCATATTAAATGACCCCCTACCCACCACCTACAATAGTGCCCCCTCCCAGCAGCCTGGTCTATTCCTCGGAGATTTCCCTCACGACTGGCTGTCTGACGCCACCAACTTCTTCGGGCAATCACGTCGCTTTGGGAGTAGTAGAGATCCCAATGGGGCAAGCGATGATCACATTAAGGATGTGGTACAGGGCAAGAAAGAAGTTCCTGTGCCCCCTGGTGAGTCAATGCTCCTACACCATGACACTTACATAGCACATACATAGGAAAAAAGTCTCTGTCTTTTGGCAGTGTACGTTGCTGTGTTTTTGAGGTTTTAGTCAAGCTCCCTCTCTGTTTAATTGAGCGCTAAATTCTCGGGAGCTATTTCATTGAAATCACTGCAGCCATTGTCCGTTTGTGTTATTTGTGTTCATTCTCTTCTGCCATTGTTGCTTTGTGTTCGGTCTGTTCATTTCGCTGCAGCCATTGTCCCTTTGTGTTCTGTATGTTCATATCGCTGCAGCCATTGTCCCTTTGTGTTCTGTATGTTCATTTCACTGCAGCCATTGTCCCATTGTGTTCTGTATGTTCATTTCGCTGCAGCCATTGTCCCTTTGTGTTCTGTATGTTCATTTCGCTGCAGCCATTGTCCCTTTGTGTTCTGTATGTTCATTTGCTGCAGCCATCGTCCCTTTGTGTTAAATGTGTTCATTGTCCACAGATATTGTCCCTTTGTGTTATGTGTGTTCATTCTCTACAGCCATTGTCCTGTTGTGTTATGTGTGTTAATTCTCTACGGCCATTGTCCCTTTGTGTTATTTGTGTTCATTCTCTACTGCTATTGTCCTGTTGTGTTATGTGTGTAAATTCTCTACAGCCATTGTCCCTTTGTGTTATATGTGTTCATTCTCTACTGCTATTGTCCTGTTGTGTTATGTGTGTTAATTCTCTACAGCCATTGTCCCTTTGTGTTATGTGTGTTCATTCTCTACTGCTATTGTCCTGTTGTGTTATGTGTGTTAATTCTCTACAGCCATTGTCCCTTTGTGTTATGTGTGTTCATTTTCTACAACCATTGTCCTATATCTTCATTCTCCACCATCATTGTCTCATGTGTCCTTTTTGTTTATTCTCCACCATTGTCACACTGGTGTCCTGTTTGTTCATTCTCCACCATCTTTGTCCCATTGGCATCCTGTTTGTTTATTCTCCACCATCATTGTTCCATTGGTGTCCTGTTTGTTTATTTTCCACCATCATTGTCCCATTGGCATCCTGTTTGTTTATTCTCCACCATCATTGTCCCATATGTGTCCTGTTTGTTTATTTTCCACCATTTTCCACCATCATTGTCCCATTTTTGTTCTGTTTGTTTATACTTCACCATCGTTGTCCCATTGTCCCATATGTCGTTGTCCTTTTTGTTTATTTTCCACCATCATTGTCCCATTTTTGTCCTGTTTGTTTTTTCTCCACCATCGTTGTCCCATTTTTGTCCTGTTTGTTTATTCTCCACCATCATTGTCCCATTTTTGTCCTGTTTGTTTATTCTCCACCATCATTGTCCCCCCTGTTTTCACCATCGTTGTCCCCATTTTTTCTTCACCATATTGCCCCTTTTTGTTTGTTTCTCCACCATCGTTGTCCCATTTTTGTTCTGTTTGTTTTTTACTTCACCATCGTTGTCCCATTTTTGTCCTGTTTGTTTCCCATTTGTCTGTTTGTTTATTTGTCACCATCGTTGTCCCATTTTTGTCCTGTTTGTTTATTCTCCACCATCATTGCCCCATTTTTGTTTTGTTTGTTTATACTTCACCATCGTTGTCCCATTTTTGTCCTGTTTGTTTATTTGTCACCATCGTTGTCCCATTTTTGTCCTGTTTGTTTTTTCGCCACCATCATTGCCCCATTTTAGTCCTGTTTGTTCATTCTCCACCATCGTTGTCCCATTTTTGTCCTGTTTGTTTAAACTTCACCATCATTGTCCCATTTTTGTCCTGTTTGTTTATACTTCACCATCGTTGTCCCACTATTGTACTGCTTGTTTTTTCTCCACCATCATTGCCCCATTTTAGTCCTGTTTGTTTATTCTCCACCATCGTTGTCCCATTTTTGTCCTGTTTGTTTATTTGTCACCATCGTTGTCCCATTTTTGTTCTGTTTGTTTATTTGTCACCATCGTTGTCCCATTTTTGTCCTGTTTGTTTATTTGTCACCATCGTTGTCCCATTTTTGTCCTGTTTGTTTATTTGTCACCATCGTTGTCCCATTTTTGTCCTGTTTGTTTATACTTCACCATCGTTGTCCCATTTTTGTCCTGCTGTTTTTTCTCCACCATCGTTGTGCTATCTTATTGTGCTTATTGATGATTGTGTCAGGCTTTGAGCGGTCGTCAGAGTCACACCATGTGATGGAGATTACCCAGAAGATCGCCAACTTTGTCATCGATACAGATACAGATACCAGCAACTTCCCAACAGACACAGGTAGGATGCTTGTTTCAGGAACTACTTAACAAGTTATCTGCTGCAAACTGAACAAAAGAGCAATTTGTGATCATTTTATCAATTATTGTGATATTCCAAGGCTTTATGTACAAAATCAGGGCTGGAAATTTACACCCGTCCGCCCGTCACTGACGGGTGATTTTATGGCCGGACGGGTAGATCTAGCCCAATCACACGTCCTGCTGACGGGTAACTTTTCACGGTGAATACTGTTTGATTATTACACAGACAGATAAGAACATGATCCTAGTGAGACTAATCAGAGAGCGCAGCGTGTCGTCTGACAACGAAAGCTGTTCTGGTGAAAAATCAACAAGATTACTGCTTGGGTCATCTGCAGTATTGTTTACACACATTCAGCGATTATGCTGCTCTACCAGCTCATTAACTCTAAAAGATAACTAGCCATGGTTACTATTCGTTTAACTGTAATTTATTTGACGCGCTGATTTAGAAGCCACATCGCTCGTGCTCATTATTCTTACTTAAATGACTTTATTGAACTCGGGGGTTAGGATCGTGGTATATGAATTTGTTAAGTCCAATTGCAACATATAATATCAATCCAGGATAACGCGTACATGCTCAACGGCGCCAGCCTCAATCAAGCAAACACCCCTACCACCCGGCTTTTACTCACTTTTCCCTCTCTCTGTCTCCCCTTGCACACACGCGCACCTTTGTAAAGCTCATAAAATCAGTATTTCCTGTTTGTACTTTGGCGACAATTTGTAGGAAGAGAAAGCTGAATTTGTTTCTCTTTTCTCACACAGGCCGAGGATAAAATAATGAAAATGCGTTTTGAACTTCCTTCACCTCTGTCGCACACGAACAACATGATCACTCTAAGACCAGATCAAAAACCTGTTGCTATTGACGCAAGCTGTACCGCGTTTCTCTTTTTCTAAGAGCAGTGCAGCTAGGTGTGTGGTCATTTTTTTTTACCAAATAGCAATTCGTCCTCAGACTGTTACTACAGAACACAACGTCGCTGGTTATTTCTGTTCCGGGGTGGTTTATCTCTCCTGCAACATAATGCATTTAACGCGACGACTAGATTTCCCTCGATGTTAATTTTGTGTGTAGCCTGATAACATTACTAATATCATATTATACGGTTGATAAGTTATTATTATTAAAAGTTGGATTTGTGAAAAGGTGAAGCTAATGCTGTATTGAGAACACACACAAAATCTACATAATGAGTCACATTGGCAATATTAACTCACTGTTAACTGCCCAACCAAAATTTATTTTCTTCTGCACGCATGTTAATGGTAAATTCACAGTTTCGGGGAGTCAAGTGTGATTGGTTTCAGGGGACATGGACGGATTGCTGAAAGTGAATTTTTCCATGAAGATGAGCAATTTTCGCGGAAAAAAAATCTAATCATTAGTATGGTGAATAAGAGATGGGGCCTTTAAATGTTCTGCGGAATCTTGGTGTATAAAAATTGTCGAGGGTGTAAAAAGATCAGAGCGCACATGTCGTTGGTTTTAGCACGAAAGGTGTTTCTCGACTAGCCGCTTGACACGTGCGCGCACGTCAAAGCTATGTGCGGCTTTTGAGTTCATCTTGACATGATGCATTATGTAATGGATATCTTTTGGGTTGGACGGGTAGAATCTGTTAAGGACGGGTAGCATCTCCTGATGACGGGTGGCTATCGTCCTGATGACGGGTGGCCATTTTAGTTAATTTCCAGCCCTGCAAAATATATGCATTAATAAGAGCCGGGGTGATCCAACCATTTGTGTACTAAAAGAGGGGTTTCAGCCCCATATAAGGCAATCAGGGATCACATAAACAGGGGTTCCAGCCCCATATAAGGCAATCAGGGATCACATAAAGAGGGGTTCCAGCCCCATATAAGGCAATCAGGAATCACTTTATTTCCACATTACTACATTTAATGCAGCAACTTAAAACATATCTGGTTTTTTTTTTGTGTGGTGAGTTTTACTGAACTGAAAAATATGCTGATTAACTTTCAACAACATCATTAGGCTGGAATACACATGATGATAGTAAGATATGTCTTTCATTTAGTTGTGTCGATTCATAGATAAACGGCACCTCCCTCGAACCATAAACCGCATGAGAGGTGGATGTAAATAATTCTGTGTGCCTAATAACTAACTCACTACTGCTATGTATACTTTCGCTAAGGTAACATTAAGTATATTTCGTCGAATCTCCCTTATTCATGTTGTGGGCTACACCCACAAGCTTATTAGTAACTTGCATCCCACCATGTAATACCCTCCATTATTAAATGAAAGATGGAGCATAGTATTTGTCCTCTCTTGACACCAAATATGTTGTGCCGAGGTTCAAACAAACCTTGCTGTCTTTGCTCTGCAGCCACAACTCGACTGCGATGTTCATGAAAATATCAATAAACAATGGGCCGTTAGCCTGGTCACTAAGGATGGGTCCGAGATAACATCATCATAACCGAGGTTTTATCTTTGTATCCATGACCACATTTCACAAAAATAAGACCAACGATGACACAAAGATTATTTATCGACAACAACAATTGCGATGGATCTATTTTCAGAGACTACAGCGCTAGGCAGCAACTACAGATCTGAAAACTTTGAACTTTGGTTTCCAAGGAGCAGCTTGCTAAGCAGCTTGCTAGGGAACCTCATTCCAAATATGGGGCTGGATTCCATCTTTAAGCTGCTACATTTTGAGTTTGGAATTTGGGAATAGTTTTAAATAATGTGCGATAGACCTGGTGCCAGACATCAGATGCATGATATGTTTAAATACTGGTGTTTATAAGATATGCACAGATACACCTTTTTAGACAAGAACGCAATGTAATAATGGTGTTCTTGAAAGTACAATTTTGACAACTTATTATATGAATATTGATGGAACCATGTTTCATCAATACAACCTGTGTGGCACCAAACAGGTGTTGTTATGAGCTATGTTATTGCAAAGTAACAATGAATTGCAGGTCATGCCCAATTCGTAAACCAGGGTGATACCTGGGTGAATATGAACCTTAACTTGGTTGTTTGATCCAGTCACCAAGGATGCCCCATTGCATTTTTGAGTTGACTGACGCTTTACAATGTAACGTTATGACGGTTGTCATATCAATTATATTAGTTTAATCATAACGTTTCAGAACACTCCACAATAGCTACAGAGAGTGAGTTTGACACAGAGACAGATACAGAGCAGGAAATTACCCAAGATAAGTAAGTATTGATATATACGAATATGAACATAATACAAATGTGTTGCTTTGTTGGCACCATTGGTCATGGATCACCATGACTAAATGATGTTTTTCTTCCATGTAAATTCAGGTGTTAAAAGTTGCCAACCTTTTGCGGTATGATGGGAATGATGGTTGTCAGTGCTGTGGTTATGAGATGTGCGGTGATAAGACAGAGCTGCATGGTTTGACATGATTGTTTGTGATGAACCAAGGTTATATGTCTATGATGAGCTGTGATTGGCTGTATCAGGGAGGCTGAGGAGCGTGAGCGCTGGAAGCGTGTGATGGCAGTTATTCGGCAGGAGGGTCTGTTAGCCTCGGTGAAGGTGTTCACTGATTGGATGATGTGTCATCCCCATGTCATCTCCACCTGTGCTAAGGTAAAAACAAGCCTTATCAATTATGAATTTATGGTAAACCCACCCACCCATGTTACAGGCTCATTTGGTATTCTGTATTGTATAAACTGGTAGTCAATGTGTGTCTGCTTGTGTAGATTTGTTCACAAAATTCTTTGGAACTAAATTCTTTGTACTTGAATATTGAGGCAGTCCAAGCTTGTTCCACACCACAATGTCCTGTCACACTACACCATGTCCTGTCACAATGCACCATGTCCTGTCACACTGCACAATGTCCTGTCACACTGCACAATGTCCTGTCACACCACATAATGTCCTGTCACACTGCTCCATATCCTTTCACACCATTTCATGGTTATGTGTGTTTCAATGTGACAGAGCTGCTCTTCGCTGTGGGCCAGACTCGCTGTGCTCCTCAACTTCCTGCCTCCTGAGACCGAGCTTGCCTCTACTGGTCAGTACTTCCTGCCTGTCTTGCTGTGTGCTGTTCATGATGATGTCTTACTATGTGCTGTTCATGATGCTGTCTTGCTATGTGCTGTCCATGATGCTGTCTTGCTATGTGCTCTCCATTATGCTGCCTTGCTATGTGCTGTCCATGATGCTGTCTTGCTAAGTCCTTTCCATTATGCTGTCTTGCTATGTGCTCTCCATGATGTTGTCTTGCTATGTGCTCTCCATTATGCTGTCTTGCTATGTGCTCTCCATGATGCTGCCTTGCTATGTGCTCTCCATGATGCTGTCTTACTATGTGCTCTCCATGATGCTGCCTTGCTATGTGCTCTCCATGATGCTGCCTTGCTTGATTCGCAAGCATAGACAAGTGATGAGTTTTTGCAGTTAAGGCGTACTTGGTGTTCATTTCTATTTGTCTTTGTACATATTTTACATGTACCTTAGTGGGTAATAAAGATTCATATTTGGGCATATGCTTATGATATGGTTTTGGCCGGTAAAATATGTGTTGGGCCGGTAACTTTTGAAAGTTACCAGCCCTGCTGTCTTGCTATGTGCTGTCCATGATGCTGTCTTGCTATGTGCCGTATGTGTAGGCTGTGTCATTTGTGTTGGTATATGTTGTTCGTATTGGTAAGTGATTTGTGTTTGGTTTTTGCTCATTATGTTGGCATGTTCCGGGTTGCCAGTAGCCACCAATCAATGAGCTTTAAGTAGATGCCACCTGGTGGTGGTTTCATGCTTCTGGTTGCAGCTGCCTTAAGGCAACCTCCCTGCTACAGTCAAAGTCATTCTCAACCAAACCAGCTTGTTTTCTTTATTGCCTTCCCTGCTATGGCTCTGTAAATAACACCCCAACCCCACCCCCCACCCCACCTCCTCCATCCTACACACATTTACCCTGCCTGCCATCCGAACAACCCCACCATTGGTTTGCCTGACACTGAACTAACTGCAGCCAATATTTAACAACAAACAGAATTGTTTGCAGGAGAGTTGAGTAAATGTTCAGCTGAGAAGGGACTCAAGCTCTGGCAAACAACCCCCTCCCCCTCCCCCTCCCCACCTAACTCCACACCAATGCCCCTTTGCCTGCCTTTCATGCAGCTAAACACTGGTGACCAATACAAGCCAATCACTAACACCCAGTTGGCGTGTAACTCTCCACGCATCGATTGTGTGCTCCTGGCAAACCAGGCACTGTTTATAAGTGGATTTATTTTACACCCACCCCACCTCACAATGCCCCGCCCCGCCCACATATATCACCCCTCGGGTGGGTGGGGGAGATTGGGGGCATGTTTTATGCAGAGGTATGGGGCAGGATGTGTGTGTGTTGGGGGGCGGTTCTTGAGGAGTCTGCAAACAGGTTGAGTGACAAATATTTAAGCTGAATAAGCATGGTGTTTTGCAAATAGATGGGCGGCCAGACAGCCTGTAGGAGCTGTGTCTATTTGCACTGCAGATGGTGTTTGCTGTGTCAATAAGACTGAGAGAACTCGTCATGTGGTAGCAGCAGGGTGGTGGTGTGATGATGTCACCAAGTGCTCAACACGCTAACTAATGACCAAGTGTTAGGCACAAGCTGGCCTATATTGAATATGTACTTACAGCTGTGTTGGTATATATTCATTGGTATACATATCGCTTTGTTGATGTATGTAACCTAGTTGGTATATATACAGCTGTGTTGAAACTTTAACAGCTGTGTTGATATGCCAATAAATTTTTTTGCATGCTTTGTTTATGTTACTTATTACATATCATAACCTACTCTTTTCTTGCATGATTTCATTAACAATTAGATTACATTGTCTGGGTTGAACAGTAGCCATTAATGGATGTAGGCTGGCTGATGATAAAGGGATCCACTTATGCCTCAGTTACATCACACTTATTCCTGCAACCTTAATCCCCGCCATGACCCCACACATATTCCCAATATGACCACTCTTTATTCCCCCCATGACCCCTCCCTTATCCCTGCCATGACCAATCCATGACAAGAGTGCATTTGTACAAAGGAAGGGAAAACGGACATATAGACACACACATACACACACACACATGCACACCATATTAAATAAACATTTGATTAAGCCAGATACCCAGATAAATGATGTATTGTGTTGTCAGATATGTGTCAGTCGGAACGAGTGTTATCACTGGTGAAGAACTACTCCTCATCGACGGATGCCAACTCGCCTGTCATCTTGACTGAGGACCTTCACCTCCAGGGCTTCCCTCCACTAGCTGAGGCACATAAAGCCATGACATTTGCTGCTCAAGATAGACTGGATCTCACAGCTCAACAAGAGGTCCGTTGAAAATGCACTTTAATACTGTAGTGAATTATTTTAATGTTGCACATGTATAAGTTGTACACTGCTGTTCTGCATAACTGCAAGACATTGGTATGATGGCTCTCCAATGTTTGGTCATGGATTCCAAAGTTTGCTGGAGTTGTAGAGTGAGTCTGGTGTAGAAGCACGAGCAGCATGTCATGTAGGCTTGATGGTGGTGTGTGTTGCAGGCTGTCATGCGGGTATGTTGCCTCAGACAGTTTGGTTACTTTGTGGCCCGCTTGAACAGCATACGTTTTACGTACGACGAGGAAAAGCGCGAGTTCTGCGGCCCGAATCAGCTGACTCAACAGGAGCAGTATCCTAAACCTCCTCATGCACAGGTGAGTTCACCCTACCCTACCCCCACCACCAGCACACTTACACAGGTGAGTTCACCCATACTACCCCCACCACCAGCACACTTACACAGGTGAGTTCACCCATACTACCCCCACCACCAGCACACTTACACAGGTGAGTTCACCCATACTACCCCCACCACCAGCACACTTACACAGGTGAGTTCACCCATACTACCCCCACCACCAGCACACTTACACAGGTGAGAACACCCCACACTACCCCCACCACCAGCACACTTACACAGTTGAGTTCACCCCACACTATCCAACCACCAGCACACTTACACAGGTGAGTTTACCCCCACATTACCCCATCACCAGCACACTTACACAGGTGAGTTCACCCCACACTACCCCAACCACCAGCACACTTACACAGGTTAGTTCACCCCACACTACCCCCACCACCAGCACACTTACACAGGTTAGTTCACCCCACACTACCCCCACCACCAGCACACTTACACAGGTGAGTTCTCCCACCCCTCCCCACTAAACCATCACATCAGTGAACACCAAAAAAAATTAATCGTTTTAAACTTTAACTGAAATTTTTTCTCAGTACTAGTTGACTCATTGGTTGCATAACAAAGGCTTTCTATGAGTAAGCAATCAAATAAATCCCCTTAAAAGCTGAGGAAACAAGGCCAGAGTCACGTAATTACCATCACCAACTGGTCCAGCCCTGTAAGAATTTATTATACCTGGTCTTTGTAGGATCCTCTGAAGATTATTTGGGATTGTAATTAGTTGTGAGCAGTCACACCTGCCTCCTCCTCTATTACCGCTGTGCAACATGATGCTCTCCTGTCTGGCTGTGATGACAGGTGGGGGGTGGGGGGGTGCTTGCTTTTTGATGTAGTATCTCTGTAGGAAATAAACCCACGCCTTAAAAATTACTCATAGTTTTAATAGATTGAATATGCAATGTTGGTGATGATGGAATGCTACCATCATTACTACCTACAATCAGCAGTGTTTATTTATTCTACTTAATATTCCTACAGCACTTGGTGTGTGAAAGCTTAACCGACTCAGATTGGACCACCTCCCTCTCTAACTGCACTGTAAGGAAGGGTAGATTTTGCAATTTGTGAGCAAATATTGTTATTTGCTTAAGTTTTCTCATGAATGATCTAACATTCGCACGCCCTCATGGCAAAGATCACCGTCATTTGATATGATTTTCCTTATGGGCTAGACCTACCGTCAACAAGCCGGGCTTTACTCTAGAGTCTTGTGTCCATTCATCCTTTCAACAACAATGGAGACTTCTTATAATACCCAGTCGGTCAACATTGGCCTCGGTCCTCAAGCTAGGTGGAAATTGTGTTAAATTAATTTATATTTGTGCTTAAAATTTATACGTCTTGGTCTGCAGCGCGATCAGGTTTTGTGAATTGAACCCTTGTGGTTTGCGTTTACACATTGGTTTTCCATAAGTCTCTTGAGACTTGTGCTAATATTGGGACAGACTTAGCATATTTACCGTGGACCTGCAAACCAACAAGTACTACCCTCAATTACCTAAGCTTTTAACTGTGTTGACCAAGTAATCTCCTCGCAGTGGGCAGTCATGCGTGGCCCCGCACATCACCTTACCCCCCTACTGTACTGATGTGGCTGTCAACAAACCAATCTGTACTCTACTTTGTCGGCTTTCAAACAAGCAGAAATACGGGCTGTTTGCAGCTGTGTTAGCGCAATGCATATAGACACATGACGGGGTTGACACTTGCCTACAACCATAGATCAATACGCGACTGGATTGTAGCATCCAATGTGGAACTTGGTTTGTGATCCACTCTCAATCACTTCTGTGTGACATGAGCCACTCCTAATCACTTCTGTGTGACATGATCCACTCCTAATCACTTCCCTGTGACATGATCCACTCCTAATCACTTCTGAGTGGCATGATCCACTCCTAATCACTTCCCTGTGACATGATCCACTCCTAATCACTTCCCTGTGACATGATCCACTACCAATCACTTCTGTGTGACATCGTCCACTCCCAATGTCCCTAGACTTGTCCCTATAACTGACCACTTGAATGCTAGACCTGTCCCTATAACTGACCACTTGAATGCTAGACTTGTCCCTATTACTGACCACTTGAATGCTAGACTTGTCCCTATTACTGACCACTTGAATACTAGACCAGTCCCTATAACTGACCACTTGAATACTAGACCAGTCCCTATAACTGACAATTTGAATACTAGACCTGTCACTATAACTGACCACTTGAATACTAGACCTGTCCCTATAACTGACCACTTGAATACTAGACCTGTCCCTATAACTGACCACGGCATGTTCCTATTAATAACGATGTGTCTGTAATCAATTGCAATGGTAGTTGGACGCGACCGGTTCCTCTGTTGCCCATCCATCACTACAACCATCACAAGACAGATATACTTATCTATGTCTCCAGTTACGAGTATCATCGAGTCGGTGTTAATTAGTGGCGAGTGTATTCATTAAGGGCACCTAGGACGACTCGAGGTGGAGTAGTGGCGGAGCCGTGATAAGCCCCACCAATGCCGCCTGTGTGGGGTGCTTGGGGTTGTCTTGTCTACGCTGCTTACAACGCCCAGTTGAGTTGCCCGCTATCTTCCACGCCAGATAAGGTGCATCAATTTATAGTCTCTCTCAGTCCCACTCTCCACCCGTGTGCTGTGCCCCCCCCCCCCCAACCTACCCCTCCCACTCGCCTCACCACCTCCATGCTACGCACCAATAACCTGACCATAATATAGGTTCACACGGGCTCTTGTACACCACTTGAGTGGCTTTGTTTATCGAGAGTTTTCTCGTAAGTAGGCTCTTATCGAACTACTCATGTCACACGGCCCGGTTCAGATTGCCCGCGCTCAGCTCTCTTGTCGATATATCACCTGGATATTTCAGGTACTTCTCCAGACCTCGCTCTAGTACAGCCCCAACGCGTCATTACCACCCCCGTCCTCGTGTCATGGCAGCTGCGCGCGCGTCTTCTGATCAGACATTCACGACTTAGATGATGTGATGTCTTGATTTCTTCACATCCAATGATTGCCTTAATCCCGTAATGATGGCACGCTTTTAGTAGTAGTATATCGCCCTTAGTTAGGTTTAGGTTTAGACGACTTAGGGACGACTTTGGGACGACTTTGGGACGACTTAGGGACGACTAAGGATCCTTTCATGGGATGACTAACGGCTGAGCATGAGGCTACCATGAAAGGCTGCTCAACGAGGCATCTCTGTATAGGTGAAAACTTGATTTTCCTTTTTGTGTCGTGAGTTCCAGTTGAGCCGATTTGAGTCCCATTCCAATGAGAAGCAACTGAACCGGGCTCCTGTGTAGGTAGCGGGGCATGTAAAGGCATAAGATGACGGGATTAGCTAGATGAGTTCCATTGTCCAGTAGTTAGCCCCCTCCCCGAGTCACATACTGCCGGGGACACGCGGCTATTGATAAGGCACATGTTGTACACGATAGACACCGTCATCTTCTAGCTTCACTTGCTCTCTTACTTTCACATTCCTTATCAAGACCATATCAAGCCACTGAGTTGTCATCGTGGACACGTTTATGGGGCAACATGCAGCGCCGTCACGTTGACCAGGTCACGCTTTGAATGTGACAGACTCGGTCACGCTCTGTGTGTGACGGACTCGGTCACGCTCTGTGTGTGACGGACTCGGTCACGCTCTGTGTGTGTGACAGACTCGGTCATGCTTTGAGTGTGACAGACTCGGTCACGCTCTGTGTGTGACGGACTCGGTCACGTTCTGTGTGTGTGACAGACTTGGTCACGCTTTGAGTGTGACAGTCTCGGTCACGCTCTGTGTATGACAGATCCAGTCACGCTCTATGTGTGACGGACTCGGTCACGTTCTGTGTGTGACAGACTCGGTCGGGCCTAGACAGTTGCTTGTCACATAAGCGCCATAACCGCCAGAGGTCACCACCACCTCGTGACCCCATCTCTCTGACTTTTTCTCTCTTTTGTAACGGACTTCTCTTACGGGAATCCACTTGTAGGCTAGTGTAAGTAGTTGATGCCGTATGGAGCCTGGTACGGCGAGGACGCGCTATCTGTGAAAGGAAAGCGTCGAGTCCTCTTGCTAACGGCTGCCCCCGTCTTCAAGTGGTCAGCGCTATGGTGGGCTGCTCCCATGTCGCGCTAACCTCTTCTCGAGCGTCTTCAAGCTTCTCGTCCTATCAGTAGATAGGCGCTAACGACGAGAGGCCTGTGCGTCGTGCAGCCCTCGGACGAGGATCTGTCAAGGGGGACAAGACGTCATTGTGTTGCTCGCTAGAGATGCTGTCATCCGGCTGACGAGAGTTGCGCGCCCAGCTGACGACCCGCTTCCTGACTAGCTGTCAAGTCCATGACAAACACTCCACCTTCGATTGTGCTTTTAATCAGCCATCACAATGAACGCCTATGAGCCCAGAGCGTTGCTCAAATGAGTCAACTTGAGACATATCTACATTTGTCCGTTGAGGCGGAGGGGTGCGTGATTATGGTGTGAGTGTGTGTGAGTGGCGGGGTAGGGTGGTCTAATCGCGGCATTTGGAGAAGACTGGGTGAAGGGCACGCGGGATCTTTGTACAGGGAGTGGGCCATTGTCTATTGTATTTGTTGACATTAATTGTGATGACGTCATTGCTGACACCAGTTCTCGAACTGCAACCATCACATGAACACTGTAGCATGCTTTGTGACGAGTCGGCAAGTCACGCGGGGGAACTGGGTCATCCCTTCTACTAAGACATCCATACTACGCACTTGGTCATTTCTGGCTCATACTAAGCCATCCCTGCAAAGCGCCGACATACTAAGCCATCCCTGCAAAGCGCCGACATACTAAGCCATCCCTGCAAAGCGCCGACATACTAAGCCATCCCTGCAAAGCGCCGACATACTAAGCCATCCCTGCAAAGCGCCGACATACTAAGTCATCCCTGCAATGCACCAACATATTAAGTCTTACCTGCAACGCACAAACATACTAAGTCATCCATGCAACCCACTAACATACTAAGTCATCCCTGCAACGCAATAACATACTAAGTCATCCATGCAATGCAATAACATACTAAGCCATCCATGCAACCCACTAACATACTAAGCCATCCATGCAACCCACTAACATACTTAGTCATCCATGCAACCCACTAACATACTAAGTCATCCCTGCAACGCAATAACATACTAAGCCATCCATGCAACCCACTAACATACTAAGCCATCCATGCAACCCACTAACATACTAAGCCATCCATGCAACCCACTAACATACTAAGCCATCCATGCAACCCACTAACATACTTAGTCATCCATGCAACCCACTAACATACTTAGTCATCCATGCAACGCAATAACATACTAAGCCATCCATGCAACCCACTAACATACTAAGCCATCCATGCAACCCACTAACATACTAAGCCATCCATGCAACCCACTAACATACTTAGTCATCCATGCAACCCACTAACATACTAAGCCATCCATGCAACCCACTAACATACTTAGTCATCCATGCAACCCACTAACATACTTAGTCATCCATGCAACGCAATAACATACTAAGCCATCCATGCAACCCACTAACATACTAAGCCATCCATGCAACCCACTAACATACTAAGTCATCCCTGCAACGCAATAACATACTAAGCCATCCATGCAACCCACTAACATACTAAGCCATCCATGCAACCCACTAACATACTAAGCCATCCATGCAACCCACTAACATACTTAGTCATCCATGCAACCCACTAACATACTTAGTCATCCATGCAACCCACTAACATACTAAGTCATCCATGCAATGCACCAACATATTAAGTCTTACCTGCAACGCAATAACATACTAAGCCATCCATGCAACGCAATAACATACTAAGCCATCCATGCAATTCACTAACATACTTAGTCATCCATGCAACCCACTAACATACTAAGTCATCCCTGAAATGCACCAACTTACTAAGTCTTCCATGCAACGCACAAACGTACTAAGTCTTCCCTGTTACGCACAAACGTACTAAGTCACGCTGTCACACAGTAAGACATGGCTACAACTCGCCAAGTCGTCCATTCGACATCCTAATCCTCTCTACTGCCACAGAGTAATAAGGGATCTAAGTCATCCCTACTAAACACTAAGTCATCCTTACTACAAACTAAACCAGCCATACTACGCATTAAGTTTCCGCTGGTACATTCAACACCTTCCCTACCACGTCATCGTCAGCGTTGTGATTGCTGTCGGTGTGGCGTCATCATACTACACCTTATGCATGTCTACGTATTCCGCTCATCCATCAATGATGAGAAAACATCGTGGTTTAACGTCGCTCATATCCCGGCTCGCCATGTTATGACCGTGAGGGTAAAGAAAATTACTCGAGTGCCTGTTAACACAACCTATTAAAGTGAAACTCCAGTCATTAATATATCTTTAACATATTATAAAACCCTGGAAGATAAGTCGGTTTGAGTGAAATTAACCCGATTTACGAGAATAGTAAAGCTATAATTAGATGATAAACATTGGAAAAATGATGATCTCCTCCTCGTCATGTTGGTGCTCGCGTTTTGGTGACGTCAGAGGCTTTCTGTTCACTAATTCTTGTTCAGAAATATGATGCCCTGTATTGCGTTCGGATGTAACCACAAATATTAACATTTGCCGCGGGGAATTAGGCTCTTCGGGTCGCCGAAAGACGCAAAGCCGCCTAGTTTTCCATCCCTATTTAGAATGAGCCCGCCACTCATTCCGGGCTGCGAACCAACGAATTTAGAGCGTGCTGTAATATACTTATTAATTCTTTAAGCAGATTTCGCCATCATTATTCGACTTGTATAGCGTTATCGCTTTAATCTTAGTACCTGCCAGTGACTGTAATCATGTCATAATGACACACTATTTAAGTAATCCCTCTCCTTGGTTCCACGTACTCAGGCTGACGATTTTATTCCCAGTGATCAGGTTTATTAATAATAATCTTTTTATTTTACTCCATTGGCTAGGAAGCTTGACCGCTCTACTAAAACTATCCATCTCTTTTCAACTTACTGATCTTTCGCGTCAGCATTTGTGACGTCATATTTCGCCAAATCCGTACCTCTGCCGCGTTCCCAGCCTAATTCGACGTTATCGGTAGGCTGTATCGTATCGCTAATGTTAGTATTTACCTGGGCTTATTTGCCAATATGGAGCACCCTTGACTGTCAACTTTCTCTTTCGTGCAATTACGGAAACACTCAGCCATTTTCACCTGTCGTCAACTGGAGTGCTATTTGTACAGGGTCACATTAATTAATGGCTGTATTTTTTTCTGCTCGTTTTTGTTTGAGTGGTTTGGATTGGCGGGGTGGTTGGTGGGAATATTGGATCTCGCAGTGTCATGTTGGGCAATCCATTTATTACGATGAAGTGCACTTGTGATGTGCAGGCAGCGACGTGAGCAGAGAGAACGCGCCGCGTCACCCCGCCACACACAGCTGCTATTCTCTCAGGTGCCTTGCCTCTAGAGCTGTTCAAATAGTTTTTTCTCTCATGATCAATATATGTTTTGCTGCGCGTGGTGATTGGAACCTTGCTTGGGAGCCGTCCACTTGGTCCTGCGGTCGTGGACCTTACACCCCTACCCCTGCGCGGTTGTGGAAACTGAGTTGTTGATTTTGGGGTGAGGGCGATGTGGAGGGATGGGGGGGGGGGGTGTTTACCAGACAGCCCGGGGTATATACGGATGCAATGATGGAGTCGGTGTGTTGATATGAGCGCTGGCTGACCGTCGGTACTGACTGAGCTGTTTGCACTGCTCTTGACAAGCTAGAGCTGCGGGGTGGGGGTGAGGGGTGCGCTCCGAACAAGCACTTCTCACATGCTTGATGGCCTTTTGCCTGCGTATGGCTGTGGGTGCCGATCAAGTGATCTCTTGCCGTCGAGGGCCGCAGTGCATACATTGACCAAGCTCTCCACATCGGCCTCCGTCAACTCTCTCATTTCCTTTCAAATCAAGCTCAGTTTGTTTTTTATGTACTCACAGCCGTCAAGTACAGCTCGAATGCTCCGATATCACATAGCTCGGGTGTGGATTACTGCTTACTCTGTCTCGTGAAAAACCGCAGTTCAGCTGGTCCCCGCCAAAACCACGTGACGTGACATTGGTCAGGTCCAACGAAACAAACAATGCTTCTTTAATGTTGTTCATATGAATCTAACAGTCATACACAGCCCCTCTCGTGCCCCTACTTAAATGTGATGGCTTCATGGGAGTAAACATTGGAACCTTGTTCTTTCTAGCCAGACATGATGGTCCCATCCGACCTAACCAGAGCTTGTCTCCGAATTTAATCGAGTAAATGATGTTAATACCCCATTGATTTTGGGAGGTTATAGGTAAAGCATACAATGCCACTCTGTAGCGCTACCTCTATGGTATAGGATTCACGGCATGTTCGGTGGCATAGGAATCAACACTTAAAAGTCAACTGAAACAGATTTTCAATTTCGGACAAATTGCATCACGAAATATCGGTAACATTTATCCGGAATTATTCCCTTTCAAATTGTCGCTACTTAGACGCTAATAGTGTTGAAAAAACCACTGGACAAGTGTGTCTACAATTTATCACTCCGGCTTGTAAACTGCTTTCATTTTTATTTGGAAGTCCGTCCAGATAATCGTATGCTGCTGAAGAAGGGTTTATAGTAGCCTGGCAGTGAGCGTCCTCAGGCTGTCAGCTTGGTGGTTGTGCTGTCTGAAATACTAAAGCAAAGGAAGGTGCTAATGAAGTGATAGCGCCGAGACTGTCCTCGGCGCACGCAGTCTTTAATGCCTTCATCAATCAAGTCTGCTCTCTACCAACCAGAAGTTTTCCAAATATCCACTAGCGCTGGCGTTTTCGCTGACACAAGCAGACTTTATTGTATGCTCGCTGTAACCATATATACTGGTTGTGAATGACTGCGAGCTGGGCGCACTTTGGCATCTTGTTCAACGTCGCTGTGTCCGCTGACATCACTGCTGACGTCACTGATGGTATGACTTAGATTACATGCTTCTGATTGATGACGTCACTAATTTTGTGTTATTGACTGATGATGTCACTGGTTTATGTGTCGCTGACCAGTTTATCATTTCATAGGATTGTCCAACAGGACGAATGACCCACGAATATTTCCCATGCTGGTGCCTCTGTCGCTTGTCGATGTGACAACTTTTTGTCATTTTGAATTCTAAGCTGACAAAGTCAATTGCGTCAAAGCCTGTGGTTATCACCATGGCAACGTGTGATTTGTCTGGCTTTGGTGAGTGAGCTTGCATGATTTCCTTTATCGGCCCACAGGAGTGAAAGCTGTGTTCTTTGCTGTTTACTCGGGATTGATTAAGCATACAAGTGAGGCTTATGTTGATATCTTTGAGGGTACTTGTGTTAAGTTTCAATTCTACTCAGTTCGGAGGTTTTTGATCGGTGGTCGTTAATGCGTCGGTGTTGTTTGCTGGGCCAATATTGACCAAAAGCCCGAAGCTGTTCCGCGGAGATATCGTCAATATCGAGCCACGCCTTGAGGCCAATATTTGAACGCCTCAATGTTGACTCTACTTCGCGCCACAGCTGCTCTAGCGACAACTTAAAGTCGTCTGCTTCTGTGGCTGGGTGGGAGGGGTACTGTCACTGCTTGTTATGGTACTCGCCGCAATCCCCGGTTTGTTTTCTTACATTTGACGTCTAACGGGGTTTGGATGTGGAGTTATGTTGACTTGATCCAGTTAAGTCATAAGGTGGACGTGCCATTACATTATAAAAACAGCCGTATAAGTACTTCTTTAACAAAGAAGGATTGAATGTTTAAGCTGTTTGTTGAAAGCTTATCCAGTTTCTATAAACGCTCTTATAGTAATGAGAATAAGACTGCATACCAGATGCATTTAGATGCACAATATGGTCTTAAAGATGGTTCTGTAATGGTCGATGTAGCTAGTGATGCACGGTTATTTCGTGATCTCTGACTCATATAGCTGTATTCATCCAGCATGTCTGAGTTGTAGACCTAGTGACCTAGTGGTAGCAGTCTCCTAGGTAGCTCCGGTGTAACGGTAACATGAATTTATACCGTTACGAAGAGTTCGTCAAACACAGTCGGCAAGTTCTCGTTTGGGTTGAAGGACTACTCTGCGTACCTAGAAAATAACATATATCAAGAGCCTTTACAAAAAATAGACTTTGCGCGCCAAAAAACTTACCACCACTCGACGCTATTCTTCAATAAATGGCATCGATAGTTCGTTTCCTAACAAATCGCGATACGATGTCTGCCATTTTGGAAACAATTAATTCTCGCGATTTCCCGCATTGCCTTAGCATCCCAAGTGGGGGGCACTTACCCTAACTCGGATAGGGGTGTGCCGCGGGACCTCGAAAACCTGTACCCGTTGTACTCGTTGAGAATGAGAAAAAGTATACTCCATCGTACAAGGTATTATGCGAATGTCTAACCCGTTCGTAAAAGTCGAGATGTTGAAAAAACCACCCCCTTCGTGCGGCACATGTATACTATATCTTTACACTTAAGTGCCCCCCCCCCCCCCCGCAATGCATGTGGTCTTGAACTTGTAAACAAACATGTTGCTGTGTTTCTGACTTTTTACCGCTTCCCAAATTGATCGAACTATAAATAATTACCACGGATGAAATCACCAGGCGAAAAGGGATGAAATTGTCCGTAAAACCTCATTGCATTCTATAACTCCATCACTTGTGTATGTTTGGTGTTTGGTAGTTGTCTGAATCGATCTAAAAATAATTGAGTTGCGTTGTTTCAAGAAACGTTAAGACGTCTACGCAGACGTCTTGTAGGGCTATCTCCTAGGTAGTCCATTGAGTAAGACCAGTGTATCCTTGATATACCTATGGGCTGCTGCATCTGCCTCCAGGCAAAGCAAGCTTGCACTTTGCCAATACGGCTCTCAAAATTCAGACCCAAGCTTTCGAACAGTAGCTGCTGGTTGTATTGGGATTCGTCAACAGTGAGCGGATATGTGATGCTGCCGAGTACAACCTGTTCTCAAATGCGAATGATTAGGTGGTTTCATGGGGCGATGAGGCCCTGTTGCCTCGCACATAAACTTGGAATGCCATCATGGTTTGTTTCTCCGGGGTCTGAATCTCATGACATGTGGCAAGAGGCAACCACGGTCAAATTGAAATCAAGATCGGTTTTAAAAGTTTAGCATATATTGGGGAGCGATTCATGAGCTGACATGTAATGCTATATTTCTAACTGATGTGATGGTTATTGGCTATTGAGCCTGATCAATTAGTAGTAGTCTTTAATGAGTAGACAGCCGTGAAGTATATACCTGTCTGCTTGATGGCGCTTCTTGTTGCCAGGTTGGCAGCTTGTGATTGACTGATGCCAAAACTCAAAAGAATCAATTAGTAAAAATGTAAATTAGGTCAGCTATCATTTTTCATCAATATATTCTGCCTTTAAGGTGGCAAATTCTGGCAGAGTAGTAAAGGTGGTGAAGTATTTTGTGCCACTTTGTTTGGTAAATACTGGCAACACATTGCTTAATTTAGGGTTATTTGTTTAAAGTTGAATTTAAACTGCTAATGAGGTTCATCTCCACAAATAATATAATTGACAGTCAGATTGCTGACATGGTGTAGCTGTTGATTGGATATACACTCATCAGAGTGCAAACATATGGCTGCCTGTGGTGGTAAATTTAATTGATTTAATTTAATATTTATTTATGGGTCTTGCACGAATGCTGAATGAATGGTGAAGCAGATTCTAATTATATCATAGCCAAATTCAAAATGTAATCAACAATCAACTCCTGAGCAGATTCAACAGTCTGCAGAGGTATATATAATGTGTACAATGTAGATACTACTATAATGAAATGAAATTTAATCGAATTGGGCAAAATTGATTAATTTGTCAACCAGTGAGCTGTATGACCATGTCATTGAACTAGTAAATTTTTTGAACAGCCAAACACGAAAACCATTCAAATGAATTAATCAAAAACAGTTCATAGTTAAGATATTCATCAAATGTGCAGAACACAGAAAACAAGTACGGCTTGTGTCAAATTCAGTTACCATTCTATGCTTACATAACATTTGCCTATTCCATCTGTTCTCTCACATATGCTTAGAGTGGGATGTATGTACGGCGGGTACAACCATTATCTACCGTTGATAACAAGGGCATTCATTATCTACATTGTGTCTACCACACTGTTATTCTGTGTACTGTTTGTAAACATCCTATACATTGTTGTGGATATCTAAAACCATGGTATATACACAATGCATTGTCTTTATCAACTTTACACTCAGACACATAGAGCCAGCTAAACTATGGCTACAGGGATGATGTGCAGTAAAGTGGGTTAGCATGGGTAACAGCGGGCCCCTACCCTCTGTAGGTGTATCAGTGGAGCAATAACATACTATTCAAATACCTAAACCGAGAAGCAATGCAAGGAACAGCTCTTTCTGTGATTCCTATAATGGCAAAGCAAGAAGCACAGATGTTGATAAGCCTTGGCAATAAACCGCTACTGCCTATTTCACTTTCTGGCTCATGTGCGATTAAACTAACAATCTTAGAGCCATTAAGTTATTTTCTTTAGAAAGCAGATCATGTACACACCAGGCCCAATTTCACAGAATAAGTGTCACAAATTTAGGCTATCTGCCCTGCATTTCTTTAAAAAATTACTATGAGAGGCAGTTGCAAGCTAATGTGCCTTATTATAACTTCTGTCGTTTTATTACAATTTATTACGACTTGCGGCATGCAGAATAAAGAGGATACAATGCCAAGGTTGAATATAATCTCCATTCGATTGTTGCATCTGTTACAAACTGCCCACACTTAGAAGCCTACAAACATGTAGTGTTCAAAATAAACCAGTGACAAGTTTGGTGTAATTGCAACCAAGTAATTGCTGATGTTCAAATCCTACTACAACTGGTGAATTAATGTGGATTCATCTGATATCAGATTCAAACTTAGAATTTTCTCGATTCTCCCTCCCATGATTGCATTAGATAAGCTTGATGGGAAGATTGTTCCGTCACCTTTATAAGCAATATTGATTTTGTTAATGTCCCCTCCCTTCTTCGTGTGACTTCTTCATTCTTGTATACTTAATGCTCTGGAGATTGTGCTCGCCTATATATTGTACTTGTCTCTGTTTTGTGACAAGTGCCTACTTCTGTGGAATGTGTCTACTTCGTCCTCTTTTAGATTTATTGTTGCATATAAATTGGTCTTGATGCTCCTGTATAGGATGAAAGATTAACTATGCAACCTGATCAAATTAGAACGTGCTCCAAGTGAAGTTGATCTGTTGCAGAAGCAAGCCCGTTGGGTTTTACCATTGTTCATCTTTAACAAGTATTTTCCTACCGACTTTACTTATATATTTCATCTAATACACCCCAGAACCCACTGGCACCCACCTACGTGAGGTGCCTGTATTTGTGCTAATTAACGTCGTTCGTGACTGCCTTGGTCATGGACGATTATTCAGTGCTAAGAAGGTGGTTGGATATGTTAACGATTCACCAATAGCCATCTGTCATAGCAGTGGGTGGAGTTGTTGTCAGGCTCCTCCCAGACATACTCCAGGTTTTCCGACCTGCAATCCTAGCTCCGGAGATACCCCCACCCCACGCAGAGCCCTTCTCGCCTGCTGTGGTGTAAGACAGACCAGTGTCCGGCCAACTTGAGTCGCAGACTGCAACCCCGCCACTGAAGCGCTCGACCACCAACAGCAACGATCTCTGCTCGCCTGGCTTGTCAATATTTGGTCTGCATTTCGCGCGTTACGGCGATGGGGTGGGGATGTGTGAAGAATGCCAGCGAAGTGATAATGATGCCGCTGGAATCATGTGCATTCTCTGAGGGCGGATGGATAGCAGTAGCTGTAAGGTAATACCACAGCGCATGGCCACCCGACACCAGTCATGCCTACTCTAAACCTGTCAGCGGTAATACACGACCTGGTCGGTTCCTCGTAAACACGCGCGTCTCAATGATAGAGGGTTGACCTTAAAACACATGGGGGCCTCCTCATGTGTTTGCTGTTCAAACGGGGTGCTCATTTCCTCTGTTCGAGTGGATACATCTAATTCCTGACCTTGTTTATCCCTCATCACCAGACCTTCCCCCCCCCCGACCTTGTCTGTCCCTCATCACCAGACCCTTTCCCCCCCCCCCCCGACCTTGTCTGTCCCTCATCATCAGACCTTTCCCCTCTCGACCTTGTCTGTCCCTCATCATCAGACCTTTCCCCTCTCGACCTTGTCTGTCCCTCATCATCAGACCTTTTCTCTCTCGAGCTTGTCTGTCCCTCATCATCAGACCTTTTCCCTCTCGACCTTGTCTGTCCCTCATCACCAGATCCCCCCCCCCCCCCCCCCGACCTTGTCTGTCCCTCATCACCAGACCATTTTTCCCCCGACCTTGTCTGTCCCTCATCACCAAAACTTTTTTTATCTCCCGACCTTGTCTGTCTCTCATCATCAGACCTTTTCTCTTTCGACCTTGTCTGTCCCTCATCACCAACACTTTTCTATTTCCCTGATGACACTTTTGTTGTAATATATTCTCTTTGCTTTGCATAGGGATCAACAATCGTATGACTTAGGCCAGCCATCTCTCCCCTTGTTTCTGTATGCACCTGTCAGTAGACCCCACCCTGAACAGGTGATCTCTCTGTGCCTCCAACAATACCTCCATTCACTGTCAACAAACCAGAGAAGAAAGCACCCACTGCAGCCAGGAAATCTACCGCCTGTTTACTTGAAGACGACTATGCATGTCTGTGCATAGCATGTCCTCATCCAATAGATTCAACAGGCTTGCTTTTTGCTATTACCAGATTACCGCTCTTTCAATATCTCGGAATGACGGTCAATATTGGCGCTAGGCAAACCACAGTATCTGGCATGGGGGATATCAAATGGTGGGTGGCTAGGGCTCCAATATCAGCACATATTGAGAAATAAACAAATAATACTGGAATCTCCCACCTGTCAGCCAACTCTTATCTACATTCTGCCTCAAGTGTTTTGTAGACAAACTATGGTATAGTGCACTGTTCTATCATAACACTAACCCAGATAAACAAGACAGACTCAGTTTTCATGCAGTTAGTCATATCTTAGCTCTGTATAACCAAGTGCCTCTATAGTGGTCATCAGAAGTATAGCTGGTGTGCCTTTGTTGTTGCCAGGATGACGTAGAGGCGCGGAGGAGACAGCTGATGAGGGACATGGCCCAGCTGCGATTGCAGGCAGAGGTCAGTCAGCTAGAAGGTAGTCTACAGCAGCAGGGTGGCAACGCGTCCTCCCCCGGTGACTCACACCTGCCTCCGTACCTTCTACCTGATGCTCACTCTGTCTGCCAGCATCTCCAACAACTCAAGCAGCTTTCTGCCAGCTCTCGCTTCATCATCATCATCCCCCTTTCTGGTAAGCCACCATCATCATCATCATCCCCCCTTTTGGTAAGCCACTATCATCATCATCCCCCCTTCTGGTAAGCCACTATCATCATCATCCCCCCCTTCTAGTAAGCCACTATCATCATCATCCCCCCTTCTGGTAAGCCACTAAAATCATCATCCCCCTTTCTGGTAAGCCACTAAAATCATCATCCCCCTTTCTGGTAAGCCACTCCCCCCATCATACAGCACACTTATCCAGCTAATCCCAGCAAACTATTTGCAGTCTACATTGCCTGAACTGATGGTGTTGTCTGTTGTAACCTTGTTGTGTGTTAACAGTGATTGACCATCTGGACATGTTGAAGAAGGAGAAGCTGGGAGCGCGTGATGGTATCCGCTGGCTTGAGAGTGAGTTCCGTAAAGGCAGCAGGTAATGCACCACAAGAAGACATGCTCGTCAACTCCTGTACATGGTTTCAAATACACTGCAACAAGACATGCCTGTAAACTCTTGTATATAGTACCAAATACACTGCAACAAGACGTGCCTGTAAACTCCTGTATATAGTGCCAAATATTCTGCAACAAGACATGCTTGTAAACTCCTGTAAATAGTGCCAAATACATTACAACAATACATGCTTGTAAACTCCTGTAAATAGTACCAAATACACTGCCACAAGACATGCTTGTAAACTCGTGTAAGTGATGCCAAATACACCACAACAAGACATGCTTGTTAACTCATATAAATAGTACCAAATACACTGCAACAAGACATGCATGAAATCTCTTTAGATTGTGCCAAAGCACCATATTCACTACACTTTCTGCTAAACACCCTGCACAATGTACGCTATTCAATACACCTGCCATTGACACCGTACAATGTACTTGATCAGTACACCTATCACTATACACCCCATACAATGTATGCTATTCAATACACCTGCATTACCCCATACAAGTATGCTATTCAATACACCCTATGCTTTACACCCAGTGCAATAAATGCTATTCAATACACCCTCTGCTTTACACCCAGTGCAATAAATGCTATTCAATACACCCTCTGCTTTACACCCAGTGCAATAAATGCTGTTCAATACACCCTCTGCTTTACACCCAGTGCAATAAATGCTATTCACTACACCCTCTGCTTTACTCCCAGTGCAATAAATGCTATGCAGTACACCCACTGCTTTACACCCAGTGCAATAAATGCTATTCAATACACCCTCTGCTTTACACCCAGTGCAATAAATGCTATTCAATACACTGTCTGCTTTACACCCAGTGCAATGAATGCTATTTAATACACCCTCTGCTTTACACCCAGTGCAATGAATGCTATTCAATACACCCTCTTTTAACACACAGTGCAATGTATGCTATTTAATACACCCTCTGCTTTACACCCAGTGCAATAAATGCTGTTCAATACACCCTCTGCTTTACACAATGTACAATGTTCTCTATAATACACCCTCTGCTCCCATCCCTGTACAATATAAGCTCTTCAATATACCCTGTACAATATAAGCTCTTCAATACACCCTGTACAATATAAGCTCTTCAATACACACTGTACAATATAAGCTCTTCAATAAGCACTGTACAATGCTTGCTATACAATACCTCCTCCTGAAAACGTCCTACTTTCAAACAGATGCCTTCATTCATTCAGGGCAGTCAGTACCTATAAGGTTTAACCGTGTTACATATAGTGCATTCACTTTTGCAGGTTTGTGCGAGCCCAGAAGTCTCATGAAAAAACCACTTCCTTGCCCCAACACTTGCTCAAGAAGAAAGACAGGGAGGCTTGGTAAGTGGATGGTACTTGCTGTCAGACTCTAACACCTCATCAGCTCTTGTCACCACCATCTCTGTGTTGACCTTGGGCTCATGTTTGCAGGCGCTTCCTCCAGATTATCGACTGCGGTCAGTATTTTGCCCAGCAGTGCTCGGACGGTGATGGTCGAGGCATGGTCTGCATCCTCACCAGTGACGACGCGCTTGGTGATGATGCGCCTACCTCATCCCGCCTCAGACAGGCTGTCACTGCTGCCCAGCAGGAAGGTGAGCATCCTCCCTTCCCAGCCTCCGTATCTTCATGCTCATTACAGGTTGTTGTTTGCTGATATAAGTTGTGTGCCATTGTTGTGTGTAATCTCCTACCTGTTTGGTGTTGTGTTAGGGATCATGGTGCAGTCTGTGACAGAGTTCCACTCGCGATCCAAAGAAGTATTGAAGTCAAATAAAGGATGAAGGGACTTTTCTCCCAAAGCCATTTACCCCACCTACTGTCACTTCATTTGATGTGAGGTCCGTCTACTGTCCCTTCATTTGATGTGGGGTCCACCTACTGTCACTTCATTTTATGTGGGGTCCACCTACTGTCACTTCATTTGATGTGGGGTCCACCTACTGTCACTTCATTTGATGTGGGGTCCACCTACTGTCACTTCATTTGATGTGGGGTCCACCTACTGTCCCTTCATTTGATGTGGGGTCCACCTACTGTCACTTCATTTGATGTGAGGTCCACCATCGATCCCTCTTCTCATCCATAATTGATGATTGCAAGCAGTGACTGTTTTGTGTCAAGATCTTAACATATACTTTCAAATCTTCTTATGTAGGAATGTTATGGCCAACCCATTCATCTTGATCCTATGCACCAGAGCGTTTATGATATCAGTTTGGGGGCAATATTTGATGCATTTGCAATGCCTTTTTTATTGTGTAGGAATTTGATGAAGTTGCTATGATTCAAATAAAATTATTTTCAAGTTTGAGTCTTATTGACCATTTCATGCAAACAAGATATTGTGAGCAAGCAGTATTCTGACCGTCTTAGTCTTTTACTCAGTCCAGGTTGACTGTCACAGGCTTTAAACTGACACCCCTTGTTTACTACTGACACCCCTTGTTTACTTCTGACATCCCTTGCATTCTATTGACAGTCCTTGCTTTCCAGGAACAGCCCTTGTTTACTTTCGACAGTCATTGTTTACTTTTGACAGTCATTGCTTCCCAGTGACAGCCCTTGTTTACTTTTGACAGTCATTGCTTTCCGCTGACAGCTCATGTTTACTTTTGATAGTCCTATTTCAAATTGAGTCTTTCGCAGGTCAATGCTTAAATTTATATGGAACAGGCATTGTAATTTTGAGTAATCGGGCGACAGAATATATTTGGAATGTGTATAAGGCAACGCGCTGAACTTTGCAGTCAATGAACCTTCAATGGACGATGAGGCGCGCGTTGACGATGAGCTCACGACAGGATGCGCTGTATTGCGCATGCGTACTGCCAGCTGCCCTGGGATATCAGCCGAAATAGTCGTTGCTTTCGAGCAGGGGTGACAGACGGGAGTTAGGAGCATTGAGCATTCGTAATGAGTCAGCTGTCTTGGTCAGCCACGTTCAGAATTGAAAGCGGGGTACTACGGTCGGGCTTAAGCTTGACTTAACCAGGAGTACCCTTACCCCGTCCAAAAGAATGTATAAAACATGATGACACCGAATCTGGCCATTTTCTATTCTCCTACGAAAAGGCGCTCAGCATCTGCCCTTACCAGGCGCAATGAATCACTAGATTCTCCACCCTGATTGGTTCAATCATCGGACCAATCACAGACACGTGAGACTTACTCTCCCCCTTGCCCCTATGTCTTTGCGGACAGCGGTTGTCTGTTTGCCTGGAGTCCCGAGCTCCACGGGGCTCTCTCGGACCAAATCTGGTTGCCATAGCTCCCGCGTGTGGTCAAGACAACGCTACGCTGTAATTGCTTGCCTTATCAAGACTCCCTGCGCTGACTTGACGCGCTCACTGGACCAGGCAGCCTTGTGAGAAGAGCTTGGACGAGGTGATGCTTCCAGCGATACCCACTCGGCCATGAAGTAGCTTGGAGTGGACTCTAATTGAAAAAGCTTGCTCGTGGAATGTGGTAAGGTGTTGTGAAGGGGTTTCGGGCCAAACCCACGCTCTGTCAGCCAAGCATACAATCCGATCGAGGTGTATTGTGGACAATTTCCAGGACGAAATCCTCTCCCTACTTGTTTTCTCTGACCACCTCTGTGAGCCAAGCTAGAGTAACCATTTCTTCTTCAAAGAGGTTCTCTGTTACCTCGACAGCTTTGGGCCACAGTCCATGACAGACTGCCTAGTGAAACTCACCTTTGTTGACATAGCCCTCCACGCTTATAGCCTACCCATATATAGTGACGGGACTTGGCAAGAAGTCGCTTGCTTCACTGTTATCTCATAACTCTACTCAATCAAAATGGACCCAGCTGTTATTGAAACACCCGGGTCCATCCAAATCCCTTGAAGAGCTTAATGGGAAATCGATGACAAGCTGGTTGAAGGCGGCAAGGCGCTTCTGCTGCTACTCGGCGTGGTACACATGGAATGTCGTGCTTGGGGAAGATGGCACCTGTTAGATTGCGGTTGTCAGGCCTTTTGCCTATTAAATAGCTTATTTGCTATTGACATAACCACGTGAAATGAGGAGAAGAGATAGACACTCTAACGCAAGTGTGTTACAGAGACGTATTGCAAGCGACATATGTTTGATAATTGCTGACATTCTTAGGTATTCAGAGTGACTTAGACTGAGAATGTGAGGGGAAGTGAATAACAACGGCTTATATTGTGAGGTTAAGTGAATGACTGAGACTGACAGACTGAGGTTAAGTGAGTAACAATGGCTAATATTGTGAGGTAAAACGTGTGACTGAGGTTGTCCATACGCAGAACTACAAAGGAGACCGACATGCAGAAAAAGACGTTATCTTCGTGTCGCACAGAGCCTTCTTACGCCACCACACGCAACGCACCCTAATACAACCCAACCCCCTTACTTCTCTTTCATTTTTCCTTTCACAACTTGCTCTTTGTTAGAGTCACGTTCGTCCGGCTGTGCCACATGCTTCATCTCTGATCGTGGTCTCCTGTCGCTGCAGCCAGACCCTGTGTTCTGCGTCTATTGTAAAGGAACACTTCCGGTAGCCATGCCAAGCCCCCATCGATCTCCAGACCCCGCGCGCTCCACGCCCAAGGCAAATCCCCACCCCTCCTCTTCCGGCCAAAGCATCACACTCCCTGACAAAATACCCACTCAAACCAGCTCCCTCCAATCTCATTAAAGCCCCGAGCATCCCCGTGTTTGCAGGTCTCCCTTAATCCATCCTCTTTTGCAAAGGCCTCCTCTGGCTTAGGATCACCATATGCTATGTGAGCTGTGGGACCCTTTTTGCATTGCTCAGCCTGCAACATCACAAGCATAACTGGGGCCCACATAACACGAGGTGTTGCTGTCCGTGCATTGAACAACGTAATTATTGCCCTGAACATCCCATGGTGCATCAAGTACTATAAATCACACCGGTGTATTTCTGGACTTCCTCACTTCATTGAATAGCTGGTCCTGTTCATTCCTGCTCTTAGCCCTGCAGGACGTCTTGGTATATTTGGATCTCACCATCCTGCTTGATTTGGTTGCCCAATCAAATATAGGATAGCTTTCTTTGCTACATCTAAATGATTCAAAGGATGTTTATTATTCAGATGCATATTTCGATAATAACTCGAATGCTTACCAGGTCTGCCTGGTGTGTTAAGAATGTCCAATCTGCTTAGTATACTGCAATCCGCAAGGGAGCGAATGGTCTGCCAAATACGGTGCTATTCCTGCTCGGAGTGCTTGGTTAGCCAAGTGTGAGTTTCTCTAAATTCACACGATCGTTGAGTTATGTGTGATAGATAGACAGTATACCAAGCGCTTACCTCAGCCCCGACCCCGCCGCTGCCGCCCTATAGTTCAGTCAGGGAATACTCTCCATTCTCGGTATGGGGTCGTGTCACACCTTTATAGCTAACTTCTAATAGCGGTCATTTTCGGTGACCACCCAACTGGTCAAGCGCATTCCCCAGTCAGCTGACATGAAGTGAAAGTTATCAGACCTGAGATCACGCTCTTTTCCTTGATGTTCCTGGGTGATAAACTGTGAAAGACCCTTGTTCTCTTTATAACTGAACAGATTTGCATATATTATTTTGTGCTGACTGCATATTCAACCTTCCTCAGCCCCGTTGAGTCACCTAACGATCACTATTTCAGCAGGCCAGACCAGTTTCCGCTCTAACCACAATCCCCTCCCCTTGAACCACATCAACTGCGCAATTTTATCACCTGGTGACTTATAAAGGAATTAATCGAACCACACAAGACCCGCTGATTTGGTTATGAATCAGGCGGTTGCCTGTGGCCTATGTAGGGTGGGGGCGGGTCGTAGACGGCCCATTCCCCAAGCCTGCCATGTCACTCTCAAATAACCCCCATTCCATTCCCACTCAAGTCCACTTCCCGCCCGCCCATGGCGGCTGGGGTTGGGGGTAACAGCATTTATGACAATACAGAAGATGCCGTGGGGAATTTCGGCTGTGTGGATGTGGGAGGCTCACAGCAGAATGCCTCCCTTGATGAGGCATCTGCCTTCCCCAAGTTGTGTCCTCTTCCCTCATTCACGACCTCCTGCTCAAGTGGTTGTTAAAGGCGGAGGGTCTTGCTGGGATCCTCCTTTCGGTAAGGAGGGATGGATGGACCTAGGTTGGAAGCAGCTACAGAGCCGTCCGACCTAATGAGAGTTACTCTAGTGTCTTCAAGAGGCCCGTTCTGTCTGCATTGGTGGGATTGACGTTGTAAGCCTACTGGGCCCTCTTGCGCTCGGGGTACCTCATCGAGGTGCGCCTGGCAACTCTAAGGTGGTTTAAAGGTTGAAGTGATGTGACGTGATGTGGTCTGCGATACGACTCAGTCCTTGTCAGCCAGTCGCTTAAGTTGACCATGTCCCACGCGACACCGTCCCATTTCTATCTAATTATGCTCAAATCAACTACCCCGCCCCTCCCCATCTGACACATTTGCCTCTGAGCCCCCACCCCTCCTCACCATCGCATGAAGCCCCCACCCCCCACCCTGACCGCCAGTCATCCCTGTCAACCTACGACAAAAGACCAGCCAGATGAGGTCGTAGCGGGGAGACCAGTCAAGCGAGGAGGAGTGATCATTTTTTCCAGCCCGGCCAGTGTGTTCTTGCGTGATGAGGGTCGTTATTGGAAGGCAGTGAAGCTTGAGGAATCCTCTTCTCAGCAGTTAGCAATCCAACCATGTTCATAGAACGTTCGTGTCCACCTCAGTGAGCTAGCCATTGATCGCTCACTCGGCGTTTAGTGCCCCTGTTTATTTTACCACGATCCGTTCAGCTTCTACACAGCCATGGAAAGCCTACTACACCATACGTCGTCTGCCGAGTGAGAAGTTCGTGTCCACACTCGGCTAGTCTTCTTCTCCCCAGGCTTCTCATGCTTCCCTGTGCTTCTCATGCTTCCCTGTGCTTCTAATGCTTCCCTGTACTTGTCATCCTACGACGGCTCAAACAATAATGGCCGCTTCATGACAAGTTCTGCAAAACGTAGATCGAGGGACATCTAGTCTTACTGGACGTGTTTTAATGAAATGGCAACGAAATGAAACGTCCGTTCTGTTCTATGGGCATCCATACTCACCTATATTATATTTGATAACAAGAAAGTAAAAAAAAAGCATCATCAATAGATCATAAATTTAGACATCAAGCGCGCTCTATATAGCGATCATAAAATGAACACCATATTAGATCGCAGCGTCAAATCCTCAGTACTTTATGCACACATGCATACAAACACATTATGTTATATATATATATATATATATATATATATATATATATATATATGTATATATACAAATATATATATATACATATATATATATATATATATATATATTTATATATGTTTATATATACATATATATTACAATTTATATATGCATATATATTTGAATGAATGTATATATATACACATGCATATCTATATATTTATGTATAGATATGTCAATATATACATGCATATATATATATATTTATATATATATATATGTATGTTTGTGTATATGTTTATATATATTCTTTATATATATATATATATATGTTTATATGTTTCAATATATTATTGACATGCATATGTATATATATTTATGCATATGCGTATATATTTCTGTATATACGTATATATGTATAAATATATACATAAATATATATACATATATATATATGCGTATATATATATGCATATATATATGTATATGTGTGTATAAGTATATATATATAAATATATATATATATATGTATATATATATATATATATATATATATATATATATATATATATATATATATATATATATATATATATATATATATATATATATGTGTATAACAACGTAGGTACGTACGTGACACAATATATCCATGCCTTGTGCGTCATAACATTCTCCATATATTATTATGGCCTATATATGTTGTTAGCATCAAACAATTGATGGTACGATAACTTTTTACTGGACTTATTTATATAACCTGTGTATTTATGACGCCTCATTCGTGTCTGCAGCACACGTCGAATCCCTCCCTCTTATCGATCGCTCCCTCTTAGAGTTCCTACCTCCCTCTCCCTCCATCTAAGCCCTTCCTCTCATTTCATTTCCACCAACAAATTTGTCACACTTCCACAGCAGGAAAGCAGAAGAAGAAAAAAAGCTTCCCTTGAGGAAGCAGACAAAGGTAATTTTCAAAACCTGGACACAATGAGACAAGCAGTAGGTGGCAGCGGGAGCCCTGATTGCCCGTAGCTGTCTGTTCGTGTCAGGTGAACGGAGATTCTACTCACAGGAGGCGCTTTTTATGGGGTTTTATGCAAGGTAAAGATACAGGAAAAGTGCAAGGCTGGTACAGTGGAAGAAAGCAAGGCTTTAGCATTAAATGGCACGAATGAGAAATCGATGGCTTTGGGCGGCAGGTGTCGCTGTGAGTCACTGGGTACAGGATGTTGAAGGCTCCCTCGCGCGGTTGACAAGACGTCTACTATCGCTTTACAAGGCAAGCGGCATTGGTGACACAAAACGAGACGCCAGCTACGAGCTACAGATGTTAGTGCGCTGAGAGCCTGGTTGTGTAAACACCATATTCAGAAAGAACCACTGGTCCCTTACTGCTCCGAGCCCCCGTGCTGCTAGCAAGCCTTATCTTGTTTGGGAAATAATACAAAGTGGGTAGTTGCACATTACAATGTACGCATCTCTTAGTGTACACAGTGCCCAGCCCCCTCCGGTCATAACGAACGTTTGTCAAGAGAAAATATCTCGATTTACTCTCCTGTCCCCTGTGAACCAAGGAAAACCAAGAGTAATCGCTACGCGTGGCTGGGGTCTCATAACCTACGAGCGAAAACACGTTTTGCTGCCCACAGGACTAGAATACAAAATCATTACGAAAGACAAGTATAAGCATTTGTTCCTAACAGCATTTTTAAAAAATTGTTAAGATGGTTTGCTGCTTTGATGAAGGCAAAACAGTAATGAGAGAAGATAGAGCCTGGCTCGGGTTGATGAAGAAGGGAGGTACCCGTGAACCCAGCAACAGGAGCCTCTGGCGAGATGCACGCGTAACGCGTTAGAACCGGAGTCGATCACGTTTAACTGGATGAGCATTAAGAAGTCCCCACAATAAAACCTTTTTTAAGTCTCCGTGGTGTGTCGCCTTCATCGATTGCTGCTTAATGGCCCAGTTATTCATAAGCTGTGTTTTGATTATTCATTGCTGTTTGATCCACCTGTTTATTATATGGGCCGTCTCAAATACGCCCATTATGACACGGTGTTACACCATTCTTGTTGGGTTATCGAGTACAGAGCACTAACTGTGCCTCCTGGCGATTCGCCCACAGAGTCAGCTGCTAGTAAGCTAAAACATAAATCTTACATGGGCAATGGTAGTCCCCATCGAGAGCCCGCATCTCTTTTCACTTTACCCTTCTCAAGCTATATAGCTTACACGCACAAAAGCGCTTCAAAGTAGTTCTTATGACGAGGTGTTGCCCAATCGTAAACCAGCTCCTTAAATGAGCGCTTGGACTAGAAGCAGTTCTGGGGACGACCTGTCGAGTAATAACAAATGTACCGTTTACAGACTTGACACTACGGTTATTGTTGATCAGCGCCTCTAGCGGCGCCCTGGGGAGTAAGGTCAGTTGAATTAAGCCCCAACAGGCAGCAGACGTCCAGGGATTGGAGGCTAACGAGACGACGATTGTATGAAAAGGGGTCTTCAGTTTCATTACTGGTTTTGTGACAGCTAAAAATTGATCAGGAAAAATAAGAAAGGCTCGATGTATCATTGCATAGATCTATGAACAGCTCGGTCAAGCTGTTTTTGAAAGGAAGGGATCCATTAGTATTGATGGAGTGACACCTCTCGCCGATCATCAACATGAACAGGATCGTACATTATAGTGTTTTTTAAATATCTGTGACAGTTACAAATGAAGCGCCCATATTTAGCGTATGGGGGGGGGGGGGGGGGAAGGCTGCGTGGGCTGGTTTACGGAAGTCATCCATCAGACGGCATTAGAGTCGAGCTTAGTGAGTCAGCGCTGTATATATGGCGCATGGCGCAACGCTCTGTTCGTATTGCTAGTCACGGCCGCTCATTTCTAGAACCTACCACAATTTCATGAAGTGCAGAGATTATAAATATTCATCCACATCGAGTGTATGTTGGTGCGTAGACACGGGATTGGGATGCGAGCGATCACCTTGGGCAGATGAGGGAATAAGTGTATAACATGACTCAATGTTCTCGATGGGTTGCCCGGGTACCAGGTCACTATCTCAGACTCATCATCCCGCAGCATCATTTCCTCATCATCAGTTGTTAGTACTAATTAGTACGGATATGACGTACCTAATATCGAATGCGATTCGCCTTCATTCTATCGCCTTACAATCAACTAACTGTGAAATGCCACACTGTTACAGTGTATTGAGTTCGGAACAGGCATCCCTGTCTTAAAACGGCCCAGCTCCACCATAACCTATAAAATATAATGCCGTCACTAGATATTAGAGGCGTGGGAGGATGGGGTGATTTAAGACTCGAGTGCCTGTGGCGGTCAATACCTAGTGACCAGCTTACTTTGGTGCATTACCCGGCAGCCCATGGTCTTCCATTCCTACATACCAATGTGTTTTTTTACACATTACTGTTCGTAAATAGTTGATGTATAATACAACAGCAATTTCATTTACGTTGGGTCTCTAACTTCGATGTCGCGGGGACTTGAGTCAAGGGAGAATTGCAGTCTCGGACAGGAATCACCCCGTTTGGAAATTACAAGACAACGCGCCGAACCAGGGCTGGCCGCGCGACTCGGATGGTAACAATAAAGCAACGACGCGCAAAGAGAGGATACTTAACGACAAGCAACGGCACAGGACTGCTGGGAATACATTATGATAGAGCATTCAAATGTGGAGCGAGAACTGTGTCGCTGATGAGGCGTAAATTAGTGATGGTCGACGAGGGGCGGAGCGCGCGCCGGAAGAAGGCAGGTGCACAGTCTTTTGTTCCTTTATAACAAACGTCATTTACTTTATAAAGACTCGCTCCTCGCTTATTTTATTGTACAAGTGGCCGCCAGGTGGCGAGTATTGTCGTCTTGTGGTCAATAATTCGAAAACGTGACTAGGGATAGCAATGTTTAAAGCGCACGCGCATTGCGAGCGCTTATGGATTAAGATATCACGAATCAAAACGGCCCTAAAGCTGGGGTTTTTATTTTGCGTGCCACATGAATCTACGAGGATGCATTCCATAAGGTGACATCAACCACACATAGCTTAATCTGAGAGATGAAAAAGATGCGGCCAAATGCAGATCTGTCGAATTATAGCCTATATTTCATATCTTGTTTTCATGTCCTTTTTGTGTTGGTATTCAGATATGACAATTCTAAATGCACTGAGGCTGTATTGACCTCCCCTAGTTGACATCGGCATCGACTCACTAATATGGGTTCTTCATAGACACTATGGAGCGAACCCATATATCATTCTTACCCGCTCCATGTGTTTCCATGACAACAAGCTCTCTCATTCACCATTACTATACAAGGTGTATGTTGGAATTTAGTTTGGCTTTAATCATCGGAGGTCATATCGCCATGGTGATTGATGAGGGAGGATGTGATGGATGGAGGCAGTGTGTTTGTGAACTGGACCTTCAGTCGCTGTATCATCCAGCATCCTGGTCGCATCCTGGTCGCATCCCTATATACCCCATAGTCCCATTGCTTACCTATATTTACAGATTGCAACCAACAACAAAACTCACTAAACTACCACAGCAAACTCATGTTTCTAATGTATATAAACTAAATTTCTTCACGGTGACCTTTTTGTCCCGCCACCCCACCACCTGACCTTCACGAGCAATATGACCCTGCCACAAGGGGTGATGGTCGTCGACTGAGATTGGTCGCGCTGTCGCCTCCCCTCATTATTGCTGTGCCATCACTCTTCCTGCCCCCATAGCCTACTCCCCGTTTTCTAATCAAATTCCCTTCTGGCATCAGTGCATTTTTTCATCGGTCGTATAAAACAAAACGACCAGTATCGCCTACCATACGGCATGCTCCGCGGTGCGTGGCAGCGCTGTGGCGGGGTGCGAGTTGGCTGGGGAGGACTTGATCGGATGAGCAGCAGTCGGGGATATCCACACTGTCATCCAGCCCTAATGAGCCAGCACACTCTCTGCTGCACTGCTTCTTCTCAAACCATGATGGCCCTCTTTGGAAATCAAATTGCGATTTTACCCCCCCCCCCCCACTCCCCAACTCCATCACCTCTCTGCCCCCCGTAGCCATCTTTACATCAAGAACGCCCTCACCAGGCGCCTCTAACACCCTTGCCACAACCATTAGCCAGGCACCCTCTTCAAGTGTCCCGGCTTCTCAGAGGGACTCGTCCGTATTCCTCAAGTCATACTCCTGCCTAGCGTCACAGGGGATCTCGCCCGGCCATCACATAACCCTTCCCCGACGAAACTGTATCTGTCTCTCAAAGCAATTCCTCTATTGTTACCTCTCCTTTATCTCGGTAGGGGTCGGTTAATACCGGCTGCTGAGGTCGACTGTACCCATATAGGGAAGCTGGAATGGCCGATGCAACCCCCCTCTCCCAAAACTCACTGCTTCCTCATTTGTTGACATTGCAGCGTTTGACTGCGTCCCAGTTAAAGTTCTCGTCAATATGCAAACCTGGCTTTGTTTCTGTCTTCGGTAAATCATGGCTAGCTATGCGGGTGTTGGTTGCCATGGAGCCGTCGTTAAAGGCACGACAAGTACGGTCGTGCGGCCCGTAGATAGCTCCTGTCCGCGGCTCGTCTGTTCCACTTCGGAGGCTATACACTGTAAGATAAATTCTAATTCCCTTTCTGGGAACATTAACTCTGTCAGGCACTCTCTGACCAAGCAGGCATTAAAATGACAAATTTTTGTCCTTCCGGAACCCTATGGGCCTGTAAACTAAGCGGTATTGCGGCCCTATAACCTGGGTAATATATGAGGGTATATTGTTGCAGGCATGCCCGTCAGTGAGTGGACGCTACTTTACTCTTGTGGCGTCATGACCATATTTGTAGATGTAATTGGCGCGGGGTAACTTGGTGCAGACTCCAAGACATCCTGTTTGTTAAACGAGCAACTTATGTTTCCTTGCTCGCCGTCCCGGTGTCGTATGGTTGACCGTGTTAACCTGGTCAGAGTCTGGCGCTACGCCTTGACCGACGTCACTCGGTGAAGATAAACGTTTACGAGCATTGCCTATTGCGACACGTGAATGGCCGAGCTGTTTCCGGTTGCGCCCAGATAATACCGTCTTTCCCTGCCAACATTGCCATTATCCCTTCTAGCGATGGCAATGCATTCCCACGGGGACAAATGCGCTCCTCTTGGAGATATGCCGAATTGAGGTGCCAAAAAGGGCGCGGGGCCGTGAGGGGTCCGCGAGGGGGCCTTGTCGAGTTGGGGTGCTGGGTACAGCGGTGTAGGGGAGGTGGGGAGGGGTCGCGGGAGAGGGTCAGTCCGAGCTGCTATGTAGTTACAGGCCTCCGGTGGCATCAACTTGCCTGTCAGGTGCCCTGCTACAAGTCGACCAATCCCCTTCTGCTCTCATAATGGATTGAAGATTAATCTCCTTCTCATTATTCGGTACATTCTTTCTTAGCAGCAGATCTCTACCTCCGCCCAACTCGCCTGAGGGCGTCTGGAGAAAAATGGCTGAGTTGAGGGATGTAAGGTTCCACGCCACTCTGCATGAGAATGATGCGCTTGGTGAGGTGGGGCTACGTGTAAAAGTGCCGGAGGGAGGCATTGCCCGGGCAACCATGCCGACTAGGACTAAGGTTTTGCACCGATCACATCCGGGAAGTGTGTCTTTGTACTCAACCGTAAAGGGAATTCCAACGTCAGTGACGTTCATCACGTGACCCGATGATCAAAAATGCTACCGTCACTAGCAACGGCAGTAACACCTACAGTTGGACAAAGATATACATGTATGAGTCCAACCAACTATCAATTAATCACATGCTAATTCGTTCACACCCATATTAGAGCTGATTGACACTGTGTCCATTCGCACTGGGTTGAGGGCGGGGTGGAGGAGAAACCACATTACTCTACCTTCCTTTCTAATTTGCACGCGAGACATAGGAGTGTCTACTGATCCAATTTAGGATTGCCAAATTGGCTAGCCAGAAGTCTGAGTGTTGGATGAGGGCGCCTGCTCTGAGCTCTCCCAGGGATCCTTATAAGTTCTGTGAAGGCAAGAAAGCAATGGTCCTCCAAGCAGTACGTGGTATCTACTGAACCAGTCGTTGCACGGATCACTCAACCTTTGACTGGTCAGTACGTGCATCGATTCTGGGCGCATCGGATTCTCTGCGGCAGCATCTCAGTGTTGTGATTTTCGTGAGATGCGACATGGGTAAAGTGGGAAGATTGGGTCGCTGACAGTCACACATACCAACACATGTCTGCTTTGTACGAGTTGCTGAGCTTCTACACCCCAAACTACTGCACGTGTCAAATTCACATTTTATCAACCCATCAGTGTGTCTCATAAAGGTCGGTTAGTATTTCTCGCTTTCGGCCACAGACGCATTTTAGAACAAAGTCGTTATCACAAACACAATCGCTAACCCACAATAGTTATCACACACTCGTTATCTCACAGCCGTTATTTCACAGTCGTTTTAATAGACATAATCGTTATCACAGACACAGTCGTTATCTCACAGTCGTTATCTCACAGTCGCCATCACAGACACAGTCGTTATTTCACAGTCGTTATCACAGACACAATCGTTATCACAGACACAGTCGTTATCACAGACACAGTCGTTATCTCACAGTTGTTATCACAGACACAGTCGTTATCACAGACACAGTCGTTTCGATAGACACAATCGTTATCACAGACACAGTTGTTATCACAGACACAGTCGTTATCACAGACACAGTCGTTTCGATAGACACAATCGTTATCACAGACACAGTCGTTATCTCACAGTCGTTATCACAGACACAATCGTTATCACAGACACAGTTGTTATCACAGACACAGTTGTTATCACAGACACAGTCGTTATCACAGACACAGTCGTTTCGATAGACACAATCGTTATCACAGACACATTCGTTATCTCACAGTCGTTATCACAGACAGAGTTGTTATCACAGACACAGTCGTTATCACAGACACAGTCGTTTCGATAGACACAGTCGTTATCACAAACACAGTCGTTATAACAGACACAGTCGTTATCACAGACACAGTCGTTTCGATAGACACAATCGTTATCATAGACACAGTCGTTATCTCACAGTCGTTATCACAGACACAGTTGTTATCACAGACACAGTCGTTATCACAGGCACAGTCGTTATCTCACAGTCGTTATCACAGACACTGTCGTTATCACAGACAGAGTCGTTATCAAAGACACAGTCGTTATCTCACATTCGTTATCACAGACACAATCGTTATCACAGACACAGTCGTTATCTCACAGTCGTTATCACAGACACAGTCTTTATCACAGATACAGTCATTATCTCACAGTCGTTATTATAGGCACAGTCGTTATTACAAAGTTGTTATCAAGACAATCTCTAATACACACAGTCTTACAGACGTATTTAATATCGACTGTCTTTTACCCAGATCGCCTTTAAGGCAGGCATAGTTTCTTCGCTCGGTCATCAGCGATCACTGTTTCTTACATCCAATCCATTCTAACACCTATGCAGTCGCTAACGCAATCGCATTCTTGGTGAATTATCGTTCGTCATCCACGTTACCTGCGTCGAAAAAAATGCACATGTTATGTATCTAAGTAAGGAAAAATTCAACCAATGGAGTTTCCTTGAAGACAACTTATTAGCCTTTTTCTGGATTTTAACGAAATGAAGACAACTTATTAGCCTTATTTCTGGATCTTAACGAAATGAATCCCTAACTCGTCATAATGAGATGGCCCGGAAATCATCCTGGAATAAGAATTGCAGGTAGATTTTCTTCTGTCATCAACGGCAATGACTTAATTGACAGGACGTGCATTTCATTAAAGTGCTTTGTCATTATACCACCAGGCACCAGCATGCATCTGTCAAATCTTGGCCGGTTTCTTTTTGTAAACTTCGCTTTAATTGTGAGGTTATTAGCGTACTTCCATTTATATAATGTTCAAGTATCTGGAATATATAATTATCAAGTTTTCGCGTGTACGTGGAGGCAGCATCGAATGCTTATTAAGCCTCGTTGTGTGGGGTATCATGGTGGTCGCATTTGCAAGTAGTTTGTCCATTTCTGGCTTCAACAATTAACGCTCGTTCCAATTTCCGAGAACCAGGAAACCTTGGTGTGCTCAAGCATTGAAAGAGCTGCCGCTGTGATGCGCCAGAATGGACGGACCAGTTGCTGCCCTCTCCCCGTACTACACACACATCTTTCGAGCACACACGGACCAACGTACAACCGGTCTGAACTGACCAAACGCCGCCTTGACCATGATCTTATTGAGAGTCAGTCCATAAATGGGCTTGTCACAGAGTCCTCTGTTTACCAGAACGTATCGCTCTCGCGAGGCTGAAGTTTGCTGGATGTGTATTTAGCATTCATAAACAGACCGACCCCCACACCACCCCTTTCATCGACACGCACCCCTCACCCCAAACACCAAACACACACACGCACACACACGTGGTCACTAGCTCAAATAATCATATCCTCTCTGTACTTTAAAATGCATTTACCAACTTGCAGTCCGGCCTAAACGTATCTTTAACTTGAGTGAAATATTTGAAATTCGTTTATATCTTTATATTTCAGCACCTCTCACGTATTATACATCTAGTTTTGCTGTAGCCGTGGTTCGCCGACTCACTGCTAAGTCAATCGTTTATTAACACATGACCTGACGGCTGTTTATGATGAACACACGAATGGTTTCCGTTGTTAATAACATTTCACCAAATAACACAGCAGGAATTATGCGTCACCAACGTGGCCTGGAATCCAATCAGCATACCTGAGCCTTCACCAGCCTGGCTTGGGACAACAGTCATACGTCACAACATCAGCGAAGGGTCGGGGGTGTTATTAAGATGTCAAGTGGTATTAACGTCATGTTATCAAACGCTCGTGTAATGCTGTAATTATAAAATGCTATATTGATGTAATGATGCAAGTAGCGGTATTCATACGATGGGATGTAACCATGATAGTTAGCTGTCAGTATATTCATCGATATGATAGTGTTGTCATTGTACTATTATTATTAAGCGTTATATCATTTTTTTCTCCATATTACTATAACCTGTTATCACAGTTTTGTCTAGTACTATTGATCGTTATCATGTTTTTGTCATGGTACAAGGAATCATTATCACAGTTTTGTTATGGTACTGTTGATCATTATGATAGTGTTGTCATCGTACTAGTAATCATTATCACAGTTTTGTCATTTTACTATTGATCATTATCATAGTTTTTCCACTGCACCATTAATCCTTATCACAGTTTTTCCATGGTACTATTACTTATAATCATAGTCTTGTCATGGTACTGTTAATCAGAATAATAGTTTTGTCATTGAACTGTTAATCCTTATCACAGCTTTGTCATGGTACTATTAATTATAATCATCGTCTTGTCATGGTGCTATTAATCATTATAACGGTACCTTTAATCATATTGCAGTAAGGTCTTAATTCTATTAATTCACATCATCTCAATACATTGTTAACATTATTTCGTTTTACAGTCAGGCCTCGAATTTGTTGATTCATCTGTTGGTCATATCGGATTATCTTTTATTCTTGTCACAATAATACCAGCTTATCATGAAATCATACGGCAATATTATAACCTGGAACCATTGATACAGGTTACCAATGGTTTGTGTCTAAGTAATGTTCTGTCAGTATGGCGAAGGTTAAGAGCCACAGAATTACCATCATGTCATTGTAATGATCTGTCCTTATCATCGAACTGTTAAGACTACTTTTCCTGGAAGTGTATGCTTAAAGGTAAATAGACGCAGCTTGTATCACTGAGTTCTGCACAGTACCTGCTTAAATGGTACACAAAAAGTACAAAAAAGTTATGTGAAGAGTAGCACATACATTGGAAGGAACTAAGCAAGCAAGTTAGTCAAGCACCAATGTTAATATAAGAAAATTGTTTAATGCTTGACTCATCATGTACGTTCATCAAACATGTGAATGTCAGAATTCAGATTATTCATGATATAAATCCCATGTTTTATATCCATCTTGTTGAAAGCTATTCTATAAATATACAATCACTGGGTTGATCCAATGTGCTTGTTTGACGTGTACCAGCAAATCACTTGGTCTGGCACCTAACTGCATCGCCTATTTCAACGCACTGATGGTTTTTGGGTCTTCAGAGATGCATTGTTCTTCCTTCTGTATGAATGTTTGATTTATAAAGGTTTGGGTTCCATTTTTCGTCATGGTATGCCGTCGTATGGTATAGTTGTTTACCCCGCGGTTTAATGTTGATGCTCATATGGGGAATGTACGTAGATGAACCCTGCTGTACGGAGGGACGCCATTAATAATGGAATAGCCACCAAAGAGAATATTCATCCGATGTCACGTGGTACATTATCAATATACGTGGCGCAGGATATATTGTCCGCTGTGATGCCCTAGTTGTTAACGGCGACGTTAAACCTCAGTCTTTCATTTCATTTTTTTCCAGTGCAATTTAATATTATCTTGAGCTCCGTATAACCGGAAGCCGTCGTGTTTATGTAAGCTATCTCGCATGCTGTATGGAATAGAACTTAGACGGCAATCTGTCAGACTAGGGTCTCCTGTGTTCGCGACTTGAATGGAGTCGGGAAGCGATCTATAGCTGTCTTTTCGGGGTGCAGTAAGCTGGTTTTGCTTCCTGTGTTTAGGCTTACAGTAGCTTACACGAGCCATGCTTAGTTGCTTAGCGAATACATTCCATGGCTATCTTTCCTTTTGTCAACTAGTGATTCCTTCTCGATGTACTGACTCGGGATTCCAATAATCTTCTTCCGGGGGTACATGTGAAAATATTTTACGGTTAAACAACTTGTTCATGCTTCTAGATCGCATTGCGTTGTTTCGAAAAAAGGTAAGACGTCTAACGCAGACGTCGTTGTAGGGCTAACACGATCCATGCTTAGTTGCTTAGCGAATACCATTCCTGGCTATCTTTCCTTTGTTGTCAACTGTGATTCTTTCTCGAGTACTACTGGATCGGGTTCATGCTTCTAGATCAATACATACACGCTCTTGATTATATTGATGGTCACCCACTTATATGCTTCTTTGATGTGCATCAACTGATATGATTCTAATGATGTGCATCCACTGATATGATTTTAATGATGTGCATCCATTAATATGATTCTAATGATGTGCATCCACTGATATGTTTCTAATTATGTGCATCCACTGATATGTTTCTAATTATCTGCATCCACTGATATGATTCTAATTATGTGCATCCACTGATATTATTCTAATGATGTGCATCAACTGATATGATACTAATTATGTGCATCCACTGATATGATTCTAATGATGTGCATCCACTGATATGATTCTAATGATGTGCATCCACTGATATGATTCTAATTATGTGCATCCACTAATATGTTTCTAATGATGTGCATCCACTGATATGTTTCAAAAGATGTGCATCAACTCATACGCTTCTAATGATCTGCGTCCATTGATATGTTTTGAATGTGCATTCGTTCATACATTCCGTTTGGTCACTCCAGCTGTGATATTACCAGCCATAGGACCTTTCACCATCCCGCCCTTAACATACCCTTAAGGGTCTCTCATCCTTCAAACAATCACTGCTTTTGTTCCTCGCTGTATGTCTCAAATCTGCTCCCTCTTCACATGTGGAATCTATTTCATAGCATTATTAAGGCCGTAATGAATCTGTCCGTCTCTATTCGTCTCAAGCACATGGTGCGTCCATAATTCTCTCTCATCCAGTCCAGTCATCGTAGTTAGTTCATCCTCATCCTTTCACTATCCCGCTCTCTCTCTCTCTCTCTCTCTCTCTCTCTCTCCTCTTCTCTCTCTCTCTCTCTCTCTCTCTCTCTCTCTCTCTGACACACACTTTCTCTCTCTCTCTCTCTCTCTCTCTCTCTCACACACACAGCCTCTCTCTCTACCTCTAAGTATCTCTCTCACATCCCCTCCTCACCTCATTTGTCTCTCCTTCCCTCGTCTTTCCGTCCTTGCTCTCTGTTCCCTTGATTCTCTCTCTCTCTCTCTCTCTCTCTCTCTCTCTCTCTCTCTCTCTCTCTCTCTCTCTCTCTCTCTCTCTCTCTCTCTGTTTGATTCCCCCCTCTCCCCCTCTCGACAGCTCCATATCCCTTTGTCTTACTATCTATTTGCCCTAAACAACCACTCTTACTCCTGTCCTCGCCTCCCTCATTCACAAGCAACTTACATTTGGTCCACGCATCGCGGGACATCTCACTCTATATGATCTATTATTTCGCGTGTCGGTTTTTTGTACTCATTCATCCTCTCCAACCAAGCTGCCCCACTAGGCCCTCCCCCTCCCCTATACCTCACCCCTTCTCCCTCCCTTCCTCCCTCCCTCTCAGCGCACATCGCTATCTTCAATTCCTTATCTTCGCTCTCGCCGCACGCACTCTTGCACACCACACCACCACATCGGGCTTGATTTATTCAGTCCGTTAAAAACGGGTCTTCTCGGTAGAGAAGGAAGATTTTGCCAGATATGTTTTTGTCCATTGGGAGATGGCAGGATAGTGTCGCTGTGGAACGAGGAAACCATCTATCGTGTGGGGCGCGGGGCGGGGGAAGGTTACTTCGTGCCGGAATTAGTAGGTGTTATTTCCTGTGTATTGATGCTGCCATCTATCGATTGGGCGCATCCTTCCACCCTGTCCCCGCGCTTCACCCTCAAACCCCGACCAACCAAAACCAGATTTACATTCGACAAGTGAATCAAATTTGCCGGGGCAAATAAAGGATAGAGAATCAATGGGGGCGCTCTGGGCTATTGGCCGGGAGCTGCAGTGGAAGCGGGTGTTTAGCGCATGGGAGGAAGCGCCAGCTAACGTCATCGGGCGCCCCTACCCCCTCACACCAATCCGGGCCGCTATGATTGCCCTGCCAATAAGCATCCTCTAAAGACCAGCGTCAGACTCACTAACCCTCCATGCCTCTGTAATTAAACCTCGTTCTTGACTCGAGTCTTGGCTACCCTCACTCAGGCCTTACAGTTCGTGACACACTTATTCTGGCTTATAAGGCGATCTGGCGAGGAAGGGCCCGCCTTGCATGGGCGCTGGAAGATTGGGCGATGTTAGAACTGTCTCTGGTCAGCCCGTGATAGTAAGTCGTGTGTGGCTGGCCAGCGCGTCCAAGGCGCGTTTGGACTGTTGATGTTCAGCGACTATAGGGCGGTCGTGTGAACTGTTGATAGACAGCGCGTCATAGGACTGCATTAGCTGCCTCACTTGCATGAAGTTAGCAGCAGACTGTGTTGGTCGACGCAATGTATCTAATACACTCATGTAGCCCTATATCTGTATATCAGCTATACACGTCATCCAGCTATTGTACTTATTTTCTACCGTATTGCCTCAACACCTCGCCGTGCATGGGCACCCCTTCTAGCTCTCACAGTATGCCTGCTCCGTGTGATCAGCCCTGGCTCTATTGACTGCATTATCCACAATAACGACATACATAAATTCAATAATCAATAGCGCCTTTATTGATTGGCAGGCAATGTATAAAGTACAATGCGTCAACCAACACAGCATGCATGCTGCGAGTCAGCTATCACATCCTGATGTCAACTACATGCAGTGCAGCCAACACTGCCCGGTGTCAAATACACGCAGTGGGCTGTGTTAGCTGACTCACTGTATGTAGTTGGCAAAAGGCTGTGTTGACAAACTCACTGCATGTAGTTGACACCAGGCTGTGTTGACTAACTCACTGCATGTAGTTGGCACCAGGCCATGTTCACTAACTCACTGCATGCTGCTGTGTTGACTAACTCACTACATATAGTTGACACCAGGCCGTGTTGACTAACTCACTGCATGTAGTTGACACCAGGCTGTGTTGACTAACTCACTACATGTAGTTGGCACCAGGCCATGTTCACTAACTCACTGCATGTAGTTGACACCAGGCTGTGTGGACTAACTCACTGCATGTAGTTGACACCAGGCCGTGTTGACTAACTCACTGCATGTAGTTGACACCAGGCCGTGTTGACTAACTCACTACATATAGTTGACACCAGTTGTTGACACTCACTGCATGTAGTTGCCAGGCCGTGTTGACTAACTCACTGCATATAGTTGACACCAGGCTGTGTTGACTAACTCACTGCATGTAGTTGACACCAGGCCGTGTTGACTAACTCACTGCATATAGTTGACACCAGGCTGTGTTGACTAACTCACTGCATATAGTTGACACCAGGCCGTGTTGACTAACTCACTACTGCATATAGTTGACACCAGGCCGTGTTGACATGTAGTTGACACCAGGCTGTGTTGACTAACTCACTGCATGTAGTTGACACCAGGCCGTGTTGACTAACTCACTACATATAGTTGACGCCAGGCCGTGTTGACTATGATTTGACCTTCTTCCAAGTAGACGAGCTAGAGGCGGCTGGATACAGAGATGAGAGAGGCGTTGAAGGGGAAATGAACATGTTGACTCTCAATGCAAAGGATGATATATGCGTGGTATTGAAAATGAACGTCTTGTCTGTCTCTGAGCGGGATCTATCACGCCCAGAAACCTGCTGTCATGTTTGGACTGTTGTCATGGCAACGTGTTAATATAGCGATGATTTGTGACGCCGTTTGCACACTCTGCGTGTCAGCCATACCCGCCCTCAGGGACCAATGCATATTGCATGCATCCATATCCGCCAAACAAAAGGTACCTTCATCCACACTCACGCACGTTTGGGGATGCTTCAATTACCAGCTTGCAGGAGGGAGCATAATACACGAAGTAGTCTTATTTGAAACTCATTTGTGTTGCTCACTTTCAGATAACATCAGGATACTGGAGCTCGATATGCCGCCACTTCGATCACTGCACACCGACATGACAACTACCTCGAATTCTCACTGCGCTCATGCTGTCCCTCGTTAAACTAGACAAAGACAGTTAGCGCTTGTCGAGTTCGCACCTGTTCTAACTTAATTACCCATAGGTTAACTGCGCTCCATGTACTGCAATACTGCATGAATCATAAGTACCCAATGGCTGATTCTGCATTATCATAACAATATAGATGTGCTAGTTGAACAGCTCATTGGGGTTCGATTGTTCATGATGGTCTAATGTAAAATTACGAGTCAGCGGCCCCCGCAATTAAGGCGCAGGTGTTGGTGCGGCTTTGTATTTTTGGGGAGTGGTGTGGGGGGGAAGGGAGATCTAGGAATAAGGGGCAATAATTATTCATGAATTCCATTTTCATGCGAGATGCAGTATTCCTTGCGAATCTATGCATCGATTCGTTATTCTAAAGCACACATAGTCGCAATGCATTATTTCCTTATATAAGCTTGAAATATTGCTACTATAGACCTATCTACCGATTTTACAAAATGTCAATCTTTATTACGAATCATTTTCGCAGGAAGTTGGTGTGTCTTGAAGATTATATAACCTTGTCTGAAATGACGTTCGCGCTGATGCTACCATGTAGGTATAAATAACAGGAAGCCAGCCAGCGAAAATGATTGAAGGTGTACCATGAACAAAATTAAGGGCCAGATATGTTCCCGATGCGACATTATATATTGTGTTGATAACAATGGTACAGATTATGGTAAAAATGTCAATGATCATAGCAATCATGACAACCTATTATACTGTAGGGTGTCATACCTCGCGCATAGTACCTGGTACACGAAACCCGTATGCATTATACCTGGTGCATGAAACATTTTGCATTATACCTGGTGCATGAAACATTATGCATTATACCTGGTGCATGAAACATTAAGCATTATACCTGGTGCATGACACATTATGCATTATGCCTGGTGCATGAAACATTTTGCATTATACCTGGTGCATGAAACATTATGCATTATACCTGGTGCATTATATCTGGTGCATTATATTGCATATTGCACATTATACATTGCGCATATGACCTAATGCATCATTTTTGTGTGCATTGTACTTAACGTTGTAATTAGGAAATCATACTCGGTACTTTGTAGCTAATGAATTATACGTAGTTCGCGGTAGCTAATGCATCATACATAGTACATTGTGCCTGACACATAATACCTAATCTTGCATCTTATTGCATCATACACAGTACGTTGTATTTAATGCATCATACCCAGTACGTTATAGCTAATGCATCATATATACGTTGTACCTAGTGCATTAAACTTTGTGGATTGTACCTAGTACATTAAACTTTGTGGATTGTACCTTGTGCATTAAACATTGTGGATTTTACCTTGTGCATTAAACTTTGTGGATTTTACCTAGTGCATTAAACTTTTTGGATTTTACCTAGTGCATTAATCTTTGTGGATTGTACATAGTGCATTAAACTTTGTGGATTTTACCTTGTGCATTTAACTTTGTGGATTGTACCTAGTGCATTAAACTTTGTGGATTTTTGTGGCATTAAACTTTGTGGATTGTACCCAGTGCATTAAACTTTGTGGATTTTACCTAGTGAATTAAACTTTGTGGATTTTACCCAGTGTATTAAACTTTGTGGATTTTACCTAGTGCATTAAACTTTGTGGATTTTACCCAGTGTATTAAACTTTGTGCATTAAACTTTGTGGATTTTACCCAGTGTATTAAACTTGTGGATTTTACCAGTGTGCATTAAACTTTGTGGATTTTACCTTGTGCATTAAACTTTGTGGATTTTACCCAGTGTATTAAACTTTGTGGATTTTACCTTGTGCATTAAACTTTGTGGATTTTACCTTGTGTATTAAACTTTGTGGATTTTACCTTGTGCATTAAACTTTGTGGATTTTACCTTGTGCATTAAACTTTGTGGATTTTACCTAGTGCATTAAACTTTGTGGATTTTACCTTGTGCATTAAACTTTGTGGATTTTACCAGTGCATTAAACTTTGTGGATTGTACCTAGTGCATTAAACTTTGTGGATTTTACCTTGTGCATTAAACTTTGTGGATTGTACCTAGTGCATTAAACTTTGTGGATTTTACCTTGTGCATTAAACTTTGTGGATTGTACCTTGTGCATTAAACTTTGTGGATTGTACCTTGTGCATTAAACTTAGTTGATTGTACCTAGTGCATTAAACTTTGCGCATTGTGTCCAGTGTATTATACATTGTGTTCATTACATCAATTGCATTATAGTTTGTGCGTTGTGATTAGTGCATCATAATCTGTGCTTTTTACCTAGAGCCTAACTCTTAAACCTAGTGCATTATACCCTGTCAATTGTACCCAATATATCAATATTTATGTTTTTACTTAATGCAGCATACTTTGGGTATTGTATCCATTGTATTAATCTCTGTAATAACCGGTGTATTATACCCAAAGCACCATCCCTGTTCCATTGTATCCTGTGTTTTACTCATAGTATATTGAACTACTGTAATATACTTTGCGCTTTGTGATAAACGAATCATACTTTGAGATTTGTACCCTGCCATTTTGCGCACTGAACATGATGCATTGAACCTAATGCACCATTCTTTGTGCACCTTTTCTGGTACATCTTACTTTCACGTGTATTTGCATTACAATGATTAGATTTTACCTGGCGTGTATAACGATTAGTGTATCACAAAAAAAGTATTATACACAATGCATTGCACCCATAACATAACGGTTTGTTGTATTACACAAAATGCACTACAATGAGCATGGCATCTTGTACATGATATTTTGCGCTTTGTCACTAATGCACATGACTATGTGGCGTTTTCCGTCCCCAAAATATATCATGCTTTGTACCTGGTTCGTCCTATTTGTAGTGTACACTTCATATATGTGAATCCTCTTGTGTTTGATGGTTACGTAATGTATTTGTATTAAAGACGAAGCTGTGTTTTAGTATATCAAGAAAGAATAAGAGGTCTCATTAATGTTTACTACCACTGAGAATATTACATATTCTGCTAATTGGGAAAATACTTGGTCGGTGGATAGTGGTGAAGAGGACGAACAGTTGCTTATAACAGGTAGTTACAATCCGTCTCTATCTAGAGATCTAACGCCGATTACCTTCAGTAGACCCACAAAGAAAACTCGCAACTGCAATCAGTCAATTTTCAACTAAATTGCTACAGAGATCACCGCACTACATTTGACCGAGACCAGTAACTTGTGACAGCACCCAGCAAGCATGTGACAAAATCCGGTCCACTTGTGAAAGGTATCAATCGACCTTCGACTGATACAACCTGTTCATCCACAGCAGGACCCAGTGCTTACAGCACAATAAACGGCCAAACTACGACGCAAACTGGTGCAGCAGAGGCAGGTTAACTTGAACAGGAACCAGCCAACCAACGTTAACTGAACCTGCATGGTTATAGAGGCGATTATATCAGAACGACAGAGGAATGGGGCTCAGGAAACAGAGGCTGCATAATCAATGCTTTGATTACGCCCTGAGCATTAACGACACCGGCTCTATTGTTGTATCAGGCCGCTGCTGTCAAAGTATTCACCCACAATTGACGAGAGGCATTTTTTGGAGCGCGGGGTGATTGTATTGCTTGGTGTAAGCCTCCTGATTGCAATGTCTTTGCGTCGGCGAATATTGACGGTCACGCTTCGGTCATGTTTGCAATGCAACACGCACTGGGTGCAGTGTGTGCTTTGGGGTAACGGTGGTGCTTTTGGATTGGCCTGCGTATCAAGGTGAGACGTGGTGAGGTCGACGGCTGAGTGCAGGCTGTGTACGGCGGCATCCTGTTCTGGTGACACAGGCGGTGCCTGTGGAAGGCAGTCGAGGCAGGTGCGAGCGCAATTGATGGGCGCGTGTCGTGAACAGCCCTATTGACTAAGCGCCACTGTCAGCAGCAGCAGCAGCAGTGGCGGCAGCAGCTTCGCGGAGAGTTCTAGGAGAGGGAGAGGGAGAATATTTAGACAGCGCTGCATAAGGGTCGTGTCTGCATGTGAAGAATCGCAAGGCGTCATCCAATGCTTGCCGCTTTCAACACTGGCCGCCAACAGGATGGGGGTTAACACACTGCCACTGAGCTTTAGGGTCAGCAACTGGACACTCGCCCTAAGACCCCTGTAGATGCTTACTACAGAAAATTATCAGCCACCTAATCCAAGCGCTTGAGCGTATCACCATGAGAGGGGGATTCTTTGGAGTAATACCATTGCGCAGACTCCATATTGAACTCGTGGAGGACAGACTGTATGGAGGCCAACTCGCCGCCACTAGATGTAACAACCATTATATCAATGCTTTGTCAGCAAAATAAGAACCGTGCTATATGATAATATATATGTATGAGCAGTGAACAAAGCTATAACGCCAGGAGACTGGATAACGCCCGCGTTTATATCATCGCGGACATTCTCGATCTGCTCTCGCTTGATAACTGAAAGGGAATATTACCGGAATAGCGATTACGCTGAAAGAGGATGGCGTTCTGCTTCTTTGGTGGAGCATCTCCTAAGGTAACTGGCATTAGATCATTGCTTGTCATCGTCCTGTGTTTGTGCTCTCTCGCGGGAGCTGGCTCTCATGGTAGACGTGTTTAAGTCGGCCGCTGGGACCCCCACGCACGAATTACGCTGCGTCAGCAAATTATGCTTGATATTTTGTCAGATGAGAGTGTTAGGTTATCATATTTGAAGAGGTCTCTGGATATGCAATGATTGTGAAAGAGTCCCCTGTCCTCGAGCGACAGGGGACTCGTGTTGCGAGGGCAGGTGAAGCATGGGGTGAGCCAGGTGGAACCTGTGATGGGAAACAAGATTGAGCCTCGACCAATTAGAAATGTCGAGCTCCATGGGCCATAACTAGTGCCATGTACAGTCTGCTGTGCCCCAATGGCTAAACCCAGTACCATATACAGCGTGCTGTGCACCATGGGCTAAAACCAGTGTCATTTACAGCGTGCTGGGCACCATGGGCTAAACCCGGTGCCATATACAGTATGTTGTGCACCATGGGCTAAACCCAGTACCATATACAGTATGTTGTGCACCATGGGCTAAACCCAGTGCCATATACAGTGTTCTGTGCACCATGGGCTAAACCCAGTGCCATATACAGTGTGCCGTGCACCATGGGCTAAACCACGTGCCTTGTAGAGTATGCTGTGCACCATGGGCTAAATCCAGTGCCATGTAATTTTATGCTGTGCACCATGGACTAAACCAAGTGTCATGTGTAGTATGCTGCGGTCTATGAGCTAAACCCAGCGCCATGTAAAGTAATCTGTGCACAATTGGCTAAACCCAGTACAACATACAGGTTGCTTGTTGTGCACCATGGGTTAAACCCAGTACAACATACAGGTTGCTTGTTGTGCACCATGGGCTAAACCCAGTACAACATACAGGTTGCTTGTTGTGCACCATGGACTAAAAAGGTTGCTTGTTGTGCACCATGGGCTAAACCCAGTACAACATACAGGTTGCTTGTTGTGCACCATGGGCTAAACCCAGTACAACATACAGGTTGCTTGTTGTGCACCATGGGCTAAACCCAGTACAACATACAGGTTGCTTGTTGTGCACCATGGGCTAAACCCAGTGTCATTTACAGTGTGCTGCGCACCATGAGCTAAATGTTGTGTGAACAATGGGTTAAAGCCAATGTAATGTACAACGTTTTGTTCGCCATAGGCTGAACCCAGTGCCATGTCGAACGTGTTTTGTGCATCATAGACCATGGGCTAAACCCAATGACATGTACAGTGTGATGTGTATCCAATGTAATGTACAGTGTGTAATGCGTATAGGGCTGAATAAAGTGTCCGCGGTGTTATTGCCAAATGTTACACACGTTGTAGGGTGCAATATATTTAACATCATGGGCTAAACCTAGTCTGTGAAGTACTGTGTATTGTATACGTGGAGCGCAATCCATGCAGGAAATTAATGCTATCTTGCAACCATTGGTGGGGACTCATCTCTGTTTAAATGCCGCACCCATACGTGCACTCCCCGCAGATAAGGCTTGAACATGTTGCGAAAATGTCATTTGCTATGCAAGCTGTAGCTGTGTTCAATCGTCGACAAAAACATAACCAATGAGAGTATCGCTGCTGGCAATGATGTTAAACGGGGAAAGCAAGCCCTTTGGAGCGCTTCTACAATCGATGCCATCATTGAGCGATTTCAACGAGCACCATATTGATGTCACAGTAGTGTACTGTTACATGTATAGTGTACAGTACAAGATATAACGTTATAATCCATTCATCTTATACAGTTACATATCTGTGGGCATCATCAATATTCTAGCGGCAGTTCATATGGCTGCAATACATTCCATTCCCTCAAAAGATCTGCCTGTCCCCCGAAACACATCCCCCGCACAGAATATATTCATTTACCTTGAAAAATATTCCCCACACTCAGAACATATTCCTCTCCCCCACAAAATATTGGTCGTCCCAAGAACATATTCCCCTTCCTCAGAATCATCTCTCTCTCCCCCTCTCTTTCTCCCTCTCTTTCTCCCTCTCTGTCTCTCTGTCTGTCTGTCTCTGTCTATCTGTCTCCCTCTTCCTCTCTCTCCCTCTCTCCGAATATGTTGCACTTCCTCAACACATATTCCTCTCCCCAAACACATACTCTTCTTCCTATACCAAACACATATTCCTCAGAACATACACCCCACCAACCTATCCCCCCAAACTCCCCCCGTTACTGTCAACACAAGACAATGATGGCTGACGCCACGATTATACTGTTCATGTATGCGTCCACAAAACCCATAGGAGAGTGGGTCCTCACTTCAACACCATCCAGTTTTCAACCCGCAACAGTATTCACACTTTCGTCTCTATGCACTCCGTTTGAAACCATGAATTTCTTTGCGTTGCTCTTTCTATCCATTCATATTGTCGAAAACCACAAGCCTTACTCCCTCGACGCTCTGCCTTTTTCGCCCCATTCACCAAGGCTGCTTGACCTGCCCGCGCAGCCTGAGCGCCCCTCCCCCTCCCGCCACCTCTGGCCACCAGCCACGCTAATCCACATTGGCCTTCTAATCATTCTTCTGCTTCGTCACTCATTTTGTAACTCAACCACAAATTACTGACGCTGTAAGAGGCCGGCCACGAGAGCGGCACCGAGGAGAGACAGCAAGCCCGATGCCTCCACGATTGCTTCCAATTGCTTGGCCGCATCAGCTTGGCTCCAGTGAACACGAAAGCCTTTGTTCGTGAACTCACCCTCGCCTCTCTCTCGTAAAAAAGGCAACCAGACACTGTGCATTTCCTGATCTGCCTTCCACGCCCCAATTCAGCCTGTATCCGATCATCCAGTTCAACACCTCGGCTGGGTCCGTGCGAGGTCAGATGCACTAGCTCGAAGTCACGTTGGTCGCCCTCAACCAGTCACTTGGCCCATAAGACTGCGTTTGTAGGTTATTTCTCATTATATTCCTCGTTCGACGCCCGCTAGACCCCGGGGAACGTCTGACATCGGGATGATGGGAGATTGACGGCAGGAATCGCAAGCATTGTGAGAACACATTTGTTAAACACCATGTTTTTACGTCTGTGTGTTGTGCTGAGCACAAGATGAGGACGGGCCGGACAGAGCAGTGGGCAGGAATGCATGCGGGATCTGTGTAGCCTCGTGCCATCACATCCTACCTTCTCAAACTAGCACGTCATAGCATGTGAACCAATGACCTCACGCATTACCATGTTTGATTTGGAGTTAAATTGCCAAGTCGAATCCGATTGTCGGCGCTTCACATAGACAAGTTACCGGTCTTAGCAACGCGCAAATTGATTTGAACTTTGTGAATTCATACTCAGTTCTTGTTGCGTGCAGTTCTTCGTCAATCAAACAGAATTCAACATGCATAAATTATATGGCCATTTGGGCTTGGTGAAACTCTGATGCATACTTATTGCTTCTCTTTCAATAAACTGTGAGGGGACATTATTGGTGATGAGCTTCGCCTCATTGTGACTCACCAGACAGTATACTGGTATATGCAGTTATTCATATCATCTGTAATAAACTCGCCCATTCCCGGCCAACTGGTTGTAATATTCCACATCTTAAACCTTAACAGAGGTTCTAGAAAACTATCTTAGAATGGGCCATATAACAGACCTCATTGGTACAAATTGTCCCAGGCTAAATAAAAAGTGATGCTCTTTGGTTCTGGGTTTTAAAGCAATGACTGGTTTGGCTGTTGCCATGGCAGGGCGTCGTGAGTTTGATGGGGTTAGGGTAAGCTGGCTTTATGAAGGCAATCTCGTAGGGTTCTTTAGTCGCAACTTTATTTCTTCCTTCCAAATCGCCCGTGTCAGGTGTCAGGCTAAGATGGCGTCAGCTTCATCAATTCTTCATCCTCCTAAGTCACCAGGAGCATGCTACCTTGCGATGGGTGGGCATAAAGGCCTGACCGCCAGGAGGCGCTTATGGCAGGTTGATGTTTGGGTCGCTTATCCCCAACAGGATCAACTTGATGACTCCCGCTATGAGGTATGACAGGGCCATTATGGATCCCGTTATCAATGGTCATTTAGTCGTACAGCAACTTTTTATTCTCTCCCCATAACCTCTACTTGACACACACACACACACACACGCACACACACACACACACACACACACACACACACACACACACACACACATATATATACATATACATATTAGATATATATATATATATATATATATATATATATATATATATATATATATATATATATATATATATATATATATATATATATATATACGCATACACACCCGCAATCACACTCATGTACACGCAAGCGCATATAAAAATGTTTGTATACTAACAGTTCTCGTGTATACATTTTCACCAGCGATTGGCTATGCTTTTCATTGCCTCGTTACACTAGAGTTTCTGGGTTAAATTGTTATTCCCCATATTTAACAAGCTATTCTGTAGGAAGTTTATTAAAAACGAAAAGCGGCTATATAAAATTTCCCTTGAGTAGAAAGGCTATCAATCTGACCCCTATAAAGTTGATACTTGATGGATGTTGCTCCTATCCCATCGAGTGGGGAGAGTTGCTGTCCAAGCTCTCACGAGAATACTGTGAATTGAGGTTGGCGTCTCGCGAGAGCACGTCAAGTCACGTCAGAGAAGCCGTATCTCAGACTGGCACAGAGAGCTTGTCAATAATGAATGTATCGCTGCTTATCAGTCTTCTGAGAGCATGCAGTGAGGGCTAGCCAGTCCCATAGGACGTCAGCTGGCGCAACAATGACCCTCATATATATATGAATATATATATATATATATATATATATATATATATATATATATATATATATATATATATATATATATATATATATCTATATATATATATATATATATATATATATATATATATATATATATATATCTCTATATATATATATTTATATATATTATATATATATATAATCATATATAAATATATATATATATATGTATATCTGTGTGCATGAGTTATTTTGTGTGGGGATGGGGGGTGTGTGAGTGTATGTTTGTGTGCTTTTGGACCTTCGTCTTATTAAACTGGTTTGTGTTTCATGAAGTGAGTGGAGAACTGGAAGGGAGTTTACCTCTATTTATGATGCAAAACGCAAAAATGCTTCGTGGATCACAGTTGTTCTAAAGCAGGTCAAGAGTCCCCGTTTCAAAGGCTTGCCGTAGCTCAACATAGTTTTAACCGAGAGATATCCCACTCGGTTTGCATTTTGATGATATACATTCTTTCCCATACTTTCTTTTCATTGTGGTCGTTCTTGTTACCGACCCACTTCACCCAGTACTCGAAGCGTACATCACGGTTACGTTGTTGGACAAGGTGTTGCAGCTAGAATGAGAGGAGGGTTTTGGTGCCCTCAGTGGCAGGGTATGAATGAACGACGTTTTATTGTGCTTGGTGGCGAATTATTGCGTAGAGTGCCAAACAACGGTCTATTTTTTACATTGCAGAATCGATTATGTATCTGGTATTACGATCATGGCTGGAGCTGAGTGCTATATTTATGTGTTAAGGTCGTGGTGAAAGGTCATGAGGTGAAGTCGTGTAGCGAGGTCATGGTTTTGGGGAGTCGTTATGCTGGTCATGGGGCTATGTCGTTAGAAAAATGCGCGCGGTTTAGTCATGTTATATGCTCATATGACTGGGATGGGCCGTTTGGCAAGGTCGTGAGGAATGTTCGTAGGGCTAGGTCATGGGGCGGGTCGTATGGCAAGGTCAATTGGTAAATTCGTTTAGTTGGGTCGTAGGATAGGTCTTGTGGCAAGGTCATTAGGTAGGTCGTATGGCCGGGTCGTGGGGTACGTCGTCTGGCAAAGTAATGAGATGCGTTCGTGTGGTTTGGTCTTGTGGTGGATTGTGTTGCAAGGTCACGGGGTAGGATGTTGTGGCTGGGTCCTTGGGTAGATCGTATTGCAAGGTCATTAGGCATGTGTGTGGCTGTGTGATAGGTAATGTGGTGTGGCAAGGTCATTGGGTAGATCATGTGACTCGGTCATGTGGCAAGGTCATGAGATAAGGTAATGTGGATATCTATTAACGTAAATTCGTGCGACAAGGTTATGAGGTGAGGTTTTAAGGTCAGGTCATTCATTAAGGTCGTGTGTCAAGGTAAGGTGATGCGGGGGATTAGTAGGACCGAGGCTCAGATGTTTAGATAATTTGGTATCTATGTGATAAAAGACTTCGGTCGGTGCTCAGGGGTCTTGGAAGTGATGAGTTTAGGCGGATCCTTAGGCAGGCAATGCGCTGTGTCATTGTTTGAATGCTATGTTAAAGCTGGGTGCGTCAACGGTGAGTCATAGCAGGATGTTATGGGTAGACGTCAGTAATGGTCGTGTATCTAGACAGGAATAGCCTCGCTATGAATGTGGAGTCTTCTTTCTCCAGTCAGGTGTACCTAACGAGTTCTCCATCTTCTGACAAACAGGTGTTGTGGGGTACATCAAAGAAATGGCGAGGTGTTTTCTTCCAATGTGTCTTGAATGAACACCCCAGCGAGCAATAGCAAAACGCATAAGATACTAGCGACATATGATGCAACGATTCTAATGTAATCTCCAAATGGAATCAACCACATGAAATCATTGAACTATACACTCATTGATTGTTAACAGAAAGTTCAGATGCCAGGGCAAATTAAGGCAATTCATATGTTCATTTATCTTTCAATTTCAAAGGTCAATGTTGTAGCCTGTGAACTGTAGGCTTGATAGGTAGATAAGTAAAACGAAGAGAAGGCGTTTGTAAATAAACTGTCTATATTATCCATAGATTCTTCTAACTACTTTAAACATAGTATTTTGATGCTGATAACAGAGGTTAGAAGCAATAAGTCAACCTTTCCCTCACACCACGCCGTGTCTGCTCACTGGTCATTACATGCGTTGTGTGCAATGCCAATCTAGTGTAGAGAGGATCGAGATCTAACCAGCTTCATTGCCGGCTGCTTCTAATGCAAAACGACGTGATTTTGTGATTATTGTGATGTAACATGTGATTGCTTGGGGTTGGGGGGGGGGTGAGGTATCTTGTGGAAGGAAGGCTGGGGGCAGTATTTAAGTGCATCGAAATATGCAAAACGTGGATAATTTGGATTATTGTCATATATTTCCATCAATACAAACAATAGACTGGCGATAATATCAAAATATCACTCACTCGGTTGTATTATGTAAGTTCTACGCAGGCACACTTCACCAACGCGATCATCATTAACCCAAGCCTAGTAAATTACAGATACTGGGTGACAATGGGGGCTGCTTTACTCGATTGATATGCACGATACCTGCGTGAATACACACATTATTGCTGGATCCATTATTAAGTAAATAACAGAAATGCCGCTTCAAACATCTACATGCGATGCCTGATCAGCGCTGGGAATATGTATGGGTGGCCGCTTGGCGAGAAAATCTGTGCTTCTACCAAACACATGGTATCAGGTAAGGCAAATAAAGGATTTAACGGCACACCATCGCGCATGCGTTATATTTTGCCGACAAAGGTGGGTTAAAAACGTGTAGATTGGAGGAATATTGAAACTAAAATTAAACCTTTTAATATAAGATTGATTTAACTGATTTATGTGAAATTCATTACAATTATATTTTTGTTGTTTAAAATCTGTAATATATTCCAATTCCGTGTTGAAAGTAAGAATATTAGATACATCAACCCTTTCAAACAATTCGTATAAAGTCTGAATACGGATATTGCGATTCCCAATAAGAATCAGATGAGGACAATCGGAGAGAATGTGCTTGGCGTTGTTGGTGCATTGATAAGGGATGCATTCAGTGAGACTCCAAGCCCTCAGCAGAACTGCCTGTTGAAAAGGTTTTCCCTTCTGCAGATTTCAACCACCTATGTATCAGCGTGTTGCCTATATTGCCTTCTGTATACTTATATACTGAATGGTAGAGGCGACATTATGGACTAGCTCATGCGGCTGGAGGTGTTACTAGTTCGACTGAGTTCGCGTCGGTTTGACAGATCATGTGCTAGCAGTCGCTAGACTAAAGGCTCATCGGCCACGGCTGACGACGATATTTTCCCTTGTATTATGTGTCATATGCGGCGCATGGTTCAGTTTGTGTGTGTTATTTGATATGGCGCACTTGCCTTTTAAATAAATCACGGAAGCTAAAGTTGATATCGTGAGGGTGACATCCGGAGTAATAAACACCTTCATGACAGGGGATACTAACCAGCTGCTAACCGCTCGCCGTGGGAGTTTAACGCTGGACATCAATTATTGATATCAAGTGACCGCCGTCATATGATGTTTGTACTATATGCAAATCATTTTCGTTACGTTAGGTGTGATATCTGTAAAATTTACAAACAAAGGTTGTGCAAGTCGAGGAAAGCATGTGTCCGAAAAAAGTTGCTGAGCTATTAAGCGAACCACAGGTTGTGCAAGTCGAGGAAACCATGTGTCCGAAAAAAGTTGCTGAGCTATTAAGCGAACCACGTTCATATTTTGTTTACGTACCCCGTAATCCTACCCGGAAGCCACGGTAGTCGTTTAGGTTCACGTAAAAATCGAAAGGACCGGTTGGCTCGGCACGATTATATGTATATAACTGCATATGTTTACATGCATATATAGTTTACATGCATATATATATATATATATATATATATATATATATATATATATATATATATATATATATATATATATATATATATATATATATATATATATATATATATATATATTTGTGTGTGGGTGTGTATACACATATATTTTTTTACATATATATATATATATATATATATATATATATATACATATATATATATATATATATATATATATATATATATATATATATATATATATATATATATATATATATATATATATATATATATATATATATATATATATATATATATATATATATATATGTGTTTAGATACATGTATATATATAAATTACAGTAGGTACGCTTGGTTCCGATGAATGGCTTCCGAGTCTCCAGCGGTCGGCTCATACCCAGGATTTGGGGTTACCAAATCTGGAGCGAATGATTCTGGGTTTTATAAACCCGCGAGTCTGGGAAGGTGATTTACGGGGATGGTTGTGTTTCTGTGTTATACAGTTATACATGTACAGATAAATACACATGGAGGAAAATGTCAGTTATTGTAATCGATATTCTTACCACTCATTGATTTTAGGGTGGAGTTGAGGAGGGGGTGGGGTGTACGTGTCTGGGTGGCTTGGTATATGAATCACAACGAAGCCTTGCAATGGGAACATGGCCCAATGTAGTTTCTGCTGAAACACGAGTGGCGATTATTGTCATGCACTTAACCAGCTTAACTCCCTCAACACATGACAATTTCGCTTCATTCGTTGAGGCTGGGGTCTACGGGCACTCGGTTCCCGATGCCAAGCTTGTGAGAGAGACGCCATCATTATCTGTAGCGAATTTCGTCTTTGTAACCTTTGTCATTGGTCCTTTGCGTCGGAGCGAAGAGATTCGGGGTATGGTGCGAAATATCCTGGGCGTTGAGAAAGTAAGGCTTTGGCGATTGCACCGGCTCGCCCACAGGTGTTCAGTTACCGAATGCATGGTATACCAGCAGCATCTACTCTTGTCTAAATATTTTATAATATTGCTTTTATAGATCTAGCCGCCCGGCTATCGGAAATATGACTTCGGGAAACGAGCGTCTGTGGTTTCGCTTACCAACTCAACCATGGGCATCGACCGCCTAACTCCTCGCTAATTTGTAACACCCTCTCTCCCTCCCATTCCAGCCCACTGTCGGCTATGTTATATGACGCTTTTGTTCCGTTCTTTTCTACTTGCCACACCCTAAAGCACCCGAACCCCACCTCAACAAACGCAGGCCTACATCGAGAATACACGTCTTGTTGTGCCACTGGGCCTGCGGCATCGTTCCCCTCCTCTTCGCCGTTTGACGGCTGAGGGGTGTCATTTGCGTCTTCGACATTATCCATTTTTTCCGTCCCTCCCCTTAACCTTCTACGTTAAAATATAACGCCTCGCAGCGCTCTTCGTAGTTTTCCTTAGCGCTGACACGTTCGATTGACTTGAGCTATTTATATCTTTACACTTGTTCAAAACTGGAGTTACAAAGCCCTTCAAACAAGCCGTACAGCCCTCAAGAGGCTGCGCCAGCAATCACCGTCGTGGGCGGATCTTCGAGCCACCAACACATGATTGACATCTCATTATGCACATTTTGGCGCGCTCAAATGCATAGCTAATCAAGCGCTGAGCTCTCATTGGCTGTGGTGAAGGCGGACGTGCATCAGTAATGAGCCCACGTGGGTGTTTGAGAGGAGAGCCTGCGTTTGTTGATATGGCCAATCATGTCTATTCCTTATAAGGCAAGTGTATTTGCCTAGTGCTTTTGTTACTGGCGGCTGGCGCGGATCGCACAAAGACACCCAGTAGTCCGCATTTTGTGTCTTTTTCGCTCACCAATCTGTGGATTTACGCCCTAGAAAGTTGCGCATACCACTGAGGATATATTCAAGATGCGCTGATGTGAAAATTGCGCGGTTCTAAAGCCACATTTGACCCAGATTCGGGTCTTAGTTTGGGATACACATAGAGGAGGTGGTTGACGCGCCTCGGCGATTGTTGGTTCTCGTGTGCTTCACCGGTGCTGCTCGCTCCTTTGTTGTCGAGCGACGTACTGATTATCTGGATACGTTTACACTCGGGATAACATTCCAGTTTCATGTTTGAGGAATAAACTGATTCATATAGATCAACATGTACCCGAATAGACACCCGGTAAGATTATTATTCGCGGCAGACGCGTGGATTTGGCTCGGTCCCTCCGCCATTTTATCGATTCTTTGTGTTGCTCCGTGTGTGAATACACAAAATAGCCCGCAATCCGCCATGCAGTGTGGGATATCTCGCTCAAATGTCATCATTATGTTTTATACCTCTCTCGTCATTCGTAGTCTGTGATGTTAACCGTATTTCAGGTTATTTTGACATGATGAATGAATGCTTCGTAGATGATTTATGGGTGTGTGTGTATGTGTGAATGTACAGGGGCCTCCCCACCAGCCCGGACAGCCATTCAAATTCACCGTAGCCGAGTCATGCGATCGGATCAAGGAAGAATTCAGCTTCCTACAAGCACAATATCACAGGTGATGTAGTCTCATTCAAGTCGCTGCATACCAGTATTACTGCAAATTTGAACTGATGACATGTGACCTAGTTTCCAGTATCGCGCTTGGGCATAAAAAACCCAACTCGGTTGACATTACTTTAGAATGGTCCCTCGAATCTGTACTGTAAGCATTTGTCTGGGAGCTAAAGTAATAAAATAGTGTCTGCCTCCTGGTTATTGCTGGATTTTTATGGTTTTCAATTCAAAGTCATGTGTTATGATTAAGTTAAGGCCAGTATTTGTTGTATGCATTAGTACTGACATTTTTGCAGTGTTAAGTAATATGGTATGTTAATTTAGAATAAGAATCATGATAACTGCCCTATCCTTGGCAGCTTATTCAGCTATTGTTTTTATATGGCAATATACCATGTTTAAATTAATATCCCCTTAGACCAGTCCCCTACCTGTATTGCTTGAAGCCTTCTAATGGAGTGCTTGCCTCCTCTGACAGGCAGCCACTGAGTGCCACCCATGTCAACATGTGTTTATATGTGCAATATGAGGCGTAATGAGGAATGCACTGAATAGCCTCGGTCGCCTGTCTGTGACTGGTCTCCACCACGTCCCATGTAAAACAAGCTTCCTCACTGAACGCACATCAAAGCTGGGCCTGTGTCATGACGGCATGACTATCATGGCATTGCCCCGGGCTGTCTTTAATTTTTATGACCAATGTAGTGTATTGCCAAGAGTTGTAATGAATCAGCTGTTATGTAGCCTGGGGTGCTTGAGATGGGGAGGATGCTCTTGATAACAACCCGAAGAATTGTATTCCTGTTCATATAAGGGTGCTTGTCCTATTTGTGTGTTATTTCTTAAGGGTGGGGGGTAGGGTGCCGACTGGGTGAACCAGGTCCCCAACAGGTGCATTGATTTTCAACAGCGATCAATGATATCTATTGTGCTCGGAGTGAACAGGTTTTATTGATGTTGTCATGGTTATTGTATCTGCAGCTTGAAGATGGAGTGTGAGAAGTTGGCACAAGAGAAGACAGAAATGCAGAGACACTATGTCATGGTAATACTTATATCCAATATAGCCAATACATACACTGCCATGGTAATCCCCTATCCAATGCAACAAATACACAGACACTACCATGGAAATTTTCAAGTACAGAGAATGCCAAGGTAATGCCCCTATCCAATGCTACTTATACAAAGCCACTGCCATAGCAATTACCCTATCCGATGTTACAAATGTAGAGGCTATGCCATGGTAACGCCCTTATCAACTTTGCTAGTGTTGTGTCATGTTGTGATGAATACATCCAACTATCCAACTCAGACATGTTTTCATGCTTAATGTGTTCCACCAAAATAGAACAGAGACTGTCATCTTTAATATCACCTCTCCCCAATCTTGCCTGATGTTACAATGTATTACAATTGATAGCTCCCCACCCCCCATGATATCATGATAACCACACCTAACACTGCCTATATGACTATCAGAGTAAAGAAACCCTATAATGCCCCTCCCACTGCCCCCTAACCCCTTCCAGCTGCCTTTTACTGAGACGGATATGATTTGGTGAGAGCTGAGGTGTGCCTTAGAATTTCTTAAAAAAAAGAACCATGGGATTTTTTTGAATGTGTAGGGATTAGTGGTATTTCATCATCTATTGATCTCGTTTAAACCTGAGATAGATCCCAAGTTCCCAACAGGTTGATGTATAGATATAATTATATATATACGTATATAATTACACACACACACACACACACACACACACACACACACACACACACACACACACACACACACACACACACACACACACACACATACATATATATATATATATATACATTTACATATATATATATAAATATATACACATATATATAAACACATACATAGAAACATACATACATACATACATAAATATATGTGTTGTTGGTTGGTGTTGGGACTTATTCACACTGGCTTTGAGGTGATTTTGCCATTGATCTTGTATCAGCTGATCTAGGCTGAACTCAATTAGGTCCCTTCATTATGGTGACCTAATCCATTGACATATTCTAATGACCTGAGTAGGGTGGCACCATTCCAAATAATTTATTAAGTTGTCCTTTTTCAACAGATCTGATTGATCTGGTCACACTGAAATAAACGGATAGATATGTTTGACAGAGGTGGCTTGGTGACCCTGTCATGTTCATGTGGGGGTTCTAATTATGTTACCTTGCACTATGATAGGTTAACAGTCAGGTGTAGACATTAATTATGACCCAGAGTATTGTCTTTCTCTCCCCTTTTCAATTTTAAATCATAAAACCTTACATTGTGTCTATGCCTTTTCTTATCTTATACGACTTCATGTCAGTTTTTTCTCACTTGTATTCAAGCGCTGTTGGTGTATTTAACTGTTAATTGCAAGCATGATCTGCCTCCTCCAATGACTCTATCCTTTCACCCTGCTAGTATTGTGGTCTGGTCCATGAGGAGTAGATCATGTCTGTTATACATGGTATGTGTGTATGCAGCCTACATCATTGTTTGATATGACCTTTCATTAGTTGAAGCTGACTGAATGACTTGTTCTTGTTTCAGTACTACGAGATGTCATATGGCCTCAATGTGGAGATGCATAAACAGGTGGGTTCTCCGATTCCTCACAGCGGATTAGCTGTCAATGTCTTAGATCTATTACTGTAACCTCGTGTGGTATCTGGAAGGCGCTCATCTGCTTGGTAAGGTCACAAATAAATTGAAATATTACATGAAGATATAGGTGAGAAATCGTTGTTTTCGTCAGTCTGAAAATCGTGTTTTTGCCAATGGTATGTCCTGCTTTGATCTGCACCAATCCAGTGATATTCCATTCCATTCAGAACCACTCCTCAAGTGGAAGGAATCCCCCCCAACTCCCTTCTCCCCACTCGACCACTCCGCCACAGGGGCAACTTTACCCGGCCAAATATTGACCATTCATGTTCCTTCCTGGCTTATTGTTGACTGGGTCAATATGTTGTTTGGCTGTAGACGTATGGGGGTGTGGTGGGTGTGGGGTTGTCATTGTAGGATATGTATTCACGCGTGACCTCTATCTAACGCAGACCCAGACGCGCTCATTCTCTCAATATTTGAACGTGACATAATGCTTGCCAAGACCAAACTTCCATTTCCCCCACCCCCGCCGTATAATGGCCATGTCAACAAATCATCCATTAATATTGACTCAGGAAGCTCGATAGCGAAACAAGATACTCTTGGCCGTTATGATCGATTATCATAGTGTGCAAGATTATGCTGTGTGTCCGTGGTGTCTTGGGACATCATTTGATATTAGCAGATCAGTGCAGGGTATATGCTACCCGCTTTTAGAGGTTGTCTGTTACATTCAATCTACAAAGCTATCGTCACCCTCATGTGCACCCATAGACCCCCCACCCCCCCCCCCCCCCCCCCCCCCCCCCAAAAAAAAAAAAAAAAATGGGGTTCATTCTGGTGAAGAATCCATCATCTGAGTCATGCCATCTTAACCATGGCTGGGGCAGGTCGTCTTGGCGGCGGGGTGGGGTCTTCTGACCAGAGAAAGGAAGGTGCCCCACTCCCTCCTACTTTTCCAGCAACTGATCATTGATCATACATAGTCAACTATGTTGTTTGAGCTCCAATATTGACTCAAGTCACTGTTCAAATACAAACGCTGCTGGAGGGACTGAGTGCTTATGGCGGTGTGTAGACCGGGTGTGGGGCGCCAGTATTTCTATGTATAGCTTTATGTCTTCGTGTGACCTCTGTCAAAGGCTGCTGACACACCCATCCAAATGTCTTACACAGGCATAATATACCTCGGGATTGTATGTATGAGGTTGATTTGTATTTATAGGTATATTACCCCCCCCCCTCCCCCCACAAACCCCCTAAAGAGGTATTCCGTGACCTAATTCTCTAGGACATGAACCGCAGTTCCAGCGTCTGTGTCCTGGTGATGGAATGAGAAACATGGATTGACTAATCTCATCCATTCCATCTATTATAAGACCCCGTGCATGCGGTCACCAGGTGCTCTTGCAACTGTGATTAAGACAACATAGGGTCGTCTAGGTATAATCTGTTCAACAGATGAGGGGATTAAATGATGATAAATTGAATGATGCAGAGACGGGGGTAGGGCTGGAGACTTTGTGGTCGCCTGTATGTATGAGCCGTGTACAAATCTCTCACCCGGGAGCTGACTACCTTTTTATACCATAACTTGGTACTGTATGTCAGTTGCCAGCTATTTGTGGGGGTTGGGCTTGAGCTTGCCTGATTATATGGCAGAGTGCCAATCCCCCCCCCGATGGCCCAGCTGTACAGTGGTATTGTTTATCAATACACTACTACTGTGGTCTAGATGGGCAATGCATTATTGGATGGTGTGCTCATATTGTGTGGCACTCAATCGCGATTATACAAGAGATGTTTATTTAAGAATTGCATATATGGCCACAAGTAGCAGGAGATGTTTGCCTATCACTTATCATTGATACCTATCTGTTGTTATATCATCCAGCCTGTTGCTTATCATTGATACCTATCTGTTGTTATATCATCCAGCCTGTTGCTATCATTGATACCTATCTGTTATATCATCCAGACTGTTGCTTATCATTGATATCTATCTGTTGTTATATCATCCAGCCTGTTGCTATCATTGATACCTATCTGTTATATCATCCAGACTGTTGCTTATCATTGATATCTATCTGTTATATCATCTAGCCTGTTGCTTATCATTGATACCTATCTGTTATATCATCCAGCCTGTTGCTTATCATTGATACCTGTTGGTTATATCATCCAGCCTGTTGCTTATCATTGATACCTGTTGGTTATATCATCCAGCCTGTTGCTTATCATTGATACTTATCTGTTATATCATCCAGCCTGTTGCTATCATTGAAACCTATGTTATATCATCCAGCCCGTTGCTTATCATAATACATTGATACCTATCTGTTATATCATCCAGCCTGTTGCTTATCATTAATATCTATCTGTTATATCATCCAGCCTGTTGCTTATTAGGAGTGTCTGTGTTTGTAGACGGAGATTGCCAAACGCCTCAATGCCATTTGCGCCCAGATCATCCCTTTCCTATCACAGGAGGTATGTTGCTTACCATTTCGATGGTATTCTACACATCTTTAATTACCTTGAAGGTGCATTTCATCTACAATAATGTACCTTTTGCTGTGATAAAGCCAACAAGTTGTTGGACTGATTGCCTTGTTTGAGGTGTGGTTAGCCACTATTAAACACTCCTAGCTGATATGGACTCAGTTTAAGCAGTATTACTGATTAATGCTTCTCCATTGCCTAATTGTGTAAACACGTTTGAGGATGCCTGTTAGGTGCTAACTGGATTAAAATGATCGATTAGTTGGTGTTGTCATTACTTAAAAAGAACTACAATCTAGTGTTTTTAGCAACTTGTCACAACTGCAATTAGAAACCCTCATTTAAAGCTTCCCCTGGTCCTGGCAGTAAGTTGTCATGCGACTCTCCGTGATAATGTGTCAGTCATTGACTATGTGGCAGTCTTTGATAATGTGGCAGTCAGTGACAATGTGGCAGACAGTGATAATGAGGCAGTCAGTGACAATGTGGCAGTCAGTGATAATGTGGCAGTCAGTGACAATGTGGCAGTCAGTGACAATGTGGCAGTAAGTGACAATGTGGCAGTAAGTGACAATGTGGCAGTCAGTGATAATGTAGCAGTCGTGACAATGTGGCAGTCATTGATAATGTGGCAGTCAGTGACAATGTGGCAGTCCATGACAATGTGGCAGTCATTGATAATGTGACAGTCAGTGGCAATGTGGCAGTCCATGACAATGTGGCAGTCATTGATAATGTGGCAGTCATTGATAATGTGGCAGTCAGTGACAATGTGGCAGTCAGTGATGATGTGGCAGTCAGTGATGATGTGGCAGTCAGTGACAATGTGGCAGTCAGTGGCAATGTAGCAGTCAGTGGCAATGTAGCAGTGACAATGTGGCAGTCAGTGATAATGTGGCAGTCAGTGACAATGTGACTGACTCTGGCTGTCAAGTCAATTCAGTTGACTGTGGTTTGCAGTGTCTGTAGCTGTCATTGACAATGTGATAGTCAGTGTTAGTGTAGTAATGCCCGCTTGTCATGTGGCAAGGTAAACACCCCAGGAGTAGGAACCTCTTCTCGCACCCCAGCGTATGTGTATACTCCATGTCACATTCTTCCCTTCATGACCTGGTATGGTCTGTATGGTAGGGGGTACGGCTTTCACCAAATATCCTTGCCAATGAGGTCAGGGTGTGACTGAGTGGCGGTGTGTCGTCGGGCATTGATCAGTCAGTTGTGCCTCCCTGACCCGCTTGGCTTGTCGGTACGGGAGAGACCAATGGCCGACAGACAACCAGCTGGCTAACTGCCAACGCGTACACATCTACGTGTTAGCTCAGCCCCGGCCCCTCTTTCTCGACCTTATCCTCGTCATGTAGAAGTTTCCACAGGCCACCCTTAAGATGAATGGAAGAAATGCTTTTGTCTGGCTCTTCAAAAGGACCGTGCTCTTGGAATCACTCATCACCAGTGCATAAAGCAGGTCCCCTTGCCCACTTCGCTGCCACTCTACTCCAGCTATCGCCTGTTGAAAATGGCGCGGTCTATGGGCTAAAAGCACGGATGGCTTGCACATCCGTGCAGCCTCCGGCTTGGGAGATATCGCTGTGGCGCCCGCGTTGCTTCGTTAGTGGGGAGCAGTGTTTTCTCTCCTGCCAAGTGGCAAGATGCGGGCTTCCTCGCTTGCTATCGGTGTCGTGACTGATGCCACCAGTTCCCTGGCTGCTTGCCTTGTTGCTAGCAGCCATCAGCAAGTCATATCCCAAGTACCCTCCTGCATTTGCTCGTCTTCTACCGGGCTTTATTGCCCCATGCCTAGCTCGCTTACTCGACTCGAAGCGCAGCGCTAACTTATCCCTTATCCATTGCTTTGTTAAATATTCAGTGTCCCTGTAATTCAAAGTCTGATTGTTACTAACACTACTTGATTGGAACTCGCACAGCCTAGCTAGCTCACCCAACCTAATTGACTTACTCATCCATATGAATTTGCACATCCTCACGCAGACTGACTTCATCACACAGCTAGACTATCTCACCCAGCATGGCTGTATCTGATATGGCTTGACAGTAATGTATCTCAGCCAGCCTCACTATCTCACACAGTCTGACCATCTTGATAGTTCATGTGCCAGCTGTGACTGACCGGTCTGTGATGGAGCTGTGTGTGTGTGTGTTTGTGTGGTTACCAGCACCAACAGCAGGTGGCAGCAGCCGTGGAGCGAGCCAAGCAAGTCACCATGCAGGAACTCAATGCTATTATAGGGGTCAGTGAAGTCAACCAGTTGAATGTCAACAACTCAGTTGATGTTGCCACTTGTGTCAAGATGTTTTCTTTCTTGAGTCACAACCAATAGTCATAATGGGCCACTGTTATTGGTATCCGTTCAATGGGACCCTTTATTCCTTTCATCATGCTGGTTATGTTTTCTGTCCGTCTATCTGTCTGTCGGCAAATATCTCCTCAAGTTGTTAACAGATTTGAGTAAATGAATTATTTGATTACATGAAAAGAAGCAGTTGGTTATATTGTGTGTGTGTGTCATCACAGAATGCCGACTTGAAGCAGATGTACGCACAAAGCGAGTGGTTTAACCAGATCAAGGTTGGTATGGTGGACTCTGGCTTGTTGTGTGTGTGTGTGTGTGTGTGTGTGTGTGTGTCTATGTTGTATTCACTAGAGGTGGAGGGAACGGGCAGCATAGTGCAGTTGTTTTCTTCTTCTCTTTAGTTCTTGCAGCTTCTTCGTTCTCATAATAAACAGGTGTTGTTTATTTTGTTGAGTTTGTGAGTTGCTGGCAGGTTCCCTTCGTGTTGTTTCCATCATGGAGGTTTGTGGCGTTCTGACTGCCGCTCTGATATAGTTGTGATGCGCTCGGATATAGTTGTGATGCGCTCGGATATAGTTGTGATGCGTATTGTAGGATATCTAAGTTTATGTGTAAGCATTTACTTGTGACAGAGCAAGTGAACACAATACAGCTTACAGATGCATAAAAAAAACCCTTTATGCCTATATTCACTTGAGGTAAAATTCGTGCATGCGTATTTATGAGCACGTTATGTTTGAATAATTTGAAGGTATTATTCATAGCTTGATAATAGTCTCAGGAATAAGCCAAAGAATCGTTCGTGAAGCTGATGAATACATATATACTGACTGGTGCTGGTTATAAGGTGATTTTCTATTATTGCCTGAGATGACAATGACTGGTGTGAGAGTAAAATGGTTAAGTAGGCCTCACATTGTAAGTTCTGTTTCATTATTTCCAACTGTCCCAACAAATTGAATACATTGAGAATATCTTTTGGGCACTTTGCTTTCTATTGTTTCGCACAGCAAAGCACATTATTGGTTTGTGGTCCTCAAAAGCCTTAGTGGCAGGGAGAGGGCCCTTGTCAAGAAGCTGCCGGGACGATGTGACGGTTGAAGACTATCCATATTCTGTTGTGGATGTTTCCTTGCAGAATGCCGATCAGATGAAACAGATGTACATGCATGCCCACAGCGAATGGTTGAACCAAATCAAAGTTAGTACACACAGCGCTAGCTTGCAGCAGTAGCCTCGCTTGCTCATAGTGTGTGTGTGCTCACTAGTTTGGCCCTGCCTCGAAAGGTATCTCTTCCAGTAGCCCCGCCTTCAGATGTAGCTCCCTCGTTAGCCCTGCCTCCAAAGGTACCCCCTCCATAAGCCCCACCTCCAAAGGTGCCACCCCTATTAGCAAAACCCAATCATGAAGTCTCACCTGAATCCAGCCTGAATCTTAATTATAGAATATAATTTTCTGGTCAATCCTAGCGCTGGAGGTGCAATAACTAACCCAAGCCATGGTGTTGGTGGTCGACAGCGTACATGCCATATATGGTGACCCTGATATTTGCAGCTAGTTGAAGTAGGAAGGCTGGGGAAGTGCATGATGAATGTGCTTGTCTTGGCTAGCTGCTATCTGTAGACTGAGTTGGCTATTGTTGTAGGCGTGTGAAAGACACCTTTGGTTTGCTGATGTAGATATTGCATGAAGACGTCTGTCTGTGTGACTGCCTCCTCATATGAACACCACAACTCAACACAACTACTGTTTATGCCTGTGTGACATGTCTCAAGAGAAATGGCTCGTGTTTGCCATGTGTTCATTCATAAAGGACTTCATTGAGCTCCTTTTGTGTTATTAATGCATGATCCATTGAAAGCTTGATTTGAATTGTGATTATGCTCTCATCAGTGCATTCTTTAATCCTTAGTGTATGGTAATCAGCCTTAATCTGGGCTCCACCAGCCTCATGTTCCATTCCACCAGCCTCATGTTCTATTCCGCCAGCCTCATGTTCCATTCCGCCAGCCTCATGTTCCATTCCACCAGCCTCATGCTCCATTCCACCAGTCTCATGTTCCATTCCGCCAGCCTCATGTTCCATTCCACCAGTCTCATGTTCCATTCCACCATCATTCTCCTTTTAATCATCCTCATGTTCCATTTAATCCTCCTCATGTTTCCATATTAATATGAGCTTTTGTATAAGCCAGTGCAGGCTTCACAGCTAGGTTGGGTTGATGTGGTGTTGGTTGTGTGTTCTGTAGCAGTATGAGTCTGGATGTTAGTGCTGTACTGTGGCACAGTAACGTCCCTCTCACATACGAGTCGTGGTTAGCCACATTTGTCGCTGCTTCACTTCTCTTTCTGCTTCTGTATCTCACTCTGCCCCTATCTCTGACTAATTCTTTGACTTGTATGAAAATCTTGGACTGGCATCCCACCAGATTTACACATTCTCTTGTCTAGCAATAAACTGCATGCTTTACTTCAACTAAATCACAAAAACTGGCATGAATTTACACCTTTCCTCTTTGCATACCATGTAAATCGATCCCATAATGTATTATTTATGCAGTAGAGTTTACCTATGGGATTATGTTCATGTTGAGACTAGCTGAGTTTGTCTGTGTTTCCCATCAAGCAGCAGATGCAGGCCCAACACCTTGGACCTCACGCAGCTCACCCTCCACCTCTGCCTCTGCCACCTCACCCTGGAGCGCTCCCCGGCCCCCTTCCACCTGGCTTACCACCTACCTCAACCGCTGCCCTCATGGGTGTGGCCAGCAGTGCTGCCAGCGCTTTAAGCTCCGCCCACCTCCATTCTGCAGCTGCCAGCAAGGAAGACAAAGGTAGAATTGACATATTTTTTTTCACATATTTGCTGTTCTTTTTTAATGTTATTTTGAATGACAGACCTTTTCAGGACTTTATTCTAACACTTTGGTTGTGTATTTCATGTGCTGTGCCACTCCGATGTCCAGATGACTCCAGACATGTGAGGGTAATTACTTATTCATTGATTCATTCTTCCAGGCCATAGTAGCCTCTATTCATAGTCACTATTGTGCTGTGTTTCTGTAGCCATTATGGGGTGAACACCTGTCATCGTCCTGTCTCTTACAAACAATATATGTTGTTGCACAATCACTGCACTGATACACATACACTGTCAGTTACACTTTCAGAAGCACAAATTTGATCTCATATGTACCCCTGCTCTAACAAGCAACCCCCAATTTCTGCAAGAATTTAAACCTTTTTCAAGGAAATTACACTAAAAAATGGCAATAACTGTTGGATTTGCATACCTGACATTATTACCTCTCCTCTTCTACATCCCTAATCCCCGAGTACACTAAATAGATGGAATATGGTAGGCTATGGGTAATTGCCTGACCCTTACACCCATTACATGTATCCTGTACAAAGCAAGGAAACGGTGATCGCCTCCTGGCCTCACTCACCTGCTCTGTTCTCATCGTGAATAGTGTTGACCAAGTTGGATCGGATCGGGATGCATCATAGAACTGATCATATGACCGACACGATGTATTGGATCGTGATATGAGTGGTATTGAATGGGCATGTGCCATCATGGGATTGTTAGTGGGTTTGGTGACCCACACTGGGTCGTATTCACCATCGGCATCGAGTGTGGACACAGGGTTGTCACACCAGGGGATTTGGATAGTTGAATGAATTGGCTGAAAATGGAATTGCATTGTAATGTTATTGTGCTGATAAGTGCATTGGATTGTAATATCAGTGGCATGTTCACTGGATTAGATTGAGATAGGAGAGGTTGGTTGTGGTTGTAGGATGGGGTGTTGTTGAATAGGATCGTGACGGATGTTGCACCAGGCAGCTCGACTGCTGCACACGACGTGTGCAAACACTGTATCCTTGCTGGCGCGCATGTAAGAGGGCACAATCGTGTGTATATTGATTGCGGCCCTGTCTGCCTCCCGTCTGCTCTGCTACATGAAGAGGGCGATAGTGAGGGAGCCTAAGTTGATGAGGCACACGCTGCAGATGGCACCCAAGGAGGCGGCGGCGGCGGCGTACGCCCTCACACCTTCTGACAGGCGCTCCTAATACCCTCCGGCGTTCCTAATACCCTCAAGCTGCTCGTCTGCGCTCCTGATAGCGGCAGCGCGCGGGTGGGGGGTACAGCCCGCCGTCTCTTCACCCTACTATGTCGTCAGACCTCACATCTGATGTGTGGTGCCTCCTCACGCTACAATACACTCAAGAGGTTCTCTACTCCTGACCTCCCCCATCCTTACCTTCATCCCAACACCCCGACAGCAAGATTCCAAATCCGGCTAAGGTGACCAGTGTATGGTTATTGGCTAGCTGGGGCGGGCTGGTCGTGTCCGAGATGACAGGGATTCTCAGCATAGCCACTGCTACAAGTCCAGTCCTTACTCCACTGACAAGATGATACACCTGTGTATTCTTCTGTAAGACACACCTTTGTTAAGGACTGACCCGCACCTGACAGCACCATAGAAGCAAGTCATATGATTCCGTCTCGTGTCTGTTGGCTGTTGTATTGCCGTGGCTGTATTCAGATGAGGATGCCGTTCGTTTCCCCCCCCCCCCCCAACTTAACCAAACCCAAACAAGCAGCTGGTATGGTGGCTGTTGCTGGTCGCTTATGCTGGAGCACACAGCTGCTGGGATGAACTTGGCTTGTGTTCGTGTTTGCTGTGAAAACAGGCATGCGAGATTTAGGTTGCTTCACCTGATAGCGAGCAGCGCTCTCATTACAGTCTGTATGACACGACGCAACGCCCCTGGGCCACGGGGGAATCCACCCGGGCCAAGGGGGCGTCTCAACCCCTCCCCGGCCCTGTTTTATGTCTCCCCCATAACTGGCTGCTCCCAGAAAATCTCCTCTGATATCCAACCTGCTGCCTGGGTTTTTATAGCGTTGTCATAGCTGTGAGGCATATGGCTGCGCGTTGATGAGGGCGTAAGGTTTTGGTAGGGGTAGGGGATGGCTGGTCATAGATGGTGTAGATGCTGCGGAGGGGTGGGTGCTAAAGCTTGCTAGTGTTCTAGTTGCTGATGCCTACATGTACAGTGAACCTTTAAGGGTCAAGTAATCTGGTGCAAGTGCTGTCCCAAGGTCTGAATGATGGAGGCTCGGATAAGGGACACCGGTTCCCCTCTCGTATCTGCACAATTCACACCTAATTGTCCTTAAATTGAAAACCCCCAACATTCGACATCCAAGTCTGCTTTCTATGTATTTTGATACCATCACAAGGATGACAAACATTCAAACAAGAATGATTATTACTCCTTATTCCTTGAGTATTTCATTTGCATTGTGTGTGTGTGTTATTTGATGATTGAGGGAGCTATTGTTTTTTCATCTGTGATGATGTAATGTGTGTGTGTGTGTGTAACAGAGAGGTTCTGCATCACCAGATCATCGACTCCATGACCGCAGTAAATTGGATCGCAGTCGGTCTAGATCTCCTGACCTCAGCTCTGACAAGCGACGCAAAGTGGAGGAAAAGGTGCGACCCTACCCACCCCACTCTACAACAGAGGTAGTTCACCCACCCCACTCCGCAACAGAGGTAGTCCACCCATCCCACTCTACAACAGAGGTAGTTCACCAATCCAACTCCATAACAGAGGTAGTTCACCCAACCTACTCCACAACAGAGGTAGTTCACCCATCCCACTCTACAACAGAGGTAGTTAACCCACCCAACTCCACAACAGAGGTAGTTCACCCAACCCACTCCACAACAGAGGTAGTTCATCTACCCCACTCTACAACAGAGGTAGTTCACCAATCCAACTCCATAACCGAGGTAGTTCACCCAACCTACTCCACAACAGAGGTAGTTCACCTATCCCACTCTACAACAGAGATAGTTAACCCACCCAACTCCACAACAGAGGTAGTTCACCCACCCTTCTCCAAAACAGAGGCAGTTCACCCACCCCGCAACAGAGGTATTCCACCCCACCCACCCCACTCCACGACAGAGGTAGATCACCAATCCAACTCCACAAAAGAGGTAGTTCACCCACCCCACTCTACAACAGAGGTAGTTCACCCACCCCACTCCACAACATAGGTAGTTCACCCACCCCACTCCACAACAGAGGTAGTTCACCCACCTTACTCCAAAACAGAGGCAGTTCACCCACCCCACTCTACAACAGAGGTAGTTCACCCACCCTAATCCACAAGAGAGGCAGTTCACCCACCCCACTCCACAAGTTAACTGGTTGTTTGTGATGTCATAGCAGATGCCAGATTCTTAAGATGGTATTTGCACCTCTGATATTCACTTGGCTGTTCTTTCACAAGTTGATGATAGCTGTGTAATTGCTCCTATCCTCCTAGCAAACCAGGCCCTGATAGCTCGGATCTAGTGATGTGTTGGAGGGTGTGCTATCGGGACAGAAAGTGGTCCTGTAGCAGTATCAAGTGATCCCACTGCCTTCCTCCTCTTGAGAGAACCAGTTTTTATTGGCACCAGTTGTTTCGGGTGGGGAGTTGTTATGAGGCCAGTTAAGATAAGAGATTTTTGCTCTGGTGCTATGCTTGATGTGCATGTTAACACACAGCCCGCTGGCACCAGGGGCTGACGTGCCAGATAAAAAAACTAGGTGCATTCAGTCAAAGCAGAACTAATATTAGTTCCCCTTGCTGATGCCAGAGCCATTTGTGAGAGCGAGGCAAGGCAAGCAGCATGGCCACTTGAGTCTGGGTCTGTTGAGATGGATAAATTATAGCCAGTACTTGAGTGCTTTGAGCAATGTGGGGGTGTTGGTTCTGACATGCTCCTGTACCCACCCACCCACCCACCCCACACCCATACACCCACCCTTCAGTCAGGATAAGTTGCTACAAAGCTCATGGGTACTCCACTTGATTAAGCACTCTGATCTGCAAATATTGAACCATTCCTTGTATGATCAGAACCTGATTAACGTTATCTGGAAGTTCAAATTTGAAGTCATGCATGTCTGGTGTGGTACAAGTGTTTGCTGGGGAGATTAATTTGGCGGGTTGTGGACAGGCCCTTGAGTCCCGACAAACAACAGTTGAGTATTTACCGGGGATCTTAAGGCTGTGCCTGATAGGTTTGGGTGGAACGACCGCTGGTGGCTGGTGACATAACCGAGTCGCTGAGATACTGGGAGATTTGCTGATTTATTCGTGTGAAGGTCCCAGGCTGATAGCCTCGCTAGGAATGCTCGAGTACCCTTTGGTGTCAAGTGGCTATGTTATGCCTTAGGTGTGTGGAGGGGTCACTGGTATGACTGCACCACAGTGCTTACCATGCGCAGTGACAGCCTTGAAATACCAGAGCTGTGGTCACAGTTGAGGATGGTGCTGATATTGCTGATGCATGTTTGAGGGAACTCTGATTAATGGGCTGCCAGTCCGGCCAGAAGGGCCTTGTTATGGTCTCCCAGAAACAAGTGGATTCCCAGGCCACGTGTTCCTGGTGTTAGTGCAGTCAACAAAGAGTTATCATTGACCACACCTGTTCTTATTGAGTCATGTTTATGATATTATAATTTTTCAGTTCTGTGTCCTCGTTGTTAACGGTGTAGCATGTGGCCATCATGTGTGCTTGGTGCGAGTGCTGTGAGTTACAGGTGTACTGTGTTTGTGTATAGGACAGTGATGGTGAGAAGAGCGACCAGGATCTGGTTGTCGATGATGAACACCAGGTGAGTAACCCCGTCCGTCACTCTCCATCCTCGACCACATCCTCGCCACCTGCTTCCTATTTCTCTACGATGGATGTCCATTATTGATCTGTGGTGACGTGACATGACGTTTTTGTGCATGTGTGTGACAGCCCACGACCCCAATAAACGGGGAGAGGTCACCACGGGAGAACGGGCCATCGAGCTCGGGTCACGGTGACAAGGTGAGGACGAAGGAAGAGCCAACGAGCCCACGCAGTGACGTGTCCTCCCACGCACGATCCACACCCTCCAACAAACACAAGGAGGTGATACCATCTCTCAACCACCTCTACTACTGCCAGCTTAGCCACCAAGCAGTATAATGCGTCATTCAACCTGCCCAGTCACTGCCTCCATTTTTCTGCTTTCCTCCACATATTTATGGTGTGGTTAACAGTCTACTGGCAACCTGTCCCCGATTTACTACTTTATTACTTTGTTCTGTCTCAGCTCCCCACCGTGTTTCACATACCCCCCCCCCCAATCTCTTACCCTCCCATCTCCCCACCCTGTTCCACATACCCCCCCCCATCTCTTACCCTCCCATCTCCCCACCCTGTTCCACATACCCCCCCCACCTCATCTCTTACCCTCCCATCTCCCCACCGTGTTCCACATACCCCTCATCTCTTACCCTCCCATCTCCCCACCCTGTCCACCACCCCCCCCCCCCCCATCTCTTACCCTCCCATCTCCCCACCATGTTCCACATAACCCCCACATCTCTTACCCTCCCATCTCCCCACCCTGTTCCACATACCCCCTCATCTCCCCACCCTCCCATCTCCCCACTCTGTTCCACACCCCCCCCCCCCCCCTCATCATCTCTTACCCTCCATCTCCCCCCACCCTGTTACACATACCCCCCCCTCATCTCTTACCCTCCATCTCCCCACCCTGTTACACATACTCCCCCACCCCCCCATCTCTTACCCTCCCATCCATCTTCCCATATCTTTTCCTCTTTCCATCCATCTTTTCCTCTTTCCATCCATCTTCTCTTATCCTTCCTTCTTTCCATCTGTCTTCCATAATCCTTTCTCCTCTCTCTCCATCCCACCCTCCAACCATCTTCCACCTATCTATTCACTCTCCCCCCCACCCCCACCCACCCAGCATCACCACAGCATCATCATCTTCATCACCCACATCATGTGTGTGTTTACAGACTGAGAAGCCCACTACCCCAGTGTCTAAAGCAGGCACCCCAACCAGTTCTGGCAGTGTCACCCCAGGACCCTGCCCTTCCAGCGTTAAGCCTCTCTCCAACAAGCCCCCGCTCGGTAAGCCATACCTCCTCTCTCTCCACCTTACGTTTATATCGAGCTACTAGTGTTGATTTGTGACTTCCTGACAACTGCTGTTAATGGGGTGATATTGGAGGTGTAATTAATGTGGATTCCTGCTGATGATGTAATGTAGTGCTAGAGGTAGATTGTATCATACACCAAGCATGATCTGTTCTAGTTAGATGTCTCCACACCTGTCTTGTGTAAGTGGTGAACTGACACGGTAACACTTGTTGGTGTTAGTGGAACAGCTGAATGTGATTTGAGTGACACGGTAACACTTGAGAGGGTGATTAGATTAGTGGAACAGCTGAATAGTATTCATTGATTTGAGTGAAAGCGTATTGGTGACCTTCACCTACCCTCTCCTCTCTCTCCACCTTACGTTATATCGAGCTACTAGTGTTGATTTGTGACTTCCTGACAACTGCTGTTAATGGGGTGATATTGGAGGTGTAATTAATGTGGATTCCTGCTGATGATGTAATGTAGTGCTAGAGGTAGATTGTATCATACACCAAGCATGATCTGTTCTAGTTAGATGTCTCCACACCTGTCTTGTGTTAAGTGGTGAACTGACACGGTAACACTTGTTGGTGTTTAGTGGAACAGCTGAATAGTATTCATTGATTTGAGTGAAAGCAAGGGTTTTATTGACCTTATATCTGAGAGGGGATTAGATTATGTCATCTGAAAAAAATGATTGGTGTATGCGTGTTGTGACCTTGTCAAGCCAGTGACAATGACGTAGTGTATGTTAAATAGATTGGGTTGGCTTTACATGACACAGTGCTCATATTGTGTCTCTAGCCATGTGGGTGATGTAAATCACACACTGTGATAGGTTTTATGACTGCTGTGTCACGTAGACCGCCCGCCGTTGGTAGTGTGTAGTGTATGTGGTGTTGTCACGTGGTTTGTGTTGTGGCTGGCCCTGTAGGTGGTGCGGCCGGCTCATCTTCTTACCACCCCCCTCCCCCCTCATCCTCATCCACCCACTCATCCTCATCCTCACATCTGCCTCCACCAGATCTCAGCAGCTCTGGAGCCAGTCTCCTCCCTTCCCATGCTGCTGCAGCTGCAGCGGCCGCTGCCGCAGCTGGCATCAACAATATCTCCCCAGGAGCACTGCCCTATGCTCGCCCTGCCATGGTGAGTCAACTTGAGCATTTAACTTACGTTACCTGATATTTATTTCCTCCTATTGTTCATGTCACTGAGGTGTTTGTGATCTCTGACTTTGGTTACAACAGGTGCCAGGATTTGACACTCACCCCCACATGAGAGCTCCGCCTTTAACCAGCATACCTGGTGGCAAACCGTGAGTCTCACTCTCCTATGTCACTAAGTACATACTCTCAAATCTGAGCCTATGCAGGTGTCATGTGTTGTTAGGAAGGCATGGTTGCATGGCCTGTCAGTGCATGGTGTTTTGTGTTGTACCAGGGCCTACTCATTCCATGTGAGCCATGACGGTCAGATGCAGCCCGTTCCCTTCCCCCACGATGCTCTCATCGGACCGGGAATCCCCCGCCATGCTCGCCAGATTAACACACTTAACCACGGTGAAGTCGTCTGCGCGGTCACCATTAGCAACCCCTGTCGTCATGTTTACACTGGGGGCAAGGTTGGTATGAAGTCCCTGGCATCGATGCGTATTGCTTGGTGTCTCACTGTCATCATTTCACATCAAGCTCATGTGTAGTTGTTTGGTTTATGTTGATGTGTTGGTGCTGTGTATGATGTGTTGGTGCTGTGTATGATGTGTTGGTGCTGTGTGTGATGTGTAGGTCCTTGATATTTGATTTCCTTTGCTTTGCAGGGCTGTGTAAAGGTGTGGGATATTAGTCAGCCTGGCAACAAGTCCCCCGTCTCACAGCTTGACTGTTTGGTAGGTCAATGACCCCTACTCACCTCACTCATTCTATAGCACCCGTATTTGTGTGAGTTTTAAAATGCCTCATGGATGACTTGTTGTTGGTGTGTGTAGCCCCGAGACAACTACATCCGATCGGTGCGTCTGGCCAACGAGGGCACCACACTGATTGTGGGCGGGGAGGCCAGCTTCCTCTGCATGTGGGATCTGGCTGCTGTAAGCTCACATCCAATATCTATCATCATGCCCAATTCATTGTCGAGTCTCTCTGCCACAGAGAGGGTGTATTGCCAGGTTGTAGAGTTGTGAAACGTGTGTTATGTGACAGCCTACCCCACGCATCAAGGCCGAGCTGACATCCAGTGCCCCTGCATGCTATGCTCTGGCCATGAGTCCTGACTCCAAAGTCTGCTTCAGCTGTTGTAGTGATGGTAATATCGCCGTGTGGGATCTACACAACCAGACCCTGGTCAGGTGGGGCCACTCTATTATTCCATTAATCACCTTGCCCACATGGATATCTAGCTTCTGTTGCTGAAGATGAGAGAATTGGCATGTGAGTGTGTTTGTGTGTATGATGGGTTGCAGACAGTTCCAGGGCCACACAGATGGGGCTAGTTGTATTGACATCTCCCCAGATGGCACAAAGCTGTGGACAGGAGGCCTAGACAATACAGTTCGCTCATGGGACCTCCGTGAGGTCTGCCTAAAACTCTCCTCGACACGCCCTCATTGACCTCAATTACCAATCACGACTCTGTTGAGGATGATGCTTATGTGGTGTTAATGAATGTGTTATGTGTTTGTTACCAGGGGCGTCAGCTGCAGCAGCATGACTTCACATCTCAGATCTTCTCTCTAGGTTACTGCCCTACGGGAGAGTGGCTTGCTGTCGGGTAAGTGTCATGGTCACTTTGAGAGGTAACCCGATTATGTCATGCTAGGAGTGTGGCTGAGGTTACAGTTGTGATGATGAAACAGCTGTGCTACCTACATATTGATTCAGATCGGATGGACTTCATCTGTGATATCATGGCTGAAGTACTGTTTGCTCGTTGCCAATATAAACATTGTTCCACGCGGCATGCTTGTGTGACTTGATAGACGTCATTGTGGTGATGTTGAAGCATGACTTGGCTGTGTGTAGGATGGAGAGTTCCAATGTGGAGGTACTCCACCACAGCAAACCAGACAAATACCAGCTCCATCTTCACGAGAGCTGTGTCCTCTCGCTCAAGTTCGCTTACTGCGGCAAGTGGTTTGTCTCGACAGGCAAGGATAACCTGCTGAACGCCTGGCGCACCCCATATGGTGCCAGCATATTCCAGGTAACAGTCACATTATACTGTACCAAGCCCATGTCAATGGGCAGTGACTGCTTTCTAGTGGCTCACAAAGCTTGTATAATTATCACTCTTATTTACTGACCTATTGTCTGTAGTTATGACGTTTTTAACTGTCTACTTGTGAACCAAGTTGGCCTTTGATATATTGCTCAGATAAATTATTTACTAGGTTTGTAGCTCTTCTGTCTATCAGAGTCTATCATGCTCTGACAGCTGTCCATCTGTCTGTCCATTCGTTAATGTTGATAGTCCATTTTGTTGTAAAGCAAGCCAGCCATCTCTTACCATATTTTGATCCCTCTTATGTTGATATCAAATTGCCAGCTAAGCATTAGTTTTTGTCTAGTTTTTTTATTCTTATGTGATTAATCAAATACTGATGATAATTCTCCTGTTGGATGGTATACCGATTCTTAGTAATCAGAAGATCATTTCAATCTGGCCATATATAGATTCTGGTAGGACACCTGATGATGTAATAGGTGTATCTGAACCTACACTCCACCTCGTGTTATTGTGATCACCCTGTTGAAACGTCCTTGTGAAACCCATCTTCCACTTGATTGACCTTTATATTTCATATCCGAGTATGTAATGTGAAAAGCAGCTGAGCTTTAAGTCCCATTGGTCTCTTGTTCTTATTGGGTTCAAAGTAAATGAAAATCCGTTTAAGAAGGATAAATGCTATGTGTCTATGTTGTGAACCTGATGTTGAAGAATTTGTTTGTGTGTCACAGTCTAAGGAGTCGTCATCAGTTCTGTGCTGTGACATATCTACTGACGACAAATACATAGTAACCGGGTCTGGAGACAAGAAAGCCACGCTCTATGAAGTCATCTTCTGATCACGTCACTCTACACAGCCCCATACTGGCAAACGATGGCAGTTGTGGGGGTTGGGGCCGTCGGGAGTTACTGTACATAGTAGAGCCAATTATGTGGCCCCCAACCCCACCCCAGCCCCCTCCCCCCGCACAATTCATAATTAGTTTTCTTTTGTGAGAGAACACAGCCTGGCAGGTGGACATTGAGCGTTTTGCGTCTGGCACTGTGTTGGGTTTAATAACTGCCAGACCAACACCCATTGCTTCATTCCTCCACCAGAGGGCAGCAGCTGCAGCACTTGCCTCCGTGTTCAACATGGCAAACTTGGCTTGATTGGGTTATGGACCTGCTTCGCCGCGCTGACATTTGTTGAACAGCGCTCTTCTGTCTGGACATCACCAGCCCACCCATCATCTTAACACTGGGATACCATGTTACTCTAACTAAGGTTACTGTGGCATACAAATATGTCCGACTTCTTTACAGTTTGACGTCTTGTTCGTAACTCTTCCGGATGAAGTTATAATGTATTTCCGGAGTAACCACACTCTTGCAGTCCCCTTATGGATTATCGTGTAACGTAGGATCCCGCATGTGGATGTAGTTCTTGGTCCAGCATCGAGTGACAAGTGTGATCTCAGTTGCCTGGGCGTCACCGTGCACACGTGACGATTGCATTGAGTGCTGGGGAGAGACGAGACGCGTGTTTGTCGACTGTGGATACTCTTTATTGTTCAGTGCTTGTCTCTCTCCATTGTATGTCTCTTTACATGGTTAGATGGACACAGACTACCAACTTTCACCACCACAACCCCACAAGCTCGCCATCCTCCATACACATGCTTGCTCTACCAACACGTCCCCTTTTTCATAGCTTTGCTGTATACATCCTTAGAGGAAGTGCTACTGCTTGTTGCCATAGAACTCCCCAAGATATCCTTGTGTCTCTTTCACTTTGCTCTCCTATTAGTCTCCTTATTTCTCAGGGAATGTCAGTGTTCAGTGACCATTTCACATCATACCATACACCCCCCTCCCCCACTCCTAATATTCCCCAATCTGCCAGCAAAGGTTTGTTTGTTCCACATGTAGTTGCCTTTCTTGATGATATCATAACGTTATCTGTCATGTCATGATGTTTTGGGCTCTTGTGGTTGTGAAGGTGGCGTTTGTAAGGCAGTTTGAATAACCTCCTGCTTTACGTAGCAGTGGGGAGTGAAGGAGATATTTTACTTGTTATAGGAGTCAGTGCTATACATGCTCATTGCGACAATAACTCATCTAACTAAGACATCAAATGTGGCTGGCTCTGAGCAACAACAAATAGTTGTGGAGTGTGTGTAATGTGTGTGGACTAGAGTTCCCGTGTACATGTGGCTTTGTCATGCCTCTTTATCATTCTAATTTGTGTATGTTGTGTTTGCAAAAGAGATTACACAAATAAATTTTAAAAATTCATTCGGTGGATGGAACCATCTTGAGACCTGTTTCAATTTAGGAAACAGTATTTACTAGTGTATGGGTTACATGTTTTCAAAAAAAATTCAATTCCCAAAAGTGGGTGTGAGTAATTTTAGGTTCACTGAAGGCAACAGGAGCATGAAACACCCCATACATTGAAACATTTTGCGGTTTCTACTTTCACATTCACATCATAGTATCGCTAAAAACAATTACTATTTAGAATAATCTTCACTTTAGGGTAGTATTTTAACATTAATTTGATCTGTATTAATGCTTCAAATCAGTATTTAATACCTCAAAAGACCAGGTATCTTCAGTGTCTGCAGCTTATCTAGATAATATCTCAAAACGTCATAATTTGGGCAGCTGTTAATTTCCATGAAAAAGGTATGTTCATCTAGATTAAAAACTTCCCTGAGTAGTTTCCTTTAGCTCTTCAACTAGGAAAAGCCCCACCATTTAATAAGCATTTTTAAACAAAGCTATACGTATGTAGCTAGATTTCACAGAAGTCCAATATTTTTAGCTAAGCTCTTGAGCAGAGCTTGTATTCCTTTGTTCCGGTGTACTTCCGTACCATCCCCAAATTACCATGGACCCATCTAGTGTTGATGGCTCATAGCAAATCAAGTATTGGCCCCATGTGACCTTTGACCCCTGGGTTATTAGCGAACTACTCTTGTTGCAAGTAAACTTTATGAAGAATAGCCTTTAATGGCCCATAAAGTATACATGGACCTACTGATATTGCCGGCTCCATGCAAACCCCAAATCAACCCCCACATGACATTTGTTCCTTTGAGTTATTTGACAATGAGCCAGTGGAGAATAACTTTAGATGGCACATTTCCTCATAAAGCAAGCTACCTCACCCAAATTACACTGAGACTACTCTGATGATCAGGGCACTTTGGTAACTGAAAATCAGCCACACATGACCTTTGAACCCCGAGTTAAGCCAATTGAGAATCACTTATGATGGTAAGATTCCTCAAAGTGAGCTTCCTGACTCAAATTACTCATGATGGTTCTTTGAGTGCATGACTTAAAATCTTTTGAATTATTTGAGAAATCTCTCATACTAGGCTAAACCATAGTCTGCGTCTCAGACTCCAGGGGTTCCAGTAAGCTTCTCGCCCTTGGCGCGAGTATTGAACATCAATAACATTAAAACAGGACCTGCAGCTAAGGGGCTAGGGAACCATGACTAGCTAAAACAATGGAGAATTACTTTTCTTATCAAGCAAGTTAGCTGCCTGCAATAACACATTGTCATGGACCCCTCTGATATTAATGCCTCTATGCAAATGTAAAATCAGCCTTGCATGACCTTTAACCTCTTGAGTTATAAGAGAATAATCAATATTACTCCACCGGGGAATAATATCGATGGCACTTTTTAGCTGTTCTACAAATCACATACCTTCACTCCAGCATCCGCTGTACCATTAACTTAAGACTTTATATGATAATGGGTCTGCACATACCAACAATCGGCTCTGCATGACCTCAACTCCACAGAGCTCTAACTGGAATCTCATGCACCATTTAAACTTTATGCAGCATCATAAATTAATCTTGTCATAATTTGTTTTTGAAAATCATGTCAAAAGTAGCTCTGCTTCAAGGCTTATGGGTCTCTTGTTTTTCACTAAATGAACAGTTTTTCTGAATTAATTTATTTTATTCCAAGGACAATTGAGGACTGCTAAATTGTAAGAATGTTACACAGATAATGCTTGGAGGAAAAATGAATGAGTATATCCCGAAGACTGGCCCCTCAAATATTTCAGAAATTGTTTTTCTGCTTTATAAATTATAAAAAAATAAAATATAAAGAAAATAAAACAACAGAAAAATAAATCCACACTATAAATAACAAATAACATGTGAACTAAACATGGACCTGTTGCATTATAATGTCCTTAAAAACACAAAAGTGAATAGATTGTCATCAAAATAAATAACCGATTGCATTGTAGAATCAAGTGACCCAGACTGTAATGTCAAGGAATGCATAGTTAACGTGGTCTTGGTATCACTTGAGGAGACTAGATGTTTCTTGACACCACAGAAATTCAGCAGATGCAGTTGACGTATCATGTGACAGGCGAGGTAGGTGGATGATCACAGTGCCGTCTCCACGATATGGTTGAGAGAAGAAACGGGCGTGTCTGAAAGCTGAGCACTCTGAGCAGTACAAGAAGGAGAGTCGCAGACACTTGACAGATTCACATCTAACTCCTGGACGTAAGTCACGGCAGGGGTACCATCCTCGTGCTGGGTTGAATTCAGAGGTCCGTCAGGGGATACATAACAATGGTGCCCAGGTGTAGGGTCATATGCTGACTCAGCATTATTGTTGTTCAAATCCATGAAAGTCTCATTTAAAGATTTTGTTGTTTCCTTGTCAAAAGCCACAACACATACAATGTAGTTGTGTTTCTGCCAGTCTCTGAACGTTCTGTGATGATACCTTATGGCAACCTACACCACAATCCACGAGAAATAAAATCATTGAACATAATTATCAATGCCTCGTAGGTAACCTTGATATCATTGCTAATTACATCAGTATATGTTGGCACATACTGATTTGGTTCCAATGTACCATTCTGAACAATATCCCTTAGCAATGAATGATTTGCAAACATCAACTTTATGATTACAGGTCAATGGTGGATAACATTATGATACTAATTTCCACTGCAAAGAAATCAGGTAGCATTATGATTATAAATCAGTTTACACTAGGTTTCTATGCAGATTATACAAGCAGTGGGTATTTGTTCAAGGATATCGGTCTGGTCTATTAAGCTCAAGGTAGCATCTGAGTTACCTAAAATCTATATTAATTAACAGCAACTTAAATCTTCAGTTGGAGAAACATGGCCCCTATATTGTCTGACTGCCACTGCCACTAGCAATGTGATGATATTAATATAGATATACCATACATAATAATAGAATCGCACTATAATGCAAGACATACCATACACCAGATGACATAGATGAGGAAGAGGAAGATGGACAGAGAGACAAGTCCTATTGTCTCCCACTGCACCTCAGTGGCTGTAGCATTGAAGTGCTCGGCCCCTGTGAGACACAGCCACATGCTGACGCCAGCTAACGGGGTGAGAATCAGGAAACAAGCCCCATCTGCTGCCAGGTTACGCTGCTCAGTCCGACCGCCATGCTGGCACACCCACTGATTGACACACAGCCAGAGGGTCCCATTACCATCAATGATATACAGGAAATGGGTGCTCATGCGTGACGTAACGCAGACTCCTGAATACATCAATTAGATGTTTGGAATAAGAAAAGGGAACACTAATTTGCACAGCCAATTTACACTGAAAATTTTTTTTACTCATCAAATCAATAGAAAAGTGAGGTCAGCTTCTTACAAAGGCATGCTATACAAACAAACTGAGGCTCCCAATTGAATGTGAACTCCAGTCAGTGTGCTACCTGTGAGATGGGCCGAGGCCTTCTCTTCACCACGTACTTGAAACCACAAATCTCACAATGACTAGAGTTGGCCACACCAAGCCAGTGCTCAATGCAGGACTGATGTACAAGCCCCCCGGTACCTGAACACCTACATGGTGCTAGCAACTTCTCCTCTCCAGACCCCTCACCCTCGTGGCAAATGCGGCAGAAAAACAGGCTGCTTTCACTTCACAAAACATTGTTTATTAACATACAAATTTACTGACATGAGCAAGGAGGCAACAGAGAAACTTATTATTAAGTAATTCAATAGTAGATGTTTATGCTGGCAATAGCAACAGCAAGTGTCAAAAGAAGATGGCTTGTGACATCTACCTGGAGGGACTACCACCTCTCAAGGGGCTAGGGGGCCCCTGTACCATAAGGCAGGTTTCCTGTTTGGGGGGTGTCAGCATAAGTTTGTGAGACCCATGTGCTGTTGAGAGGAACTATACAGGACAGTTCATTTTCAATGGAATCTGATGTTGCTTCTGGCTGTGTGTGAGGCTCATCATGTTTAGAGGAAGCAGTGGTGATGGAGGCATCCTCTTGCTGTGGTTCTGCCATCATGTTGACGGATGCTGGAGCTGCTGTGACAGCTTGCATTTAACCAGGGCACTAGCTCAGTCTTGACCCAACAAATACACCATTCTATAAGCTAACCCTCAGCGACCTGTAATGATAAAATATGTCATAATGTGAGTGGATGAATACAAGCAAGGATAAGATTCCCTCCGATTGGTTGGACCAGAAGCTCGTCAAATATACTGCTTTTGAACCATATTGTGGTCAATAGCAATAACAACTAAACTGTTGATGCCGAATGGGTGGAGTTCAAGATTACCATACCATTTTTTCAGCAAACACAATCCCCCTGCCCAACCTCAGCCATGCCAATAACCTACTTCTACATATTGCTACAGAATTACAAGATTCTGTATTATCTATTTGTCTTTGGTCTCATCCAGGCACTGCAGCCATACAAATTTCATACCAATAGCAACTCTTGATCAATGGATGATGTGGACCGCATCATTGATTCATATCTAAAGGGGGTGCTTGAGATCATTGTTTGACACATTGGTGCTCTTCACATAGGCACTTGGATCTCAATGAAGATCCACCTGGACAATAGTTAGAAACTTGAAAATTTAGGTTGAAACAGGGCTCAACAAGTTAGATAGCCTGATGGCCCCAGGCCAGTATTCCAGCTGTTCAGGCCATTGGATTTCCTGATCAGTGTGCCCAATCGTGCTAGTGCAAAATTTTGCCATCCAGGATTTTTAATGCTGCCGCCGATTGGAGCTTCATGAATAATTAATAAAATTTGTAAGGTACAGCCAATCATTGGTTAGCATGCGACAATTGACACTAGATCACACCATTCACTAATTGTTAGCACAGTCACTATTTTCTTTAAGTATCAACTTGTAATTGCCATTAAAAGATTAAACATTGGTAATACAAATTTATTACACCCAGTTAGCAGGGTTTAAGAGACAGAGCCACTGTTATCGGATCATTCGAGCCTAGCGACGTGGATCAACATTAATCTAGTGAACATCTTCGATTCACTCCTTACTCGGTTTCCAGGGGCTCGTCTTCTTCCCAGCAGGATTAACATGTCAGCTATGACTATGGCTTGTTCGGGCGTCAATTGTCAACCATGGGCTTGTCTTAACCATGAACCGAGCTAAAAAAAAAAACAGCGGATCTGCTTTCGAGTTTCATCCCATCTCAGTGATTGAAAAAAATGACTTTGGTCAAGAGGGGGGGGGGGGGGGGGTCTCTCTTTAGACTGGGGGGATAATTTTAGGTCAATAGGTTATGATGCATGTAACAAAATTCATCAGCATTTGGTTATTTATAAATGTTTATTCAGGGCAGAAGATTTGGGGCCAGTGATTCAGGCTGTGTACTGTCCCAGCCGAGCTAGTGATATTTCTTTAGAACTTGTTGAGCCCAGTAGGATGTGCAACAGCTACTTTGGTATAATTGTTTTTTTTTTAAAGCTAAGAGTGATGATGTAAAGGACGGCAACGCAGAAATGTACGATTGTTCTAGCAGCAAGAACCTTGGCCAAACAGACTAACTTGCTAGCTATTATCAATTGTTAAAGTGCCCATTGGTCCGTCAAGATATTACTTCCCAGTGCCACAAGTAGATATGCATGATGTCCTGTTGCAGTTGGTCAGGTTGGCAGTAGCATAATCAGATCTTACTTCAAAGTATAGACTTAGCCAGGCAGCCGTCGAGCCGTCATTACAAAGGCCAATTTCAAAAGACTTTTTTTAACGACGTCCCAAACGACGGTGTGTTGTCTTGGTTTTATTTTAGTTTTCCAGTGACGTATCTAAAAACATTATGCCGTGCGGTCATAATGGTATATTTACTTCATTATGAAACAAAATATCATTGGTCAAGGGCTTCATGTGACCCAATCTTTTCACCCAGTTGAGCGAGTTTTGATGTAAACAGTTTCGAGATGGGGTGCGATTTTAGTCGGTTTGGGATCTCGTAGCCAGTGTTGGAAACTTCGAAACCCACTTTGAAATTTCTGGCTAACCCTCTGCTTCAAAGTGTTTATATATTAGAAGGAAGGGCAAAATGAAGTTTGATTTGGAGGATTGTTTGAATCTGGCTGTGCTATTTGGATCTACTCCCCAGATAGTTATCTATCATTTGACGTACTAAGAGTATCTTGTCAGATAACACTCGCTTTGTCGCATTCTGAGTTTCATGACAGAGTTTTACCATATTTCTTAAAAGATACAGGATGGAGAGAAGAGATGAGTTTCCTAACTGATGCAGATCAAACAGTTCATTGGGATGTTCCAATAAGCAGGGATGACATAAATTTTGAAAAAAAAATTTGAAGCATGTATAATGTTTAACTCACCCATGCCAAATGGCTGTGAATTGTACAAATAATTGCAGCAGTCCAACTGAGATTGTAAATCAGTTTGATTCCATATCAATGAAGTTCTAAATACGTGTCTTGCTCAGACTCACCTCCAATCATACTGATACTGAGTCTCCTTTATATGGATCAGAGTGAGTACCGAAAAGTTTATCGGGTTTTGGTGAGTTATCTGGTTTTAAAGCAGCAAAATCGTGATTTAACACTTGTAACTGCAAAATCTTATTGATAATCAATCAGATCTGCATATCACTGTAATTCTTCTACATCTTCATGTAAATTATACAGCTATTGCATGAAGAATAGTGTGGTACAACCGTTTACCTATTGTACATAAACTGATAAACCCAACGTTATCAGTCTATGATAATATGTCTCATTTCTTAATGGTAGAAAAGATAAGTGAAATGTTGGGGGCGATTTCGGAAATACTGGCAATCAGTAATCAATATTCTATTGCTGAGTAATATTGCTATAATTGAACAATATGATAGACGATTTATCTGCTGGAAATCTTTTAAAATGAAATCAACGATATCAGATCCCCGGCGGGGGGGGCACTTGGCCTTATTCTGGATAGGGGTGTGCCGCGGGACCTTGAAAACCGGTACCCGTCGTACAAGGTCAAAATGGCCAAAAGCATACCCCGTCGTACAAGGTATTATGCAAATGCATAACCTGTCATACAGATTGAAGCTGAAAAACATACCCCGTCGTACAAGTATGAGGCCAAAAAACCCGTCGCACAAGTCGAGAGGCCGAAAAAACATACCCCGTCGCGCGGCACATATATACTACCTCTATACACAGAAGTGCCCCCCCCCCCCACCCCGGGATCAGATCCTTTCAGTTTCAGAAGCATGTAGAGGAAAATGGTTCGATCATATATCAGTAATGTGGATCTGAAACCCGTTGAGTAATAACAACAAGTAAAATGCTAAAGAATGTGATGCTGATAAGTGATGTGCACTCAATACAGTCAGACTGACACTCGAACACTTCGGCTTCATTTCTTTACCTGTTCTGTTCATTTTGAAAACTGTCAGCTGATCAGTATTTCGGGATATGTTTCAAAATACGCACATGAAATTATTCATTTCTTTCGATGGAGGAGGAAAACTGCAAACATTTGTCAATTTTACCGTACTTACATTCGGTTCGGTCGAGGTGTATTTAAAATCCCCACCGAATAGATGTAATTTCTCCGACGAATGACATGAGCTTGAAGTTGCTAACCGGAAGTGATACAACAAGAAGCAGCCAATAGGAAAGCATTGGCTTTAAGCGGCGTGGTATAGAATTCGATTTTTTCATGATCGTCGACATTTTTCGCGGTCGTAAGTTTATATTGATCATAATCATGCAAATTTAATGTGCAATTTAAATTTTTCTTTTCTTGCAAATTGTTTATTCGCTGCCCTTTAGTGACGTTTAACAATAACAGTATATAAAGGGTGAAGACTATATCTTTTTGTAAGTTCAATTTTGAAAAAAAAACTTCAACAAATGTCACCAAAAAGAGCTTGTTGATTATTGTTGCTAAGCAACAATCATTCACAATCACAGCATGAGAATGAGGCAATGCCCCGTTTGTTTTAAGTTTAATTAATCAAATCGTTTCTTTATCATGTAACAAAAGTATAACATTTTGTTTAATAAAACAAAAGTAGTAGTATATATAGTAGCGGTTCTGGGACAGCGGGCGACGGTTTTGGACACACCCTAGGCCTAGGGGAGGGCTTTGTCCCGATCTGCCCTTTGTACAGGCCAAATATATAGCCAACAGGGAATCCCCAACGTCATTCGGGCGCAGCAGCACCACACATGCATATACCACCGCCAGCCACATACATATATACAGCACCAGCCAGCCAACAGGCGAATCCCCAGAGCCCCCTGCCACAGGGAATCCCCCATTTCCAGACGCACATATATAAATCGATGCAGAAATAGAGCCACCCTGTACACACACACAGGCATAAAAGGAAAGGCAGTTCGTGGTATGCATACATGGACCGGAATATATTCTTGTACACATGTTTGTCCACGAACCATCCGCTCCAACCTACGGGACTTCTCGCCACCCAAGCCAATGAACCCGACCACCCAACTCGCAAACACGCACCCCATCGAACGTGTCTCCAACCCTATAGCAGACACACAATTGAACAAATGAGACACACCAGTATACACGATGCCTGGCAAAATAGTACTACCACCAAAAGCCAAACCACGAGGTTCGCTAGGGGTTTGAGAGGCCAAATACCACATAGGAACCCCAAGGCACACTAGAATCCGAAATGGAGAAGAGACGTTCACCCTACAAAAAAAACCAAGAAGTTCTTTGTACACATCCGGGAGCTCCCTGACACCCTTGTGGAAGCCATCCAGAAGCCTGAAGGACCTACCGTATAGGCTTGACAACCTTTGTCAAAATCCGCACTTGCAAAAGAAGAAAGGATTGCTTGTGGCATAGTATATAGAAACAAAAGGAATGGCCCACTGGTCCAGATCAAGCGATCCATTGGTCTACACCAAGCAATCCACTGGTCTGCTCCAAGCAATCCACGGCCCTATAGCCTACAAAGCCTGGTCTGCCCTATCCATTGGTCTACACCAAGCAAGCGATCCATTGGTCTACACCAAGCAATCGATACATTGGTCTGTCCTATCCATTGGTCTAAACCAAGCAATCCATTCGTCTACACCAGGCAAGCGATCCATTGGTGTGCCCCAAGCAAGCGATCCATTTGTCTGTACTATCCATTGGTCTACACCAAGCAATCGATACATTGGTCTACCCTATAGCCTACAAAGCCTGGTCTTCCATTGGGATTGCTAGCAATCCCCTACAAAGCCTCTCCCAATGATTTCTTTGGTCCGCCGAAGCCTACAAAGCCTCTCCTAATGGTGGTCTGCCCCAAGCGATCTATTTGTTTGCCCTATAGCCTACAAAGCATCTCCCAATGGTGATCTGCCCCAGGCGATCTTCAAGGGCACAAATTTCTGCTACGGCCACCATTGTTTCGGCTACCTTTTTTGTTCACTCAAACCAGCAAGCTGCCAATTTGGCCTCCGCCCCAAGCGATCTATTTGTCTCTACAAAGCCTCTCCCAATGGTGGTCTGCCCCAAGCGATCCATTTGTTTGCCCTGTCTCCTATTCCATGTAGAAAGGGTCCCACCCAACTAGCATAGGCCAGGGTCCAATGTCCCAACTCGGGGTAGGCTTGGGAGCCGGTTCTGGTTTTGGTAGGAAATTCGATGCGGCTTCTATGTGGTTCTTTGTAATTTTCAAGACCTTCCATGCAAGAAATGCGGCAAATCCTACAGATCCCATGTATTGCAATCTTGTCGTAAACGATGCTAGGTCCGCAATAGTTCCTCTTCTATATCGTCTTCCACAACCTACAAATTGTCGCCTATTATATATCGTCCACCTTTTTCTCTATATTTCGCATTGTGTAATAGAAATCGTATACACTAGGGATGGCGTATCGTGGCGTGGTGTGGAATGGTAGTTGGGTGGGGCTACTTTCGAAATCCATTGTAGTAGACTTTGGTGGGAACGCCAGTACCCCATTGGGATTGCTACTATAGTAGACCCTTGGGTAACCTTGGTTGGCTGGTGGAGGCCATTTGGATTGCTACTCTCGGAGTCCTCCATAGAGCTTGCTGGCCCCTCTGTTGCCCATATTTTCGACAGCCAAGTGGACCCGATGCCATACTTCTTTTTCGCGGCAGCAAAGGAGATTTTCCCCTTGTCTGCACTTAGGTTTTGCACTGCTTCTTCGGAGAGGTATTCTGCGAATGGCATAGTATTGGTACCCAAGCCTATAGCTTCAAATGGTCTTCCCACCCACGCCCACTCAGTCTTCCCAACCCAGCAGGTAGTATATATGTGCCGCGTGACGGGTATGTTTTATCGGCCTCTCGACTTGTACGACGGGTATTTTGGCCTCATACTTGTACGACGGGGTATGTTTTTCAGCTTAAATCTGTACGACGGGTTATACATTCGCATAATACCTTGTACGACGGGGTATGCTTTTGGCCATTTTGACCTTGTACGACGGGTACGGGTTTTCAAGGTCCCGCGGCACACCTCTATCCAGAATAAGGCCAAGTGACCACCCCCCCACCCCCCGGGACGAAACCATGGAGTAATGGCGATCATGACAAAAATACATTGACGCTGATCATCAATAATCTACATCCCTCGACTCTGGGGGTTCGCTTCCCTCTACCGCCCCAGAGAGTTGTGCCAGTCGGAATGTGGGGGCTCAAGGAATGGGGACCTATAGACTAGATCATCAACGAAAAGCAAAACTTCCAATCTGCTACAATGGACAACAAGATTTCTCTTGTGTCGCAATGGCCACATTAATTGATCAACCATCGTATTAGCCGTACATCGGCGTAGCTCCAATAGGCACGGTAGGCCCGGGCCTACACATCGTTTCCAAAAATGAATCGCACCATATTGGATCTATAGTTTAAACAAATCTCGGGGGAGGTCCCCCGAACCCCCCCATACCAAGTGGGCCTTTACTTCGTAATAGGCCCAGCTACGCCCCTGCCGTACACGACGGTATATAAAGTAAGACGTCGTGCACGGCTACCATTGTATGTAACTGCAAGTTTAGGAATATGTCAATAGCTTCATTATCATGAATAGATATATATTCTATCATTATAAGACACCGAAGAGTCGTAAATAAGGAGCCAGGGTGGTGTTCAGTTACATCTTGCTGTTTATCCTGTTCTCCAGAGTTTTCTGTGAGTAAACTTTGAAAGTAAATATTCACAAAATATGAATGGGTCAGACCATACTTCACATCAAACTGGTAGATTTGCTCATGCGTCAGATACTCTGTATGGCAACATCGCAATAGGTAGATGCTGGCCTTTACTCGTAAACCTTTTGCTTTATGTAATAACCCCTTTATTGGAGGTGGTACGATGTCCACAAGGTCTCGTTTTTTTATTCGGTGGCAACACCAGGAAGTAATTACTCAATGGTTTACACAGAGAAAGATCCAGTATCTGGGGCAGATGGACTACAAATGTATCAAATGTCTTAATTCTGTCCCATTGAAATGTATAACCGTATACTGTGCTCTCGCTAGCCATTAGCCAGTTCGCCATAGGCGAAATGCAATTCAAATTTGCTAAAATAAAGTGTCATCCATTCGCAAATTTTGCGATATTGTTGAAAAAATTGGCAAATAATACACAATTAATCATATTTTATCAAATGTTGTTGGTTTATTGTTGAAATTAGCGGCACTCGCACAGTTCTGTTGTTTTCATTGTTTCCCACGCACACACAGACGGTATCAGGCGATATCGATTCCTCTCGTCCAGCGAGGCGTTTTCGTGCGAGAAAAATGGAAAAATGATGCGCAGCGACTGTCGAAGGTGAAAGTGAAAGCAAAAACAAGCGCGCGAACTTTGAGTTCTATCCCCGGTTCTGTTTGGATTCGTTTGGATTCTGCAGGTGAAAATTTATCATTTGTCTTGTATTATGGAATATTTTTGTTACCAATATAAAATATGATGAAATGGCACTCTTCTAAAACCATTTATCGCTATATTTAATCATGAGAGATGCAATTTTTTGGCAGATTAAAATGCAAAAATCGTTATTGTCATTGATAGACGTCTGATCAGACTCCGTGGCACATATGAGGAGTCGTGAAACAAGTTAACCTTGTTGCACAAAGTCAAAAATGAATGTATAGTGGTCGCATGATGCATGTGTGTAGATTTCGGTTGCATTTTGAAAGTAAGCCTTGAAAATTTCAGATTTCTTGCCACTGCCTCCCTCTGAGGCTCTGGTCACAAGATGAAGATCGATGATTTGTCAAATGCTTCCGGATGATTTGGGCTCACTCATTGGGGTTGGTGCTGACAGGCAATGGGAACTACCTTTTCAATAGCGTATCACTTTGTCTGATAGGTACATTTGTATTCTTTAGATTTTATTTTTCATATCTTGCTTTCCATTCTTCTTATTTTTACTTGTGAAATTATATTTGTTGCAATTTTTTGCGTATACACTGTAAATATGTTCCAGTCCTTTGATATTTAAATTGTGACCATGTTTGTGGACACACAAGCAGTCATGATGGAGTGGTGCCTTTTGGTCAATGTTATCAAAAGAGCAGAATATTGCCAACTTAACCTGGCGGGATGCATGGAACACATTCTGCATCCTAATGTGGAGACTTACCCTAACTTAGCCTAACCTGGCGGGATGCATGGAACACATTCTGCATCCTAATGTGGAGACTTACCCTAACTTAGCCTAACCTGGCGGGATGCATGGAACACATTCTGCATCCTAATGTGGAGACTTACCCTAACTTAGCCTAACCTGGCGGGATGCATGGAACACATTCTGCATCCTAATGTGGAGACTTACCCTAACTTAGCCTAACCTGGCGGGATGCATGGAACACATTCTGCATCCTAATGTGGAGACTTACCCTAACTTAACCTAACCTGGCGGGATGCATGGAACACATTCTGCATCCTAATGTGGAGACATACCCTAACTTAGCCTAACCTGGTGGGATGCATGGAACACATTCTGCATCCTATGTGGAGACTTACCCTAACTTAGCCTAACCTGGCGGGATGCATGGAACACATTCTGCATCCTAATGTGGAGACTTACCCTAACTTAGCCTAACCTGGCGGGATGCATGGAACACATTCTGCATCCTAATGTGGAGACATACCCTAACTTAGCCTAACCTGGTGGGATGCATGGAACACATTCTGCATCCTAATGTGGAGACTTACCCTAACTTAGCCTAACCTGGCGGGATGCATGGAACACATTCTGCATCCTAATGTGGAGACTTACCCTAACCTAGCCAAGTTGGCAGTAATTGGTTTAACACTGCCTGTCACATCAGTTTCATGTGAACGTGGAATTTCGGCTTATAATGCCATAAAGAACGAAAGCAGGAACAGGCTCTCTGTTTCCAACATTAACAACCTGATGAAGGTGTATTTTGAGTCCCCACTGCTTGAAAAGTTCAATTTTGATTGAGCATTTCAAAAATGGGTCATCCTGAAAGAAAGGAGAGGCTCTAATAATTTGGTAAAAAAGCTATAGAGTGATGCACAATCTATTAGTTTTCTGTCTAAAGATGGATTTCCGTATTTTTAAAGCCTCCATGGACAGTATTATGTATCACAATTACACACTACAAAACTGTTTCCATCTTTTCAGTTATGCTTAACTTTCATCCATGTGAATGTAGCTGACAAACATAGAATCTCACTGTTAAATATTATTCTGCAGTCTTCGCATGTAAATATGAGCAGTGATTGATTTGTTATTTTTTTTTCATATGCTATACCAAATGATTATTTGATGTGGTCTAGACTGAGACAGAGTTATTACTGGTGCTGTAATTTGGCAGTATCAAGGACTGCATAAGTGTTATTACTAGTCTGATGCTCTACATAACCTGTAGGTATACCCTGATATACTGTATACTCAGAAGAATTTGCATCTTTTTAAATTTGATGTTTATGAAACCAAACAGTATATGAAGGTTTTGGTGAGCCATTTTGCATCCATTTAATTTTGCATTTATTGTTGACCAGCAAATTATAAAAACATTTTATTTTTTTCTTGTCATGTTTAGTTATCACAGTTCTAGTCAGCTTGTGAAGCTTATTTTCTTTTCCTGAGTGCCTTTTTTTTAGTAATAGTTTAATTTTGTACCACTTGCATCATTATCTGAAAATAAAGTTTTAAAACTAATTGGTGCTTTGTTTAAATTAATAGTCTTCCATCATGCATGTCAAACCAAGTTAATAACGCACTGCCACATAACTAATAAAAAAAATACAAAGTTAAATTTTTACGCAAATAAAAAAAGCTAATGGATTTTTTTTCGATTCGCAATTTATGCTAACCGAAAACAAATTGCTGAAAAAAAATTTGAGACATTAGCAACTTTTGCTTAAAGAAAATAATGGCAAAAGTGAGCACAGGTATATTGGAAAACATGTCTTAATTAAGAGGTTGCCAAGATGATTTAAGAGCACGTTCTCTAACTCTCCACTCGTAATGTGCCTCTTTCACATCCTTTCGACAAGCGCTATGGTCCATGCACCATAGGATATCATATAATCGACAGGTAGTGTTAGCAGCCTGCAGGCGACAGGAGGGAATGCAGAAGCGACGCGCGCAGCTAACAACAGCCCAAACAACATCGTAAGCTGCAGCGAGTGCACAATTGCTGCACAACAGACGTGTCCTGAGTAGGGACACAGAGCGACGTCTGGTGTCAAAGCTGTGCTTTTTCCGGGCAAAACACCTTGTCATGAACCGAATGACCTCGTAAGCATGGCGGTCGCGTAATGGCTCGAATCATCTTAGTATGAAACAAAAAGCAACTGAATTATATTCATTATTGCTAAATTTTTAAATGTTGACCTTAAATACTAGTTCATATTTTATGTCAGGATATAAAAGGCACGTTTTCGTTCCACTTTCGAACACTTGAAATGCGAATACTATTTGAACGGATAGCTCCACATAAATGACCCGGTTTCAACCAATCAGCGACGAGACTTGTTTACATCTTGTTTTTCTGAGAGGCGAATGCAGTGACAGTTTTGTATTCCAGCGTTGAGTTTTTCCGCCATTATTCAGGTATAGCTCAACGTGGATCAACATAACTATGGGATCAATTTGGATAATTGTCTGGCGACAGCAACGTGCGGTTTATATCATATATGCTACCTGACAAGAAGTGGGAAAGAGCAAAAAAACAACTCCATTGTCGCCAAATATAATGCGTGGGGGCCAGGACCAGGTTCAAGGTTGTTGCACAAGGCATTTTATCAATCCAGAGTGCGTTAAATAGTTATTAGGACAGGTTGACATTAATAAGCTATTGTATTAACGGTAATACAGCGAATACCATTGATGTTGTCTACGATGTGTGCTTTGGATGTAACCCCTTTCACTCTCACTTCTCCCACCAAAACCTACTCGATACCGATAAGAGTGAATTGCGTGCTTCTTCTCGCACACGAGTAAAACTTTCCGGAAGCGATTTAAAGAGTCTCAGAACCGTGGCTTCAATATGACATTATCCAGAAGAGGAGCTGTTTTTAGCCCGTGAAAGGATTATTTCACAATATTGAGCCGCATCATCACAACGAACGTCCGATTCAGCTTTATCCATATTTTTACCTTTTTAATTTGCAGAAGTGTTCAAAACGATCGCTGTGATATTATATTATAACAATGACATGAATGACTACTTATGAAGTTTTAATGATGTGACGCCACTCTTAACCAAACCCAAATTCAATTGCGGATCCTACCTCGACCAAATACAATGGCAGCCCCCTTGACCAGCTGGTCATTGTGGGTTGGTTTTGCTTTTATGTGGCATGGGCTGGCAGTGCATTCGACAACAATTACTGATGTTGGCTCAAGAAAGGAAGTTGGTATGTATATCCATTTTTACTATAGGTAGCTTAAGTTAGAAATTCTGTTGCATATTTTTGATATGTTATTAATTAAACCAACTGTTGATGGTGTTATTATTAAACCCAGATATACATGCTATTATATTTATAGACTGGTATATTTGTGACAAATTAATACCAGTTCTTCTTTTCATGTTCCAATATTGGCACTGGGTGGTATGGGAATCATCATCATCATTGTCGTCATCCTCATTCTGAAATACCAATGCTGTTTTTTTTAGAGCCTTCATATTACAAACCCTCTTTGCCAAAGTCATTTTCTCATGTGGAGTGGATTCTATGCTTGTCTGATATAAGATTATGTATTATATCATCTCTTACATTCACACCTCTTCCAAACATGATTCACCACCATGGCTGCGTTCTTTCTTTATAAATAATGAGTTTATATTGGCAACACCTTTTAAAACAAATCTGTTAACAAATACTCATAGATTGGATGGGCTGAAGTTTTATTACATAATGAGAGGTGCTTTGAAGTAAGGTATTGTCTTCTGTTATTATGAACAAATTCTGTACATTGTTGCAGCATCTTGTAGGCTACATTGTTTAGTCAGTTGATTTATTTTCATTGACAGCAGGGACAGATCAATCACTGGTGCTTTGTTTCTCATATCTGATGACTGAGTGATCAGACATAAATAAAAGTAACAATACTGCTCTAATTATATATGCCCTGCATTTGATGGTCTGACGTTGGAAACTTTATATTGGCCAGTCCGGCCACCAGGCTATGTAAGCTGGTAAGCGAAGAATATTTGGTGGACCATAGAAGGATTAATACAGGATTTCAAAAAGAAATGTTTAATTACAACTATAGTAGCAGTGTTTACTCTACAAACTGTTCTACCGTTGGCACTAGGTGATTTGACGGGTTGAGCATGGTTGCCAGTCCAGTCTTTCGAGAAATCAGGAGGCAATGAGACAAATTTATGGTTTATATGTTTGTGTGTGTGTATATATATATATATATATATATATATATATATATATATATATATATATATATATATATATATATATATATATATATATGTATAATTCCCCTGCCTTGCATGCCTCCTTGCTGTTGCTGTTTTCTCCTTGTTATTTGATTTGAAGCTCATGAACTGAAATAATGCTGGTGGTTGTATTGGGCCTGGCTTCGTTAGAATGTCACTTATTGTGTTCAACAATGTTAACTGCAGTTTGAGTTACTAGCTAGGAAGCATTTGTTTTAAGATTCCTCATGAACATGGAGTCACTGTGAGCTAATTGATCTGTGAGACCCTGGGCTTGGTCATATTTATGTCAGTATTATTAAGTATTGCTCAACATGGAGTTGCATCGAGATAAACGACCCTTGTGACGTATTTGGAATACCCATTTTTGTGCTGTGGATGTCCTCATTGTGCAGCACAGTTGTTGTCAGTTTCATTGTTGGGTCACTTGTGAAAACGCATGGCGCATCTGCGTGTGTGTTTGTGGCGCTACAGTTAGTCGCCCAAGGAATCACCAATCCTGAAAGACTAATTGTTACCAGGAATGGTTGGGGATTAAATTACATTCCACAGAAATATGATCATATCCTGTGTATTTCAGTCTGTCATCCTTTGTTCAGTGTCAGCTTTCTGATTTTGTTTTTGGCAAATTTTTTGCAGTCCATCATATGACAACATTTGCAAAGAGTTCCCATTGAATATGTTGTCTTTGATAGAGTTTGACAGGAGTCACAATGTCTTAAAACGCTGATATTAAATGGGAACCAATTTGCTAGATGCTCGTCAATATATTATGATGTACAGCCCACTGGCATATTTTTAAATACATCTCTGCTCTGAAATTCTGACACAAAAGGAGTGTTTTAGGCTTGATGTTCCTCGCTTGGCTTACTGGAGCTTCCTCTGTTTATTCTCAATCTGTATTTGTGCTATTCCTAAGAACGTGGATAAGTTTCTGAAAGGTCTAACATACTGTATTTGTAATCGCAATGCCGTCACCTTTCCGGATTTAGCCTCAACAATTGATTGGTTGAAACATTGAGCGACTATAACCTGATTTACCCCCAGCTGAAATATGTGTTATTCAGTGACTAAACAAGTCCATATTATGTCTCCTCGTGCAAACTGTGGAAGTAAACATAATTATGTGAAAGTATGATGGTGATGCACAGTGTGGCGCACTGTGTGGATTTTCTGGCCACGATTCTTTTGTCTATTGAGTATGTAGACGAGTAGATATAATGGGAGAATGCGAACACTCCTGTTTCTTATCTCATCTGCCGAGATAAGCTGTTGTCATCATCGTATGTTGTGGGTGTGTGTTACCGCGCCTCTCATACAAACCTGCCACCCTCAAGAACGCTGGAAATAGACGACTTTCACCCAGACCGAGTCGAGGCTCACGGCAGTCGTCTCAGGTGACGACGGGCTGGCCAGAGGGCGATCGTGACGTGACGTGAGTTTCGTGCGCAGCCGGCTAATCAGACTCGTCTTACCGCGAGGGCGCGGAAGCGCGACCCCGGGAATCCAACGCCTGTGTGTCAAGCGATGCTGAGCTGATCTCGCATCGTTTTCCTTCTTCTTGCTTCACCCTCTTATGCCTTAAAACAGGGATGTGTATAGACGACAAGATACTGCTTTAATTCTACGTATGGATGAAGCATCCCACTCCGACTGATCTCACGTATCACGATAACAGTTATACAGACTAGATCAAGTGATTGTTAGTGACCTGCTTCCTGGACACCGTAACTGATAAAATCACTGACGGATGTCAGAGGTAGCCTAGCATCCTACCGGGGCTAGAGGTTGCCCTGCAGAACGTCTTGTTGACATGTATATCCGCATCCTACCGGGGCTAGAAGTAGCCCTGCAGAACGTCTTGTTGACATGTATATCAGCGTCCGACCGAGGCTATGCCAGAGGATGGTGTTTAGAAGACTAACGTCCAAGGTGGAACCGTGGATACATTTGATTTACCATGACCCATTCGTATACAGGCGAAAACTGCTGCTTGAGGCTTCATGTTTGTTCTGTGCCTATGTGTGGTTGGTCGGTCCATCGTTCCTGACATTTCCACTGGTTTGATCAGAGGCACCACGTGGTGTCACCATAGACTATTCGTGGTTTTATCCGTGCCTCATGTGGTTTGATCACTGCCACGTGGTTTGATTGATGCCTACACTTGTTTAATCTGTGACTTGCGATTTAATCCATCCAATGATTTTATCGATGCCTCACGTGGATTGATCGTTGCTGGTTCGTGGTTTTATCTTTGGCTACACGTGGTTTGATCTGTGCCTATATGTGGTTTAATCTGTCTACGCATAGCTCGATCTGTGCTTTCATATCATGGCATTGGTTTGATCTCTGCCTACGCGTGGTTAGATTTCTACCTACGCGTGGTTTGATAAATTACAACACGACGATTGACTTCGCATGCTTCGATCTGTGTCAACACGATTTTACCTGCACCCTCACAGAATTGAGGTATGGTATTCGAACGGACGTGATAACAGAGAATGAGATTCCGTCGACAGAGGAGACACAGAGACCGCCCTCTCCGTTGTCCCTCGCATCATTCCATACCCGGCATGCCAGTCCCATAGGACCACAAAGTGTGACGTCACATAGCTGACAACAGCAATACATTAGCTCCTTAACACCTTTTCTCTGTAGTTCTGTCTGGGAGATACAGGATATGATTTATAAATTATATATGATACATATGATATATAATTTACATGGTTATTTAGGGAATCGCTGGTGCAACAACACATGGATGATTCATAAGTTAGAAGCGTTTTTTAAAGACAAAATACAAGGCGTTAAAATCCTTATATTGCATAGCTATGCTACAAGGACACCCCCTTTGGTTGGAGCCAATGTGGCTATTTTCGTTTATTTTTGCGGGCACACCGTGGGGTTGGATGGGATTATGACGACATCACTTTGTAGCCCTGTATCTGCCGCCCTCTCTTTCGCTTCTCGTGTGTCTAGCCTGTGTAGTCTGCTCGACAATCACAACAGCCTCATAAAACTGTCTGCACCAAGTTTCGGTGGAAATGGCCAGGAACGGTCTGAACGTGGGCTTGTGCGATATTTGCTTCCTTCTGTTGATCTACCGTTGCGTATTTGTTGAGCTGAAGTCCGTGCGGGTAGTCTCGTTTCTGTTTTACTTTTAGTCAGAATTTTGAGGATAATTATTGCATGTTAAAATCTCCGTTGGTCTCTGCCTTTCCTTTGTGACCTTTTCCCAGGCTGGGCTCGATGGTGGTTGCCCTTGCTCCTTGACCCGGCTGATGTTTGATGCGAGCGGGTATTATTTCCAGAATCGATCAACGGAAGCCGGTCTGAATGTCATAACGTCATATCTCCTGGCACCTAACACGAGTGTTGCATTGACCTGACCCTAGGTGATGTCACCATCGGCGTGCTCTCGACAACGAACAACCAAATTTGGCCCGCGATTGCCTATATATAATCAGAGCAGAGAAGTTTGTTGTGGTTGTTGATTAGTCGCTGGGCTGATCTGGCCTCTATCTGTTGCGGTCAAGTGAACTACCCGGTCACCGCGTGCTCCTCTCGGCATTACATCATACTTAGCATGTAGATGACGTGTCGCTATTGTTTTCATCGACTTGTTGATGTACTGTTTGTTGAGTCGACTGGGTATCTTTGGAATAAAGTGATTACGCTGCCATCACTAGCCAGCTTTGCGTCGACCTACCCCCCTCGAGCCCCCCCCCCCCCCCCCACCTTCCCTTCACGCCGGTATGGCCGCTTCTTTCCCCTCACTTCCTCCTCTACACGCACACAAAAACCAACCCGATGTCATTTAGGCCGTCCTACTCACAAGCTGGGCGCATTTTTTCTTTCTTAATTGTTTCATAATGGAAACAACACTTCGGTGTCTGTTAAAGGTAAACGGGACAAATAGAGCGTCTCTTTTTTTGGACGGTTTGTGTAAGAGAGATGTTTGTTTGTGCAGTCAACGTGAAAATGGTCGTTTGATCTGCCAGCTATCAGGTGTAAATATCGCTTTATGACTTGGCCGCGGGGCGATGCCGCAGAGCGGGGGATCGAGTTGGCGCGCTTCACACGTACACCCTGGCAAAGCACTTTTCAGTGCTGCGCAATCCAGTGATAGAGAGCGAAAAGCGTCTGCTAACATTGTTTGTGGCTTGGCCATTGAACGAGGTGTTTGGTAACTGGCCTCCTTTTATTTCGTCTAGTATGGACCTCTTATACCTGCACCCTTTCTATTGTCCCTACAACCTCTTTGTATTCGGTTTCTGTCAGACAGGATTCTCTCACTCAGTCTGAAGCTTAGACATTGTCATACTGGTTGACTTCCATAGAGTAATTGCAACGTTCCATGTCATAGTCTTAGGTTTGACATGCTTAGGAATAATCGTTTGCAGTTTTATCTTTGTCGTCATCATCCTGCTATATTTCCCTCTAGTTCCCCCCTTTTATCACAGAAGGCGGCTGCTTAATTAGGTCAATCATATATTCACCGTTGTAGGCACCAGGTAACACTGTAGTGTTGGTGTGTCAGGAATCATCATCATTATCACCCCCCTGTGGGTGCGGGGGTAGAATAGGCCCACTGTATCCTCCTGCATGTCGTAAGAGGCGACTAATAGGGGGCAACCTGTTGGCCGTGGGTTGCGACTCGTGTCGGTGAACAAAGGGATCCAAGTGGTTGAGTGGAGCGGTCCTTTTGAGGGCCGTATCTGCAACACACTACTCTGGCCCGAATTTCGCCTAGACGAGAGGCTGGAATGGCCTGGTCCAGTCAATCGGCTGGTGGTGACTTGCCCTAGGATACTATTTGGATTTTTTTTATCTTTTTCAACATCATCCACTTGTATGTCCCTCTGTTTTCCATTTATCTTAGAAGGCGGCTGCTTAATCAGGTCAAACTTATCTATTAATCTTTCTAGGCGCCATATAACACATACGTGTTGGTGTGCCGTTAAACCCTATTCTCACTCACTCACTCACAGTCACTCATCATCATTATCATCATGAAGGTATTTCACCCACATTCCAAACTTCACCATTTACTGTCATTGCCATCACAGTTCTCACAGTCTTTTATGATATCATCACAAACTGTTGTATAATGTCCAACCTCAAATCAAGGCAAATATAGCCATGTGTTGGCAGGTAAAATGGATGGTCTGAATTCATTTAACATGGACAAGGGGATTCTACCAAGTTATCCCTTGCTCATTCAGTAGGGTTCCCCTGATGCTCATCTCTATGGGTTATCATTGGTGCTTTGTATGCGATGAATATAGTTCCCCATTTATCTGACTGCCCCTCCAGCATTGATGCTGGGTAAATGATTCCCCATTAGTTGTTTTAGGAACACATCGGCTGAGTGTCAAGTTGTTGTCATCAAGCCAATAACAGGTTATTGATGCAGGTATATTTATTTGGTAATTTGCATCTTTATTGTTGCCTGATATAGCCACTTTGTTAATGATGTATTTTTCGTCGATTTTGGTGCAATATTTATTTTGTATCAGTTTTCGTGTAGTTGCAAAAATGACTTGATTTTAAAACTTTTGTGGTATTTGGAGTAACATATGAAAAATAATTTATCGAAATTCTGTTAACAAAATTATGCAAATGAATCGCCACCTGGACCAGTAATTATGCATGCACAATCTCCCCCCTTTTCAAATGCAGATGTATTTTAGCATCAGCTGTGTTTCCGGTATAAAATTAGAAATGATGATTTACAAAGGCCATAACAATGGTTGGGGTTGCCAATTAGACATGATTTTTGTGGATATCTTTAGCAAAAGTTGCAGGTAATGGGTCAATGAATTTTTTTTTTCCTAACAGAATATTGATTTTTTGGTTGAAATGCACCATGTCATGTTCAATTGTCACCATGTGTGTGTGTGTCACAGTGTGCGGTAACACAGATGTGCGCAACATGGTCTCTAACTTCGCTCTGAGGCTGCAGAACTGCACTGTGATAGAAGGTTACCTACAGATCCTGCTCATTGAACATGCTGATCCTGAAGCGTATGAAAAGCTCTCCTTCCCAAACCTCGTTGAGATCACCGACTATCTCCTTCTCTATCGTGTATACGGCCTCAGCACCTTGGCTCGCATGTTTCCCAACCTCTCTGTCATACGAGGACAGAAGCTCTTCTTCAACTATGCACTTGTTGTCTTTGAAATGCCAAACTTTGAGTCACTGGGCTTGAGTTCTTTGACACAAATTGTGCGAGGAGCGGTGCGTATTGAGAAGAACTCCAAGTTATGCTATGTAAACACGATTGACTGGGAGCGCATCACAGACGTGAGTGAGGAAGACCATTTCATCCTGGTTAACCAAGACAGTAGTGCATGTGTCAACCTCTGTCCCAAGCACTCAAGTGGCAATGGACGTGACATCTGTCCTATCAAAAGGAACCTCTTACCAGGGGGTGGTATTGACCAACAGGCGCTCTGCTGGGACATTGACCACTGCCAGAAAGGTACTTTCTCTTTAAGGTTTCAGTGGAGGGTTTTGATATCTGTGTTGTGTTTCAGTGGTGGCTAATGACATTTGTATTTTGTTTTACTGGTGGCTGATGACATCTGTGTTGTTTCAGTGGTGGCTGATGAAGTTTGTGTTGTGTTTCAGTGGTGGCATATGAAGTTTGTGTTGTGTTAAAGCGGTGGCTGATGAAGTTTGTGTTGTGTTTCAGTATGCCCTGAAGACAAGTGTAGCAACAAGGCGTGCTATGATCACATGGGTTCGGGGGGCGTGAATAAGACGTCTTGCTGCCATGAGGAGTGTATAGGAGGCTGCACAGGCCCTCTCTTAACGCAGTGCTTCTCATGTCTCAATGTCCTCTACGATGGTCAATGCAGGAGAAGATGCCCTCAGGGAACCTACAAGGTTAACTCTTAAACACATTCAAATCCTCACTAGAAAACACTGTATCATTATATGTTATGTATACACTGTGGAATTTGAGCTTGTTGGTTGACTGGCTGTGCCTCGGCTTTCAGTATCTGAACAGACGATGCCTCACCGCTGAGCAGTGTCAGGCGATGGGGGAATCCAAACATTTTTGGAAGGTGCTGCCAGACACAGGCATGTGTTCTGAGGACTGCCCCAGCGGTTACACAGAAGAGACTGGCAACAACCACAGATGTATCAAATGTGATGGACCCTGCCCCAAGAGTAAGTACAAAAAGTCCATAGGTGATGGCCATGTCATTCACTTTGTGATGAGTCCGAAGTTAGCCCATTGTGAAGTTCAAACCCATCCACCCAGCCCGGCAACCAGACCTAACTATCAATGACTCCCTGTTGGGTCTGGCAATAGAGCTGACTTTTGAGTGAAGTGCATCCATAGATGAACCATTCCTGGGTATTCTGTTATGTCTTACTGCGCTCATTCATATATTAAGATTGACAGTGTGTCACTTTATTTGCACCATATCATTAAAAAAAAATATCTGCTCTTTCTCCATCTTGGCAATTGCCATTTTTGTTGATGACTCCAATGCATAATTTTTTTGAAATTGCTTCCTTGGCCAGGTTGGCAGTCATGTTGTAACTACCTGTTCATTGTCTGATCCTTATTTTCATAACAGAAATGAAAAAAACAAAGTTCGAATTATCAAATTATTCTTATCTGCCCAACCATTTCAAGTAAGGGAAGCTATTTTATAAATAGTATCATTCTCGTTGTCAGCTAGGCACAGAGCAGATGAAATTGTGGCTGATATCTAAATCTTTCCCTGTGTTTGATTCTTTTTGGATGTTTATGTGTGATATAATGTTGGCATTTTGTTGAGACTTCAGCAAATTAGATGAGCGACAATAGAGTTGAACTAAACAGTATGGCTATTGAAAAGGATAAACAGTATGGTTAAGAATTATTTCTCGATTGACCACTCTAGTACATTTGGTTTGCAATGGGGTAGGCCTCTATTGCAGACATGGAGGCCGAATGTAGGTCTAGGATGGGGACAACATATATGTTGGAAGTGACGTAAGCTCTCTTGTATGATTTGATTTGTGCTATATATTTGGTCTCCTTGTGGTTTGTGTGTAGAGTGTGGCTCCATATCCATAAACAATGTAGCATCCGCTCAGAAGCTGCGTGGCTGCACCATCATTGATGGTGTCCTCGAGATACAGATCCGGGGCGGAAGTAAGTCCATTTCCTCGTACCCATCGCTTGCTTAGGTGGCCATTCTGGCGCTTGTGGTCGCAGGTTGACCAGCTCACGCCATAGGCTTCATCTACCATACGTACACTTTTTGGCCAATTTATGGTCTTTTGTGAAATGCTTGTAAAAGTTTTGTGTAGACTGTCTGGTAAAGTCTTAATGCTTGGTGGTAATGAGTTGGACTTCGTTACCCTGTGGCTGTTCATATTGGGATGTGATGTGGGGATGGACTCGGGAAGTGGGGCTGTTCTCTGTCAAGGGTTGATAAGAGGAGAGGTTGCTTGAGTAGTGTCCCAGCGCCAGTCATCAGGGGCTCGAGAAGTAACGATGCAAACGACTGATGCTGTATATTGCTGGAGAAGTTCTCATCAACACGGTTCACATTGAATAGCACCTGTACCTCTGGGTGTGTGCATGTGGGTGTAGGCACGACCTCTGGTGTGTTAGATGTTAGCTTGAAGTAATTGTGACCAGCACATGTCTGGGGATCAGTGTTCCAAACTCTTCTGACCTGTCTAGTTAAGTCCCTATCTGCTTCTGTGACTCAACAAAGAAAACATAATCTCTTTCTTGTCAAATCACTTTTCATGCATTTCTACCTAATTTGTTTTGATGTCGTCTTGTGTGGCTTTTCATTTGTCTGTATATAAGTGACTTTCCTGCTTCTATTACAATTATGCACTGCATAATGTTATCATGCAAAATGTCAACAAATAGTTAATATGGGGCTGCACATCAGCCATTGCATTGCAAAGCTTCCTTTGATGATAAAATCAAATCAAGGTGACACACATGCACACGCACACACACACACACACATATATATAGATATACACACACAACTCACACTTACCGTATTCTGCCTCGAATAAGCTCGGTACTTAATTCAATGGCTTGATGCTTGGACTACTCCATCACCCATGTCACGCAAAATAAGTGCCCCCTTGCCTTGGCGACAAGTGCTTATTGAAGGTAGAATACGGTATAATTGGAGTGTGTGTGTGTGTGTATATATATATATATATATATATATATATATATATATATATATATATATATATATATATATATATATATATATATATATAAAAACACGTGTTCATACATCCGTATATAAATATTGCAAGTGTGTGTGTGATAAATGAATATATTAGTGCCTTGAATCAGTCACCAATCATGAGTTTCATGGTGTTGTACATAACAATGATTGCTGGGACAACTTTGGTCACTGGTGCCTCTAAGAGATCTCTGGTGAGTGTCCATGCTGGTCCTGAAGGCCTGGTGCGGCTTGGATGAGCTCCACTGACCGGCCTGCTTGCTAAGCATTCGTTCCTTGTGACAGGTCACATCACCCAGGAACTGGAGGAGAATCTGGGTATGATTGAGGAAATCACACATTTCCTCAAGATTGTCCGATCATATGCCATAATTTCCTTGCACTTCTTAAAAAACTTGCGGGTTATTCACGGCGAAAATCTCCAGAACAACAGGTAGGTGACGTGGGAGTAGGAGGCTGTTAACGTGGGTGTTGCTGCCGCTTGGAGCTGACTACCGACCACTTCTCTTCACTAGCTACCCAGCCCACTAATGTGCTCCTCTTCTTAACGTCCATATATGGAGCTAGGTGCTAGGCTAGAGCAGTGGTCAATGGACAGTGCTTCTTCACTAGTGCAATGTCAGCTTGTGTATGACTCGTGTGCCTGGGCGCTTCAATTAATGCATGCTGACTGGCTGTTAGAAGCGGTAATAGATGGGAAGGGTGAGTAGGCTTGCTTCGTGTGCCCACCTATTTTCAGGTGAGATGGATGCTGACTGGCTGATTATGTTAATGATTTTGTGTGATTGTTGCTTAAACGGTGTTGGTGCTCACAGTAGACACTAATTCTGCTTCTACCTCCTCTCTCAGCAGATCTCCCTCCCTCACCAATGTGGTTCATGTTGTCATGTGTCATCTGTTGACCTAATGTCTAACATTCTAGCAAGGTTTCTCAACATGGACAGCGGGCATGCTCAGTCATCACCTCTGGCTAAATCAGAATTAGTTAGGTTTGATGGTGTGGAGGATTGTAGGCTGTTGGACATAGATGGTTGAAGATGCCAGGGGCGGATGAGGTGGTTGGGGAGGCTGTCCTGCTGGGGTCTAGGCACCAGTATTCACGGGCTGACGGGGTTGAGTTATGTTGTGCCAGACCACGTAGGCCGGGAATTGGAGGCCAGCTTGGGCCAGGTGGAGGAAGTGTCACAGCATGTGGCCATCAAACGCACTTACGACATCTCCAGTTTAAGCTTCTTGCGCAGCCTGCGAGTGATAGGAGGTGAAGCCCTCTATCGGGAAAGGTGAGTCGGCCATCCTCATCAAAGGCTTGCCATTCATTTGCATAAATTGTCTGAATCTGGGGGGTGTGTGAGGCCATGGGATGGAGTTTGGGCCAATCCCTTGTGAGTTATATGCATGCTACATGATGGGATGTGAATAGTGAATGGTCCCTATATTGGCCACGCCTCAGCAGAATTCAAAGCATGCAGTGCCTGCCTATCCATTCTCTGGAGGGTACTCGAGAGGAACGCCAAGGCAACAGGCATTGTCCTCCGTAGCTGATCATAACATGTATATACAGGCCAAGTGACATAAGGATAGACAACCAACCTGTACTTGAAGCCCACTAACATAGCTTGAGTTCAAGTCCTAACCTGGGATGTAGTATTTGCATGAAAGAAACATATATGGATGGACCAACTCTGTGTCAGTATTATCTTAACTTCAGCTCGTTGGCATGTGTGAGAACCCGACAATTTTGTTTTTAAATATTTTGACTGCTGGGCTGCATCAGATATGCAAATATGCGTAATTGGCTATACATCTGTGGTTAACAGCAGCATTAGCTTTATGGAGGTTAGATTCTTGGACAGTTGATCTGAAACTCATACTATATCCTAGTATTGGTGATGGTGGTGTTGGCTGCATGTAGGGAGAAATGTGTGTGAGTCGGTTAGCGCTCAGCAAATGCCTCTCTGCATTTTGGCTGGTCTGTAATTGCTTTGTAGGCCAATGCATGAAAATGCTATGTAGAGATTGTAAACAAGCTTGTGTTGGACTTATTTGTTTTATGGCTGAAGTAATTGTGGCTTGTGTAGTTTGAGGTGAATATTTTGCATGACGCCCAGTATGTCTTCCATACAGGTTACAGTGGTAGAACTAAAAAGATATTTATTGGATATATTTGTGTATAAATAAGAACTTGTGTCAATAAAAGTGTACCATGATGTTATAAATGAGTGGGTTATGATGTCACTGTACATTTATAATAAACATAAGGCATTGACCTAATGGATACTGCTGCAGGAAGGGGGTTATTTCACAGGAGCTGTGTGTATGGACAACAGGTATGCCTTGGTGGTGTTTGACAACCAAAACCTGCAGGAGATCTGGGATTGGGAGACGCACCCAAACCTGACGATCAGACAAGGCCATGTTTTCTTCCACTACAACCGTAAGCTATGTCAGCACAAGATTCAGGACCTGGTGCGGCACGTGGGGCTTGAGAATGAAACCGACACCAAGGATGTAGCCGTTGACACTAATGGAGACAAAATCACATGTAGGTACCATACCACATGATGACAATTGGACTGGGTTGGTAAGTCAGTCCTCTTTGTACATACCATGGGGCCATGTTTATTCTAATTGCATCTATAAATAGGTTTATAAGATGCCCTTGAAATTGTATCGTTGGATCTTGGCAAATGTTTTGATTAGTTTTGAGGTGGTCCCTCTGTAGCCATGATGGGTTGTGTTTATGTGTAGGTGAGACGGTCCCTATTACATTGGAGGTTGTTCAAGCCTTGGACACCTTGGCCATCGTGAAATGGGAGAACTTCCGCACTGCTGACTCTAGGGAAATCTTGAGCTGGGTCATCAACTTCCGTGAAGTGTAAGTGCCGACAGTGGGCTGCCATGCGTGACAGTCTGCATGCCTTCTCCATCTTCCTGATCAGGACTCGTGCCCGCTTCATACATGCATGCTATGTGTGGGTTGTGTTACAGGGAAGCAGAGAACATCACGATATTTAGTGCCAGAGACTCGTGTACCCCCGATGTGTGAGTATATGCCATTGTACTGGTCTGTCTCATTGTGCTAAGCCTTGGGAAAACGCTGCAGTGGGATTGTACGTTTCATTTGACAGGTGGAAAACAAATGACGTGAGGCCTGATTCGGACAAGAACTCTTCGCATGTGGCGTATTTCCTACATAATCTCAAGCCCTACACCAAGTATGCCATGTATGTTCAAACGTACACCATCGCCACGGCTATCAGTGGCGCCATCTCACCCATCGTCTACTTCACAACCAAGCCTGATGGTAAATCTTTAATCTGTTGATAAGTCTTTATGCCTGTTGGTAAATCTTCAATCTATTGATACGACTTAGTGCTTGGTGGTAAATCTTTAATCTGTTGATAAGTCTTTGTGCCTGGTGGTAAGTCTTTAATCTGTTGACAAGTGTTTGTGCCTGGTGGTAAGTCTTTAATCTGTTGACAAGTTTTTGTGCCTGAAGATAAGTCAATATGTCTGTTGGTAGGCCTTTGTGCATGATGGTAAGTCAGCACGTATGATGGTAAGTTTTTGTTTCTAATGGTAAGTCAGAATGTGTGCTGGTAGGTGTCAGCAATTTGCAACGAATGAACAGAAACACTGGTTGCATGGTTCTCTTCATTGATTAAGATCTTTGAGACTGATATAGAATCCTATTACAATATGGCTCTGCTGTCTGTTCTCTAGATTATAAGATGAGAGGGATGCTAATCTGCTAGGATGCTAATGTATCATCTTATGTATTGGTGACAGCAATATGCCCCTCACCCAGATGTGTCTATGTCCTACCATGCCATGTTGTTGTATTGGTGACAGCAATATGCTCCTCACCCAGATGTGTCTATGTCCTACCATGCCATGTTGTTGTATTGGTGGCTGTAATGATGCGCTAAATAAGAGGCACATGGTCTGGCCATGTTCTATTACAGTGCCCACTCCGCCCCGTGACATCTTCATCAGAGCAACTAGCCCCACCGAGCTGGTCGTCACTTGGAAGGAACCCAGTGCTCCAAATGGCAACGTCACCCATTATTACGTCTACTGGCAGCCGCAGGTCATCAGGGCAGAGATGTTTGACAGGAGAGACTACTGTATCGACAGTGAGCTTTTTTACTGCTTTCTTCTTGTATACTTGGAGTGTTATTTTTTACTTCAGTGTGCCTGGGTTGGCCTGGTTTCGCATAGTTTTATTTTCTTGTCATATCTGGGTATATCAGGGATACATATGGATGCAGCTGTGTAAGACCTTGGCATGCATTGGTCACTTGTGTTTTATTATGCAAAAGCACTGTTTGTGTGTTAGAGCTCCAGTTTGTGGAGAGCCCAAAGACAGATGATATTGACAAGGAAAATAACCATACACTAGAAAACTGCTGCCAGTGTCCCAAGTCTAGCAAGGAGATACGTATTGAAGAGGATGAACGCGCCTTCCAGATTGAGTTTGAAAACTTCCTTCATGACTCTGTCTATGTGAAGAGGTAACATTCAGGGTCGGTTCACTCGGGTGTATTGTCACTCAGGGGGGTAACCTTAATTCCCATTTTGCAATCAGTCACCACCAGAATTACAAATCAGAGCTATAGTCTAGGAGCGTAGTGGCCTGCAGACACAACACTAGAATAATCGCAAATAGTCATGTAACAACTTTGTTCGTTTTTGCGCTTAGTAGATCTTAATATATTGCATTGCATAAGTTTTTTGCCTTGTCTGGGAATTTGACGGTAGACTTAGGTTCAACTGATGCATGCAAGTGTACAATGCTATTGATCCTATGGTCTGGTAGCTTTAATGTAACTGCTCTTGTCAGTTTATTAGTTGCTAATTTGCACCGTTTTTAACGTTGAGTTTTGCATTGTAACACATTTATAAGACCAGGCTTGTCTGCCACACGCGGTTGGGATAAATACTGGGTGTTGTAACACGCCATTAGGAGTGTGTGCCAGATAATCCTCTCTTTCATTGTGCTGCACATAACCAATGTCGCCTGGTTATTGTTACCTACACATGTGTTCACCAACCTTTGCTAATGCATATTTTATATTAGTATCTGTCATGAATGGGGTCACATTGTTTGGTCCCTGATGAGGTGAGGCTGGTACACCCAGCCTTGCTGGGGGTTCTGGTTGCTTTCCGTGCACTGACCTCTAGCAGTATGAGGAAGATGTGATGACATGTGTCGTTGCTCTACCTGGTGGTGTTCGCCTGGTATTTATTTGGCTATTTTGTCCGTTGCTGTAGAGACAAGGAATCCATGTCACTGACTGATAGCCAATGGTAACACACCAACATGAGTGGTTTTCTGCTTCTCTGTATATCTCTGCCATTCGCTTCCTCTCTTTGAAAACGTTGTTAGCTAGAATAAACCCTTGGTGTGATACTTGCTATGGAATATGATGTTATGTTCGACAGGCTGTAGTAGTAGAAACTGATTGATGTTTCACAAATTACCTGCTGTATCAAATCTCTGTGTACATGATAAATCTTGTGATTTCTCTCAAACCAGTTCCAATATTTCAACCATTTTATTCCACCCCTTACTAATGGCAATCATTAGCTATTATAAGGATTATCCCCCCCCCCCCCCCCCCCCCTTCCCCCTCATGCACAACATCCCATGTCAGGCGACCAATGGCTGAGCATCTAGATCTGTATATGGCAGTTTTATATCAATCTATTTGCTCTGTGCTGAGAAGCCTAACGTGGGAAGGTAGTGCTGTCGTTATGACTGTACTATTAGGAGAATCTGTGTGTGTGTGTATTAACATAATGAACTATGAGCCTCTGAATATACCTTATGACTGAATCCTGCACTCTCTTATTGCTCACCAATGTAACTTAATATAAGTGATTATTTTAATTCCTTCTTGGCTGAATCGTCTCGTCACAACACACCACATATTGCCATGCACATCATATTATGTCGTCACACCACATCACACCACACTGTTACACCACACTACATTGTGACACCATGACAAGCCACATCACACCATGCTCACTTGTTCACTATATAACCCACTACACCAGATAACACTATATCACATCACACCATGTCAGGCCATATGATATCAAACCATGCCAGGCCAGCCGCACCTTAACACACCACACCACACAACACAATGTTGTGTGGCACCTCGGCATACCATACCATACCACGCCACATCACACCACACACTATAGCTCCATACCACATATTAACACGCTATACCTCACCATATCATATTTTACCACACTACACCTCACCATATCATATCTTATCACACTACACCCCATATCTTACCACACATTTCCATATCATGCCATGTCACATCACACTACAGTGCCCCAGTCTGCATGCCCATAACAGCCTCACTTAGCAACCTAACCCAACCTAACAGCTTGCCATGAATGCAAATCAGGGCTTGTAGATAGCAATGCACTGACATTTAGTTAAGTTAAGCTGGTGCTCTTGCCTTACTGCCAGCCTCATACAGCTATCACCAAGTCACTTCAAACCATCTCCTTGTAACCGTACACATTATGCTGCCCAGCGGCTATGTATGTCGGCTGTTCACTGTATGCTTATGAACTATTTGGTTGAGTTGTTTTGGGGTGTTTTTGATGTTGGAGTGGTAAACATACATTGACCTGGTTCAGTTTGTATCAGTTGTAGTGTTGATCTCTTGCATTTCTATGGAGAGACCTGAATGTGCCATATAAAGAAACATGGAAATCAGCGCTTATTGTCACCTGTTTTCTACTGGTGAAGTGTTCAATGTTTGAATGCTTCATATTTGGATGATGTGGTTGCAGGCCCGTTTCTGGCAAACCGAGCCCGAGTCCCACGACGAGTGACGAGCAGCTTCCTGGCTCCCGTAGGAAGCGCCAGCTAAGACACAGTGGCTCCAGCCCTTCCTCACCAGCTCCACCCAGGAACCCCATACACCCAACCACAGGGGGCTTGGAAATCAACAACATTGGCAAGGGGTATTATGACAGCCTCCTGAACTACTCCAAGATGTATGATTTAAACAAGACAGTGGGGGTGGAGGAGGAAGAGGAGAATCCTTACGAGGCCGCCGAGGTCTACTTTAAGAAAGAGATAGTGCTCACCAACCTCAAACACTTCTACGAGTACAACATAGAGGTAAGTCATGCCAGGTGATGTCATGTAGAGGATCTGAATGATATCATGTTGAGGTTCTGGGTGATGTCATGAAGGGGTCCTTGGTAATGTCATGTTTGGGGTCCTGGGTGATGCCATCTTGGGGTTTGGGGTCATGGGTGATGATATCATGTAGGGGTCCTGGGTGATGTCATGTTGGGGTCTTGGGTGATGTCATGTTGGGGTCTGGATGATATGTTGGGGTCTTGGGTGATGTCATGTTGGGGTCTGGATGATATGTTTGGGTCCTGGATGATGTCATATTGGGGTCCTGGATGATATGATGGAGTTCTGGATGATGTCATGTAGGGGTCCTTGGTAATGTCATGTTTGGGTGATGTTCAGAGAGTTGTAATGGGGACTTGTTTGTGCTTATGTTTACCTGTATGTGACTTCACCAGGTGATTGCTTGCCATGATTACGAGGAGAATCGTGACCAGAAACACTGCAGTAACCGAGCCATCACTGTAGCCCGAACACAGCCCTCGAGTAAGTTGTACTGTCAACAGTTTTTCTGCCTTTTGACTGACACTCCTAGCTCATTCTTTCTCTTCATAAGAGGCATCTTCTGTCTTGTGATGTGTGAACAGTGACTGCTGACACAATCCCGCCTGACAACATCACCACCAGTAATGTCACAGGCCAGCAGAGGGCATTTATATCCTGGCAAGACCCACCCTACCCAAATGGCTTAGTGTTAACCTATGAGATTGAACTCACAAAGGAGGATGTCACTGATGTAAGGCCTGGTATTGACAGCCCAGTCACTTCATGCTACATGTTGTGCCCATGCAGGGGGTTCGCATGGGCGCAGCAGGTTTTTGCCATGTTGGTGATGGTGCTTCGGGGTAACACAATCATCATGTGTGTTCATCAAGCCTGTGTGTTCATCATGCCTGTGTGTTCATCATGCCTGTACCTGTGTGTTCATCATGCCTGTACCTGTGTGTTCATCATGCCTGTGTGTTCATCATGCCTGTGTGTTCATCAAGCCTGTTTGTTCATCATGGCTGTGTGTTCATCATGCCTGTACCTGTGTGTTCATCATGCCTGTGTGTTCATCATGCCTGTACCTGTGTGTTCATGCCTGTACCTGTGTGTTCATCATGCCTGCGTGTTCATCATGCCTGTGTGTTCATCAAGCCTGTACCTGTGTGTTCATCATGTCTGTGTGTTCATCAAGCCTGTTTGTTCATCATGCCTGTGTGTTCATCGTGCCTGTACCTGTGTTCATCATGCCTGTGTGTTCATCATGACTGTGTGTTCATCAAGCCTGTGTGTTCATCATGCCTGTCATTGTCTTCTAGGTAAGTCCTCGTATCCGATGTATCCCGCACAAGAAGTTTCGTGAGAACGGCGGTTACCAGACAATGAAATTAGAGCCAGGTAGTTGGAGTTTCCGACTGAGAGCCACATCCCTGGCTGGTAATGGCTCGTGGACACCCACAATGTTGTTCTTCATTCCAAACCATGGTGAGTACCCCTGCCTCACCTGCGTTACATGTCATACTTCCTTGTCAGTGGCTTGTGTGCTGGGCTCTTCATGTTATTGTTATTTGGATGGTGTGACAGATGTTGGCCCCACTGATATAAAGGTCATCGTGGGCATCTCGGTAGCTGTCTCCATAGTCATCTTAGCAGCCATTGGTTGTGGAACCTATGTTGTGATCAAAAAGAAGTAAGTGTTCCTCTTCTGGCTTATGTCATGTCAACAGAGCGCTGACAATCACTATAATCGACTGTGTATCATGCAGTAGGGTCAATGTGATTGGTAGAGGTCATCATTTGTTGTGTATATTTTCAGGTATGATGGGCGAGTGCCAAACGATGTCATATTCGCATCAGTCAACCCTGAATACTGGAGCAATGGTACGATTTCTCTACCTGCTTAGGTGTGACAGCATGGATGGAAGGTCACCTGGAGGTCATGTCGTTTTCATACTGTGGTCAGAACGTGAGATGTCACACCTGATCTGATGTGTCCTGTGTTACAGTGTATGTTCCTGACGAGTGGGAAGTGCCGCGCGACAAGATACACCTGCTCTCAGAACTAGGTCAAGGTTCATTTGGCATGGTGTATGAGGGGAGTGCCAAGAACCTCATAGACAAACAAGCAGAGGTCAAAGTTGCTGTTAAGGTAAGATGTATGTTGAGGAAGTGACTAGCAGACAGACTAACACACTCTCATGGATGAGGATAGAGTGGAATCTACGTTGGACTGTGTGTTTCAGACTGTCAATGAGAATGCATCTATACGAGATCGCATTGAGTTCCTTAATGAAGCCTCCGTCATGAAGTGAGTAGTATTGTCTAATGTAGGCTTCTTCCCTTTTTATGAGTTTTATTAAAGTATAGTTGACACAATCTGCTTATAGCAAATAAGCCTTTGGCCTCTTAAAGCTTCTTCATTCTGTAATGTTGCAATTGCCTTGCCCATGTATTTGTGTAACAGTCAAGTTTGTAATGTTTATGTGTGCAGGGCATTTAATTGTAACCACGTGGTGAAGTTGCTAGGGGTTGTTTCAAAAGGACAACCATCTCTTGTCATAATGGAGCTGATGGCAAATGGAGATCTCAAAACATTCCTGCGTAAGCGGAGACCTGATGAAGAGGTAATGATGGGGGTGATATAAAATGATAGAAGGTGATCAGATGGGTATCATTATTTGTCTTGCTGAGTAGAAATAGATTGTTAGTACTGCTCTGTGATGCAGGGAAATGAAGGCAAAGAGCCTCCACCCCTCAAGCAGATTTTACAGATGGCTAGCGAGATAGCTGATGGCATGGCTTACCTTGCTGCCAAGAAGTTTGTCCACAGAGACTTGGCTGCACGTAACTGTATGGTCAATGAAGACATGGTTGTCAAAATAGGAGGTACATATTAAGCCCAATTGCCTTGTGTAATGGATTATATACCATGAGTTGGATCATTTTGCCATTTGATTATACTCAATTATTTGACATCATAATGTCCTATGATCGATGCCTAATCTGGCATCATAATGTTCAGTAGTTGATGCCTGATCTGACATCTTTTACGTTTTATTTCTGGCTTTGATGCTTGCAGATTTTGGCATGACCAGAGATATATATGAAACTGATTACTACCGTAAAGGTGGTAAGGGTCTTCTTCCCGTTCGATGGATGGCACCTGAATCTCTGAAGGACGGTATCTTCGACAGCAAGTCTGACGTGTGGTGAGTCCTCACTCTTTCTAATTCAGCCAGGGTCTGCTTTCTTTCTCTCGCTTTATGATGAATTGAGCCTGTTGTGAAATCATCTTGAGGAAGGGGTTAATCTCTGTGTGGGTTGGACTCCAAATATAACTAGGTATTTTATAGGTTGATGTGAATGCAGCTTGCGACTGAATTGGTGGTGTTTAAAGGATGGAGAAATGGTGGTTTGTTGTTGAGGAAGTTGGTGTGTGTGTGTGTGCTTACCAGGTCGTATGGTGTGGTCATGTGGGAAATGGCCACCCTGGCAGCCCAGCCTTACCAGGGTTTGGCCAACGAGCAGGTGCTACAGTATGTCATCGATGGTGGTATCATGGAGAAACCAGAAGGCTGTCCTGACAAGCTGTAGGTATACTGCCATGTGTTGTTATTGTGTAGGGTTGTGTGGGGCTGTGTTGTTCATGGCGTGTGTTATTGTGTGTAGGTACGAGTTAATGCAGCTCTGCTGGAGACATCTCCCTAAAAAGCGGCCCACATTTGGGAGCATCATCGAGCTACTGGAGGAGGACGTCCACGAGCGCTTCGTCCATGTCTCCTACTACTTCAGCGAGGAGAACCGTGAGAATCGCTACGGCAGCACATCGTTACTCGCCACAGGAGCCAGTACGAGTGACGACCTAGAGGACTCTGCTGACGTGTGTACCCCGCTGAGGACGGGCGAGGTAGCTGCTCACCGCGGCTCCAGCCTCCACCGCCAGCAGCCCGGCTCCAGGGCACGGGCACGGCATGACTCGGCCGGGGACGAGGTCGATGTGGACCTCAACAGCCTGGATGATGATGATGATATATCATCGAGCTGTCATTCGTCGGAAGTGACACCATCCCCTCATAAATGCTCGCACCTCTCTCAATGTGAGTGTGTGGATATCAATAAGTACAATGCTCCTGCTGCGCCCCCGGTGAAGTTACGAGCACCCAGCAGTGGCCTAGTGGGCTTAGTGAACGGAGACGGAGCAGGAGGTGGTGGGGAGAACAGAGCTGCCAGGTGGCCAGGGAGTGGTGGGCGCAGTGAGTGGAGTCCAACAGATTCGGTAGTGTCTGGGGCCAGTGCAATACATCTGCAGGGCAACGAGGGCAGCAAAGGGAGCAGCAAAAGCAGTGGCAGCTCGCACAGTGGACACCTCAATGGTGGGGTGCTCAACGGACATATCACGCGAGGTTATATACAACCACCCAAATGTTAACCCATGCTGGCAGCCTGCCTCATGGGCAGTGCTTGCCTCCAATTCCCCGGCAGTCAATGTTGTGAAAGTGCCCCACCTGCTGCTGCTCCTCCTCCCACCGTCTTATTACTGTTGTTATGTGAAAAGAGTTCCCCCGCCGTGACCCACGTGCTACATTTGCAATCTTTGCAGCAATGTTGTGAGGATGTTTATCCCCGGCACTTCACTCCAATAATCCTGGTGTGGCGGCGGTTTCGTTGCTGCTCCTGATATTCAGGATGTTGCTGATGCTGCTGCATTCCCTCACATGGTCACATCCCTGTGCAGAAGCGATCTAGTCCGCCTAGGACACCATTACTCCTTCATTTATCCTCGTAGCTGTTGTGACACGTTTTGTGTGCTTCACTTCAATGCTGACTGACGGGGCAACTCTCTCAGTAGGCTAATTGTTGTCTTTTTGTGCCTGTATCATTTGTTGTCTGCATTTTATATGCAAAATGTGTCAAAGCCTGGAAATGATCTAACCACCTTCATTATCTGTATATATATTTATATATATGTAATCCATACTGGCTGGGAAACTACCATGTCTCACCACTTCAAAAATACCCTTATAGAGAAAGAACTGGTCAATAGTGTAGATTTTTTTTTATACAAGTGCTGCCTTCAAAAAGAAACAAGAACTGTATTTGATATGCTTGAATACCAATAACCATGCAGAAATAGCAAAATGTGCAACTTCTGTGTGGAGATTTCATCTCAGGTCTGAGTCAAAACCCTGTTTATTTGCAAATTTATTAAGGAATTGTATTGTGTTTTGTTGGGTTATCACGAAGGATAAACTACAATTATTGTAAACCTGTTCAAGATTGATACCTTATCTGTTAGGGAAAGAAAACCATTGTTTTGACTAGATGTTTTTAAATGGTTGCACTTATTCCGGATTGTCATTCCATTATGATTGTCTTTTTGCTGTGGTCTTCATCATAATGGATGACGAGTGTGAAGACTTGGTGATGTTTGAGTATAGGGCGTGTCACTTGTGACCCGTGTTTGGGGGTTTAGCCTGTGTATCGTGGCTGATTGCGACCAGTGTTTGGGGGTTTAGCCCGTGTATCGTGGCTGATTGTGACCCGTGTTTGGGGGTTTAGCCCGTGTATCGTGGATGATTGCGACCCGTGTTTGGGGGTTTAGCCCATGTATCGTGGCTGATTGTGACCCATGTTTGGGGGTTTAGCCTGTGTATCGTGGCCCGAGATGTGATTCTTGTTAACTGATCATGCAGAACATGGGAGTCGACACGCCACAAAGCCATCCTCGCGATATGGTCTTTCTATGCTATCTTATTGGAGATGTTGTGTATTGGACGGAGGCTGGATGTTACATTTGACAGTGTTGTCTTTCTGCTTGCTATCCTGACTAGTATGATGGTAGTGATGTGAGCCAGGTGTTGATGGAGCGAGTGGCCATGAGGTATCTTGATGATGACCCGGTGATGTTTCCCATGGCTCACTACTTCACTAGTGCATGGCTAATTGTTGCTTCTTCAGTTCATGATATTGGCAATAAAATAGATATCTGACCCAAGACATCTGACTGTTAACCACACTCCATAAACTGACGATCCGTTCCTGACATCTGCTTCCTGACATGTTTCTCCCAACCTACTAACACAACCCCCCCTGATTCCACCCCTGATAGTATACACCTTAAAACCAACTCTTGACAATATATACCTTAAAACCAACTCCTGACATCCTGACAATATACACCTTAAAACCAACTCCTGACACCCTGACAATGTACACCTTAAAACCAACTCTTGACAATATATACCTTAAAACCAACTCCTGACATCCTGACAATATACACTTAAAAACTCCTGACAATATACTCCTAAAAACCAACTGACATTCCTCTACTGACAACACTCTCCCAACCTGTTGACAATGTACACCTAAAAACCCAACTCTCGACAACCAATTCCTCACAGCTCTCTCCCAATGCCGTTCTGGCATCTCACTCTAGACAAACCACATCCATACCACTCACTCCAGACAAACCACATCCAAACCACATCCAAACCACATCCAACCACTCCTGACAATATACACCTAGCATATTTTGTCTGGTAACTATATAACAGTTGTTCTATGAAATAGCACACATGACAATCCAGCGAGTTCACAATATATGCTTTAAAATTAATACCAACGGGTAACTTGGGCCATAACGCATATGACATTAACAGTTTATGACTGACGTTTCATATCTGACCAAAGAAGTTTGAAAGTACATGCCTAATGACAACCTACTTATTACATCTATTCATGCTGCGCTAGACTTGAATTCTAAATATTTCTGTTCAGGCTTCTGCTATGTTTTGTATTGTGTCAATTATTTTGTACATTTTGAAACCAACCCACACGCAGTCGTTATTTAAACACAGGTATTGTGTACATAGCTGTACAAATTCACCAATGCCCAGATCTTATTTATTGCAAGTGCTAGAAATCTATACTGCGTAGAGTGGATGTTGTTTTGTACACAAGTTGTACAGATATGACTAATGCATGAAATCTACAGCGTGATCATGTGACTTGTTCTGTCCAACTTGCGCTACCATGCTGGCCACACAGCTACTAATGTCTTATCTGACAGGTAGTCGGTATACCCGTGGCGCCCATGCTTGTTCTTTCATATTCCAGGAAGATGTATGATTTCTGGCTGTGTGCGCGAGATTGTGTTACTTGTTGAATGGAAACAAGGTATGCGGTGGTGTTCAATGAGAGTTTTGCATGTTTATGATTTTGCATATAACACTGTAAAAAAACAATAAAACATTGAATGTGAAGCTGTTTATGACTGATATTGCCTTGAACTGAATTCATAAATCAATTTTTAGTTGTTTTAGAATTGGGGTAGGATATTTGCTGGTAAGGGCGCGCGTGCTAGATGCGGTTTAGCACCCAGCCATAACTTTTCAGCCTCTGAGCAGCTTGTGATATGATAAGCTGGATGTGAGACAAGCTCGCAAAAAGACACGAGGTTGACACGTTCCCTCATCTAGTGAGAAAGGGCGCTGAGGCAGAAGGGTGACATGCTCCCTCAGATGGATAAGAGAGGTCACGAGGTCGTGTTCTTCTATGATGTAAGGCAAGTCTTAGGGTTTAACGGCACACGAACACTAATTGGGGCCTCAAAAGGTGGGATGAATCAGAGGAGACTGACCTAATTGAGCAGCCGCCTTCTAGGATGTATGGTGTGATGCTGATATGGGGCTCGCAAGGACCTCGCCACTAAATTACTACGATCCCATCGTCCACTGATATGAGTCGCAATACAAGGCTGCCCCCTATCAGTCTCATCTAACAACATACAGCAGGATACAGTGGGCCTATACTACCCGCAGTGGAGAACTCGTCATTATGTGGATAACAGAGGGCACAGAGGACAAGAGGTTGATGTCATCTCTCACAAGGTGGATAAGAGAAGACACGAGATTGATGTCATCTCTCATAAGGTGGATTAGAGAGTACACGAGATTGATGTCATCTCTCATAAGGTGGATTAGAGAAGACACGAGATTGATGTCATCTCTCATAAGGTGGATTAGAGAAGACACGAGGTTGATGTCATCTCTCATAAGATGGAGATTGATGTCATCTCTCATAAGGTGGATTAGAGAAGACACGAGATTGATGTCATCTCTCATAAGGTGGATTAGAGAGTACACGAGATTGATGTCATCTCTCATATGGTGGATGGATTAGAGAGTGCACGAGATTGATGTCATCTCTCATAAGGTGGATTAGAGAGTACACGAGATTGATGTCATCTCTCATAAGGTAAGGATTAGAGAGTACACGAGATTGATGTCATCTCTCATCTCATAACGAGATTGATGTCATCTCTCATAAGGTAGATTAGAGAAGACACGAGATTGATGTCATCTCTCATAAGGTGGATTATAAGACACGAGATTGATGTCATCTCTCATAAGGTGGATTAGAGAGTACACGAGATTGATGTCATCTCTCATAAGGTGGATTAGAGAAGACACGAGATTGATGTCATCTCTCATAAGGTGGATTAGAGAAGACACGAGATTGATGTCATCTCTCATAAGGTAGATTAGAGAGTACACGAGATTGATGTCATCTCTCATAAGGTGGATTAGAGAAGACACGAGGTTGATGTCATCTCATAAGGTGGAGATTAATGTCATCTCTCATAAGGTGATTAGAGAGTACACGAGATTGATGTCATCTCTCATAAGGTGGATTAGAGAAGACACGAGATTGATGTCATCTCTCATAAGGTGGATTAGAGAAGACACGAGGTTGATGTCATCTCTCATAAGGTGGAGATTGGAGTCATCTCTCATAAGGTGGATTAGAGTAGACACGAGATTGATTTACTTTCACCCTAATAAAATGCAAATTATAAAATGTACTTAAAAGGCCCTAAAATGCAAACCCGAATTTTGGTTATCGCATTTTTATTATAATTGGGTTAAGTAAATGGCTTTCAATCAGTTGTTAAACGAAAGTGAGTGAATTAGTTTTGATGACTTCATTGAGTCCTCGAGTTTTCAGTACTCGGAAAGTTCATCTCCTCGAATGCGTTGAGAGTGGATGCGTTGAGAGCGATATTTGGGCGATATTAAATATGTAACGATAAATATTTTCTGGGGAATGACAGGATCATTACAATAGGTTGTAACTTCTCTTGGGTGCATTATAGTCGGTTTCAGAGGGGGGATAACAGGGGTTCGGTGAATGCATTTATTTCTCAGTCTCTTCAGTACTTTCATGATGTCAACATACAAAGGCAAAAAAATTAGTGGAAAAAAGCAACATTAAATATACATGCATGAGCATCATGAAATCCATCGTACTTAAAAGGCCACTAAAATGACGAATTTTGGTTATCATTTTTATTTAATTTTTGTGACTTTCTACGTCACCTATAAATCAGTCAAAAAATGGCTTTCATTTGACTTCATACAAGCGAGTTTGATCGGTTATCTCGGCAACCAGTTAATGGTGTCAAAATATCACAAAATCTACCGACAAATTAATTTGCAGAGTAAGCGATGTAGTTAAATCTATGAAAAATATAAATGTGTGAGTTTCATTACCAATAGGCAATATTTAAACTTCTCTTGGGTGCATTCCTTAGTGTGGCTAGAAAGATTGATTACACTTTCTGCACAGTACAAAGAGGACAATATAAGCTATATAATTTCATACATCGCACTGCAGGTATCATTAAAATAGTCCAAGATTAGCCAATCTACCGACAATTAAGCAGAATATGCTTTGTCACCTGACCCGTTCATGAATACACTGCATTGGTGCATGAAAATGTCTGAATAAACATTGGTGCAATTTCTTAAACATTGTCAATTCACAAAATGCATAAGTGCAAGTTGTTTGGATCATGGATTTACATCATATACATATACATAGAGAATCTCACCTGCTTGTCAAATCGTTCATCGTATCCCGGACACTGCACAATGATTTTCATACACTTCTGAACCTGACACAAAAATGTGACATTTGGAAAATATTTCATTGCTGTTTATTAGATCTAATGCCCACTCCTCCTTAAAAAAACTTCAATTTTACATACCCACAAATTCTTTCTCTGGTTGTCCATAAACTGCTCATTTAAATGTTGAAGTTCCTCAGTGCTGTTCATCTGCACAGCTTCAGGAAGCATTTTGCCACTATCGGCCAGCTCTCTCCTCTCCTGCCTGTTCAGTATATCCCTGATTTGCAGAGGCAGGAGAGGCAGCGCCCCTGAAAACCTGTGCACAAACAAATTATGCAGTGTTCAATTACTATGCTGCTGACTACAAACTCATAAATAATACCTTTCTCAATAGCAGCATTAAAACAGAGAAAATATTTAAAGAAAATATTCACAAATGTGCACTTATGTTAAAGGAAAACCATCATTGCTGAACCGACGACTGCTAGAATGAGTGACAGATGAGCCATGACTGTGGGACTGAGTGACAAATGAGCGATGACGACCGTGTGGAACGGATTGACAGATGAACGATGACTGTGAGATGGACTGACTGATGAACGATGACTGTGAGATGGACTGACAGTAGCCCTACAAGACGTCTGGTATAAATTCATGTTACCGTTACACCAGGTGACCAGAGATAGACTGACAGATGAACGATGACTGTGAGATGGACTGACAGATGAACGATGACTGTGAGATGGAGGAACAGTCAACAGATGAACCATGGCGTGTGTATAAGATGGTTGTGGTGAGGCGTGCCTACAGCCTTTCCGCTGCAACTAACTAGCTGCAACGGCTGGCACTTTGCTGAGAGCGATAATACAGGTTTCATGCACCAATGAGCATAAAATCATAAACCATGAAGACATTATATACGGCAAGCAGTTTTTGTACAGCTACTTGAGTAAACTTATTTTCATTGAAAGAATAACATTTGAATATGACTCACTTGTAAACTTAGAAACTGTCAAAAATATAGCAAATGAATTCTCAACTTTCCAAAACTGCAGCAAATCGCGCCAATCAGCGGTTAGCGGTTAACCCCCGGTGGGGGGTTAACCGCTAACCAGCAGGTCACGGGTTCGAACCTCGCCTACGTTTGGAGAGTATCTCACCTGAATTTCGACTCATTATTCCAGGAGACCCCTGTCACGATAGTAACTAAGCAGATGAAAGCCAAAAACCGTCATCATCCCCAGAGCTCATAGATCGATAGCACCAAAAGTTGTGAAACCCACTATATCTTGGCATATCTAGCACAAGCCTAGCTGGGGCTGTCAGGTTAACACATGGCCATATTTCTGGTATAAACTGAAAAAAAGAATATTTGAATAATAATTTACAAACAGCTCCTAAAATACACGTCTTTTCCACGTGTTTTTGACACGTCAATTCCACGTGATTAATACTCGTGGAATCCACGTGGATATCACGTGAAAACACGTGGATCCACCAATTCACCAAAAATCCACATGATTTCCACGTGGATTCCACGTGTTGTGCCCACTGGGAAGTGTTATGGATTAAAGAGATGGCATGGAGGAACAGGGTAGGGGGACTCAGAGGATATGATAGGAAGAGATTGTGGGCAAGGGAAAGCGTGATGACTGGTAGGTGTGCGATATCGAGAAGTGTTAGAAAACCAGGTTTCTTTAAAATGATAAGATGGCGCGCTTTTTGTAAAAAAACACCTATATATGTCGTACTGCTAGTCAGTCATAAACACCACAATACTAACGCCATATTCAGTGCAACAGAGATACAACATACCATAAACATGACAATCAGTGTTTCCGTTCCTATGCGCCTAACTAATTACAACACTGACACAATTTAGCTCTGTTGCCCATCAAGTCAAGTATTTTGGGCCCCGTAATTATTCTAGAGATATTTCTACAAGGTCACATTTTTGAGCAAGGTCACCGTCACCTTTTCAACTCTTCCGTGGGTCACTCCTGTTACAACAAATACATAAACAACAATGAAAAGGACAATTATGCTTCCAGACAAAAGCACACGGGAAAGTCTCATTCCTTGCAAGATACGACTTTATGGTGAGCGACCTTGCACTTAGGGCTAGAGTCGAGTACATGACACCGTGAAAGGTTCCTCAAAGGAAGGAAGGAACTTCCTCACATTCCCTCGCTCCCTTGGCTATATCCCTTTACGAACAGCCACACCTTATTCCCTGCCACATATGTGGTCTCATTCACCTTTCTATTATGATGTTTATGGGTCTCTTGGTTGCTCTTCCCAGAGCCTCTTTCATGCATATCTCGAAATGCAGGACTTAGAAGCGCGTCTCTGTCCATTTCACCCGGTACTTCCCCTTCCGCAACGATATCAAGGGAGCGGTGACCTACGGCAAAACATGAGCACGTTTGGAGAGAACTCAGTAACACTGTGAATCACAGACCGACAAGCCATCACAGAAAATGACAATCCATGGATGCTAAATCTGTTGAATCATATGTATGCATATATATATATATATATATATATATATATATATATATATATATATATATATATATATATATATATATATATATATATATATATATATATATATATATAGATATATATATATATATATATATATATATATATATATATATATATATATATATATATATATAAATTCTATACATGTGTCAATGTTTAAAAAAAACAATTGTAAATTTATGCATGCATATATATATATATATTTATAATATATATAATATCTCTATACATATCTATGTATATATATAATATGAATATATTTGAGAGTATATATATATATATATATATATATATATTATATATATATATATATATATATATATATATATATATATATAAATATATATGTATTAATATATATGCATGTATAGGTATATATATATCATCAAATATATAAATTATTTATGATTATATATCTCGAAATATGCATAATGACCTGTTATGACCTGCGATCATAACGCAATTTATGAGAATGGCGAACCTAATCTTTCGGCCTCCATGTAACATACTCGGCACCGTCCTCCTTCACTCGGCCTTAATCGGTCAACAATCCCTTTACTTCAGGTTCGCGGTTGAACGGCATGCGGCCGCAATCAACAGCGTCCTCCCTCGGAAGTTATAAAACCCGAGGTCTATCGTTTGAGCCTCCTCTTTTGTTTTACGAAGCAAAGGGAACGCTACGCAATTTTTTTGTCTCGTTTCTTCCACTACCACCCCACTCTCCTCCTATTTTCTCATCTGGGCTGTTTTTGCCCCCACCTTGCTGCCATGCACTGTATCATCCATGTCATTCTACAAATTGTATCAGTATAATATTGTTTAATATAAATGGCATATTTCACATATATTACTTGTATATTATAACACATGTAAGAGAAATAATTTTATGTATGCAACTATGTCATATTATGTCAAGAGTTTTAAAGTGCATATTGTCTATTGATATAGTCGATATATTTAGATACTCATAACATATGTATGTTCTTACTCAACTATGTCACTATTGTCAAATCTATTCTGTTGGACATAGTTGAAAATATTATACTTTAAGAATTTGTGTACTAAACAACTATGCCATGTTGGTTAAAGTCATAGTTGGGAGTTCAATAAATTTAGGCTTTATTTGGCAGCCAGCCTTTTGTTACCTATAATCACCTTTAGTGTTGGCAGCAACGAGCTGCATGATCCTCTGTTACTATATAAGAAGTGCAAAACATGGCAGCGAGCCCTGATCATAAATGCATGTGCATGTTGATATGTTTATATCCAGTATATATATAAATGTAAATATAAATATATATATATATATATATATATATATATATATATATATATATATATATATATATATATATATATATATATATATATATATATATATATATATGAACATATGCATATATAATAAAGCATGTAAATATTATATCTAAACATATATTTATATGTATCTATATGTATATATATTTATATATATCTGTATACATACATATTTTTATATATCTATGTATGTATGTATAGATAAATATGTTTAGATTCATATAAATCAATTTGACTTTAAACTTATATATATATATATGTTCATATATATCAATATATATATACATGTGCATATACATATATATGAATATAAATATATAAATAAATATTAAGATGTGATTATTTATGTATTTAATAAAAATATGAATGTATATATATATGACTGCACTTATATGCTATAATATATGTTAATACATATTTTGATATTACACGCTCACCAATATATATGCACATATATATACAAATAAATTAACTAAGTGATTATTTCAAAAACAACTAATTACAATTAATGCATGCATTTATATATGTATATATATATATATATATATATATATATAGATATATATATATATAGGTATGTATATTTATTTATATATATATATATATTTACACATATATATATATTTATATATATCTATTTTATACATATCTATATTTTATATATATATATATTTTTATACTATATACATATACATTGTATATTTTTATATATATAAATATATATTTATTTGTAAATATATATATATATATATATGTATATATATATATATATATATATACATATATATGTATATACATGTACATGTATATATATATATATACATATATATCATTATATTTATATATGGATATAAATATCTATATATGTATGTTTATCTGAATGCATCCGTGTGATTAAACATATAAATATTTATACATGTGTACATATATTTTTGTATTCATGCATGAATATAGAGATATAGATATATATATTCATCATGTATATCAATTTTGACTTTAAACGTATGTATATATATTCATATATATATCATTATATATACATGTATATAGACATATATATATTTTATAATATATATATATATATATATATTAAGTTGTGTGCATATATATATATATATATATAAGTAAAATTATGCGTGTATGTATATATATGTATATCCATTTATATATATTTATACATGTACGTATATGTAAATACATATTTTGATATATATACCTAGATTTATAAACATATATATATATATCTATTTATATGTTTATATATATATAAATATAATGTAGTTATATTTGTACGTACATATATTTATATGTTTATATCTGTGTATGTATATATATCGTATTTATATATTTATATTCATATATTTCTATATATATAGCTGAATATATACATTAATGCATTTGCATGTTGATATAAGTATATATATATACATATATATATAAATATATATGTTAATATATATATATATATATATATATATATACTTATGTATATTTATATTATATTTATATCGATATATATATATATATATATATCTATATATATATATATATATATATATATATATATATATATACATTTATATATTTATGTTACATTTATATATCATGTTTGTGTATATATAGATATATATGTTTAGATTCATATAAATCAATTATACTTTAAACTTATATATATATATGTTCATATATATTAATATTTATACATGTGTATCTACATATAAATGTACATAAATATATAATTAAATATTTAGATGTGATCATTTATGTATTTAAGTAAAAATGTGAATGTATATATATATATAAGACTGCATATATATACATTAAGATATGTTAATACATATTTTGATATCACATGCTCACCAATATATATGTATATATATATATATATATATATAAATAGATGAACTAAGTAATTATTTCAAAAACAATTATTTACAATTAATGCATGCATTTACACACACACACACATATATATATATATATATATATATATATATATATATATATATATATATATATATATATATATATATGCTATATATATGTATGTATATATATATAATTATATATATATATGGATACAAATATCTATATTTGTATGTTTATCTGAATGCATCCGTGTAAATTAAAAATATAAATATTTATTCATGTGTACATATATTTTTATATTCATGTATGTATATAGATATATATATATATAGATTCATATATATCAATTTTGACTTTAAACATATGTATATATGTTCATATATATCAATATATATTCATGTATATAGACATATATATGAATATAAATATATAAATATATATTAAGTTGTGTGTATATATATTTATATATATATATATATTAAAATTATTATTTATGTATGTATATATATGTATATCCATTTATATATATTTATACATTTACGTATATGTAAATACATATTTTGATATATATATATCTAGATTTATAAACATATATATATCTATTTATATATTTATATATATATATATATAATGGTTATATTTGTACGTACGTATTTTTATATGTTTTATAACTGTATATATATCGTATTTATATATTTATATATTCTTTATTTATATCTGAATATATACATAAATGCATTTGCATGTTGATATAAGATGTGCAAATTTGGTGGCCTGGGTGACAGATGCGGACATGACAGATGACCTGCGGACTGGTGACGAATCAGTCTCTGAAATGACGGACGAGGACGTGTCAAACGTGGGAAGGTCACAGTGGGTGTCGGCGCTGATTCCCGCCAAAGCGATTGGCGGCCAGATTTGGCGCCTGATTCCGGTGACTGGGCCGAAGCTACTTACACGTGCTCCCGATGTGTTGGAACAATGGATCCAGTTGATTCAATGACTTTTGTTTAATTTTGCTGGGCACTTTTGTCTGGAAGCTTATTGTTCTTTTATTTGTTGTTTATGTATTTGTTGTAACAGGAGTGACCCACGGCAGAGTTGAGAAGGTGACGGTGACCTTGCTCAGGATATGTAGTAATGTGTGTGGGGTGGTTGCAGGGCTGTGCGTCGTGCCCCAATTACTTGACTCTACGGGCAGTGTTGTAATTAGTAAGGCGTATAGTAAGGGAAACACTGATTGTCATTGTTATGGTATGTTGTATGTTGTATTGGATATGGCGTTAGTATTGGGTGGTTTATCATTTTAAAAAAACCTAGCATTGTAACACTTCTCAATATGCACACCGACCAATCTCTTCCTATCATATCCTCTGAATCCCCCTACCCTATTCCTCCTTGGCATCTCTTTAATCCATATATGGATTAAAGAGATGCTATATAACACCTATCTGGTCAAACTCTTTATATAAACAAGTCGAACCTACAATGGATTTTAAACCCCATATATTGCATACAACATCCTGACCTCCATAGCCTTGGGGACCCCACCCCTCCCTCTCAAATACTATAAAGCCAAACATAATTACAGCCTGTATATCCGGCCATTACCCCGGAAACGTTTATCATTACATGTTTATGTGCCCCAAATATCGCTCTCAACGCATTCTACACTTCAACAAACTTAAGTCAATCATTCAAACTCGTGTCTTCTGTAATCCACTTGTGTGAGCACATTTACCTCGTGTCCTCTCTTATCCACCTCATGAGAGATGACATCAACCTCGTGTCCTCTCTCATCCACCTCATGAGAGATGGCATCAACCTCGTGTCCTCTCTTATCCACCTCATGAGAGATGACATCAACCTCGTGTCCTCTCTTATCCACCTCATGAGAGATGACATCAACCTCGTGTCCTCTCTTATCCACCTCATGAGAGATGACATCAACCTCGTGTCCTCTCTTATCCACCTCATGAGAGATGACATCAACCTCGTGTCCTCTCTTATCCACCTCATGAGAGATGACATCAACCTCGTGTCCTCTCTTATCCACCTCATGAGAGATGACATCAACCTCGTGTCCTCTCTTATCCACCTCATGAGAGATGACATCAACCTCGTGTGCTCTCTTATCCACCTTACAGGAGATGACATTAGTTACTTTCCCGCTAACCATTCGTTTTGACTAATCAAATGAACACGACAACACTTGAAATATTTCAGCATTGAAATTGTTATAGTGCTATTCAAACCGAGTTTCGCCTTAGTCACTGAATTAAATTACAATTAAAAATAAGTAGCGGTTCTTTGTTGCTGTCGAAGCACTCCTGTCTTCTCATAGTAGCTCATCTTCTTACCCTCTGTAATCGTAGAAGTTGTATAAACGCTGCTTTAAAATCAGGATGCTGCCAGCAGTAGATGACCGGGTTGATACAGGAATTCAGGGTCATTACCATATGCAATGTGCTACTCCAGATGATGTAACTGCCCATTGTAGACTTCGCTAATAGACTAAATGTCGTGAAAGGCAGCAATGTTGCTATGATCAATACCAGAATCACTGTCATCATTTTCGTCCTCTTTGTGTTCCTATTGACTTGCTTCCGCAGCGTGTTATTCGTCGAAATAGTCGTTGCAGCTACAATTTTCCTGTGTTGGACTCGAATCTTTATAAAGATCACAATGTACACCAACATGATAGCACCGACGTTGATGTAGACAAAGAAGACAAAGCAGAGAACAACCCAGTATGGCATCCATAGTGTGAAGGGCAAACCGGCCCTATCAATGCTCAGTTCATAGTTGAGAACGCCAGCACCTGTCATGCTTACAACCATAATCCAACTGGCGAGCACGATCCTTGTTGCTACTCTATACGTCATTATATGTTTGTACCGTAGAGGGTAACACACAGCTATAATGCGATCTACAGCAATGAAGATCAGAGTCAGTATTGAGCCTTGCGCGGATATAAAAGATAGCCATGATACGCAAATCACATAGAGCCTGGGTATGTAAGCTTTAATTGGAACGTGGTGTATACATATATAGAATATTGAGCTCACAACAGCACACAAATCAGATATGCTGAGTGAAAGAACGAAAATGTTGCTTGAGAAAGCCCGAAGTTTCTTGAAGCGCAATATTGAAATAATCGTCAATAGGTTACCTCCAATTACGATCGTAGCTAGAACAGAGTATATGATTTCTCTTATCAAACTGGCCCTCTTCTCGGAGTAAAGCGTGTTAGCTCCAGTGACGATTGCTTCAGCAGTTGTGACAGCCATGCTATGTGTTGCCTAACTCTGCATCTAAACCCAGACTGATGCTTCCGTTGGCTTGTTCGTCTATTAAAGTGATCGCCTTTAAGCCCCTACAGTCTTCGATAGTATTTTATTATTTGTCATCGCACGATTGCCCGTGCCGTTTCAAATGCCGAAGGAATCACATACCGGCTTAAGAACATCAATATATGCCATTGTGAGGGACAGAGCGGTAATATGTCTGCATCCAATACGTGACTACACATCGGGGATTACCGATACACATGCCTGGTGCAATATGTTTAGAAAACGGTCGACAAACACAATAATGTATTTACCGTCCGAGTGATCTCCCATCGAAATACGATGCAATAATATTGCGGTAGATTATCAAGACATAATGCTTATTTGAGAAAAAAATATATCTAATGCCGAAACTTAACAATTTAACATATTCAATTAGCTGATGATCACGGGTTTCAATAATGTGATTGCTGAATGGTTGCAAATAATTTCCTACGCTGCAATTGGTTAGAACGCAGATAAATTCTTGTATCTACAGAAGCTCATCGAAGATAAAAATTACGGTATTCGTCCATACAAAGTTTCAGTTTTGGCTTTATGTTATTCAACAGTATTATCGCAGACTAACGGTAAGGGCAATATATTGATAGTGTATGCACCTAGCCAATTGTAAATTTGTCCATATTTGCCACTTTTTACCAAACATCTTCTAGTGCGCATTGCAGTTTGCACGAATATCGCCTTCTTGAAAATCTAAACTGCCTCGAAGGCCAAAACATTAAGTAAGTTTTCTTCTACCAAACTTTTGCACATACCCAATAACTAATAGGTCCACATACCACAAACCTGTTGTTGCGCATTACAGTTGCAAGATCGTTGTCTGCTAGGTCACAAAGGACTTAAAGGAAAATATGCTGATCAAGTGCTATGTGTTAGACAGCAGACTGTTACAACAATAGTGGAACACCACATAATTTCGGTCTAGGCTGATATAAAGGTAGCGTTACGGCGCAGATAAGGCTGGGCTTCGGTACAATTGTAGAGTGGCGTAAAGGCGGGGGATTATGGCGGTGTTACAACTGGGATTAGGGTGCGGTCAAGTTGAGAATAAGGATATCCGTAATCGACCACCTCGATATGCAGAGAAACCGCGTCAAATATTCCATCGTTATAAAATAGTCTGAGCCATCCAATTGCACTATTCAGCCGTGCCAAAGTCAGGGTTTTTTTTTGGTACTAAATACATGAAACTAGTCATACCATGATTACAACTTTGCAAACGTTCTAGTGACCAGTTGTTGTGCTCCGCTTTCCTCCTTCTGTTTACGTGGAACCATCGTTGACCATGAAGTAGCTGGAGCAGGTGAGACACCCAAGGCTGCTGGCTGTCAAAGAGTAGTTCATAATGAGTTATTGCGTTTAGGTTGACAGCAAACACCCTCCATGTGTATGACGAGTGAGAATATTGCACGCGCTATATCATGTGTTTGACAAATGAGAATATTGGCCAACATCTGACAGGAGATTGCGTAGGTCACAGCGAGTGTCACAACGAATTGTCGAGAATACTGCATAAAGTGTAATAAGGTGGGAGGTGACAGGTTTAAAATATAATTGCCATCACCGTATGCTTCACGTGGTCTATTTATCCATTGTATACGGTAAATGGTTCGAAACATCCATGATCCCTTAGTCGAGGATCGCTATTTCGTATCAGCAATAACAATATTCGTTGCATTAGGTGGTATGAGAAGAATGTGGCAAATAGAGGATTTCTATTGACGCAGTAGGTTTTGCATGGTTCTTGTAGGTGTTGGTTTTCGTATACAGTCACACTGTCATAGTCATTCGGGTCTAAATGGGCCGCACAACTCGCCAATTGGATTGTCCATTGAATTCTTCCATGCAATATTATTTCATCATACAATTTTGCGAATAGCCAGTTTCTCCAACATCCACAAAATGAAATGGTCATCTAAAAATATTGAATGTACACATTAAACAAAACACAATATCTATATTCATATATATACACTGGTCTACAAAACATTTGATAGACATCGACACCACTGTTTAATCTTAAAGACGCATTTGAGTTGAATAGTTGTTATAACTACATTGTCTTGTAAGCATTATACCTCGTATTAATTTTCCGCGGTATAACATATGCTTAGTATGTGCAAATTTTTATCTAAACCCTCAGGCCAACTGGTAAGAAAAAGCAGTTTTACTGATTGGCTTTTGCAGCTCATCTGCGACAACTTTCTTACTTCCACCAGCACAAGCCAGAACACTACAAAAGGTAACTTAAGGGTGTTTTTGTTTCATCATTATTAGAATATTATTAAGCATCACAATAATGTCGTTGCTAAGACAATACCTTGATAAGGTGATAATGTAGATATCAATTGCAAGTAACTGTTCAATATAAAAACGTCATAACTTACGCATCGTGTGTCCAAACTTTGCTTAGAGGGACCGCTCCTGACAACAAACATAAACAAGCAGCCTGCGTGCAGCACGCTGCTTGTCCTAGCGTCCATTTTAGAACCTCAAGGGGGGGGGGGTGCGGTTAATTATTAGGCTCGGTCATCTAAAGCTATAAGCTGTCTTCTTTTCTTCAACTCTCCATCGTGCTTTTTTATGCTATTGTAGCGCCACGATGGGCATGCCCTTCACTCATAACTGATCTGTGCTTATTAGCATAGTTAAAGGTTCTTGGACTTCCAGGCAGTATGGTGCATTAACGTCTACAAATGGCCTAGAATATATATATATATATATATATATATATATATATATATATATATATATATATATATATATATATATATATATATATATATATATATATATATATATATATATATATATATATATATATATATCTATATATATATATATATATATATATATATATATATATATATATATATTATTTAGATGTGTTAATCCATGTGTTGAGTTGTGCCTTCAACAATTGTATAGTATTTAGCTGTATATAAGTCAGTAATGCATCTCAACCAAAACCTTATCTAATTGAGGTCATTTGGTTTCTACTTTTCTAAAATGAATATCTAACATCCAGTTGAACGATATCACTATGTATTATTATGCTAATATCCAGATGTTGATCGATTTGCTTTATTGGCAAATGTTACACCGAGCGCTCTTTTGTTAAAAGTAAAATGAGATTTCAGTGATATTGGATTTGTACAAATCAGCATTTTTACAAAAACTACGCTGACACAAATCAATAAATCACTGGTGTAGGCACTCGGGAATCACCCTACATGCAGCCATATCTCTTACGCCATTTTTCTTCCGTTTGGAGTAATATGCTTGATCAATCGATTTTGAAACGTTATTTCATAAGAAGGTGATGACCATGAAGGTTGTTTTGGACACATGTAACCGGTATGCAATAAGTATAAAGCAGGTATTATAGACGAGTGGTACATCATGTCGCCCATGGTTTATATTTATCTTTTCACCAAACACAAATGATATTGTGCACAGCATCAATAATGATTTTAAATAAATAGACATATAAAAAAGAACTTATGGCGGCACGGAGATCGTTCCGTTACTTGGTGAATGTACTGTAACGACGTTTGTCTTCAGGGATCACGTGTTTCCGGATCCATGACCCAACTGCGTGTATACAGCATACTTTACATAAATCAACAGTTGTATCCATGGAATCCATTAAGCGGGCGGCTATCGGTCAAAACCATATTCTTGGGATTCACAGGGAAGAGCAGAGATTATAATAGATTTAAGCCACTAACGCACAATTATCCATGAATGTATTGAAATGCCACATAATTATTTAAAAAAGTGATGTAATTGTTTGAGTGAGTTAACAACAATCTATGTTGCCCAATATAATTGTACTGGTCACATAATGACAGGGTGTTCGTTCTTTTTTTGCTTTGTAGGTTTCATTTTATGAAGCTAAATAATATTGATAGCAGTCTAGAAACCTGCTTTGACGCATTATGGAGTGAGACAGATGTCTGGGTCAGTAGAAGAGACCGGTGTTGGCGAGCTGCCTGCTGATGCTGCTCTCTTATAAAGCACAACAGAATGCACAATATATATCAAAGCACATACAGCCAAGTGATGTCATCTTAAAATCAGTAGATAGGATTTATCGTCTCCACGAAAAGCTGCAGTTAAACTACAATAAGCCTGCAAATGTACATCATATGGCTATATTGGTTGGATATGACTATTATTTTCACTGTTTAATAAGCTAACTGAAAAACTGTTGCAAGGTTTGGATGATTCCGGTGCGATCGAATACTCGATGGAGAAGCGATTTATCCTGGCAACAATGACACAACAACAAACACTATAAGGTGATATGATGAATAGACCCATCGTCGCCGATCAATGTCGATGAAAGTGAATGTCTGATTGTACTCCTGTGATCATATAACTTGGGTTTTATCTCACCAATGTTACAACGACTGCTTTCAAAACAAATTACACCAACGATGTTTTTGTCGCAGTCAAAGAAATAATGACCATGACTTTGTCCTCCAGTCACTTACATACAAGGATTGCACTTGTCATCCGTAAATAGTGTCACCATTGTTAGTTACTTCAACGACACATACCGTTACGATCTTTGTAGCACGTCTTGTACCCTTTGTCATAATGCAATTTTTTTGTTTAAGATTCCTTGCATTTAACTCCCTTTTTGAGTGTTCTTATCGTTGTCACTCGCAGACTTCTGTGATTTATTGCTGCTGTCGCTAATGATTGGCAGTATTAATGCAGAATATTGAACATTTCCAACTTGATAAGTTCCTTGTATATTGAAAGTGAAGTTAACAAGAAGGAGAAATATTTTTGCTGAAATCCCAGTGTTTTCCATAAAAATTGCTTTGCTAAACATTAAATTGATTACTTACTATCTATTGATTACTTTATGTATCACAAATCAAATAACAATACAGCATATATGTAGCCTTACTGCCACATGACAATACAGACCCATTTTATTACATTATCCTGCGATTCCTGTCATCGGAGCAATTGATGTTATCTGCCTCGAATCACAGAACAGCACTTATAGAGCCATGACCAGGAAGCGTTATATTCAACTAATTATTAACAACCCGCAGCGTGACGAAATGGGAGTCTTGTGTGACTTCAAGACGCAATTTTATTGAAGGTGATTGGTGATGTTATAAATTGTGTGGTATATTACTAAACTTGCTTTGGTGGAATGGTTCTATGGGAATTCGGGGATTAGTGGGTGTGTATATACTTTCCGTTGTGAGACCAACTCGACGTTTAACAACATTATCATTCCCATCAAGGAGGACCTGACCTCAGCACCTAATTGTGTTATCGTCAATCTGATCTGCATCGTGTGAAAGTCGAGTATAGCGAACGCAGCATACAATTCATCATAGTCAATCTCACGAATTCAAATTGAACACAGACACTTTTCCCTATGCTGCGTGCATAGCTTTCTCACAATAAAAAAATCCCTCTAATTGTGATTGATATGAATGCCAGTGTAGCTTTAATGTTCACTCTTGGCAAACATTCTACACGCCATCACAACGGTATCATGGTGTTGGTTTTTGTGAAAATGACAGCAGGACAAAGTAAATGGTCATTAGTTCTTTGATTGCGACTATAAAATCGTCGGTGCAATTTGTTTCGCGCGGCAGTGGCTGTAACACTGGTCCGACATAGATCAGGTCAAACGATCACCGGAGTGTTTCATCAGACATTTACTTTCATCATCAGGGATCGGAGATGATGGGTCAAATCAGAATTCATCAACGTACCATCTTGACGGTGCTTGCTTTCGTACCGGTTCTATCAGGATTAGTCGCTTCTCCATCGAACATTCGACCTCACCTGGAAACCCCGAACCTTGTCATACGAAAGTATTTTCTGTAAGATTATTCTACAATACAGTACAAATAATTTTTTTATCCAACTAATAAAACAGGGTTAGTAACCTTCGTAGTTGTCATGCTGAGTAACTTTGACTTATGAAGACAATAATGTATCCTCTAGTTATGGTCACTTGACCGTTTGTGTTATGGTATATACTGTACTGTGCTTTCATATTTGAGAGTGCAGCTTCAGCAGACAGCGCGCCAACACCGACTTCATCAGCTGACCCAGACATCTGTTTCACACCAGAATGCATCAAAGCAGGTTTTTAGAACAATATTGGTTATCTTTGTCAATAGAAATCAAGGAAGCGATAAAGAGGAAAACCTGTCATCATATGTCCAGTAAAATAATATTTCCCCACAAAGATAGTTGTTTTTCTTCCGTAGGAATATATAAATGTATTCGAAAACATTGCGCTTCGCAAATAAAATAATTTATGTAATAACTTGGATTTTGAATTTGTGTGTGCTTAATTGCTTATTATTTATACTGCAATTACTGCTTTTGTCTGTGGATTATAATGAAAACATCCAACATTCTGTATTTGACCGATAGCCGCCCGCCTAATGGAAGCCATGGATACAGCCATTGATCAAGGTGATGACTTTTTCCAATACGCATGTGGGTCATGGAACCGGAAACACGTGATCCCTGAAGACCAACCTCGTTACAGTACAGTCACCAAGTTACGAAACGATCTTCGTGTTACATTGAAGAGTATGGGTCGTCATTTAATAGTATCAAGGTGGCAGTAATTGCAGTGTTTGCCGTATAATTATAAATGTATTATAAAACATTCCGTACTTCCACTGAGTGGTCTTTCATTTCAATATTTATTCACTTACAGATCTTTTGGAAGAACCGGTTGCATCTAATGGTATCTCAGAGATCAAAAAGGCTAAACATCTGTATGAATCATGTCGTAATACAAGTGAGTTTATTATTATGCCCTCCAAGGTATCAAAGCAACCACATCGTATTTCATTCTATGTGGATGCTTTGCAAAATGACGGTTGAGTTCAGGTATAAATGAGAACAGGCGAGACACCCCCTTGCGGGAGCTTCTCGGGTCTTGGGTGGTTGGCCGGTACTGGACGAGAATTTTTGATGAAGCGTCGTCTGACGTCACGACCTTGATGGCTAGTATGAGGTTGCTCGATCATAGAGAGGTGTTGGTTTCCATGGATGTTCGACCTGACGACAAGGATTCGGAAATTAATGTTATTCATGTAAGAGATTATATTTTGTCTTTGTAATTTATTTGGTTTTTTATCATTTTGAACTTTGTATTTTTAATTTTTACCAAATTTAAGCGTGTGTTATCCTTTGATGTATTTGCGGTTATTTTGTGTGACTGTATATTTATTTATTCTACCAGAAAGTAGCAGCAACTGGGATATTGCAATTGGTCTCATTACAACTGCCACCCCGCTAACACCAGCCACCCTCACACCCACCCTACCCCTCCCTATTGGCTTCTTCTCTCATATTCGTGGTGATATCCGCGCTAAATGGGCTGCTTTGCAGATTGACCAGGTCGGTCTTGGTATATCTAGTCGAGATAACTACCTCGGGGACAGAAATGACCCGACACATGTGTCCTATCAGACCTTTGCTGCTGACGTTGCTAAGCTGATGCAGGCAGACCCTGAGAGAGCCGGCCGAGAAATGGAGGAAACGTGAACTTCGAGATCCGCTTGGCAAATGTAACTAATGATGCTTTTTCTTTGCTTGTTCCAAAGATAGTATAGAATCTTCCAAAACATTAAGCACCGTTTAAAGTGGTAACGTCTTGTGTTATTAGATAACAACTCCAGAGGAACAGCGAAGAGACAAGGAAAGCATGTACAATAAAGTGGAGCTATCCGAGTTGTCCAAACTCACCCAGGTATCGATATACTATCATTTATTATCCATTTAGGTCATAATCATAAGCTTCTTTATCTAGAGCAATAATAGTACACTTTGGTCGTAACCTGTTGCTATATCAACATACGTATGTGGGCTACTGGAGTGATAAATACTGTTGATTCCGTTGTCAGGAAATCGACTGGATCAGGTACATGGAGATTATATTTTGCAACGTCTCTGTACAAATCAACAAGAGACAGGCTGTGGTCGTCTATGAGGAAGACTACTTCACGCGTCTTGGCCAATTACTGTCGGATACACCCAAAAGGTTGCTATGTTTATATATATCCACATATTGGTCGGCTACAGTTGGCTCACATCAAGAATAATATTATTTGGTGTAGGTGCATTTGAATAAGTGATTTTTTTAATCAGGATCTTTACAGTGTTGGCAAGAGCAATATAATTAGGGGAAATCTAATATAGTTTGCGGGATTATCATAAGTCTATGTGAAGTATTTTTGAAATCAAGAGAAATCGAAACAACTGTTTACATGCCAATGCTATCCTCTGCATCCCACGCACGTGTCTCGCATTCCAGTATCACACACATACAAACAACTACAGATTGAAGTTTATTGAGGCACCGAACGCTTCATAATGCTTCAAAGAGTACTATGATAACCTCCAACTAACATCAGTGCATTTGTTTGTTCGCGTCATCGTGACCCATCGATATGAGCAGGTAGGTTGTGAATTATTTGATGTGGCGAACAGTAATGAATCGCATGGAGTATTTGTCTCAGGAGTTCATAGATACACGACGGCATTTCGATAGGGTACGTATATTTACACAATTAAATTTAACATCGTGTATGTATAAACATGGACATTTTTCTCATTGTAATCTATTTAAATAACATGCGCTGGCGTATCAAATTTCAAATGCATGACTGCATGAATAACTGTCCGTCTAGCTTTCAGTATATGCCTGTATTCGTCTTGTATGTTCTTTGTGATGGTCGCTAACAGATGACATTTAGATGAACGCTTTGTAATATTGTTATCGTCAAGTAATACTTGAACAGTTCACCTGACTCTCAACTCTTGGCATCGATGTGTAAATTTGCCAGTTTGGCGTGGTCATTGCGAACATTCCCTGATGTTTTGTCTGATGATGAGAAGAATGGGCAATATCATGGCTTATTATGAGACGAATGGGCCATACTATAGCTTATTATGAGACGAATGGGCCATATCATGGCTTATTATGAGAAGAATTGGCCATATCATGGCATACTATGGCTTATTATGATTAGACTGGGCCATACCGATCCTTATAAGGAGACGAATGGGCCATATAACAGTTTGTTATGAGACGAATTGGCCATATCATGATTTTATATGAGACGAACGGGCCTTGTCGTAGCCTATTATGAGACGAACGGGCCATATCATGGCTATTTACAAATGTGACATCGTATGTATGCTACTGCAGGCTCTTTCGGGGACAGAAAGAGAGGAAGAACGGTGGACAAAATGTGTCACAATAGTCACAGCATATTTCGATATGGCTGTTGGACGAATGTTTGTTCAAGAGCATTTTGATGAAAACACAAAAGCTAATGTAAGTTTGTGCCATGGGCAGAGCAATAGGTTTTGTATAAGAAGAAATATTGGGTAAATGAAATAGCAACACGTGCTAATACGCGCAATGCAAATTATTTTCAAGATAAAAGACGCTTTTAATCAACTGCTTGATAAAGTACCATGGCTGGATGACACAACACGCCAAGCAGCCCATGAAAAGGTATATACAGGTAGTTTGTTCATATGGCTTATTATACATGCATATACATATGTAAATTTATATATATATATATATATATATATATATATATATGCGAGAGAGACAGAAAGAGAGAGCAAGCAAAAGCAGAGTAAGATATATATAGATATATATATATATATGTGAGTGTGTGCGAATGTGTCTATATATATTTATATATACATATGTAAATAAAATTATAGACATATATATAGTTATATATATATGTATATTTATATATACATATATACAAGTATATATATATATATATATATATTAATATATATATATATTTATATATATAAATATATATATATATATATATTTATTTATGTATATATATACATATATTTATATATATCTATGTATATATATAAATGAATATATATTTACATATATATATTTATGGGGATCTATAGGTGTATACATATATTTATGCATATACATATATATATATATATATATATATACATATATATATATATAAATATATATCAATCAAATCATATTAATATATATAAATGTATATATATATATTTATATATATATATATATATATATATGTATATATCTATATATGTATATATATGTATATATCTATAGTTATATATTTATATATCATATATATAAACATATATGTATTTATATATATATTGATATATATATATGTATATATATACATAAATATATATATATATTTGTATATATATAGTAATATATATACATAAATACACATATATATATAAATATGTATATATGTATATGTATATAATATATATATATGTATATATATATACATATATATATAAACTTATATGTATATATATATTTATGTATATGAACATATATGTATATATATATTATACATATTTTCAACTATAAATATATATATGTATATATATATATGTGTGTATATATACATATATATATATATGCATATATATATATATACATGCATGCATATATATATTTATAGTTGTATATATATTATATATATATATTTTTTTTTTATATATTAATCTATTATTTGATCGATAGATACAAATGTGATAGTGAGTACCAACCTATCATTTGATTAGAGTTCATAATAGAACAAACAAGTACGTACCTGAAGTGCGAAAGTAGGAAGCTGCTCACAATATAATTGATTCAATGTTATCACTCGATAAATCTGAATATCTATGGTTCTTGTTCGCCAAAGGTGGCTTACTTTCCCCGCCGTGGTCAATGAGTACTGCAGGCCCGTGTCGAACCAGATAAGTAATACCACTGTTCTTAGCTTCATATGTAAATTCAATGCTGTATATTAGTGTTCATTTCATTGTCATTTGTCAAACTCTTAGAGTTTCCCGCCTTGATCCTGCAACCCCGTTCTACTATGGGAGCCATCCTAAGTGAGTGCTGTGTAATTGGGCCTATGAATTAGAAAAATGTAGATCCGAAACGATATATAATGGTACAAACGACATGATTGCACCTCACACTTTATTTCATTTTAATTTCATGATTACGAAAACGGTGATGTTTTTATTATTATTATTTTTATTGTGTGAAGGAGATTAAGGGGTAATAAAATAGAATTTGTGTCAGATTGCATTTATAACTGACGTTGTCGCCATTGATACCATGATCTGCACGTTAAAGGACATTGATACATGGACGTCAGTACGACAAAGATGGCAACTTGAAACAGTGGTGGTCAGACCGTGTAATTGATAGGTTCAAGGCGAGAGCCCAGTGTATCATCGACCAGTATGGTAACTACACTGTCCCCCAAGTCAACATGACTGTAAGGAATAGTAGTTTTTACTTTAGATAATATGTACGTTTGTGATGAAATCTGAAGAACGCGCATGCATTGAGATATTGACATGATTTTAATGTGCAGCTGAATGGTGTCCGCTCACAGGGCGAAAATATAGCAGATAACGTAGGTCTCAAGCAAGCCTTCAAAGTAGGCCCAGCGCCTGGGTGATGTATGATTGGTTTACTAGGCTTACAGAACTTGGGTGGATGAACAAGGGCACGAGGAAAAGGCGTTACCTGGCCTCAATTTTGCACATAATCAACTCTTCTTCCTCTATCGCGCCTTGGGGTAAGGCTTAGATATTATTATTTGTTCTTCTATCGCGTGTTCTGTTTTACTTCAAATTACCAACAGGGTTTGTAAGTACACAGGTTAATGAAGGACTCCGTCTTGAACCCAACTATGTTTATTTCTAGTACAATCCACAAGCAGAAAACAAGGTAGAAGTGGCTTCTTGGAGTTGAAGTGTGTGAGTTTCTTTTGAAGTCTCTATTGGAGTCAACGTGAGTCAGTCTCTTTTGGAGTCTGGCTGTCTTCGTTCTGACTTCTGTGTGGGAGCGCGTTTTTGGTGGCTCTTATATACCCTAGAATTGGCTTAACCGTCTCCATATTAGGAAATGAATAATCAACCACACCAGAGCTACCTCCCCATCCAACGCATTCCGAATGTATGCATCATACGAGGCATAAGAATCAGACAGTAGTTAGGGTGAGGGGGCGAAGGTAATGGTATGGCAGATGAAGCATAGCCAGTCGTTTGGGATAGGGGGTTGAGGTGCTAGCACACAACACTCACACCACCAAGGCCAGACAAAAATGGAAAGCCATTACTCCTTAGTAACCGAGAACACTCCTTTGTAACCAAGATGAATAAGCATCAAGCACGCTGTGCAGATATAAATAGACCTACATATAGTAAAAGCATCACGCTCAATACTACCCACCAATCTCGTCATAAAATTATTTTCCTAACCAGCAGCCATCTTTGTCATAAATAAATAAATTAATTATTTCAAACCAATTAAAATGCATTAACATACGGTACATTCCTCCCATGGCAAGGAGTTTGAAAATACTTCTACTAGTATTACAAACAAGTACAAATCCCAAAATACTAATCAAGCATAAAATACAATATCAAATGAATAAATAAAAAGGAAATTTAAATTCATCAATAATTCATATACTTAATATAAACGTTATACAGTAATAAATCATTGCAATTAATCAATATTCAGAACACCATCAAACCAATTGTCTGACATTACAATTAATCAATCAATTATTCATCAATAACACTAGAATGTTCTGAACTTGCTTCAGAATGGTTCATTCTCAAATTAACTTGATCATTTTTGTGATCATAAGTTTTTACTGAGACTTCAGGACATTCAGACCTGGGACAAAATTCAAATGCGTTTAGCATTTTATGAATAAGGATGGACAGGGAGATAGATAAAACGATGGCTATAAAGAACCAAATCCACCAGGGGACATGATGGATTTAAATTTGTGACTGGATGTTATCAGTAACATGACGGTCAAAGGAAAGGGGGTGTTCAATGTCCTTATAAGAGGGAATTGTTAACTCTTCAAAACTAGAATAAATCTGTTAATTATCATTCGTAACAATTCTTTCTCCAAGTGGCACGCAATTGTATAGAGTGATAGGACATTCCTTCTGTTGTTCTACATCACCTGTTGCCAAGCCATGGAGACATGGTTGTTGGGTTCTAACACCAGGTAGACACGCTTATTTATTTAGGCTATCACACTGCGCAGGAAAATATAGTTCCTCCGTAGCAAAATTCACAACAAAAGGATCTGGCTGCACAATACTAGCACATTTGGCATTACTACAAATAGGGAAAGTATTGATTCTCATCAATACAGGATCGTTCTCTATGAACAATGGGGCGCGAAGAACGAAAAGAAGTTCATTTTCAAATTCAATAATTCTCATAAGTGAGAATAATAATCAGGAATATTAAGTTCCCTTCGATTTCCCGCTCACAACCCAAAATAGCTTGTAACAATGATACGGGAGTTAATTGATCTGTTACTATCTGAGGCTCACAAGTAGCTCTTGAAACAGATAGTTCGTTCAGGGTCTCTCATAGTCGTTTATCGATTGTTCTATGGCATCAATTTGAGTCATTATGCGGATAGCATCCTGAGTTTTATCTATCAGTACATGGGCTCTCAATGTGGCTTCATAAGTAGACCATAGATGTTTTTGTCTAGCATCTCTCTAATATAAAAATGAGGCGCATGCTGCATGCGAGATGACCTTGTGCCTAGCATCTGGGGATGAGCATGGCCAATGGGTGGATCGTGGTAGATGTGCAATGCGTAAATTTTGGTTTTAGTTTCATTCAAAACCGTTATAATCTGATTTTGTACATGTGACATTTGATTTACTCGACCAATGATTTGATGTTGTATCGAGCCAGAGTTTTCACAAAGACTGCGTGGGGTGTTTCTTTATGACAGCGTTTTATTATGCGTTCGCGATACCGCCTGGGTAAAAGAAGACCTAGATAAGCATCTGCGGCCTTGGCTGGCGAGGCCATGGTATATAAAACTCCGTTAACACATACGTACGGCAAGTCGTTATTATCCTGTTCAGCTTCCAGGTACTCGTCATAAAACTCACCTTGCTGACCTTCCATTAATGCCTCTTGTGTTATCCCTTCTGCTTTCCATGAATCTGGGCAGACTTTTATTGGGATCAAGCTAGGTACCAACAGAGGTTTTAACAATGCTACCCGAAATAATAAATCTGCAGCTTCGTTTAGCTTTCCTGGCTGATAATCTATTTTTGGACTATACCCTGAAATCTGTATTGCCCATCGTTGGAGTTTTGTATTTTTAATTTCTGCTTAAAAAGCGATCGCCATGGCTTATGGTCGGTTTTGATAGTTATAGAAGTGCCATGTAAGTACGCATAAAATTTCTTTTACGCATGAATCACTGCATACGTAGTTCTATGGCAGTTGTCAGATTACAAGACAAATAGGAAACAACTTTCTCCTGACCATAGTCATCTTTGTGAACAAGGACGGCGGCAACAGTATAATTGCTGGCGTCAGTATATAATGTGTATTCACGATTGGGATCAGGATGTGCCAATTCACCTGTTGTGGTTAATTGTCTCTTTAGCTCATTGAAAGCAATTTCTTGCTATTCACCCCAAACAAAGGGTTGACCCTTCTTAGTAAGGTCAGTCAAGGGCTGGGCTATATGGGCAAACTTTGGAATTGCTTGCCGGTAATAACCTGCTAATCCTAATAACGATCTGACCTGTCTAACAGTGGTCGGGTGTAGTAATTGTGTAATTGCTTCAACACGCTCAGGAAGGGGACGAATACCTCGGGCATCTACTCTATAAGCTAATTAATCGATTTCCGTTTTGCCAAAAGTGCTTTTCGAGGGCTTTAACTGTAATCCCATCTCATATAAACGATCGAATACCATGCTGAGATGAACCTTGTGTTCCTCAATAGATTTTGAGTAAATGACTATATCGTCAAACATGTATGACAAACTCTTTTGCAATGACGAAATATGTTTCGCACCACCGTTTCGGTCGACGTTTAATAACAAATTCTAGCAACCGTCCTCTTACAGTTAATTGCGCCACAGAGTTTGGATAAGGGGAAATATGCACAGCCTGCAGGCAAGCTAATACTTTGGTGAAATCTTCACCGTCGCACGAAGGAATGTCCTTTGCAAAATGGGGTACGCGTTTGGTGGCAAAAATCTCTTCCATTCTTTGATCTTGTGTGAGGCCTTTGTTGAGTCATTACTATTGCTAATATCAGGATCGGGGGGCTTTTTGTGCATGCGATCTGACAGCTGAGAGGACATTTCGGGGTCATGTTTTTCAGAATTAGAGAATAGGGACAAAGGTTCAAGGGGGGAGCGGGATGGCTCTCTGGAATCCGATGGATCGGGCTTTTCAGGGGGAGATTTACTGTACATTTCAGAGTTTTGTACCTCTAGATTTATAATAGGAAGCAAGTTTTTTTTCTCAAAGAATAAGGGTTATACAACCTATTATAGAATAGACATCATATATCCTGTCATAAATTAAACTGTTGCTATCCTATCAAAATTTTATTTTAATTTATAACCCACCAACACAAATAGTAGATGAGTAGGAGTTGGGCCATCTTGTGCATCCAAGAGAAGCAACGTGAGACCTATGTATCTATTGGTGACTTACAAAAAAATAATGAAGGTGGCGGTACTATTACTGGAGAACTTGAAATGAGAGATAATAAAATATATAGGTTGGGAGACCCGATTTCACCGGGCAGAAGCAAGTGGCGCTCTTTGCAGAGGATATGAGTGGTCGTTTGGCGATGGGTCCAGGGGTCGAGACTCACGAGACTCAAGCTATGGATATACCATGTTATCGTATAGTAAGATCGTTCGTATGGGATTGTATTCTGGTGTGGGCGCTGATACTGGTGCTATAGCATTCCATTCTGCTATAAATTGGATATATCAATCGAAAGGGATGCACAAGCCTGCAGACCAACTAGTTGTTGTAATATCTTTAGACCAGCTGGAACAAGGTAACGTTATTAATTTTTTTATACAACCACTCCAAACAGCGATTTGTTCTGTAGTATCACTCTTAAGTGAACTTGACATATAGACTTAGTATAAAAATCAGTATGAAACAACAACCAACCATTCCGACGGCACCATTATATCCGGAGCTGGCTGATGAGAATCCAGGGCACTCCTATCGGTTGAATGAGATCAGTCTCAAGAAGCAATACCTTGAGAAAGAAATTGAAAAATATTGTGCCAGAAACATAGGCGTGCAGTGAACTCAGTGGACACAGTAGACATTGATTTAGCTACTGTTGGTATGTGTCTTGGCGCAAGTGGTGTAGGTATAATGTCTACAGTAGTTGCCATTCCTATTGTCACAGTGTTGGGTGTTACTAGATCCGCTTGTGGGCTACTTGGAACTGCTGGAATATTCGTCAGTCGACGACTGATCATCAAGGTGAAAAAAACATGATCAGATCCGCATTCTAGCGCAGAGCAAATTGAATACCATTGCTGACAATTTATCGACAGCATTTGAAGATGGCGATTTCTTATTAAGTGAATGTTTTCATGGAATGAAAAGATCTGTGAATTGACATACTCTTACTAATTTCCCCATCATGTATGTAAATTTAATTGTAAAGAGCCATTGGCATTTGGAAAAACTGTCATCGCATTTTCGGGCTTAAATAGTTATTTGTAAAGGATAGTGATTAATAAACCTTAACGCAATAAATGTTTGGGCTCAGTGTATGCTAGATATTAGCCCATTTATCAATCCACGACCTGCTTTTACAGTTAGTTTGCACAATAGAACGACTTGATATTGAATTTTACAAACCCGGAGGAATAACGATGTTAAATATTCCAAGATTTTGCTCCTCCGACTCGTGTGGTGTCAATATCTATCACGCAAGCCTGCCTACATAGGAGATATGTTATATAAATAGGACAGCATGTTAACATTCACAGCAATTTGTAGACGTTAATGCATTGCAGTATCTGATTTCATTATAGCACCTTACTGGAAGACCCATAGAGCGAACGTGACGGCGTTTGAATATTCAACAATTCATGTGACGCATGCGTTGGTCCGTGGCAAATACAACTGCCAGCGGTCTTTGCTTTGTCTCTACTCACCCCTGTTGACGCATTGAACTTGCTCTATTGAAATGCTCTCAATTGAGTTATACCTTTAGAGCAACTGGCAAAGTTGGTATTGACAAATTGTATTTCTCAACCTCTATGCAATCCGGTAACGTTGCAAATAGGACAGGTGACAATATAGTAAGTATACTTTCACTGCTTTAAAACTCTACTTTATTTTGAATTCTTAGACATGCAGTGGCCGACTTCAAGGAAACGCCAGGACGTTTATTTATAAGTTTAAATACGTAACTAGATAAACGATAATGGTCGCCACATGTGTTATATACCCGACTGCCTCCATCGCTGATGCAGAAAGGTACAACTTATATAATATTCATGCTTTAGGCTTTATTTTGAGCAACGTGAACATACGAATCAAATGAACTCATGACAGTAACAGTGTAAACGCGGAAACGACTGTGCTGAGTGAACGGTTGATTTCGCCATTTATTCCGTTTTTTACAGAAGCTAAATTATTAGTCATCATATCTAGGCCTGTTATTTGGTTTTGTAATGACTCTCTACTTGTAATTGGAAACATTTACGAATTTAATTTAACGTAATATTCTTAAGCACTGTTCCATTAAAATACTGATATAATGCTACTTGACATAATAAGTTGTATTAAAATATTGTTTTGAATTCAAACGAAATCGCATCTTTATTTCATACTCATTATATCAACGTCCCAAGTCTAGAACGACCACTATATAGTGACCATAACTTCTCATTATATACGTTAGTTGACGCAAGAGATGTATGTTTTATTCCTGTGTCTCTCAGCAATTATTGACAGTGACATGAGCAATAATTATAGTAAATCCGCATATGAGTCCTGCTTTTAATATAGTATCTTGAGCATCTGCCCATAAGTGCTCTATGAAAAAGACGATTCATAGATTATCTAGCAATCTAATATTCATCAACATTTAATCACTACGCTCAATATCAGAAGGATATAAGGTATGTTTTAGCATCAACAATGCATTATGAATGTTCTTTCCGTGGTGGGACCATTTATCAGAGGATAATTATATTACTGCAAGACGCCATGTTGCATACTAGATTTGTGTATTACTACGAATGCGCGGGACTGCCAGCGGCGATGCACCATGCCGTATAGTTTACTTTGCGGTTATATATCTGAATGACAATTATGTTTTCCCTGATAGACAAACTAAAAGTACTTTATCTGTTTCCTGGCTTTCAGATAGTGTTTATATTGTCATCGTCATTGAATGAACACAAGCTTACTCATTGAGTCAACCATCTCGAGTTACTTTCATGGAGTGACATGTTTGAAATCTTGAGGTAATCAACTTGCCATTTAGAACACAAAGCAGTTAACTTCGTGAACCAAGCAAAATAACTGTTCATGTGTAACACCTGGAACCGTTGTTGCTCCCTGTTTGTCTGGAAGAGTGGCTATTTCCTCACTATTATCAAAGAGTTTATAGCTACGCTAAGGGGGCTCACTTAGAGTGGCTCTATGGTGATCGTTTCGCTGGTTAAAATACATCGCAACCGTAAGGCCCATAAGGTAGCCCATAAGCACCTGTAGTTCTCACGTGACCCACGCATTAAAATGAAAGAGGAAAGCGGAGAGCACAGCAACTGGCCACTTCAACGTTTGCAAAGTTGCAGTCATAGTATGAACCGTTTCTTGTGCATAACACACGTAGATTTCCTGACGTTGCAAGAGGTGAAAAGCAATTTAGTGACTTACTACAATCAATCAACTGGAGATATCATTATATGTTGTCAGCAACATTACCTTCAAGCCGCTTGTGTTAGCATACCAAAACATCAGTTAAATTACTAGCTCTTTTAGAATTTCAACATCCTTGCATAAAGGTTGAGAACTTTGATAAACTGTCAAAGATAGCCATACAGATATTAAAAATTGCTCCCCCACAACAAATTGTCTTATTCAAAATATCTTCAGACCATTTTATTACCCATGGAAAATTCCTTATTCCGAAGAGGTAATATTGTTCACTTCAGGTATGCTTACGCCAATAACAGCGTTATTATAATATGTGACATCTACTTTTAACACAATACATAATTTGCAACATTTAAAAAAAATAACCTTGAACGATGTTTATGATGGGACTTTAAAGAGATCGTGGTTTACGAAACTGTTCAAGAGATAATAGGCGTAGAGAAGTAGATTGATTTCCGACACCAATAATCTCGCACGTTTTCTGTTTAGATCAATGCATCAATTTATCTATCATCTACAGTGGAGAAATGTCGTTAACAAGGAAGCCTACACATTATTTGAAAAGATGGAAGAGCCTTATTCACCAATGCAAGACGATGCGCAATGCTATATTGAGCGAAAGGCTTAACAGTGAGTGATATGATTATGCAGCTAACTGGCTGATATGTTTATGCAGTTAATAGAGTGTTGCTCGTCGGCATCTAATGTCATCTGCCGCGCAAAGTAGCAAACGATTTCGCGTGTGAACTGAGGCAAAGTTTGCTCATCAATTTACGCTGCGCAAAAACAGCAGCGGGTCAACGCAGTGATCATTAATCGCGCGGGAAACATAAGGAGTGTGAGAGCCACAGGTCGCGCAGTGCCGACACATAGACGAAACAGGGAGGAAGAATGGACTTGACAGGTACATACTATCTCACCTGGTGACAAGGACCATGGGAGCGTCAACTGCTGGATCTTTAGAGACTGAGAACGATATTACAGCGATCACCTTGGTGAAAGAAGCCATTTATTCAATTCTCAATGTGGTCATCATTGGAGGTAACCTTTTAACAATCGTTTCACTATTACGATTACAAAAACTACGAGCAGTTGCCAGCAACATGTACATCCTCTCACTCGGCATTGCAGATCTGTTCGTTAGGATCGGCATCATATTCTTCGTAGTATAAACCCACTTACCCCAAGTAGTATAAAGACGTGCCCCTACTTACCTCGTTTTTGACGTCGAACGATGGACGAAGTCGATTGCGCAATATATTTTTCGCTGACGATCGCTTGCGGATTCGGTGCGCTATTTTGATGACCTCATTCTATTTTTGGAAATTGATTTCACCATCTGTTCCGTTATTTTCCGTCCTTGAAATCTTTGCGACCTTAGAATTGGTGACCTCATGGAGGGGCGCTATTTTGGATGAGGTCATTCTATTTTTGGAAAGTGATTTCACAATTTTCGTCGGATATGTCGTCATAGTTTGCTGAGCTAAGCTAAGTGATGGGATAGAGGGTGTATATAAAACGGGAGAGTGTCTCAGTTCTGCGTTCAGTTATAATCATGGCTGGGAAACGGATGAGCGACGCGGACTTGTTAAAAGCGGTAGAACAAATCGAAATGGAGGAAGTGAAACCACTATACACACGATACTTTGCACAGTATTCGATAGTGGTTTGGAATAAAGATGTAGTGTTTTTGAAAAACAATTTCAAGAAATGTCACATAGAGTTTGGGATGCACTGTGTATTGGACTGTGGTTACGAAATAGCTGCTGTCACAGAAACAATGAAACAGTTAGAAGCGGGAGAGGAGAGTCGTTTCGAGGTCTCTATTGGTGCAGACGTGACGATGAGTGTTCGATACCCGATCCCTATGGTGCTGATAAAGAAGGGCCAGGTGACAATGCAAATGGACAGTTACTCGTGGTATATGTTTGTAGAAGCGTGGGAGGAGTTGAAACAGCTCTACGGAACCCACGTGGTGAGAGCGAAATTAATGGAGGAATATCTGATGGTGGTATACACAGACACGCTTGTCGATTTAATCGAAGCTCTAATACCAGAAAAATGCCATGGCTGTCAGATCGACCACCCGAGTCAGCGACAGCATAATCTTTGTTTGATGGCCGAACCTGAAGAACAAGTTTGGATGTGTATGACGGATGCTCTCGAGCGTGTTGACGAACACTATGTATCAAGTTTATGGGAATTAAGTATAGGTTTAATTGACCCCTGCCCCTCGTGGATGGAACGTAGCAAATGGTTGTGTGTGGACTATAGGAAATATTGGTTGGAGTCGGTGAAATCAGATATTGAAATACGTGTAATTAACAGATTGTGTAATAAATGAGTGAAAATACAGGCCTGTGTTTGTTTCTTTTAATTATTATTTGGAATGTATGTTATAAAGAGTTCAAATTTGGTGGGTGGTCATTTATGGCTAAGATAGTCAGAGAGTAACATCAACATGACGGATGGATGCGTATAGCAGGTGGTCTGTTTTAAAAGACAAGTTACAGATGCATGCACAACTAACTCGAGAACTGAGAGACAATAAGATCTATAGACAAATTAGTATAAATCAACAGCGCTTGATGGAGTATGGTTACGATTTTGATACGGCTCTTAGTAAAGCAATCGAAGCTAGAGAGTGTTTAATGGATCGTCAGTTAACTGCGTTCGTGTCTGAAGATGAGGTAGATTAATGTAATTATAAATATCTGATTATAAATATCGGTTAACAACAAGTTTACTGGTAGTAGAGTTTGAATCTTTAAAGCGACGACATGGATACTTGTGTAGAATGTGACGAATGTCAGAGAGTCGCTGAGACTCAACAACCATATAGACCCAAGTCACCTGCTCAGGGTAAACACAGAACCCTGAGGTTACGGCGTTGTCCTCTGTGTCAATGTGGGTTTGTAACGAAGGCGCTTTTGACCCAACACTTGAAATATCACTGTAATTATAAGCTCTTCATATACAATCGAAACTTAAGGAAAACATCAGGCACAACAAAGCAGAGGAAGGTTGTGACGTAATCGGAAAGCTTAACTTCCACGTTCGAAGAACCCCACAACCCCGGTGTGCGTGCGATACCACGTGATTTACCGGATCTGAAATTAATTTGTCACGTGATCATGACAAACCCCTGACTACAGCTAAATCAATTCGTCACGTGATCATGAAAAAAGCGCTGACATCAGCTTAATTAAGTCGACACGTGATCATGAAAAACCGCTTACATTAGCTCGATCAGGGGGTAAATAAGCGAACATGGACAGCTTTTTGTTTCATTCAGGATGGCAGAGGAGAACGGCGAGGAGTGTGATTACATTGACGGATCGTTGTATACCAGTCGTCGTAGTGGTCGCTTTCAAATTTCACAGTGGTGTAGTAACCCAGATGATTTGATCAATGATTTACACATTCGCGATCGATGGAGCGGACATCAAATAAAATTACCCTCAAATGCCTTTCTCAGAAGCGGGACGGCTCTTACATCACTCACCTTATCGTTGATTGACGCGGAAGCTGGCCAATCGGACGTTGATACGGAAGAAACCATTAGTGACGATGTAATTGGTCGAGTGAAAGCCCCAGTCCCCTATATTGAAATTACCCGTGAAAGCGTGACCATGTGCTTTGATAGTTTCAATTGGTGGCAGCTCATAAAAGCTTACCAAGACCTATCAGCACGCGCACAAAAGATGGATGACCAAGGAACGTCGTCTGATGGGTGGGATATGATAATTAGCCTTTACAGTGGTTTGATGAAGCCATTGTTATCTGACATAGCTCAAGAACCATGCGTCGTGTGTGGAACGGGCGTATGTCAAGCCGAGAACCAACAAAAGATGTATTCACATTGCGTTGGAAGAGCCTTGGATAAGGTGGACGAACATTAGGTCACTTTATTATGGCGCTTGTTGTGTGAGCAACACAATTCGACTGAACTGTGTCTTTGGCTCTCTAGAGAGTATCGACGTACCATGTTAGGTTTTTGTGTGACCACCGAACACTGGTCTAAAGTCTTAATGGGGGAACCTTATGACTGTAAATATAATAAAATTATTAGACGCATGAATATATATGATTGGTGATTGAATAAAAAGTGATGATATACTTTAATTGAATTTCTTTTTGAGTTCTACTTATCACGACACTATTTACCTATCCTATCTATAAAAAGAGTGGGGAACTGTGAATGATAACTCAGTATAAGAATGGATCGAGCCTTAAAACACCCCTTTAGTTGCGTGATAGCTGTTCCGAGCGGCTGTGGAAAAACTTACTTTGTGAGTGAGTTAATCAAAGGTAGTCACATTGAGCCACCACCCGACCGAATCGTGTGGTGTTTCGGAGAGTGGCAAAACAATGTACACTCAACTACCGCACGTGGAATTTGTAGAGGGATTGAATTTTGAGACAGATCCTCAACAAAGAACCTTGTTGATCATCGATGATTTGATGGAAGAAAGAAACTGACGAACGCGTCACTCGCCTATTCACCAAAGGGAGTCACCATGGCAATCTTAGCGTGTTGTATTTAGTACAAAATTTATTCGGAAAGAATAAAGAACATCGAACAATCAGTTTGAACGCTCATTATTTAGTGGTATTTAAGAACCCTTGGGACGCTTCACAAATCATGCATTTAGCCAAACAAATGTACCCGCGAAACATCAAGTATGTACAAGAAGCCTTTTCGGATGCTACTTCGCAACCTCACGGTTATTTGTTTATCGATTTGAAACAGGCAACACCAGATCACTTACGGCTACGAACTGACATACTACGACCCAATCAAGTTGTATACCTACAGAAATAAATACCTTCGATCATCGGACGACCGCCATTCTTATTGTTAGACATAGATCATGGCAGAGCGTCTCAGAAAACACGCTGATACATTACGAGTGATGGCTAAAGCCAAACCCCCTGTCAATAGGGCTTTGATTCACACGGCTGACAAAGAATTGATAAATTGTCTATGTGAATGTGCACTCAATGTTTTAAAAGGAAACGTATCCTTGACTTCAGTTCAGAAGCGTAAATTAGCCCGATACAAACAAGGTCTGCGCGCTTTGATCTCACCTAAAACTAGCGTCAAGAAAAAGAAAAGAGTATTACAAACCGGTGGTTTTCTCCCGGCGTTATTAGGACCTATTTTAGGTATCGCTGGTCCGTTGTTAGGCAAACTATTGGGCTAAAATTATGGCTAAGAAAATGATGTTGGTTGATCCCCGGGTACTGTCAAGTGGGCGTTACGATCAAGCTCCCACTGTCGACGGGTTATCCAACTTGGATGCGGAGATGAGGGATGTCCTGAATCGTAGTGATTTATCGGAGGAGGCTAAAGTAGAATCTTATAACCAAATTTTAACAAAACACCGTGAGTATTACCGCCAGCACAGAACCCCGACACCTCACACAGCCTTAGCTAATACCCCGCCCCACACACCCAAACAAGAAGATGTGTCTATTGCGGAAGTTGTAGAAACCATCCCTGATAAATTTCAGAAAAAAGGGCGCTTGCTATTAGAACGCCTTTGAAAAAACCCAGACGTGGGTTGGAATGAACGAGGGGAATAAACGATTAAAGTACAAGCCGTTAGTGGGACTAACGTGGCGGATTTGGTTAACGATGTGTTGAGACGACGTAAACACTTTGAACCAGAGGGTTGGAAAAGATTTGCTGAAGCGTTGCGAGACTCCAACATTCCTCAAGATTTAGTAGGTCACCCCGATCGATGGAACTATATCCGACAGGGTGCGATGCAAATAGATAAAAGACCTGGTGAGGAGGAGCCTGTAACACAAAATTGGATGTCATGGAGAAGTTAAGTGTGCATTTCGACCCTGAGGCACCGGCCGCGTATGGAGGGGTGCAGCCATTGGTTAGAGCTACGAAACTCAAAACAAAGGCAGTCAGACAATGGTTGGGCGAGCAAGATGCCTATACATTACATAAACCGATCCGTCGTCGATTTCGAAGACGACGCGTCATAGTCGGGGGGATTGACCATCAATGGCAAGCCGATTTAGTGGACATAGCTCGCTTAGCCAAACAGAACCAAGACATGAAATTTCTCTTGACCTGTATCGATGTATTCTCGAAATATGCGTGGGTGATACCACTAAAAAATAAAACGGGTGACAGTTTGATTCGAGCCTTTGAGAGTATATTAAAACAAGGGCGGAAGCCCCTGTGTTTACAGACCGATAAGGGTGGAGAATTTATCAACCGTAAATTTCAGACATTTCTTAAGCAGCAGGGGATTCGCTTTTTTACCACCCACAACGAAGAAACCAAAGCTAGCATAGTCGAGTGGTTTAATCGTACGTTAAAAACTAAAATGTGGCGTTATTTTACCAAACACAACACCAGTGTTTATCTACCGGTTCTGGCTTCGCTGGTGAAAGGATACAACGTCAGTTATCACCGCAGCATTAAGCGCCCCCCGATATCAGTCTCGGTGCGTAATCAAGAAGACACGTGGATGACATTATACGGGGAACGCTCTGATGATGTTAAACGACCACGGTATGATATCGGGGATCGTGTCCGCATCAGTCAAGCACGGGGTAAATTTAAAAAGGGTTACACTTCCAATTGGAGCGAGGAGTTGTTTCGGGTGGAGAACGTTCACTTAGGCTCCCCTAATGTGTATACGATAAAGGATGATAATGACGAAGTGTTAGAGGGAACATTTTACGCGGAAGTATTACAGAAAGTGAATGACAAAGCATGGTATAGGGTTGAAAAAATTATCAAAGAACGTAAACGGAAAGGACAAAAACAATACTTTGTCAAGTGGTTTGGCTACCCTGCCAGTTTTAATAGTTGGGTCAGTGGTGTGGAGCTGTATAAAAACTGAGATTTGGAACAGAAGCGTCATTAGGATGGAAGATCAGAGAAGTGATCGGGTGTGGACCATAAATCCTCATTTAATATACCGTAATCATCGTCAGCATCTACAATCTATTCTTATAACTATATTTCCTCCTATATAGCTATACACTTGTTATACTTATATTTCTTGGTTATTCGTATTTCTGCGCGCTCCTTCGTATATAGGAATATTGTAGCTGCTTGTAGTTGCTTGAGTGGGGACACTAGCCAGAGAAAACACACGAGTCCAGGAGTTGAGTTGTTGTTGATTTATTCGAGTTTGGTTTATTAGCTTTCTCTGGAATCTCGGGTCAGAAATCTTGTTCAGATACTTCGTCTCTTCGCTAGGTAGATCCCTGTACTTCCGCGAGGCCAGCTATTTTATCGGGGTTCCGGCATTGGATTACGCTCGGAACCACACCCACAGCTGGCCTCCCATTGATCCAGGTATAGCCGGTCCCCCTTCACAAAGATCAACCCCAACTGCTCACATGGGGCGTGGGCTCGAAGGGTCATTGGCCAATGGGAAAAGGTACCAGCCAGGTACCCCGGGCTAGTGAAACATGTCATGCTGACAATGGAAAAGAGGGGGAGCGTTTCAAAAGTCAAAAGAGCTAGATTAATATCATAACATCCTCCCCAACCATAGTTAAATTGAACTTCCACTGTTCAATCAATTTTGATTTACCTTTGCATTTCGAAAATAGACTAAGTTAAAGGAAATTTGGAATATGAGTTAAAGGGTAAAGGGACAGCACGACATTAGCCCAATATTATTTGATTTTTGAATTTAGAATGATTCCAGAGTAGCTTGGACATGCGCCAATATCAATTTACATTGGCACATGTCCATAACAAAGATATTTAACATAGATGGATTATTGATGATGAGATTATAATAATTTTACAAAAAGTGTTTCTCTAAATTTGTAAGCATTATATATAAGAATTGTGTAATAGTTATACAATATGGTTATTAACGGTGACATACTGAAATTTAACTTTTAACATTTATCACATTCCACAGTATTACTCCGCACTAAAACCCAGTGGGAAAAAAGCGATGAGCCTATACTAGACAATGGTGGAATGGAGAAAATAAATTATTTAGCTAATTGAAATTAGGAAGAATTTAACTAATGTTACAGAAATTATTCTATATAAATAACAATGCCAGGAAAATGATTTAAGTTGATGAGTATGGCTGTTTTGTGGAGATGAGATCTCTGAAGGGCTGCCGTATTGGGTTCGCCAGGTGTCGCTTGAGGTGAGGGGAGATATGCGTTATGACGCTTGGTTGAGCCGTTGGACGTCTTCTGTATCCATGGTCAGGAGGACGTATGCTTTGGCTTGCAAGGCGTTGGCACGTCGGGTGAAGGCGCTATCTCCCTCTTGTATGGCGTAAATATACCTGGGAACAAATGAACTTACGGCAGCGATCAGTGTGCCTTGGTAATGTGAAATGTGAATTATACAAAAAACAAGAAATAAAATGAGTACTCAGTGTGGTTAATGTGCGTGAGTAACTAATGTATAATATCACAATATCATGACATCAATGTGTTCAGTGGAGATACATTTTAAAATTATTTAATATTATTTTGCGTATGGAGATTGAATGCGTGGCAAAGATTCGATAAGTGGTTCGAGATGGAGGGTGTTGTTTGTCGAGCGTGGTGGCGAATCTGAGCGACGTGGGGGTTGGCGAGATTTTGGCGTGGATAATTCCGAATTTACGTACGGATGCGGTTGTGTGGGTTGTGGTACTAGACCTGTATTAGTGAAAATTACGCGTCGATGGTCGATATCTGTGCATTTAAAGATTAATTACGCGATTTACTTTACGAGTTTTTACCTTTTAAATGTCGTCTATCGCGGCCATATTAAAGAGTCCTCTGGACAGTTTCCCTACGGGTCCCAGTAGAGCCCTCCTGAGCCTGGCTCGGTTGTTGGTGGGAAGGGGACGTCCAGAAGAGTATCTATGGGGCGCTTCTCGGGGTGCATGATGCTAAGGATAATTGCACCTGAAATAATTTATAAACACATATCGCATACGATTACTGTATAACATGTAAGTACGGAAGAACAACGATGTGACACTATAATTGTATTTGTTGTACGTGCCGGAGGAAATAAATATAAACATCTCACATATGCGTTGAGAATTAAATGAAACAAAATACTTCTCCGTTAATTGTTTTGATGAATATGCACGTCTTCTCTTAAGCTGCAGATTCCTTCATGAAATGATACCCCGCATATACTTGAATAATATAAGATTGCGTTATGGGTAATGTGTATCACGAAGGTTCACTAATTTTACGCGTCCACATGATATGAAAGACGGTGCGATAATAGTGAAGTCGACGTTACTTATAGAAAGATTTTGTCTTATAATCTGCAACTTAGAGGTAAAAAATTGTTGAACATAAATGATAATATTATAGTGTCTAATTTGCGCTGTTTGGAAGAAGACAATGTAAAAGGCTTCTAATAACTAACGTATACTTACAAGTTAATTTGTGCGATTGCGTAGGATCGATAGACTAAGTGTCGGTTGAGGTAGGCGACGGAGTGTCGACGTTGACTAGCGTCAGAGGGCGTATGTCGCTATGAAGCGAGATGCAGGGAAGCCGTGTTTTATGTGGGAGATTGTAAGCGTGGCGTGTTCAAATTTTAAGCCCGCTGCTATCGAGCCTGTGATCGTTGATAAGTGGACCAACTGATCAATGGGCTTACATATGAATGGATGTCAGAGGCGATGTGTCAGATGGTAATTTAAGCGGCTTAGTGAACTTTGATAGCCCAGTGTTGTATACAAGGTCGTAATTAAGTATCTAGAGACGATCTTTAATTGGAGTGGTTGAACTGGAGTCCAAATAAGCCGCTTTAAAGCGTATGTAGACTTAATTGGCAAAGGACTGTTATCGCTAACATTAGAATTTGAATCCAATTTATCCGTTTTAAAGCGTGTGTAGGTTTAATTGGCGAGGGATTGTTATCCTTACATTTAAGTTGTCTGTGTCAGTGTCTTGAATGCAATTAAAATTTTCAACGGTTCGTCGCAGACGGTTTGAAATGCGGGTGAGACAAACAAAGTGTCAATAGCATGGGTTAATGGCAGGTAAATGTTGTCTGATTGGAATAATAGATGAAATACATATATATGGTGTGTGAAATAACGGTACAAAAAGGAACATACTTACAATACGAATGTAGACGTCCTGTTTGGGGTAAATAGTACATAGGTATAACAAATAATAACATGACATTAATGGGAATAATTTCTGAAAAGAAAAAACACTCTGAAAATGAATAGTTAAACATAAATTGGAAGATGAATAATCTGAAAATGAATAAATGATGATAGTTAAATATTAATCATTAGATGGTGCATATATTGGTAAATAGTGTCACAAATCGGTAAATGTTGTCATAAATTGGTAATGTTGTCATAAATCGGTAATGTGCATCTTTCGCGCCAGAGACTTGGTGGCGCTGTTGATTTTGTCCTCAAAAATCCACTCAGATTGTCCGCCTGCAAACATGATGTTATACTTTATTTTATTTGAAAATCGAGGAACCTTTGATCCAATCAATTTGACTACATCATGTGTCTTCCCATCCTTACGTACAGCTTGTGGCTTGTGGGAAGTCTTGGTTAAGGCGGTTGCTGGTGGGATATCTTGTTGGGACGGAGCATTTGCACGTGTTGTTACGAATGATTGTTTGCATGTACGCCGTTGGGGCAGAAGGCTTGGCCTATTAGCCATGGAGGGTGTTGAAGGGGTCGTGTGGACAACGCTGGGGGCAGCGGATCTGTCAGCAGTCCGATAGGGCGTAACCCTGCTCTGCGGGGCGCATCGTCAGGCACGTCCGAGTCCGAATCGTCATTGTCTGTTGCAGCTTGATTAAAGCTGTCGCCGGGAAGATCCTCTTCCGATAGATCCCCGAGATCTTCAACATTCAACGGATCCCATTTGTTGGTCTTTGCCCTTATGTGTCCCTTCTTCAAACGCATAACATTGACTGTCTTGTCCAAGTGCTTCCCGTCTGATAGGCGTTTTAATTTAACCGTGGTAGGGGTTGCATATCCGACAACGATAAAAGGCCCATGAAAATTTTTCTGCAGTTTCCGTTTCGTTTTTCGTACTCGAATTGTTGGTTGGTACACGTATACTGCGTCACCGGCTTCGATGGGGTTGTTTTTGGTCGTTTTGTCATATTGCTCTTTCATTTTGGTTTGTTGTTCGACTAGATGCTGTTCGGCAAATTTGGAAATTTCCGCTTGTGTTTGTAGCATTTCGACAATGTGGTCCTTGTATGTGTTGGGGGATTTGAGGGGGTCTGGAAGATCCATCTCTGCTGGTAACACAGGCATTCTGCCGAACACTAACATATAGCTTGAATAGCCAAGTGGTTGATTTTCAGAAGAGTTTAGAGCAAATACTAATGGCATTAGGTGCTGGTCCCAGTCTGTTTGCTTAGGACTGACATAATTCCTTAGAAGATTTAGTATGGAACGCTGACAACGTTCCGTTTGACCTTGACTTTGAGCATGGTACGCCGAACTGAAACTTTGCTTAATTCTGAAAAGGGAGCATAATTCCTGGAATAGGGAGCTAATGAAAGCGGATCCATTATCGGAGAGAAGTCGCTTGGGTGCACCATAGACACAGATGACTCTCTCGTAAAAACCCTTAGCAATTGACTTGGCTGTAATGTCACGAGTCGGCCATGCGATGACATAGCGACTGTATTGGTCCGTGACACATACCATGTGCTCGTTACCGAAGCGCGTTTTCGGTAATGGACCGACTGTGTCGATTGTCATAGTGTGGAACGGTCCTGGGGCAGGCTCACGGATGATAAGTGGGGGCCGAATAGAGACATTGGAGCTTTTGGATGCATTGCAGGACTTACATGTGTGAACATATTCGTTTATGTCCCTGATCATCCCGATCCAAGTATAACGCGGCCGCATGACTGAAATCATTCGCGAAGCGCCCAGATGTCCGCCTAGAGGTGCATCGTGATGCATTTTGAGGAAATGTTCCTTGAGGTTTTGAGGGATGACTAACTGTGCCATTGCTTTATCTGGTTTCGGTCCCTGTGATGTTAATATTTGATACAGGAGATCGTCAGCAATAAAATAGTTTTGCTCGCGTTTGAGCAGCACGGTTGCCTCTTGTTTATTGGTGGGAACAGTACCATACTTGAGGAGTCGTAAAACTATACTGCATTTGGGATCAAGCCTTTGCTGACGTCTTATCTGTTCTCGGCTTAAGGTGATTGAATCCCAATTAGTTTTTGCTTGGTTTGTAAGCCGATGTCGGAGCTCCGCGCGTTGAGTCCGCTTATCAGTAACTGCAAATAGGGCTTCTGTTTCATAATTGTCCTCTGAATCTAGAGATAGCGAGGCAAGTTTATCGTGATCGCGAGGGAAGGCAGATAACTTGCCCGCTGCAGTGGCGGGAATAGTGCATATAGACTGATGCACGAATTCCTCATCCGATTCACCTGGTTGAGAATTAAGCGATGGGATCAAGTATGGCACATCATGAAACTTAACTTGAAGTTTTGCCGTTAACCGCGTTGTCGGCTTGCTAATTATTTCGGGATGGTGAATCGCTGTTAACAAGTCGGGCTTGTCCGGTCGCAATTGAGGGGAGCAAAACGGTGGCGTTGTTGTAAGGGGAAGCGGATTAACAGGGGTGACCGTGTCAAGATCGGGAAAACGATCGATTACGTCATCAGCATCGGTGCGGGTGATATCATAGGGGCGTCGGCTTAATGCATCCGGGACAATGTTGTCCTTCCCTTTAACATGACTCACCTCAAATTGAAATTGCTGAATGAATGTGACCCATCTTGCTAGTCTACCCTGAGGCTGCTTTAACCCTAATATCCATTTGAGGGCTGAATGATCAGTATGTAACTGGAATTTCTGTCCCTCAAGATACACTCTGAAGTGTTGAATTCCCCATACTACTGCAAGAAGTTCCTGTTCTGTAGTGGAATAATTTGCTTCAGATTTAGTGAGACCTCTCCCTGCAAACCCTATCGGTCGCAGCTTGCCGTCAATTTCCTGGCTAAGACATGCGCCTAATCCTAGCTTACTATCATCAGTCGACAATACGAATGGTTTGCTGAAATCGGGAAAGGCTAAAACCTGAGAACTTACCAGCGCCTTTTTCAAGGCGTCAAATGCGGTTTGGCATTCTGGCGACCATGTGAATGATTGATTCTTCTTGGTCAAAGCATATAGAGGGCGCGCAATAATTGCGTAGCCACTGATGAACCTTCTGAAAAAACCCGTTAATCCCAGGAAAGCACGTACGTCTTTAAGTTTTGTGGGGGTAGGGTAAGATTCAATTGCTTCTAATTTGTCAGGATTGGGTAATATGCCTTCTGGCTGCAATACATGGCCCAGATACTTTACCTTTTTCACGGCAAACGAACATTTTCTGGGGTGTAGCTTCAGGTTGGCATTGCGTAACCGTACAAATATTTCCCGGAGATGTTTAAGATGCAAGTCAAATGTGGGCGAAAAGCAACAGATATCATCGATGTATGCCATGACGTATTTGTATTGTATGTCACGCAACAAAGAGTCAATGAGGGATTGAAACACGCTCGGTGCGTTCCGTATGCCCTGGGACATCGTTCGATACCTGTATTTCCCGGAAGGTGTGATAAACCCAGTTTTATCCCTGGACTCTGGATCTAAGGGGATTTGATGGAACCCTTGAGTGCAATCAAGAACTGAAAAGTACTTGGGTTTGTTGTCACCTACACAATCTAACACTTCATCTAACCTGGGAATTCGAAGGACTTGAGGGATGGTTACCGCATTAAGACCTCTGTAATCAATTACAAGTCTTAGACCACCACCGGCTTTCTTAACTAAAAGGGCCGGCGATGCCCAGGCTCCGTCGTGAGCTTCCTCGATTAGTCCTTGTTGGATTTGTTGATCGATGATTTTGTCCATTTCCTGTCTGTCCTGGGGAGCCATTCTATAGGGATACTTATGAACAGGAGTAGAGCCCGGGAGAATCTCAATCTTGCACGAAGTTTTATCGGTCAACCCTAACTCCTTGGTTATTGGATTGACAAAACAGTCGGCAAATTCTGCTACCAGGTCTTTAAGCTGTTGGCGCTCAATTTCACTTACCTGAGACTGGCTCCAGTCTACATTTGGTACATGGCTAGTATCTTGTGAGGGCAAATGACATGCATTCAATTTAACATACTCACCTTCGGCAGCATTCATATTGTCATCAATTTTGTACTGGAAGGTTTCTACATCATTGTCCCAGCGATCAAATGTGGCAATTCTCTCACCCTTGGTAATTAACCTTGCAACGGGGGTAGTGTTAAACAACCTTACTGGCACGCAGTTGTCATTGACGGTTACTGCTGCGCGGGCTAACATAATACCTTTGGAATTCAAATGTGGGAAAACTGAACATTCCCCTGTTGTTTTGCTTTCTGTTTTACGGAAAAGATTTCCTGCACATATAATTTCAGAAAAGGGATCAATAGTGATATTCTGTGCAGAGTGTACTGGGATATTGGTTGTGAATGAAATGGTACCAGTTCCGAAATTCATTACTGCTGAATGTTTCTTTAGAAATGGAATGCCTAAGTACATTGGGGAGTGAGAGTCACTCAATACCACAAAATCAGCTGATAACCTTTGGTTATGTACATAGAATGGTAAGGTAATGTTACCTAGAGTAGTTACCTGAGTGTTGTTGGCACACACACATTTGCTAATTTTAGACTTAAATCTGTTCCGTAATGTTGGTGGCAATTTGGCCAATACGTCTACAGATAAGAAATTTAGATCAGCTCCTGAGTCGACTTTAGCTTTGTATCGCTTATTTGATAGCGTTATAGTCAGCTCATTGTTGTCTAAAATGTGAGTGCCGTACTTACCAGTGAACGTTGTAGTTCCAGTGTTGTCATCTTGAAGGTCTGGCCCGTTACTCACAGAGTAAGCAACGGGCGATGCTAGTTTCCCTGGAAGCGACAGGTAGAACTAGCATGCCCTATCTTTCTGCATATGGAGCAGGAAAGGTTGGTGTTAGCGCGGCATTGCTCCTTGTGGTGTCCGACATTATGGCACCTGCGGCAGATTTGCTGCCGGCAGTTCCTCTCGGAGTGCCCTCTTCGGTTGCAGACGGAGCATTGAGTGGCATTCGGACGGTATTCACGTTCGTGGGAATATTGTCGGCGGTCGCGATTGTGGGGACTATCCCGGACGTAATTTCGGCCTCCGGACGAATACCTGTGGTTGTCGCGGCCGTATGAGGAGGTGTTACCGTTATCACGACGGCTTTCGTGACTTCGACCGTCCGCGCGTCTGCTGCCTCGCTCATCCCATCGGTCATAAGCTGGATAGCTGTCGTGTGAGTGGCTTCGCGGATATCGCTTGTCACTACGGCCTGTTGAAGGGGAACGTCCTCTATCATCAAAACTTACCTGTTTCGGAGCCATGGAAAGCTGTAGAAGACGCATTTGCTCTTTGAGGTCGTTTATATCTCGTTCCTGTGGAGATGGTGGTGGGGGAAGAGATGAGCCTCGCATGATGGTCTCTAATCGCGTAAGCGTGTCCGATTCCGACGGGGTCGATGACTCGAAACGGCGAGCCACTTGTTCTGCCTCGACGAGGGTTTTGGGGTCAAATCGGTGTACCCATGTACCGATTTCTTTGCGGAGACCCTTTGTGAAAAGCTGCACTCGCACAGCCTCATCCGTAATGGTGCGCGATAAGATATCCGTGAGGTCCCTCGCGTATTCCTCAACGGATTCTCGTTTACCTTGTTCGCGGTCGAACAATCGAGAGAGATGGTTTTGCTGCTCCTCCTTGACGAAATGTGAGCGCATTGCGGTGGTCAGTCGACTCACATCTTCCGCGACGGCGGTGGACAACAAACGGTACCAGTTGTACGCCCTTCCCGTGAGTCCGGTGCTGAGGGCAATACCCTGAAGCTCGCGAGGTACCTTATTTAGCTTCATATAAGTCGTGGATCTATGGAGAAAATCCTCCACGTTTTCCGTTGGCTTTCCCTCGTAGGTTATCCGGTCGGGCAGGGAGGGGCTCTTTTTGGATGACTGAAGCTGGTGCAGAGTTGCTTCGTGTGCCGATACCTGGTTGTCGGCAAGAAGGCGGAAGGCTCCGGTAATGACGGCTGCCATGTCTGTAAGGGCCGTCGCATCGGGGTTTACCTGTCTCTCCTCTGCGTTTGTTGTCTCGCGGTGTCCGCTTTCGCTGCTGCTGCTCTGCGACATGGTTGGATTTGGATTCGTGCGAATTCTTGGCGTAGCAATTGTCAGCTGTTTTCCTGTACGAAGGAGCATATAGTAGAGCGCTTTGTACCGGGAAGTTTTTTTTTCTGATAACAGTGGAAGTTATCAGATATCCGGACTCTCACACCACTTCTTATAACTATATTTTCTCCTATATAGCTATACACTTGTTATACTTATATTTCTTGGTTATTCGTATTTCTGCGCGCTCCTTCGTATATAGGAATATTGTAGCTGCTTGTAGTTGCTTGAGTGGGGACACTAGCCAGAGAAAACACACGAGTCCAGGAGTTGAGTTGTTGTTGATTTATTCGAGTTTGGTTTATTAGCTTTCTCTGGAATCTCGGGTCAGAAATCTTGTTCAGATACTTCGTCTCTTCGTTAGGTAGATCTCTGTACTTCCGCGAGGCCAGCTATTTTATCGGGGTTCCGGCATTGGATTACGCTCGGAACCACACCCACAGCTGGCCTCCCATTGATCCAGGTATAGCCGGTCCCCCTTCACAAAGATCAACCCCAACTGCTCACATGGGGCGTGGGCTCGAAGGGTCATTGGCCAATGGGAAAAGGTACCAGCCAGGTACCCCGGGCTAGTGAAACATGTCATGCTGACAATGGAAAAGAGGGGGAGCGTTTCAAAAGTCAAAAGAGCTAGATTAATATCATAACACTATCGGCGGGTAATTTGTGCACTGCTCTGTTAAGCAGTAGCTTAGGGTACATTCTTCCCAACCCCACTTTGAAACATAAAGCGACGTCATGAGTTTCTTTCTGACCCTACCTTCCAACAGTTCAATGAATTATCACCCCAACAACACACTGACACGTTACTTTACTCAATTGCCTAAACCCATACAATTAAAAGGTAATTGGGAGGTGGGATTAGCAGAAATTCAGTACCCTGTTTCCAGGTACAACATCGGGGACAATGTCGGTTTTGTCATAGTGGATGAGTGAGCTGGATACCATACGATAGACAGACACTTGGAAGGGGATCCTTTGGTCGAGTCCTTGGTCGTTCGCCTGACCCCCGGTTCCTACAGTGCTGAACAATTGATAGACAGGATCAATATGCACATCCGCAAATCGCATCTCAGAGGCGTGGTTCGATTTCAATTCAATTCCCACTCACAGACCGTGAATGTAAAAATAACTGATCCCAAACTTCAAGTTGTCATGACCGAAGGTCTTCGTCAAATATTGAGGTGTGAGGAATGTCTTTCGCTTTACGATTCTCAAACTGATTACAAGCCTAATGTATTTCGAGGGTTGTACGCACTGTACGTTTATTGTAGTATAATTGAATCACAAGTGGTCGGGGACACGATGGCCCCCTTGTTACGCACAGTTCCTGTGGACTACGAACGGGTGCACAAAATGGTGACCCAGACATACGAACAGATATTTTATTACCCTGTGGGCACCAAAACCTTTTGTACCATAGAAATTGATATAAGAGACGACACGGGTCAGTCCGTGGCATTCGAAGACGGACATGTGATGGTGACTTTACATTTCCGTGAAACCAAGAAGAACTTAATTTGAGTCTCATGGCATCACCATCATGAGTTTCTTTCTGACCCTACCTTCCAACAGTTCAATGAATTATCACCCCAACAACACGTTGACACGTTACTTAACTCGACTTCCCAAAGCTGTACAGTTGGAAGGGGCTTGGGAAGTGGGATTAGCGGAAATTCAGTACCCTTACACGTGGTACAATGTTACAGAGGACGAGGGGTTGGTCGTCATGGATCGTGTGGCTGGTGCGCTCAATCTCCCCCCGGATATCTGTTGCAGTGAGCGATATGACATTGTGAGTGAATTTGCAGAGGCCCGTCCCAAATATTTTCACATTACCCCTGGTTTTTATACGACCGGATCGTTGATAGAAGCCTTTGCAGCCAAGTTAAAGGAGCAAAATGAGGAGCGAGTGCGTCTCACCTACAATCGAACACGACAGACAGCAACTATGACCCTAGACAATGAGTCAGTTGTAGTTTACATGGACGAGGGGTTGCGTCAAAGACTCGGTTTTGAAATGGGGATTTTTGAGAACAGTCAAGTCGGTCAGCACATTGTTGACCCTGACCGAGGCTTGTACGGACTCTATGTCTATTGTAATCTCATCGAAGCTCAGGTGGTAGGAGACACTGTGGTCCCCCTTCTGTGTATTATTCCAATCGATCACGATCGTTGTGGGCAGTTGATCAACTCCACGTATAAAAAGATATTTTATTACCCGATAGCCACCAAGACTTTTTCTACTATAGAAATCGATATAAGAGATGACACGGGTCGACCCATTCCATTCGAATCTGGTAAAGTGACAGTGACGTTACATTTCCGTAAAATCAAGAAAGCTATATTTTGAAAACCATGGCTGATATTTACACCCTGTATTACCTGAACCAAGCGGGTGGAGGGCTCCCCGTGTTTTCCGGTGCCAGAAGTCAGCGTGGACATGGCCTTGGTAATGTGGTTGGTGGTCTGGCTAAAATGGTGTTACCGCTGGTTCGAAAAGTTTTACCTGTCGTTAAAAAACACGCCTTGAAAACAGGAGTGAGGGTGGTTGGAGATTTGTTGGGAGGGAAGTCTCTGAAACAGTCGGCTAAGAAACGATTGTTACAAACCGGAGAGGAAGTGTTCGATCAAATAGTTCCACCCAAACAACCGCGTAGCCGACCACCATTCTCTATAAAACGACTCGCACGAGGTAGGAACAGTAGTTCACGCGGTCGTCGTGGAACAACTCGGAGGTTGCCAAAAGATATTTTCGGTTAGATCATGGCACTGGTACACCCCCAATCTTGTCCCTGCGTCAAAAGTGAATTAGACTTATTTTCGATTCCCCCAACTCAAAGCAGTATCGATCATGGATCGTGGATCGAATTCCATCCGGTAGCTGCTTTAGGTTCGGGTCTAGTCGAATTCTACATCAGTGGGTCGGGTGATGATTATATCGATCTGAACGACACGTATTTACAAGTGAATGCCAAAGTGGTGAAAAGGATGGGGAGGTTTTGGAGGCTGACAGTGCTGTAGCACCCGTTAACCTCTGGTTACACTCACTCTTTTCCCAAGTCGATGTCTCTCTCAACGAAAAACTTGTGTCCTCCTCGACAAACACATACCCGTATCGCGCTTACATGGAAACGCTATTGAGCTATGGTTCGGAAGCCAAAAACTCTCAGTTAACAGCTAGTTTATGGTACAAAGACACCCCAAAACACATGGACGCCGTGGGTGGTACTCACAACAAGGGGATGATAGCTAGAAAGGAACGAGCTCAAGAGAGTCGCATTGTGGATATGATAGGCAAATTACATTTAGATTTATTTAGTCAAGAACGCTATTTATTAAACGGCGTAGATTTGAAGTTGCGATTAGTACGCAGCGGTGACAGCTTTGCCCTTATGGCCAATCCTGCAGATGGATTTGCCCCTAAAATAGTTCTGCAATCCGTGACCTTATTCGTATGCAAAATAAAGTTGAACCCCACCGTGCAACTAGCTCACATTAAGGCTTTAGTACGAAGCCCAGCTAAATACCCCATAAGACGCATAGAAACCAAAGTGTTTTCTGCATCTCAAGGAGCTATGACGATCAATCAAGAAAATTTATTTTTGGGTCAGTTACCCAAACGAATTGTAGTTGGAAGTGTTGATAATAGGGCGTTCAACGGTGATTACACTCAGAACCCCTTCAACTTTAAGCATAACGACCTCACATTTTTAGCTCTGTACGTTGACGGGCAACTAGTGCCCGCAAAACCATTACAGCCCGATTTTAATCACCATATATAACTCTATCAAGATAAGTTGGAGTGATTATCCCAATGGCTATACACTATTCGCTTTTGATCTGACCCCTGACCTGGGTGATAGCGGCACTCATTTTAATTTGTTGGAACAAGGAAACGTGCGCTTGGAAATGCGTTTTGGTACGGCCCTAGAACGTACCATTAATGTCATTGTGTATGCCGAATTTGAAAATATGATTCAAATTGACCGAAACCGTAACGTTCTGTTTGATTACGCTGCCTAACGATGGATACCAGGCAATTACACGAGCTCTTTACAAAAAGACGCTTTCACTCGAGCTACTGTGCGCGGAGTGTTTGCGCGGAATAAATTACCCCGCCATGTCAAATACCCCAGTGGTTTCGTTTGTAATACGGATCCAGCTTCCAAAAAAGGCAAACACTGGATTGCTATTTTCATTGATCATAATGAACGAGGCGAATATTTTGATTCTTACGGACTACCTCCTATTCATAACGTATTTGTGAAGTTCTTGACCAAGCATTGTGTGAACTGGACTTATAATACAAAGCCATTACAAGACTTTAATTCCAATACTTGTGGACTTTATTGTTTGTATTATTTAAAGAGACGATGTCGTGGAATAAGTTTGAACCAATTGCTGGCTGTATTTACCGACGATTATTCAACCAATGATAAGCTGGTGACATGTTTAATTCAAGGCAAATAAAGAACGCGTGTTGAAAATGTACCACGTTTTTATTCTTAGTTTCTCTCACAGCCTTTAAACATCAATTTCTTACAGAGCGCACATCCATCGATTACATAACACCTTCACTTCAATTTATTACATAATAACACATATCAATTTCTTAAATAGCATATTAATGTATCACACATCTAAAGGTTTAGTGCTTACACCGTCTGCGTTCACAATTCTCTTGGGGTAAAAATAACTTAATCCATTTCTAATTTGCGTATACGAATACATTGTGTTATTGTTAATGCGAAAGCCACGGTTCACACCGCGACCCGATTTTTGTTCTCTCAGCACATTCATATATTTCTCCTTGTTCAGGTGGTTTTGACGCTTATTGAGTCCTTTACACGAGGCTTTATTGGTAGTTCCATAACAGTAATAGGTTTTACTGCACAGTCTGATAAAACCATCTCCACTCCACTCCTCTTTAAATAACCCCGGGGTACGTTTATCATATTTTTGGCGGGTCACACAGCACGGTTGAGGTACCCACGGGTTCCGTTCATTTTACACTGTATAAAGTCGTTGTTGTGATCATCACACGCTACAGCTGTCAACCACTGAGGGTATTCTCTGTAAAATTGTTCTTTCATGTTGGGTTTGATGACATCCGTTAGATGACTACTACTAAGGGCGATATAACTACTATCAGTGTCCATCTGTACATAGGCAAAATCAGATCTCGCGACATACTTGTCAATAAAATCATAGTAAAATTCCAGAATTCTTACGATTCCTTCACACAACTTCGCTTCATTTCCGTTCTGTTCACGCCTGATGTAAGTTTTTCCTTTTTCGTGGTAACGATGAAAGATGATTGAGGGTCCGCCCACTATTCCATTTTTAATCAACCAATAGATGTCGTTGTTCTTTTCGTCAGGTAAGGTAAAATAATCTTCCAAGTCTTGAAATAAATATCGCATGGTTAATCCGGGCACTGATATTCCATCCTTCAACATATCTATACCTCTCTCACTGTAAAAACTACTCTGTTTCTCTATGGCTTCCAGAAACGGTTCGACATCTAAATTGTTGTAATATATCAAAAAGTCTTTAAAAGTCTGCATATGACCTGCTTCCCACGCATCTTGACATTCAGCGTATTGGTCAGCTGTAATGTTTTCTTGTTTTAACGCACTGTAAAAAGCTGCATGGGGTGGTGATTCTGTGTGGTTCAAACGATCGAGTGTCACCCATTCATACGGGAAATATCCCTTTTTCTGTTCGCATTGAAAGGCTCGTAGGTATTTGTCGTATGTATATCCAGGTGCAATAAAGTTGGTGATATCCAAAAACCGTACATGGTCCGTTTCAATGCACATGAATGAGTTATTTCGTTTGATGGTATACTTGATCGATGAATGTTCTTGCAGGTAAGTTGTCAACGGTATTTTCACAACGTTGAGGTCATAATTCGATGAGTTGAATCGACTAACGGTAATACATGTAAATAGTTGTCGAATTTGTTCTGTAATTTCTGCAATGGATGTTCTCCCTTGACGACCGGATCAAGTTGATTGATTCATTGATTTTCTCTTGTAACTGGGTTAGGGGCAGCTTCGTATTGAGCAAGCATCAGTAGATAGGCAGCGTTTGATATCTCCTCTATATACATCATCATCCTGTCAATCAATGTTTGTGCGTTTCCTTCCGTTACAAAGCATTTTGGTTCTGTATAATCAGGTACATTGCTGCATACACTCACTGATAACGGTACGTGTTTTTGGTCCCAGGTGCCTTTGGTGAATTGACGGGTAGATTGTCTTCTCCAAAATAACTTTCAAAATCATAGTTGGCTCTGTAAGGGTAAATACCGTCTTCTATTTCGATTCCTTCGTCCCGTAACGCTTCACAGATAGTGGGTGGTAGATGAAAAACACCGCCTGGGTACTTGTATTTGGTTTCCACAGTACATATGTTTTCATGGCGATGTAGTTTTTTCTCACTTTTCCACAGCTTCTGACAGGTACCACAAATATATAATTTGCTATAAAGGTCAAAGTTTTTTATGTAACTAAAGTGATTTTCGTACAGGTTCAATTTCAAGGTCGAGGCGAATTTTGTACACGTTCGCTTGACCAAAGTAGCTACCTGAAACACATATAACAAATCAATCACATCTCATATTTCCATTTCGATATCAAATGATTACATCGTTTATGTTGTTACTTCTGTTTAATCACTACAAGACACACTTACTTGATTCTCGTCTAGCGTATACACGGTGATATTCACTTCGAATTGTTTTGCTAGTCTTTCAACGTCTTCAAGAGGTACACCCGCAAATGTTTTATTCTTTTGTTTGGGGTAAGCAGTCTTTAACAATGTTTTTGCTGCGTTCTCTAGACTCCTGATCTTCGCTCCTCTGTGTAAGGCCAGTGCCCTGAAAAAGCACAATCGGTCTTGATACGGTTTACCCGTGGTTTTCTTTCGGTCTAACAAGTTGATGGCTCTGTTTGTTTTCAGGTGTTCCGGTATAACAGATGGTGGGTAGCTGATCACGTGATCTTCGATTGGGTTCACAAAGATGGTCAAATTAGTCACTTCCTCTACACTCCATTTCGAATCCGGTCGTTGGTTCTGGGCGTAGGTTAAAATGTCTGTTTGCGTTATTGCATCTATAGCCCTCTCAAAATCATCGGCATTCCGTACGACTAGAGGGGTTGGTAGCATACGATGGTTATTGATGGACGAATGAAAGTACCGCAATTCATCTGATTCTTTGTGACGTAATAAGAATCCATAACTCCCGTTGATTTTAAAGGCTGAATCGCATTCCTCAAATATATACTGGTTGAGGTTGGGCACATCTTCTGATAAACTATAATTGTAAACAGTTTGCAGGCTTCCAAATCGCGTATGAGTCCGTATAGCTCGTTCATTCACAGCCAACACAGCTTCTGTCGACATAATCATCGATAATCTGTCAATATAAATATCACCCAAAGTCATAAAGCTTTCCATTACGTCATTCCTCAATTCTACCGGTAATAGACCTATCCTTTAATAGACCTACCCTTAGCGTTGTCGACTGTTGGGCCATTTCCAGTTTGTGTCGGGGGGCTGTGTTGAGCGTTGTTTAACAAATTCAGGGCTGCATTGGCCTGTTCAATTGCATAAGTGTTCATAGCGGCGTGTAAAATATCTTCGTCTCCCGTCAACACTAAAACACACACACGCGTAACAAAAATAAATAAATAAATGACGTATACGTGGTAACACAAACACCAGTATAACATTTATATATATATATATATATATATATATATATATATATATATATATATATTTATTTAAATTTTAAAAATATTTAATTCTAACTAATTTCTTCTATCTTCATCCTACAAACAAAAACAAAATATATTTTATTCTCTAAGAATAAACCAAAATAAAATTCCAGAGAATCTTAAACATTTGCGGTACTCATGGTTCTCTTGTAAAAGATGTTTGGGTTCCCTGCAAACAAAGAAATATAGACTTACAACAGATACAAAAAAGTCAACGAATCTATACTATGATATAGCGTGCTTTAAGCAAATACTCACAGTACGGGATAGGCCGTTACGAGGGACCCGCCCTTCGTAATAACTTTAACCCACTTGGTAGGGGCCGAGTCAAATCCAGGATATGATCCTGTAACGCCAACTATATCGGCAAAACGCTTATAAGAAAATAATTTTATGAAAGCCAAAACGTTCCTCCAAATCGGGATTATTCAACGTTTGTTCCACTAATTCCGGATAATTTGGTTTATTAAATCTTGACTTTGTCGGATCCGTTGAAATACAATGGTTTTTTATGGATATGTTCCATTATGACAAAATATAGATGAAAACTATTTGGAAGTAAAGTTACCATCCGCTATTTGTAACCCATAAGTCCACCCCCATTTTGAGAAATATCCAATGGTCAACTTTTAATCCATCTGTCGTTATATTCTCAATGAGAGTTAGAACACACTTAAAGACATCTGTCATTTTTCCCTCCTATGTAAGACTCATATGCTAGTAAGATTCATTCACGTGAAAACATATCTAACGAAAATTGACTTTTAATAGCCATTTACAATCTCCTCAATAAAACTATCGAAAATGACCTCACCCAAATACCGCCCATTCATCACATCAGGTCGAAAGTCAACAACCTTCCTAAGGACATAGCCCCAAATGAACTCACTCGAATATCGTACATTGCGCGAGCCTGCTAAGGTCACCAATTCAATATATCACCACATGTCATGGGATAAAGGAAGTTAATAGCAACAAATCACCTCGTAAACACCGTCTTCATATCTGAACAGATGGTGAATACTCCACTAACATTAACGCTATCCTTCACTTCTCTTTCAACACCATTACCGCTAATTGACTTTTAATACCCATTTACAAACTCCTTCTCAATAAAACTCCCAAAAATGACCTCATCCAAAATAGCGCCCCTCCATGAGGTCACCAATTCTATGGTCGCAAAGATTTCAAGGACGGAAAATAACGGAACAGATGGTGAAATCACTTTCCAAAAATAGAATGAGGTCATCAAAATAGCGCACCGAATCCGCAAGCGATCGTCAGCGAAAAATATATTGCGCAATCGACTTCGTCCATCGTTCGACGTCAAAAACGAGGTAAGTAGGGGCACGTCTATATACTACTACCCCATACAGTGATTTGTTTTTATACACTACGTCGTGAGCGTTTTATGGCCAGCTTTTATTTCCACACAAACATCTAATCGTGATAACTGTAGATCATCTAGTCAGTGTGTGTATGCCGTTGAGGTATAGGCAATTGAAAGTGACATCATTTATCGTATTTATAAGTTGGTTTGATGTGCTCGGTCTTACCGGATTCGGCGTCTTGAATTATGGACTTAGATACTGTCGATGTACCCTTCACCCTATGGATTCCATATCCGTTTTTTTTTCTTGTTTGTTATATTATATTTATCATGTACATTGTTATCTTTTGGAAGATCCGAGTTCAGTTAAACGAAGTCTCAACACTAGCAATAGGTTCACAGACAACCAAAACACAGTCTACTAAAAGTACACGAAGAACGAAGATGATGACAATCATTGTACCCCTCATATTGGCTACCTGGTTGCCATTTACCGCATTTAGTCAATATGCATCTCCCACCATGAGCGGTTATATTGAATGGATCACCGCACTGCATATGCTTATGACACTCAATTCTTGTATCAATCCGATTATCTACTGCTGGCAACATCCAGTTTTCAAAGCCGCATTTGCCTTACTTCTATGCCTGAAAAGTACAAGAGTTCAGAATATATCGGTGATGCCATCCTCAGAACAGACGGCCAATGCACTGACAGCTATGCATACTATGTTCAGACATCCCACTGCACGTGCTAGTGTAGCCCCTGTACTCAGCATTGTCCCTACAGCTGTGAATCATATGTAGTTCTGATGATCAGGCTATTTTGGTTTATTCTTCTGTTTTAATCTTTGACAAATAACCTTTGATAGGTTTGAAGGTGGGTCAATAACTGAATTAGCTGGAATGTATCATATTTAAAGCGGATTTTATTATAATTTGCTGAAAGACGTCCATAGCTCTGTTGAATATTCTCTTAGGCTAATATTTTGTATGATTCGCTGATAGTGATACTTCGCTACTTTTGGATATTCATCACATTTTCGCTACAGCTGGCTTGCACAAACCTAAATACTTGAAGATTCTGTTCACGGCGAATTATTTATGGAATTCTGATGTATTAGACAGTTTTACATGGATAGCTTATGTTCTCGGTTGTAATGTAAAAGTTCACCGTTTTGACGTTTAGCCAAAATAAAGTTTTGTATGTGAATGATATCCGTAAAAATAAATATATAATTGGCGACGTGTGTGCAAATACGCATATATAAGACGAAGTGAAGCGAAGTCCTCTGTACATAGCGCAAATTCATTTGTAAAGCTATCATTGTAGGTTTGTACAAGAAGGTATCATATGATTATGTAACAAAGCAGCCCACCAACGTCGCACGGCCGTACAACACTTCGTCTTGCACTGTGGTACACATGGTTTATTTACTCTTCCAGTGACAAGTATTGTTCATGACTATATATCGGATTTGAAAATGTGATAGCATCATGTAGACTCTTTGATGTTGCAACTATTTTTAGGGGGGATATGTTTTAATCAGTCTTGGTAATATACCAACATATGTTTTAACATTTAAATTAGCAAAAATGTCCGAAATATACTTTGTGCCGACGACCATCAAAGTATCTGTACGTCCACAATGTTGACTGCATACAAACAATTCAATATTTGTCATGTCAATAGTTTGCTAGAAGCATTGAAAAGCTCTAGTTACTGGTCCTGGGTTACTCAATTGGTGTAGGTTAGTTCGTCATATTTGGTGTGACAATTAAAGTAATTTCATGTAGTACTCTGTATTTGCATGGCGGTGAAAATGTCAAGTAACATATTGTTGGAACACCTGTAATAAATATTGTTTGATGTTTCTTTGGTTAATCTAATAAAGAAAGTTGATAGAGTGCTCTGTATTTGCATGACGGTTAAAATATCATGTAGCACATTATTGGAATACCTGTAATGAACATTGCGTTATGTTACATTAGTAAATCTGATATATTAGTCGTCCAAAGAATCCCATTTTTATCAGAAAATGTAGCGTCAATGTAAAATATCAACAGACATGGTACAATAAGGTTTTCATCTAACGAACGATCTGGCAATGTATTGGTATCGCTTTCCCATATACAGAATGAAATGATCAAGTGCATTTGCACTGTGGATTGCTGTTCAAGAAATCGATTGCACCCAGAAAAAGTAAAACATTATTAGCATAAAATAACCATCTTCTCACCAGTAAAGCAATATCAAGCATTGGCAATGCAGCCTTCCCGTTCCCATGGAAGTAGAAGACATCAACAAAAGATTATAAGAGGATTATCTAACTCGATTGAATGGTTCAACAGACAAAGTACACACACACATATATATATAAATATATATATATACGTATTTTTCTTTATATATATATCTATATATACATATATATATATATATATATATATATATATAAAGATATATATATATATATATACTTTCATATATATAATTACATATATTAATATGTGCGTATTGGTATTTTGTTTTGGATGCTTCCGTTTTTGTATATGTATAACTTATACATGTAAATATAGATATATATACATATAGGTTTGCATATATACAATTATATTAAATGAATTATGTGTATATATATATTTATATATATGTGTATATAAATATATGTTTATATATATATAAATATATATGAATATATTTATAAATATTTATATATACATGCGTATGTATTTGCATATCTGTGTCGAGCATATATTTTTGAATATATATAAATTCATACATGCATGTTTATATATACATAATTTTGTATTAAGCATATTATTATTATTTTGTGTTAAACATGTATATATATATATATACATGTATATTTTGATATACATATATAAATATATATATACATATATAAATATATATATATATCAATTTATATATGTTTTATATATGTATAAGCATATATATATAATTATATATATATATGTGTGTATATATACATATATATGTTTGTATACATATATATAATATATATATATAAGTATATATATTCATATATATATGTATATATATACATATTTATATATATACATATATATATATATATATATATATATATTTATATATATATATCTGTCAGAATTAATGTTTTGTTGATGTTTACATTTTCCCTCACGGCTGCATGCCCATGCTTTCATTATTTATTGGTGAAAAGTAGTTATATTATGCCAATAATTGTTTATGGGTGCAATACTTATTCATATCCACACTTTAACCTATCATGCAAGTACATCGAGACGAAATCTATCAACTGTTTTTTTATTAGATTAACCAATGAAACATCAAAACAATCCATTTTTTACAGTTTTTCAATAATATGTTACTTGACATGTTAACCGTCATGCAAACACATGAAATTACTTTAATTGTCACACCAAATATGACGAACTAACCTACATCAATTGAGTAACCTAGGACCAGTAACTAGAGCTTTTCAATGCTTCTAGCAAACTATTGACATGACAGCTATTGAATTGTTTGGTATGAAGTCAACATTGTGGAAGTTCAGATACGTTAATGATCGTCGGTATAAAGTAATGTCCAGTATATTTCAGAAATTGTTCTGAATCAAATGTTGAAACATTTGTTGATATCCTACCAAGACGGATAAAGAAATATCACCTTAGAAATAGTTGCACCATCAAAGAGTCTAAATGATGCTATCACATTTTCAAATCCGATACATCATCATGATCTATACTTGTCACTGGAAGAGTAAATAAAGCATGGGCACTACGGTTCAAGACGAAGTGTTGTACGGCCGTGCAACGTGGGTGGGCTGCTTTGTTACATAATCATATGATACCTTCTTGTACAAACCTACAATGATAACTTAACAAATGATTAGTGCGATGTACAGCACTTTGCCTTGTACTTCGTCTTTGTCTTATATATGCGTATTTGCACACACGTCGCCAATTTTATATTTAGTTTAACAGATATCATTCACATGCTACAAAACTTTATTTTGGCTAAACGTCAAAACGGTGAACTTTTACAGTACAACCGAGAACATTAGCTTTCAATGTAAAGCTGTCCAATATTACAGAATGCCATTTATAATTCGCTGTGCAAAGCAGCTGTATCGAAAATGTGATAACGTGTTTCTAAAAAAAGTCACATGAATATCCATAAGTAACGAAGTATCACTATCAGCGAATCATACAAAATATTAGCCTAAGAGAATATTCAACAGAGCTATGGACGTCTTTCAGCAAATTATAATAAAATCCGCTTTAAATATGATACATTCCAGCTAATTCAGTTATTGGTCCACCTTCAAACCTATGAAAGGTTATTTGTCAAAGATTAAAACAGAAGAATAAAACCAAAATAGCCCGATCATCAGAACTACATATGATTCACAGCGGTAGGGACAATGCTGAGTATAGGGGCTACACTAGCACGTGCAATGGGATGTCTGAACGTAGTATGCAGAGCTGTCGGTACATTGGCCGTCTGTTCTGAGGATGGCATCACCGACATATTCTGAACTCTTGTGCATTTCACGCATAGAAGTAGGGCAAATGCGGCTTTGAAATCAGGATGTTGCCAGCAGTAGATAATCGGATTGATGCAAGAATTGAGCGTCATAAGCATATGCAGCGCGGTGATCCATTCAATGTAACCGTTCATGGTGGGAGATGCAAATTGACTAAATGCGGTAAATGGTAACCATGTAGCCAATATGACGGATACAATGATTGTCATCATCTTCGTCCTTCGTGTACTTTTAGCAGCCTGTGTTTTGGTGGCCTGTGAAGCTGTTGTTATTGTTGACAATTTGTATAACTGAACTCGGATCTTCCAAAAGATAACAATGTACATGATTAATATAGCTCCGATGTATATGTAGACGCAGAAAACAAACAAGAAAACAAACGGATATGGCATCCATAGGGTGAAGGGTACACCGACAGTATCGCTATAAAGTCCATAATTCAAAACGCCGAATCCGGTTAGACCGAGCACACCAATCCAACTTATAATTACAATAAATGTTGTCACTTTCAAAGACATTAATTGTCTGTACCTCAACGGCATACACACAGCAACTAGACGATCTACAGTTATCAGAAACAGCGTCAGAATAGAGGCTTGTGTGGAAATAAAAGCTGGCCATAAAACGCACACGGCGTAGAGTCTTAATAAAATCACTGTACGAGGCGAGTGGGTTAATACAACGAAGAATATGATGCCGATCCCAACAAACAGATCTGCAATGCTGAGTGAGAGGATGTAGATGTTGCTGGCAACTGCCCGTAGTTTTTTGAATCGTAATATTGAAACGATTGTTAAAAGGTTACCTCCAATGATGACCACATTGAGAATTGAAATAAATGACTTCTTTCGCCAAAGTGATCGCCTTTAATGAGCGTATAATATCGTTCTCAGTCTCTAGAGATTCGGCAGTTGACGCTCCCATGATCCTTGTCACCAATTGAGATAGTATGGACCCGCCAGGTTGATTCTTCCTCCCTGTTTCGTCTCTTTGTCGGCACTGCACGACCTGTGGCTCTCACACTCCTTATGTTTCCTGCGCGATTATTGATCTCATCGTGTTGACCCGATGCTTTGTATGCCCAGGGTAAATTGATGAGCAACCTTTGCCTCAGTTCACACGCGAAATCGTTTGCTGCACTGTGTTGCAGACGACATTGGATGCCGAAGGGCAACACTCTTTTAACTGCATAAACTTATCGCTCAATATAGCATTGTACATCGTCTTGCATTGGTAAATTAGACTCTTCGTCTTTTCAAATAATGTATAGACTGTAGATGATTTATAAAGTTGGTACATTTATCTAAACAGAATATGAGCGAGGTTATTGGTGTCGGAATCAATCTACTTCTCTACGCCTGTAATCTCTTGAACAGTTTCATAAACCACGATCTCTTTGATGTCCCATCATAAACACCTTTTGTTTGACATTTTTCAATTTCTGCATGCTATGACAGTTTGCTAAACCTATGAACAAGGTGGTGGAAGTTTGTAACAAACGGGTCATTTAACTGATGTTTTGGTATGCTTACACAAGCGGCTTGAAGGTAATGTTCCTGGCAACATGAAATGATATTGCCAGTTGATTGACTTATGTACGTCATTAAATTGCTAATATGACTTTCTAACCATGTTTATGTTATTGATATTATTAATTTTGCCTGTACAATGTTATTAATATTATTGCCTACACATAACGCGCGTACTTTTGACTTACATAATACAGTCGAGCGATCCACTCCGTTCGATTCTACCTCGGAATGCCTGACAACAGTGGCTGTTAACGAATGCTCACTTGACCTGACAATAAACAACGACCGGAGGAGATGAGGTCAGTCAATAAGGGGCAAAGTATGCCAATCACGTGCAAAATAAAACTTAGCTTTCGTTCTTATTGGTCACACAACATTTTACCTTCGGCGCTGAGTACTAAATCATTGAGCTCCCTGAATTGTGGCGTCAGCATTCGTAATGACTCATGCTGTCAGCGCTATAAAGCGCAGGGTGGGAAAGCTTGCTAATTATTACCTGGCATCACGCTACCAAAATTATATTTTCAATATTTGTTGATTAGAAAAATGCAGAAAAAGTACAGTTTAGGAAAATATAACATAATCGGGATCAAACATAAGCAATTGTTGACGTTGTACTCTTGTCTTCCCATAGTAGCTCATCTTCAGCCGCTTTTAAATTAGAATGCTGACAGCAGTTGATAACTAAATTGCCATATTCCACCGTGTGCCACTCCAGATGATGTTATACCAAGCAGAGGAACACAGACTGTCATATATGGAGTGTACAACTATTTGATTTCGTGTTATGACGGAGATAAGGGTTGAGTAGGATCACGACAGAGATTATAATGGGGTCATAACCAGGATATGTGTGAGGTCAAGTCGAGAATGACGACATCCGTTTATCATCCGCTTCGCTATGCTGAGATACCACATCAAATTTGCCTTCATAACTAACAATTCTGGACTATTTCAAGCCACTTTTAAGCATTTACAACGTCGGAAAATCTCTATGTAATATGTAAAAGAAACTGTTCATACTACGACTGCATCTTTGCAAACGTTGTAGTGGACAGTTGCTGGGCTCCGCTTACCTCCTTCATTTTAATGCATGGGTCACGTGAGACCTAAAGGTACTACTGGCCACAAGATAATCATCCCCCATACGAAGTTGATGTCACATGCCTTGGTGGTCGAACGGGGCTGTGGCCCGTAGAAAGCCCAAAAGAAATTATCTCCCATACAAAGTTGTGGTCACATGCCTTTAGAGTCGAACGGGGCTGTGGCCCATAGGAAGCCCACAAGAAATCGTCCCCCATACGAAGTTGTGGTCACATGCCTTTAGAGTCGAACGGGGCTGTGGCCCGTAGGAAGCCCACAGGAAATCATCCCCTGTAGGAAGTTGCGGTCACATGCCATGTGGGTCGAACGAGGCTGTGGCCCATAAGAAGCCCACTAGAAATCATCCCCTGTAGGTAGTTGCGGTCACATGCCTTGAAGGTCGAACGGGGCTGTGGCCCTTAGGAAGCCCACAAGAAATCATCCCCTGTACGATGTTGTGGTCACATGCCTTTAGGGTCGAACGGGGCTGTGGCCCATACGAAGCCCACAAGAAATCACCCCCCGTACGATGTTGTGGTCACATGCCTTTAGGGTCGAACGGGGCTGTGGCCCGTAGGAAGCCCACAGGAAATCATCCCCCGTACGATGTTGTGGTCACATGACTTGAGGATCGAACGGGGCTGTGGCCTGTAGGAAGCCCGCAAAAAATCATCCCCCGTGCAAAGTTATGGTCACATGCTTCAAGGGTGGTCTGAGGGCGTTCTACGGATTCTTTACGGGGATTTGTCCACGAGGTCTAAATGACAAATACGTGCACTTAAGAGGCACTTAGAGAACCGAGCGACTGCCTACGGGCCTTCTACGGGCATAAACCTGTAAGGAGTCTGTGTCTGAAAGTTCAACTTTTGGACTCGTTCGGTTCGCCCGTACAGGGCCCGTATACTGCCCATCGTTGACCATAGTTTTCAAGAGTAGTTCATAATCAGTAATTGCGTTCAGGTTGACATCAAACCCCTACCATATACATGACATATGAGTTTATTGCATGCACTTTGCCATGTGTATGTCTATTAAGAATGTTGCATGCACTGTACCATGTGTATGATAAATGAGTTTATTGCATGCACTATACCATGTGTATGTCTAATACGAATATTGCATGCATTATACAATGTGTATGCCTATTAAGAATATTGCATGCACTATACCATGTGTATGTCTAATAAGAATATTGCATGCATTATACAATGTGTATGCCTATTAAGAATATTGCATGCACTCTACAATGCGGGACGTAACGGGCTTGTTGTATGATTATCATTATAATATGTTCCACGTTGTCAATTATTCATTGTACACACCAAATGACACCTATACTCCTACAATGAGCGATAGCCATTTTATGTCAAGAAGTAAATATTCGATGCATAAGGTGATATTTGTAATATGTGGCCCATGGAATAGATATATAGACTCAATGAGTTATGCATGGTTATTGCGAATGTTGACATTCGTATAAACTCATGCAAATATATCATGCTCGTGTAAGCCTTCGTCGGAATGATTGATAATTAATCACTGTGGCATCATATTGTGTTGCATAACTCGTAAATGTGTTTGTTTTCCGTGTATGCACTGTACAATATTTGAATCTTGATATGCCTAAGCACAAGCAATATTTTCTGTGGCCATAATAGCAAAGAGTTAATAGCTACGCTCAGTGTTCACTCAATCTTCAGCCCGAGAGAAAATGTGAAGACACCACCTGTTAGGCCCCGTGCATGGATTTGTCTTAGCGTCCCTTAAACCACGTGGAATTCTCTGATTATTTCGGAGCCGTGGAAGCCTCGGCAAATATGATGACTCCATGTATTTAACAGACACCGATCCCGGGACGTCGGATCAGCAATCCCATGTATCGTCGCCTGATGTATTTCATGCAATTTCAAAATCCCAACACAGCTTAGCGAAGCTGCAAACTCTATGCTCGAGATCTTCACAAGCCTACATATGTTGAACTCAACCTCCGGCCAGTTACCTCGCTTTGGAAGTTGACAATCTAATATTACTACAGCGCGGACTTAAAGATCGAGAATAGTAAACGGCGTGGACGCTGCGAGAGGCGAACTGTTTTTGATAGGTCTACCCAGGAAAAATTTACCAAGTTGACATTTATTTCAAATTGTATTTGTTATTTTCGCTATTTTGTCCGACGTGTTTTGACAGCGGAAAACTCTCATCAATCGCAGTGACGTCAGCCCAGTATTCCCATGTGTTTTTGTCTACTTCACAGTAGCGCCACCTTACGATGGCGGTGTACTATAATCAGTGAAGCGATCTCCACAGAGCCACTCGAAATGAGGCATCTTAGCGTAGCTATAAACTCTTTGATAGTAGTGTGGAAATAGCCACTCTCCCAAACAAACTTGGAGCAGCATCACGGTCCTAGTTGGTACACATGAACAGTTGTTATTTTGCTTGGCTCAACAAAGGTAATTGCTTTGTGGTCTAAATGGCAAGCGTAAAATTGATTACCTCGAAATACAATTTCAAACATGTCGCTCCATGAAAGTAACTCGGTCCCGCTTATTTGTAGTAATACACAAATCTAGCATGCAACATGGCGTCTTGTAGATATTCTTACCGTAATATAATTATGCTCTGATAAATGATCCCACCATGGAAAGAGCATTGATAATGCATTGTTGATGCTAAAACATACCTTATATCCTTCTGATATTGAGCTTAGTGATTGAATGTTGATGAATATTAGATTGCTAGATATGCACTGCATCATTTTATTCAAAGAGCACTTATGGGGAGATGCTCAAGATACTATATTAAAAGCAGGATTCATATGCGGATTTACAATAATTATTGTTCATGTCACTGTCAGTAATGGCGAAATAAGTAAGAGAATGCCAATTCACAAATCTTTTTATTGCATGAAAACATTCACTAAAGAATGTTATGTTGCTTTAGTTTTTGCCAATATTACTTAATCTGTTAGTAAGAGTGATCTTATATATATAACCTTTGCGTCGTGATTTGTGCCATTTTGGATAATCAGCTTTTGGATATGGTTAAAAATTAAATGTCATCTAGTATTTCCAAACTTGATATTCATTTAGACACCATGTCAAAGTGTTTAACTGAGCCAGTTGCTTGCTTAGATTTCTTCATATTTATGCTCACTGGTCTATCTAGAGATTGCAATGGAAGCAACGAGCTTAAAGCTTCGCGGAGAGGGCTCCTTCTACAAGATGCGCTGTGACAATACAAATGAATTCAACACACCTCCGTCTACAGTTTGCGCTGCCATACAATCATCAAAAGCACATGGACTGTTGATCCAACGTTTTTGGGGATTTACCCCGTGAATCGATTGGCTGAGGCTACTGCGACCCAACAAATTAAAAGACGCTATGACAAAGCAGCGCGCTGCTCACAGGTGGCGTGTTTACATTTTTTGTTGGGCGGAGGCGAGTTTGAGCTCTGTTAGCATAGCTATAAGCTCTTTGATGGAAATGCGGACAATAGCTTTTGTGATAGGCACCGTCGGAGGTCTGGTTGCTGATGTCCATTCCCCGGTAGCTCACCATATGGAGTTTGCTTTGCTATTACAATGGTGGTGTTGACTAGCAAACCATATACATCAGTGTTGCGCTGGACAAGAGACTAAATATGATATCAATAAAACTGAAGATACGAACGCTTTTGAATGTCTAGTTTGCACTCCACCATTAAGAGCCTATATACCCTACGACATGGATAGGTGTGGTGTCTACCACGCTTCTAGGTATCAGTAGTCACTATCCTAAGCAGAGACATGGCAGAAAACTACTGCAATATGTATGCTAATTAAACGACAATTAGCACCTCTAGTGAAGGCTGGCGCTTTCCTCTCTTGAATGTTAATGTTTCTTCTCCCTGTAATGCCTGGTGTAGTTTTTGTTTCGTCGTCGTCGTCGTGTTTAGCAGCTGTCCTCCTCTGGCCTTTGCAGATAATATCGTAGGGGTAACCAAAATGTTTTCGGGAATGTATACACTCCAGGTATGAGTTATCGATCACGTTATTGTCAACATACTGGGCTATGAGGGATGACGGAAAACATCGCATGGACATGATTTGTATAAGGAAAACTAATCAGTGCAAATAGTTAGTGCAACATTTTACCTGCTCCATAGATAAACACAACATAAGTCATTTCAATTTGAGCTACAATTGCCTTGGCGAGTGCCGCAAACAGTAGGTAATCATATGCAGTGTAACACTGAATATAATACAACTCATTACTTATAGTGTTGCAAATTGACAGAATAAGGTAAGTGACAACCAGATGGCTAATATGATAAACACGAAGAATGTCAACATCAGTGTTCTTCGTGCACGTTGAGCAACCTGTGGTTTTTTGTATGAGGGTTGGTTACTACATTTGCTTCCTTAACTAAAATCTCCAAAACCATCACAATATAAAGAACACAAAATAGAAAATGAGTACTTCATCCCAGAGTAAACCCACCGTTTAGTCCCTGCTCTACATATACTAGACAAGGTTGTCTAAGCTTGCTGAACCAAATAGTAAATAGGAAATATGTTGCTTTTTTAAGCACCATTAAAAATTTGTTACTAATGGGCAACGGACTATTTTCGCGTTTTCAAAGGATTTGAGACTGGAATAAGCATGAGAACAAATGATGACATAAGACCAACAAAATTGTATTTCCGGCAATGAGTTGATTTTTTAATGCCAGCATTATGACCCTTTTACGTATGTAATTTAATTCATAACTTAGTGAAGAAATAATGTTGTCATCAAGTTACTAAACATTGTAACCCCGTTGGAAAAATAATATTATATATTGCTCAATCGCTTCAATCGTACCCTTCCGGGTATTTAAATTTTCTGACCTTATTTGTGATGAATCAATTCCTTTTAGTTGTTTCTATCAGTGCAGAATGAATTACTTTAACACGTTGAATTGTGCCTTAGTTTCAGTAATTCCTGATATAGACCTATCGATTGATTTATATATAACTACAGTTCTTGAATACTCTATTACCGAGGATTAAACCTAAGACAAAACCCAAATGACGCCTGCTCTACTTTCATTGCTGATCTGATCAAATCGATCTAATATTAGAGTATCCTTGTAAAAGTATTACTCCGGTCTGCCCTCCATAATAGCAGATTCAGAAATGGTCAAGTATACTGTAGTCTTTTTAGAGAAAGAAATAAACATAGTATCTTCATAGTATGTCCAAAAAACATTCAGTTCAATGATGCAGGTATGTAGGGTTGTATTGAATGGTTTGTATATTATTGTTGATATATTGTCTTTGTGGCGAACTAACAAATCACTTCTGCAAACATCACACCCACTCTCATCTACCAACGATGGCTATATTGCGTCCTTGTGCGCCAATTTACTTTTGACGTCCTCTGCATGGGTCGCGTATTTAAGCATGTCGGTTGAACTGCAAGTGTTTATTAGCAATAGTTTTCTTAAGACTTCTGCTTAACAAATAAATACCATGTTAGTTTAATTTATTCCTCTTATCTCATAGTAAATAAGTATAATACTGTATGGATCAACGGAGTGAGTAACTTTTCACACAGTGACAAACTCCGTGTGGTTAACTAACTGTCAGGGAAAATCTGCTGAGCAGATATAAGATAACCAGGTGACAGGAGAATGGCGCAAATAATGGAACAGGAGCAAGATACATGAGAGTTTGAATCATAATGACATCCAACATCGCCTTTGCTTTATAGTGAGTTGGCTTGAAAAATTTTAATGCATAATTGTTGTAAATGCCACAGGACAGCCGTTAGGACTGACATAATTAGGACGGCGGAAAAATGCAGTAAAAGTATGGTCCAGGAGTGAAGTAAAACATGGATCCTTACACGGATTGTCATTATCATTATTGAATGGCATCAAATTCGCACAGGAAGGAATAAAACTGATGCATGCATGATATGCTATGCGCTACACTTATGAGAGACGGGGCTAAGAGGTAACAAACGAGGGTACTTCATTATAAGGTCCACTTCGTCCTACACAAGGACGCGCCACAGAAACGTCTATTCGCAAATAAACTGCCACATTCGACTAACTGATGCCATATATTCAGGTCATATGAAGGTGAAAGAAACACAACTGCATGTTATTTAACTGTATATAAGTCAGCGACAAATCCAACTTAAAGTCTTACCTTATTTGAGATATTTGATACTTATCGTTTCCAAATAGAATATGTGAAACCAAGTAGAACGACATCACTAAAGTGTGTTGTGCTAGCAGATAATGAGTTGACTATTCACCGCGTATGTGGTCGTGAAGCGAATGGTCGAAAGAGGGGAACACGTCATATCCAAACAATGGTTATTGCTTTGCTTTATTGGCCATTGTTATACTGAAAACTCTTATGCTAGAAGTACATATGGAATTTCACTGATATTGGATTTGTACAAATCAGCATTTACATTAAGCCTTTGTTGACACACATCAATCAATCACTGGCGTAGACCCTCGGGAATCCCGCCACATGCATCTTTCTGTCGAGTATTATGCTTGATCAATTTTGAAACACGGTGTTTATAGGAAGGTGATGACCATGCAAGTAGTTTCGGGCACAGGTAACCGGCATGGAATTAGTATAAAGCATAACCAGTGGTGCAACATTAATAGATGGTATATGTTGAACTTTTCACCAAACAGAACACTTGTCGCTTGGGTTCATTCTACTGCCGCTTGGACAGTTAAAAGCATCCCGGAATTCGTAGGAGTTAGAAAGCGAACCTTTCACCCTGAAAAAAGAACAAGCCAAAGTTGAATCATCCATTGTTCATTTATGTAAGCACTGAGAATGTACATCTATCACAGTTTGAGTTTGATTAAGACTCCTCCATTGCGATTGATGCTCTTGTCCCACCTGAATTCGACAGGACTATGTGGCTCGGAGAGGATAGACTGGACGTAGAACTGTTGACGAGCCGTGCCGCACCATGTCTTCCCACATACCAACATAAGAAGCATATCAAGTGTAAGATTGTTCATTATTTCATGTACTATTCAGAATACCATACATAATTGCTGGCTATGTTTACGAGTTGTGGTTTAGCTAGAGGAGTATCCTGAATGTACGATGTCATGTGAAACATTGTGCTAATCGTTGTGAAATCCGCAATGCACTATTCCGAGAGCACTGGTTCGTTTGTTGGTAGTTTACCCAGAAGAATTAGCCAAACTGACCACTTAATAGACCGTAATTTCTTTAGGGTATCCAGGTTCTAAGAGGCTATGCGTGATATATAAATATGTTTTTTTGCATCGTCGACCATGTTTTAAAGAAAGTGAAAAAAAGGTTTACATATATTGATTGAAGAATATTGAAACTATATATACCTGTGCAAAGTTGAGGAAGAAGAGTTGATTATGTGTAAAATTTAGGCCAGGTAAAGCCTGTTCCTCTTTCCCTTGTTCATCCACCCAAGTTCTGTAAGCCTAGTAAACCAATCATACATCACCCCAGAATGAAAGCAAAACAATTATGCTCGAGCCGCACATAACATTTAATCATGCCTTTACGATATTTCACCAATCTACGTCTCGAAGGCCTTTTTGCATATGTAAGGATCTCATGCATTAGCTTAAATGCATGCATCAACTCATTAAACACCTTCATGGGGAAATTTATATCATATTTTGCGGAATGTATTAATACATTTTTCAGAAGCTCACATACTCTGAAAATAACTACCAAATGTTATTATATAACTATTTTTTGTGAGCGTTGGGCCTACTTTGAAGGCTTGCTTGAGACCTCCGTTATCTGCTATATTTTCGCCCTGTGTGCGGACACCATTCAGCTGCAAATTAAAATCACGCCAATCTCTCAATGCACGCGCCGTTCTTCAGATTTAATCACATACGTACGTATTGACTAAATTGAAAACTACTATTCCTTACAGTCATGTTGACTTGGGGGACAGTGTAGTTACCATACTGGTCGATGATACACTGGGCTCTCGCCTTGAACCTATCAATTACACTTTCTGACCACCATTGCTTCAAGTTGCCATCTTTGTCGTACTGACGTCCTGGTCATCAACGTAATATATCAATTAGATCCGACGCCTTTGGTTGGGCATCAACAACAAGCTCACCATGTATCAATGTCTAACGTGCAAGATCCTGGTTTCTACGACAAACTCATCCTTTATAAGTGCAATCGGACGTACTGATGATGGTATCAACAAACACTGTCTGTCATACAATAATGTCATACAAGGTGAATAAGTTGATACCTTCATCGTCAAATCCGTGAGTAATCTCGTGGCCCATAATCATGCCAATACCGCCATAGTCATTCATTGACCTGTATGCATCAGAATAATAGCCAATAAAATATTGAAACGATTAGTCCAGACACCCATTCTATTTATCTCATTCACATAATAAAAAAAATAATAATAAAAAATCACCGATTTTGTAATCATGGTACAGATATTCCATGCAATTCACTGTATTGTCCAATTGAAATGTAATAAAGTGTGAGGTACAATCATTTCGTTAGTACCATTATATGTCGTTTCGAAGTAACATAATTCTAGATACTAGGCGCAATTGACAATTTCATAACACTCACTTAGGTTGGCTCTCATGGTACATGGGGGGTTGTAGGATCGCGGCGGGGAACGCTGTGAGTTTGACAATTGACCGTGAAATGAACACTAATAACCAGCAATGAATTTACATATGAAGCTGAGAACAGTGATATTACTTATCTGGTTCAACAAACGGCTGTAGAAAGCATTGACCACGGCGGGCGAAGTAGACCACCTTCGGTGAAGAAGAACCATAGATATTCAGATTTCTCGAGTGGTAACATTGAATCAATTATATTGTGAGCAGCTTCTTACTTTCGTACTACAGGTACGTACTTGTTTGTTCTGTTATGGAATCTATTCAAATAATTTATTGGTACTCACAATCACATTAGTATCTATCACTCAAATCATCATCTACTCAGTAACACAGACACTGTGATAATCAAAACGAAATGTACTCGTCATTGAGCCCACACCGTGAATGATCCACAGGCTTTACGATGGTCCTTAGCATGTTTCGCGTATGAGCATATTGACTGGCCAGCATGTTGTCGAAAAACTGATCAGGGAAGATATTAGTCTGAAAATCCAAGCAACAACGGTGTGATTCAAACAGGTAATTTTGCGTCAAATAAAAACAAGTATTGTTCTGACAACTTACTTCATTCCAGTCATCATTCGACAAAGTGTCGCTTGTAATATAGTCAGGGTAGCCTATTTGTTCTTTAATGTTAATTGCCTGAAAAACAATGATATTCCTATGATAATGCCAAATCCCATTCTTAAATCTATATATATATATATATATATATATATATATATATATATATATATATATATATATATATATATATATATATATATATATATATATATATATATATATATATATAAATATATATATATATATATATATAAATATACATATATATACACATATATATAAACATAGATATATACATAAATATATATATATATATATATATATATATATATATATAATATATATATATATATATATATATAGATGCATATATATATAAATGTATATATATATAGATGCATATAAATATATATATACATATATACGATATATATCTATATGTATATGAATAATATATATTTATATATATATAAATGTATATATGTATATATATAATTATATATATGTATATTTATGTATATATATGCATATATATAAATATGTGTGTGTATATATATACACATATATATATATATATGCATACACATATTTGTATATATTCATATATATATTTAAGGTAATAAACATATAAATGTATATATATATATTAAATATGTTTATATATATATATGTATACATGCATAGATGTATATATATTCATATATGTATATATAGCTATATATATTTATATATTATATATATATATATATATATATATATTAATATATATTCACCTAAAAATAAATATATATATATGAATTTTTAAATACACCTATATATGTATATATACGCATTTATATACATAATTTTTACTGGGTTAACATACAAACATAAATATATGTATTCATATATACGCAACAGATTTATATATACATGTACACATATACATTTATATATATATATATATATATATATATATATATATATATATATATATGCATATATATATTTATACATATATATATACATATATATATTTATATATATATATGTGCATTTATACATGTAAATATCTATACATATCTATAAACATATTTGCATATATTTATGTATATATTTAATCAGATATATAAATATATATATATACATATATATATCTGCATATATATATATATATATATATATATATATATATATATATTTAAATGTATATATATTCATAAATACATATATATATATGTTAATATATGTGCATATGTTATATATGTGTGCATGTTATATATATATTCATAGATCTTTATATCCATTTATTTACATATAATATTATATATATAAATTAAGATATGCATAAAAAAGTTATATATAATCATATATATTTATATTCATAGATATATATATATATGCATATGAATATATATATATAGATTATGTTTATATATATATTAATATATATATATATATATATGTTTATATATATATACATATATACTGTCGATTACAACCATTAGTAGACTCCAACTTTTCGTGGACAAATTTGTTAAGTACATTTTAACTGTCATTAATTGTTAATTATTAATTCGGCTTGTCTTAGTATATTGAAGACGTTTTATGCAATATAATATCTTTTTGTCACTTTACAATCCCGGCATATATTTTTGATCCGCTAAAGGTCTTCCACGAATGGTTTATTCGTATAAATCCAACCTTTCGTGCTCATATATATTTGCGTATATTAGCGAAATGCATAACTTTTGAAATAAATTACCGTCATCATGGATAAGAATTATAATATTTGTTGTAGATATGATCATCATGGGTCCTTGGCAGCATTTTGCGAACTTATTCTCAGTTGTAGATAGACGAATAAAGAGAAAGAATCTTTTAAAACTTCATATAAACATATATTTTACGCTCATGTTTAAGTATTAATTTGACCATTTGTGCCAAAGTATATATGGTTGTAAGGAAGGTATTGAGAAGGTAATGTCAACGAATGGTTAGTTGTGAAAATCTAATTTGGCTATTATATTCAAAATTCGAAGCGATCTTTCATAAACGAATATCCTTGTACCTTATTTAGACTAGAACATCATATAAAAATGGTCAAACCAAAATATTTGTAAATATTTTGAATGAAAAAGTACATTGACTATATGTGGACATATATAGAAGTATATACTTTCGTGGACCCAAGTCCACGAAAGGTTGGCGGTTTGACCACTAAAGGTCGCGTTCGTGGTATATATATATATATATATATATATATATATATATATATATATATATATATATATATATATATATATATATATAGATGTATATATATATATATGTATAAATATATATATATATATATGTATAAATATATATATATATGAATATGTGTATATTTTATGTATATGTATATGTTATTTATTAATATGTATATCTACATATATGTAAATGTTTACATATATATCTATATATCTAAAACATATAGTATATATATATATATATATATATATATATATATATATTGATATTGATATCTTTTAATGTATAAATATATATATATATGTATTATTATATATATATATATATATGTATGTTCATATGTTTACATATATACATATAAACATATATATATATATATATATATATATATATATATATATATATATGTTTTTATGTTATAATTGTATATTTATATTAACATATGTATACATTTATATAATGGTATATATATATATATATATATATATATATATATCTATATATGTTATGTATATATATATATTTATATTTGCATATGTATACATTTATATAATGGTCTATATATATATATATATATATATATATATATATATAATATCTATATATATATAAATATATATTTATATTTTATATATATATATATTTTTTATGTTTATATACATATAAATATATGCAAATATATACATATATACTGGTTAATACATAAACATATATTTACAAGCTTTATATATATATATATATATATATATATATATAGATATATATATATATATATATATATGAGCATATATGTTTGTATATATCAGTGTATATATACATATACATATATTCATGCATATATGTTTGAATGTATATGTACATATGGTATATTATATTGTTTAATTATTTATAAATATGTGTATGTGCCTTTATATATGTGTATACCTCTAAATATCTAGATATATTTTTGTCTGTACATATATATATATATAGATATATATAAAAATATATATATATAGGAGATATATATATATATATATATATAAATATGCTTAAATATATACACACATATATAAACATAGATATATACATAAATATATATATATCTATATAAATATATTTATATATATATAGATATATATATATATATATATATATAAATGTATATATATATAGATGCATATAAATATATATATACATATATACGATATATATCTATATGTATTCGAACAATATATATTTATATATATATAAATGTATATATGTATATATATAAATATATATATGTATATTTATGTATATATATATGCATATATTTATATGAATATGTGTTTATATATATACACATATATATATATGCATACACATATTTGTATATATTCATATATATATTTAAGGTAATAAATATATAAATGAATATATATATATATAAATATGTTTATATATATATAGATGTATACATGCATAGATGAATATATATATTCATATATGTATATATATCTATATATATTATATATATACATATATATATATATATATATATATATATTTATATTAATATATATTCACCAAATATAATATATATATATGAATTTTTAAATACACCTACATATGTATATGTCATATATATAAATTTATATTTACATATGTATACATAAATATTCTCGTTTATATATATATGCACATATATACATAATTCTTACTGGTTAACATTCAAACATAAATATATGTATTCATATGCATAAACAGATGTTTATATATACATGTACACATATACATTTTATATATATATATATATATATATATATATATATATATATATATATTTATATATGCATATGTATACATTTATATAATGGTATATATATATATATAGATATATATATATATAAATATATATATATGTATATATATATATATATATTTATATTTGCATATGTATACATTTTTATAATGGTATATATATATATATATATATATATATATATATATATATATATATATATATATATATAAATATATATTTATATATTTATATTTATATATATATATATATATATATTTTATTTTTTATATACATATAAATATATGCAAATATATACATATATACTGGTAAATACATAAACATATATTTACAAGCTTATATATATATATATATATATATATATTTATATATATGAGCATATATGTTTGTATATATCAGTGTATATATACATATACATATATTCATGCATATATGTTTGAATGTATATGTACATATGTATATATATGTGTTTAAGTATTTATAAATATGTGTATGTGCATTTATATATGTGTATACCTCTATATATCTATATATATTTTTGTTTGTTCATATGCATGAACGAACTACCTGTAAATACCTTTTCACGGGCTGCTTGGAGTGTTGTGTCATCCAGCCATGGTACTTCATCCAGCAATTGAGTAAAAGCTTCTTTTATGTTCAACATCATGTGCAGTGCCTGTGGAAAAGAATTGATATATAACTGGTTGATGGTACA